>CM074724.1:189115085-189715085 GCA_037306005.1 Rhinophrynus dorsalis | reverse complement strand
GAGCTGATAGCTTCCGAATGGATGGTCAGGAAGATAGCCAAAGGGTCAAATGCAGGCGGAGTACTTGGAATTGTCAGGTGGATAGCCAGAGGGTCAGATATAGGCAGGAAACAAATTTGTAGAGACAGCTTGCAATGATAACAGCAAGGAGCTGTGAATAACCAAGCGTCGACTAGACTGAGACGTTTGGTTATATAGAGGAGTTCCCCCTCCGCGTTATGGATGACGCGGTAACGTCTGACATCACGACTGCCCGCTCCGATGTTTCCGCATTCCTGGCGGGCACCGACGGAGACCTACGTCGCGGCGGCCCGCACTGATGCGCCGCAACCCCGCCGAACGCCGACAGTCTGAGTGGAATTAGTCTAAATATTTTCATCAGACACTTTATGGTTTTTCAGGAAATCAAGACATATGCTCCAGTACAGTTTTCATTAAAACAGCTGAATACTGTAATTTTCGTATGTCGCTGTTTCTCGGAGAGCTATAAACAAATGGAATGTTTTAAACTGCATAATCCTGTTTAGTACACAGCTCTGAGTATAATTAGTCAAAATATTTTCACCAGACACTACTTGGTTTTTCAGGAAATCAAGAGATATGATTCTGTATATGTTTCATTAAAACAGTTGGAAACGCAGTTTTTCACAAAACGCTGTTTCTCAGAGACATATAAACAAATCAATAGCTTTAACCTGCATAAACCTGTATAGAACACTTGTCTGAGTATAACTAGTCTTAATATTTTGATCAGACACAGTATGGGTTTTCAGGAAATCAAGACATATCCTCCATTATAATTTTTATTAAAACAGCTGAATACTGTGATTTTCACATCTCTCTTTTTCTCAGAGAGGTATAAAGACATGGAATGTTTAAAACTGTTTAATCCTATATAGTACTCTACTCTGATTCTAAATATTCAAAATATTTTTAACAGAAATGTTTTGGTTTTTTCGGAAATCAAGTTATATGCTCCAGTATAGTTTTCATTGAAATAGCTTCAAAGTGAGTTTTTCACAAAACGCAGTTTCTCAGAGACGTATAAACAAATCAAAAGTTTTAAACTGTAGAAACCTGTATTTCATGAGACACTTTATGGTTTTTCAGGAAATCAAGACATATGCTCCAGTACAGTTTTCATTAAAACAGCTGAATACTGTAATTTTCGCATGTCGCTGTTTCTCGGAGAGCTATAAACAAATGGAATGTTTTAAACTGCATAATCCTGTTTAGTACACAGCTCTGAGTATAATTAGTCAAAATATTTTCACCAGACACTTCTTGGTTTTTCATGACATCAAGAGATATGATTCTATAAATATCTCATTAAAACAGTTGGAAAAGCAGTTTTTCACAAAACGCTGTTTCTCAGAGACATAAAAACATATCAAATCTTTTAAACTGTAGAAACCTCTATAGTACGCTAGTCTGAGTGGAATTAGTGTAAATATTTTTATCAGACACTTTATGTTTTTTCAGGAAATCAAGACATATGCTCCAGTACAGTTTACATTAAAACAGCTGATTACTGTAATTTTCGCATATCGCTGTTTCTCGGTGAGCTATAAACAAATGGGATGTTTTAAACTGCATAATCCTGTTTAGTACACAGCTCTGAGTAAAATTAGTCAAAATATTTTCACCAGTCACTACTTGGTTTTTCAGGAAATCAAGGGATATGGTTCTGTATATGTTTCATTAAAACAGTTGGAAACGCAGTTTTTCTCAAAACGCTGTTTCTCAGAAACATATAAACAAATTAATAGCTTTAACCCTCATAAACCTGTATAGAACACTAGTCTGAGTATAACTAGTCTAAATATTTTGATCAGACACATTATGGGTTTTCAGGAAATCAAGACATACCCTCCATTATAATTTTCATTAAACCAGGTGAATACTGGGATTTTCACATCTCACTGTTTCTCAGAGAGGTATAAAGACATGGAATGTTTAAAACTGTTTAATCCTATATATTACTCTACTCTGAATCTAAATATGCAAAATATTTTTAACAGAAATGTTTTGGTTTTTTGGGAAATCAAGTTATATACTCCAGTATAGTTTTCATTGAAATAGCTTCAAAGTGAGTTTTTCAACAAAACGCAGTTTCTCATAGACGAATAAACAAATCAAAAGTTTTAAACTGTAGAAACCTGTATAGTACGCTAGTCTGAGTGGAATTAGTCTAAATATTTACATCAGACATTTTATGGTTTTTCAGGAAATCAAGACATATGCTCCAGTTCAGTTTTCATTAAAAGAGCTGAATACTGTAATTTTCGCATGTCGCTGTTTCTCGGAGAGCTATAAACAAATGGAATGTTTTAAACTGCATAATCCTGTTTAGTACACAGCTCTGAGTATAGTCAAAATATTTTCACCAGACACTACTTGGTTTTTCAGGAAATCAAGAGATATGGGTCTAGATTTAAAGGCAGCCGTTAGCAAAAAAAATCACTAACGGGTGCATTAAGTGACATGTTGCAATTCAAAGATCCGTCTAAAGACCAGCTAACGGCAGTTGTAGAATCCTTACGGCCGATACACTTACGTGCATTCAGACGCATGGAAAAACATACCCCAGAGCTATTCAAAGGCTTGCGGTACTGATAACGGCTGAAGAAAAGAAACACCTAATGGCTAAAAGTTAAGACCCACTTTTTTTAGCCGTTAGACACTTAACGGCCAAAACAAAACACCCGTTACATAAGAAAATACACAAAATGCTTCCCGCACAACCATGTAAATGGGAAAATTAACCCGTGCAATGCCAAAACAACACAAAAACATGCACACACAACACAAATCACTACAAACACAACAACAACCAACACCACAGGGACAACGACACACTAAAAAACAAGAACACAGCATGGCACGGAAAAATGGGGGTCATCACACAAAGCGGACACCTGCAAATACAAGCTCACCTGGGCAACATCAACACGCGACCTGCACCCCACAACTGCACGTCCGCAAATGGCACACACAGAACAAGCACAACACACCACATCTTATAACACACACACACCTGCTAACACTTACCTGGACAAAAACAACTCACCATTGGTCAGCACTCACCTCATCACCACACCTACACAACACCCTAGAAATTACTTAAAGGGACAACTCAACACACTCACTTGTGGCTTGTTTTCCACTCAGGGAGGGAGAGAGAGAGAGAGAGAGATAGCTAGATAGATAGAGATAGAGAGAGAGAGAGAGAGAGAGACAGATAGAGACAGATAGAGACAGATAGAGAGAGCAAACAGTATGTTGGGTTACATATTGTTGCGAAGGCTGCGGAGAAGGCGTGCAAGGGAGAGAGCTGGGGAACATCAGCAACCTCCAAGCATGCCTGATCAACAGCCACCACCTGTTGCAAGTGAGGAAGCTCTGGCTCAGCAGCCACACAGGAGTCCATCCCCACCTGGAGGGCACAGGATGTATAGACGACCACCAAGGCCCAGGGTATACCGCCCAAGGGTCACCCTCTTTGGAATGACCGATGATGAGGTAATTGATCGCTACAGGTTGAGGCCTGACAGCATCATTGCCTTGTATGAGGTCATCAAGGAGCAGGTGGATCCCATCTACATCCACAACCATGCCCTAACTGGCCTGCAGAAACTACTCTGTGCCATGCACTTTATGGCAAGCGGGGCCTTCCAGTCCACAGAGGGTTACGCATCTGGCATGTCACAGGCCACATTCTCCAGGGTGCTGGCCCAGGTCCTGCCAGCCCTCAAAAACAAGGCCAGTACCTATATACATTTCCCCACCACCGACATGGACTGGATACAAGTCAAGCAGGCCTTTTACGCCAGGGGAGGCATGCCCAGGGTCATGGGTGCTATAGATTGCACCCATGTCCGAATTAAGGCCCCAGCACGTGAAGCACAGATATTCATCAACAGGAAGAACTTTCACTCCATCAACGTGCAGATGGTGTGTGACAGCCATATGAGGATAATGAATGTCTGTGCAATGTATCCTGGCAGCTCACATGATTCATACATTCTCCAAAACTCCTCAGTCCACAGAGATTTCGAGAATGGAACTTTTACAGGGGGATGGCTTTTGGGTGAGTTCACAATACAAAATCACAC
The DNA here is from genome assembly GCA_037306005.1 of Rhinophrynus dorsalis. Taxonomy (NCBI): domain Eukaryota; kingdom Metazoa; phylum Chordata; class Amphibia; order Anura; family Rhinophrynidae; genus Rhinophrynus; species Rhinophrynus dorsalis. The sequence goes on along the minus strand of CM074724.1, from coordinate 189,710,970 downwards.
CACATACACAGGCGTACACACCACGCTGCTCAGCAGGCACCTGACCCACAGTTACTACGTCCACCACACAAAACATCATTCACACAACATGTGCTCCCTGTCTCACCATGTCACTCACATTACACAGGTGATGCTGGCTATGGATGCAAGTCCTGGCTACTGACCCCTCTGGCCAATCCTCGAACACATGCCCAGGAAAGCTACAACCAGGCTCATGGCAGAACGAGGAATGCCATTGAGCGGACCTTTGGCCTCCTGAAGTCAAGATTCCGATGTCTGGACCACTCGGGGGGAGCACTGCAGTATGCACCTGGTAAGGTGTGCGACATCATTGTGGCGTGCGCAATACTGCACAACATCGCAGTGGACACCAGGCTGCTGGAGCACAGCCAGCCCCCCCCATACAGGAAGTGCCCATGGACATCGGCCACGTTGAGGAGACCCTGAGAGGGACACAGATCAGAGACAGGCTCATCACGGAACACTTTACATGTGAGTATAACACAGGCATGCAAACAATCCATGCAAGTCCCCCATCAGTCCTGTGACACTAACCACACTGCACATTTTGTTCTGTCTCACCCCACAGGAACAGTGACACAGCACAGCACAGCACAGCAGCGGACGTGGCAAATTGTGTGTGTGGACTCAAAAACCATCCTCCATTCCACTCTCCACGTTGACATACAGACCCCAAGGATATCACGCACACCCTCAGGAGAAACAAGGTACAACACATAACCCATGTTCATCGCCTTACAGGGCTTGATTGACAGCAGCTAACTTGATTTGCCATGAGCATAGCCAGAGCAACCATGCTAGCCTTGTAGCGAAAGAGTGTTATCCAATGCTATGCATTGGATAATACTCCGTCACATCAGGGGTTAAAGGGCCATTGGACTCAATATGGGACCTGTACCGTGCCACAGCTGAGAATAGCAGCACAGGGGTGGATGTATAGTGGTATGGGCACACAATGTAGAGGTCATGAGACGTAGATCAGATTACCAGGGACACCATGCTGACCTGTGAGTGTGCAGGCATATGTTCCCCCGACATGAATACACACATCAACAAATGTGTCCTAACAGTTCCATGGAACAAATGACATTGGGCTGCCACTGTCACATTAACAGTGGCAGCCCAAATTCATTACTTCCATGGAGCTCTCAGAACACTTGTTGATGTGTGTATCCATGTCAGGGGCACATATCCATAGGGCTGGGGCACATGTCCTTAGTTCTCCACATAATTGGTTACAGATGAGTACACAACACATTGTCAAGCAATGGTTTGTGTACTCACCTGTAACTGTGAAAATTGAGGGGATCAAAAAGACTAAATTGTTGTTGCTTGATGATCAGTTCAGGTCAACTGCTCCAAATCCTGTCCTCTTCTTCCACAGGCATCCGTAACATGATCCATCCTTGAACTGAAGATCTTCTATGTGACTGGATTGATGTCTTGACATCACCTTCATGGAGATCACCCCTTGCTGTTTATGGTGATGTTGTTGGTGATGCAAAGTTTGACCTGAGGTTCACACAAACCTCTACGCGATCATTTTCATATAGACACAGAAAACACTAATTCTTGAGTTTTATAACCTGTACAGTTAGGATGCTCAGCTACAGAGTTGTAAAACCTTGTGGACAACACATGAGCTGGGCAGCAGTGTTACTAAAGTACTATTATTTTGTTTCAAAGTACATTTAGTGTTCTTATACAGGTGTTCAATGCATATAGGCAATACACAGAAAACACATGTACATCCTAATGTACTCTGAGACACAATAAAGATGAACCATCACCATTCTATCTGTGTCTGTAGGAGGATATATTTGAGAACACAGTTGTCAATGCGTTACCACACCCAGGGTAGAGTATCCCCATACATGGAAAGGCATCACCCATATCACAGGACTCCACCACTTGTTTGCAAGTGAGTGGACTCAGTGATGTATTCACGCTAACAGATGGTGGCAGTGATACACTAATGTGTTGTGGGAGTGATAAAGAGGTGATAAAGGGGACAATACTTCCACAGTGAATTCCTGTCCACAGTTAATGTGTTGCTCAGTATAATCAATGTTCAGTGATATTGCTCCACTGGGACATATCACAGTACATGACCAAGTGGACAAGTGTTTTCACTGGGGAAGTCTGTTACACCCTTAGGAAAAACAACAAGTCAACTTACTGGAGGCCCAAATGCTCACCCCAGGATATCAATGTGTGTGCTACACATTGAAATCCTAGTTTAAAAACATTGGCTTCCTCAGTCAGTCTGTTGCACAATGAGTGTGTGAATCCAAGACAATATGGATACATGTCCTATTTATCTGTCCTGCTTGTTATCTCACCGCTCAGCCGTTTGTTTGGTTATCCCCTTAACCCTCTGAGTGCCAGAGTGGTACCCAACGCATTTCTTTGCAATGCGTTGCCTACCACTCTGGCGATCAAAGGGTTAAACACAACATATGATGTAGATGAATGTTCAATGTTGTTCCAAATGTTGGCCTAAGGGGAATGTTTGGTTATGCAAAATCAACACACAACATTGCCATATAACACAGTTGTGTAATATGGCAACAGGGATGTTTTTACAGTTGATTTTGTACAACGATGTGTGTGTGAACCCATGTTGTAACATACCACAAACATCTTACCTAGGCAGGAGTTGTATTCACTGATTTGTTTGGCAATGCATTGGAGACAACTCTGCCACCCAATCTATGACCAAATTCAAAGCAGATCAGACAGGATTCAAAAGCACAATGTTCCTTTATTCAGGGGAAATTTAACATGTTGGGCATTTTATTTTTTTTGTCTTAGGGGGGGGGCTTAGACTGTGTGGCAGAAGTGAATAACCTGGGTGATCTCCTGGTCACCCTTTGCCCCCTAGGTGTGGCTTCGGGGGTCACATTAGAGGGGGTGGTGGGGGCAGTGGATCCCTCTGTGGAGCGCAGGTTTTCCCTCTCCAACCGTAAGTCCTCTCTGCAGTTCAGCTCTCTCAACTCCACCAGTAGCTGTGCAAGCAGGTCCATCACCCCCGTGTGTAGCTGATGGAGTTGAGTGTTGATCCTCATGACCTCCGACTCCAGGGCATGGATCCTTGCCTCTATCCTGTTAGTGTTTCTACGGGATTCCCTACGGCTCCTGGTGATGTTGTCATTGGTGCGGAGGCTTGACCTGAGTAGTCTCCTTTGCAGAGCCATACACTCAGCTTCCATCCCCATGGGCCGTTCACTGCTGGTGATGCTTGTGCCTGGTGAATCAGCTGCTGCTGTGTCCTCCTCTGCTGGTGCTGTGTCCTCCTCTGCTGGTGCTGTCTCCTCCTCTGCTGGTGCTGTGTCCTCCTCTGCTGGTGCTGGTTGTGCTGCAGATGGGTATGTGCCCACCACATCAATTGACCCACTGCTGCCCACCGATGTCTGTGCTGGTGGAGGTGGTGGGGTAAACACGTCCCTTCGCATAGGCTGTTGGGGCTCCCCACGCAGGACCAGGTGTTGGTAGTCGAGTGGCCAAGGGTCAAACCTTGGCCACTGGTATGTGCTTGGCCCCCACCTAGGTTCATACCTGGGGCCATGCTGGGGAGCCAACCAGGAGGGTAGGTCAATCTGTGGGTATGGCCCGTATTGGGTGGTGGCCACATCACCGGGCAGCCATTGCCTCCCTGGTGGTGGTGGTGGTGCTGCTGCTGCTGGAGGATAATAGCTCCTGGGGGGCATCCAGTCACTGTAATAAGGTGGTGCAGGCAGAGTCGGTGCAGGCAGAGTCGGTGCAGGCAGAGTCGGTGCAGGCAGGGTTGGTGCAGGCAGAGTCGGTGCAGGCAGAGTCGGTGCAGGCAGGGTTGGTGCAGGCAGGGTTGGTGCAGGCAGGGTTGGTGCATCCAGCTGGCCAAGAGGTGTGGATGTCGTTGGGTACGGTGCCCACTGGCTGGTCCCCTCCTCCATATACTCCTCACTGGGTGGTGAGGTGGAATCCTCCATGGGCTCCTGATGTGCTGGAGACACATAACCTGTGTGGAGGATTGAGATTGTGTGATCAGTAAACTTAGCCATGATGGTGTCAAATTGATATTAATACTTGAAATGTGTAAAGGAACATATATGTTGTATGGTGTATCCCCCTGTGTGAAACAACGGTACTCCTACTGGTGATGGGTGTTGTATTCTACATGTATTGCAGCTCAGAGTTGAATACCTTTGGTGCCACATCCCAGTGGCCTGAAATTGTACATTTGCGCTGTTGCCACATCATCCTTTGTGGATATCTGCTCCCTGGACCAAAGCTAGCCAGAGGATGGTCTGGCAACATTGGCATAGTACATTTTCAGGCCACAGTGATATTGTCCATGGAAACACCTTTCAGTAGTGGGAATACCCTTGCATTACCCGGTGGATCAATCCTATGACATGTATTTTTCCTTTCACATTTTAGGTATTACTATCTCTTTAACGGGATAGCAATGGTTAATTTCACCTTGATGTAACATTGCAGGCATCATAAAGAGATGTTTAGAAAGATGTTGCTGTATGTGACAGCTGGAGATGTCAGTCATTTGACCACACGGAGGCTCTTCAGCAGACACCACATTGACCCATTTGGAGATAACTACATCTTTGCCATTGTCTACTAAGTGTTCCTGGTTTGTAAGCACGCTCTGTGGACCATGTCAATGATGGATCCATCTCCAATTGGTTCAATTTTGGGTCTGCTGAAGAGCCTCCGTGTGGTCATATGACTGACATCTCCAGCTGTCACATACAGTAACATCTTTCTAAACATCTCTTTATGATGCCTGCAAGGTTACATCAAGTGAAATTAACCATTGCCATGCCAAGGTACACAGTGAGGAATATGGTCTGATATGTGTGTATATGTACCTTTCATATGGGTACAAACATAACCTTGATAGATATGAACCCAGAGATCTGTTCAGAACTGCCTATATATGTACAGCCATCACAAATGAACTTTCATAGATACAACTGATACCCATCCAAGTAGGTGTAATATACTGGGTATATGTACTCTGATGATGATATCAATATGAGTTATTTTGTTGAGGGTGCACATATATGGACAGTAGGACAATCACACGTACTGAACCGAACTCTGGGTTTACATCTTGTTGGGACCTATTTGTACCCATTTGAAAGGGACATATCCACATACAAATCTGGTTGTTTTTCTTTCTGTACATATCTTTTTTGAATAGATCTGCAGTGTGATTCAAGTACTATTCACCCCTATGTTATCAGTTCATCCCGTACAGTGCTGGATTTTGTCAGATTAGACATGTCCCTCTCTGGTTGTCATGATGGTATCCTATGCATTGCATTGTGATGCATGGGATACCACCGTGGCAATCAGGGATTGATGTACATTACAGGATTCTGTCCATGAGGTCTGTTCAAGTTGAATCCTGATGGGCAACAATCAAGCCAGTATTGAAGGATATCATTGATTGAGGCCTTTTTTTTCCTGGTTCAGCCCATCCATCCTTCTGTGTGAGGCAGCCAGACCCGATCATAGATATCCATAATTCCTGGCCTGTTATTGACCAAACCTCAATGGTTCATATTTGGTTCCCATATGTATCCTGCAAATAGTGCCTGGTGTACCATCCATCCATGGCATCAGCACTCCTGAGGATCTATATGTGAATCAAATGTGAGCTATGTAAATTGAAGTTAGCGTAAATGATTGCATACACAACACCAAGGCCAACTTTTTCACCTTCAGTTATGTGTGATTGTTTTTGGCCTGTGTGTTGCACATACAAGCATTTATTCTCAGTGGCACTGTGATTTGTGACCTGATCCCTCTTGCTGGTGATTCAGTAAGCGGTTAAGTGGACCTGATGAACTGATTATGATGCTGACTTCTCCGCTGACCTCATTTCCCCATCTGCAGTGTTTTCTATGGAGTCCACACAATGGGGCCTGTGCAGCTTGAATCCTGTTATTGGATGTTCTCCATAGACTAACATTGTGATTGGTGAAGTGAGGGTATGTATGTGTCAAATTCTCTACATCAGCTCTTTTTCACCGCTTAGTGAATGTCCCCTATGTGTCATGTAATTGTTAACCTATCGACATGTGTTTGTTGTCTGGTTAACCCTTTGAGTACCAGAGGGGTTGCCAAAGCATTGTTGATCGATGCATTGATGATCCCTCTAGCACTCATGGGGTTATGTGCTGGATTCCCTGTGTGAACATGGGTAACACTGTGTGACAACAATTGTGATGTTTGACATACAACACTTTACTGAGCATGGTTTGTGTGTATTGTGTGTGATCAGCACAGCAACATGAGGGTTAACCAGGGAGTTGGACAGGTTTTGGCCTTGTTGAACCTTGACATTTGTCCTTGTCTTGATTCCTGTTTAAACCCTCAGGGTGCTGTGTTGGTGCAATTGTGTGGTTGAATGAAGGGCAGATGTTGGGATGTGAGTGCTTGTTTGTGATGGGTGTGTGGTTTGGGTTGGTGTGTGGTTTTGGGGTGATGCACTTACCGGTGGTGTGGAGGCTCCTCTCCTCCCCAGTGTCTGATCCTCCAGGGACCCCCTCAATGAGGGTAGACGACAGTGTCTGCCGCAGCCTCTCCTCCCATGCGCTGAAGGTGATGGGGACAGGTGGCCCACCTCCGGTGGCTCGGGCGTGCAGGGCGGCATCCCCCATCTTCCTCTTCACCTGCCTTTTGCAGTAGCCCCATCTCTTCTTGATTGAGTCCACATCCCGTCTGCAGGTGGCCACCGCATTAACTCTGCTGCAGATTTGACTGCAGGCAGCTCTCCTCCTCGCAGACAGGCCAGGGAGTCTGTCCCCCGGGAAGAGGACACTCTCCCTCTCCAGCACAGCCTCCACGAGGGCCGTGTTTTCTTCCTCGGTATATCGAGGATCCCTGACCCTGTCCCCCTCAGCTCCGGCATGCGAGGAGTCAAAACCGGAGTGTCCTGCCTGCTCTGCCCCTGCCTGTGTGTGGTGGTCCCCAGGAACTACCCCTAGTCCCACTGCAGGATCTGTCCCTGTTCTTCTTCGTGTGCCTGTTCTTGTGGGCCTGGTCCCCCTCCGCCCTGCGTATCTCCCTCTCCCACCCCTGCTCTGCTGAGGGATCCCCTCCTGACCTTCCTCCTCCTCCTCCACTAGTCTCCCCATCCCTCTCTCCTGTCCTCCTCTCCTAGCCATCATTCACCCACTCACACCCAGGCACTCTCACACGCCCTCACAGACACACTCGATACCACTCACTCTCTGTCACACACTTTCACTCACGGATTCACACTGTAAAAATAAAGTTTAAAATTTGTAAGGTGTGATGAAAAAAAAAAAAGACTATGTGTATGTATGTGTATGTGTTTGTGTTTGGATGGATGTATGTGCTATGGGCAAAAGTGTGCTATGTGTCTATTTAAATGTACTTCTCTCCAAGATCCCTCTACATTACTGCTGTGTATGCTTCTCTCTCTTTCTCTCTCTCTCTAAACGCTATCCTCCACTCCTGGGTCCTGTGCTCTAGCTTGCTGAAACTCGAAACACAGACAGGGTGTAACCGTTATTTTGAGGTATATAGGTGTATTTGAACATTTTTGATACTTTGGGGCCTTGGGATTGGCTGTAGGTTTGAATTTTGTTTGTGCATCTATCAGGGTTGCTAGACAACGGCAGCCGTAATGTAACATTTTGAGTTAAGTTGTGTTTTAACGGGTGTTTGGGATGCACGGTGATGCGAAATCAGGTGCGACGCTGGTTTTTGTTTAAAGTGTTTTTGTAGTGCCTACGTCCGATAGCTATTCTTGTAAGCTTACCTTTGAATCTGCCATAAACCATGTGTTCTTTGCGGCCGATGTGCCTTTTTTACTTAGCGGATGGTTTAACGGCTGCCTTTAAATCTACACCATGGTTTTTCAGGAAATCAAGAGATATAATTCTGTTTATGTTTCATTAAAACAGTTGGAAAAGCAGTTTTTCACAAAACGCTGTTTCTCAGAGACATATAAACAAATCAATAGCTTTAACCTGCATAAACCTGTATAGAACACTAGTCTGAGTATAACTAGTCTAAATATTTTGATCAGACAGATTACGGTTTTTCAGGAAATCAAGACATATGCTCCATTATAATTTTCATTAAAACAGCTGAATACTGGGATTTTCACATCTCTCTGTTTCTCAGAGAGGTATAAAGAAATGGAATGTTTAAAACTGTTTAATCCTATATATTACTCTACTCTGAGTCTAAATATACAAAATATTTTTAAAAGAAATGTTTTGGTTTTTTGGGAAATCAAGTTATATGCTCCAGTATAGTTTTCATTGAAATAGCATCAAAGTGAGTTTTTCACAAAACGCAGTTTCTCAGAGACGTATAAACAAATCAAATGTTTTAAACTGTACAAACCTGTATATTACGCTAGTCTGAGTGGAATTAGTCTAAATATTTTCATCAGACACTTTACGGTTTTTCAGGAAATCAAGACATATGCTCCAGTACAGTTTACATTAAAACAGCTTAATACTGTAATTTTCGCATTTCGCTGTTTCTCGGTGAGCTATAAACAAATGGAATGTTTTAAAATGCATAATCCTGTTTAGTACACAGCTCTGAGTATAATTAGTCAAAATATTTTCAGCAAACACTACTTGGTTTTTCAGGAAATCAAGAGATATGATTATATATATATCTCATTAAAACAGTTGGAAAACCAGAATTTCACAAAACGCTGTTTCTCAGAGACATATAAACATATCAAATCTTTTAAACTGTAGAAACCTCTATAGTACGCTAGTCTGAGTGGAATTAGTCTAAATATTTTCATCAGACACTTTATGGTTTTTCAGGAAATCAAGACATATCCTCCAGTACAGTTTACATTAAAACAGCTTAATACTGTAATTTTCACATGCAGCTGTTTCTCGGTGAGTTATAAACAAATGGAATGTTTTAAACTGCTTAATCCTGTTTAGTACACAGCTCTGAGTAAAATTAGTCAAAATATTTTCAACAGACACTACTTGGTTTTTCAGGAAATCAAGAGAAATGATTCTGTATATGTTTCATTAAAACAGTTGGAAAAGCAGTTTTTCTCAAAACGCTGTTTCTCAGAAACATATAAACAAATTAATAGCTTTAACCTGCATAAACCTGTATAGAACATTAGTTTGAGTATAACTAGTCTAAATATTTTGATCAGACACATTATGGGTTTTCAGGAAATCAAGACAAATCCTCCTTTATAATTTTCATTAAAACAGCTGAATTCTGGGATTTTCACATCTCTCTGTTTCTCAGAGAGGTATAAAGACATGGAATGTTTAAAACTGTTTAATCCTATATAGTACTCTACTCTGAGTCTAAATATTCAAAAAATTTTAACAGAAATGTTTTGGTTTTTCGGGAAATCAAGTTATATGCTCCAGTATAGTTTTCATTGAAATAGCTTCAAAGTGAGTTTTTCACAAAATGCAGTTTCTCAGAGGCGCACAAACAAATCAAATCTTTTAAACTGTAGAAACCGCTATAGTACGCCAGTCTGTGTCGGAGAACTGTTGTAGGTACAAAGAGGAAAAAGGGTTTGGTATGTACGCTTGCTGAACCGTACTCTATGGGAAACAATTACCCCACAAAGAACTAGCAGAAAGCCTGATAGTCAGAGAGTTGACAGATGAGGGAAAGGATTCAGGCAGAGTAGGAACCCAATAGCAGGAGGATCCCAAACTAAGAACCCAGACAAAGGGAGAGCCCAAGACAGAAAACTGAGGACCCCCCTGAGTCACAGGCTCAAAAAGGAACAGGAAGGAGAAGGTGGACGGACAGCCAGAAGACTAGTCAGGAGGGAAGACAAAGGTCAGAGCTGATAGCTTCCGAATGGATGGTCAGGAAGATAGCCAAAGGGTCAAATGCAGGCGGAGTACTTGGTATTGTCAGGTGGATAGCCAGAGGGTCAGATATAGGCAGGAAACACATTTTTAGAGACAGCTTGCAATGATAACAGCAAGGAGCAGTGAATAACCAAGCGTTGACTAGACTGAGACGCTTGGTTATATAGAGGAGTTCCCCCTCCGCATCATGGATGACGCGGCAACGTCTGACGTCACGACAGCCCGCTCCGATGCTTCCGCATTCCCGGCGGGCGCCGAAAGAGACCTACGTCGCGGCGGCACGCACTGAAGCGCCGCAACCCCGCCGAACACCGACATAGCCCACCCCCAACGAGCGGCCTCCGGACTCAAGGGGGACGAGGCCGAGACGGATGAGTCCGATGAAAGGAAAGCAACAGAGCAGGAGCGTGTACATTCTCCAATGGTTCCCAGGATCTATCCTCCGGGCCATAACCAGACCAATGTATCAGGTACTCGAGTTTACCTCTTCAGAAGCGGGAGTCCAGGATTTTCTGTACTTCATATTCGTCCTGCCCCCGAACAGACACAGGCGGGGACCGGACTGGGCAACGTCCCGGAAATGGGCTGGGCCTCCATGGTTTTAGTTGAGACACATGAAAGGTAGGGTGTTCCCTTACCGAGGCGGGTAAAGTGAGCCGGACAGCCACAGGATTGATGATCCGGGTAACAACAAATGGACCAAGAAACCGGGGACCCAGTTTCCGAGTTGGGCAAGACAGCCGTAGATGGGAAGAGGATAACCAGACCTTGTCACCCACTGAGTAGATAGGGCTCGGCACTCGATGAGCATCAGCCTGCCGTTTGTTGGAAGCTTGTGCCACCGTTAGTATGTTGGACAGTAAGGTTTGACAGACTTGCAATCATTGCACACGGAGAGCTGAATCGGGGACAGCGGGGTCCGGGGGCAACCCGGGGATAGCCCTTGGATGGAAGCCATAGAGGGCATGAAACGGTGAAGAACGGATGGAACGGTGTCTTTGATGGTTATATGCAAACTCTGCCAAGGGAAGGAAACTACACCAATCATCATGGAGGTGTGTAGTGTAACAGCGGAGATATTGCTCCAAAGTTTGATTGGTACGTTCCGTTTGTCCGTTAGTCTCTGGGTGGTATCCGGAAGACAAATTACAGGAGATGGACAAGTTGGAGCAGAAGGAACGCCAGAACTTTGAGACAAACCGGGGTCCTCGATCTGAGGTGACCGACAAAGGTACTCCGTGGAGACGGAACACCTCTTTCAAGAATAAAGTGGCGGTATGAGCAGCAGTAGGTAGTTCTTTGGTAGGTAGAAAATGAGCCATTTTCGTGAAACGGTCCACCACAACCAGTATGGTGTTCTGTTGGTTGGACGGGGGTAGATCTGAAATAAAGTCCAGTGTGACATCCTGCCATGGGCCTGCTGGGACCGGTAAGGGATATAGTAGTCCTGATGGTTTGCTGTGACTGTCTTTCATCCTAGCGCAAGTATCACAGGTGGATACATAGTTAAGGACATCTCCCCCCAGACTGGGCCACCAGAAATAACGGCGTATGTTGTCCATGGTCTTGGCATACCCTCCGTGTCCTGCTGTAGGGTGATCGTGAAAAAGCTGTAGGACCTCCTGGCGAAAGGGTCTGGGCACGAAGACTTGTTGGTGCCGGAAAACCAGGCCCCCAGATAGGGTCAGATCTTCAGATCCCTCCGGGTTCGGACTATCAACAATGTTTTGGCGAATGCGGTCCAGAAGGCTATCTGTAAGTAGCAGAAAATGACTGGGGTGTAGCACGGTGTCAGGCGATGATTGATGCTGTGAAGGGACCTCTGGGTAGATCCGTGATAAGGCATCAGCCTTACCATTCTTTGAGCCTGCCCGGTAGGTGATATGTAAGGAAAACCGGGAAAAGAACAAGGCCCACCTAGCCTGTCGAGGACAAAGCCGTCTGGCAGATCTCAGATACTCGAGGTTCCGGTGGTCGGTGAACACTGTTATGGGATGTAAGGCCCCTTCTAAGAGATGTCGCCATTCCTCTAATGCACACTTAATAGCCAACAGTTCCTTGTTGCTGACGTCATAGTTATGCTCGGCTGGGGTAAGCTTCCGAGAATAGAAGGCTACAGGGTGTAAAAGGTCTTTGGGACCAGAACGTTGGGACAAAATAGCCCCCACAGCAGTGTCAGACGCACCCACCTCAACTATAAATGGTCTCTGCACATCGGGCTGACGGAGAATGGGAGCCTGTGTGAACATGTGTTTCAATCGGTTGAAAGCCTTCTGTGCGGCCTCGGTCCACTGGAAACGTATATTAAGCTTAGGAAGGGCCGTGATGGGTGCTATAATTCGTGAGAACCCTCTGATAAATCTTCTGTAGAAGTTGGAAAACCCCACGAACCTCTGCACTGCCTTCTTTGAGTCGGGAATTGGCCACTGTACAATGGCTGCCACTTTTTGAGGGTCCATGGTGACACGACCTGGAGACACAATGAAACCAAGAAATGACACCTCCGGGACCTCGAAGAGGCATTTTTCTAGCTTAGCAAAAAGCCGATGCTCCCGCAGGCGTGTCAGTACGGTCTTGACATGTTCCCTGTGTTCTGTAAGGGTTGAAGAGTAAATCAGGATATCATCCAGATAGATAATAACAAAAACATCCAACAGGTCCTTAAAAACATTGTTAATGAAGTGTTGGAAGGTAGCCGGGGCGTTACAGAGGCCAAATGGCATGACCAGGTATTCGAAATGGCCATACCGGGTACGGAATGCCGTCTTCCATTCATCTCCAGGACGTACCCTCACCAAGTTGTAGGCCCCCCTTAAATCAATTTTGGTGAATTCAGTAGCGGAGGAAAGGCGCTCCAGCATCTCAGGTATTAATGGAAGTGGGTACCGGTTTTTTATGGTTATTTTATTGAGGTCGCGGTAGTCCACGCAGGGCCGGAGTCCTCCGTCCTTCTTTCCGACAAAAAAGATACCTGCTCCCGCAGGGGAGGTGGAAGGCCGGATAAACCCCAGCCGCAGGTTCTCATCGATGTAATCTTTGAGATATCCAAGATCAGGCCCAGAGAGTGGATATATACGACCGTAGGGTATAGGAGCCCCAGGAAGCAGATCTATGGGACAATCATATGGCCTGTGTGGGGGTAACACCTCCACCCATTTTTGGTCAAAGACATCCGAATATGCCTGGTATGGAGGTGGTAGAGAGACAGATGATCCAGATGTTGGGTAAAGAGCCAGAAGTTGAGGTGGAGGCAGGCAGTGGCTCGTACAAAAAGGTGAAGAAAAGGACAGAGTGCCAGTAGACCAACTGATTAGGGGGTCATGTAACTGCAACCATGGGAGACCCAGGATCAGAGGGTGCAAAGGTGATGAGATGATATCGAAGATGATGGTTTCGCTATGTCTGGAACCAGTTTGAAGCCGAATCGGTAGGGTCTCCCAGGAGACCGGACCTGACAGGAGGCTGCGGCCATCAGCCAACTGTAGATGCCTGGGTGTCTGCCTCAGCCATGTGGGGACGCCCAAACGGTCAGCTGTCTGCTGATCCAGAAAACATCCACAGACTCCAGAATCGAGGATGGCGGTGAGGTTACTGTGCTGAGAACCCCAATGTAAAGAGACGAAAAAAGACTGATAAGAAACAGAAGCAGTGGAGACAAGAGATGACGGGAACGGTATATCTGATTTACCTTTAGTGGAACGGGGCTTCTTAGGACAGGTTCGGAGCATGTGACCTCCCTTACCGCAGTACAGACAGAGGTTGAGCAGTCGACGGTGCATACGTTCCGCATCAGTAAGAGGACCACGGACCAGGCCTATCTGCATAGGCTCCTCCGAAGGACCCGACGACAGAACTACAGGGACGTCGGAAGTAGTGGAGGGAACGGCACGGAAGGAAGACGCCAAGGGGACTTGACTCTCCCGACGACGCTCTCGGAAGAGACGGTCGAGCTGAATAACCAGGAGAATCAAATCTTCCAAATAGGGAGGTACGCCAATACGAGCCAGTTCGTCTTTGAGATTTTCGGACAGACCAAGATGGAACTGGTCTAACAGCGCAGGCTCATTCCACTGGGTCTCAATAGAGAGACGACGGAATTCCGCCACGTAGTCCTCTACCGGACGTCTGCCCTGGGTAAGAGCTTTAATGGCACTTTGAGCTGAGGAAGAACGCAGGGGGTCTTCATATAGCGAATCCAAAGACCTACGGAATGAAGCCCAGGACCGGATTACAGGACTCTCATCCCGGAGCAGGTGGAGAGGCCAGGCCCGGGGTTCACCGGAAAGGAGGAAGATAGTGGTCCGTACTTTGACAAAGTCTGTAGCATAGGACCTGGGATTTACGGAAAATAGCAGTTCACAGGAAGTGATGAAATCCAGATAAGCCTTTCTGTCCCCGGAGAACTTCTCCGGCAAGGGCACACGGGGTTCAGGAGCCCCTGCATACATATCTGATGTTATGACAGGTTGGGCTGTACTTGAGGACAAAGTGGAAGTGCCGTGTCCCGTAGCGGTCTGCAAGTCCTGCAGGCGGTGCTGTAGTGTAGCTTGGTTAGCCTGTAGGTCCTGTACAGTGTCCGTGAGAGTGGTGATCTGTTTGCTCAAGGCCGATAGGGCATCAACCAGCCCTGCGGGTTCCATCATCTGGCTTGGTTATTCTGTCGGAGAACTGTTGTAGGTACAAAGAGGAAAAAGGGTTTGGTATGTACGCTTGCTGAACCGTACTCTATGGGAAACAATTACCCCACAAAGAACTAGCAGAAAGCCAGATAGTCAGAGAGTTGACAGATGAGGGAAAGGACTCAGGCAGAGTAGGAACCCAATAGCAGGAGGAGCCCAAACTAAGAACCCAGACAGAGGGAGAGCCCCAGACAGGAAACTGAGGACACCCCTGAGTCACAGGCTCAAAAAGCAACAGGAAGGAGAAGGTGGATGGACAGCCAGAAAACTAGTCTGGAGGGAAGCCAAAAATCAGAGCTGATAGCTTCCGAATAGATGGTCAGGAAGATAGCCAAAGGGTCAAATGCAGGCGGAGTACTTGGTATTGTCAGGTGGATAGCCAGAGGGTCAGATATAGGCAGGAAACAAATTTGTAGAGACAGCTTGCAATGATAACAGCAAGGAGCTGTGAATAACAAAGCGTCGACTAGACTGAGACGCTTGGTTATATAGAGGAGTTCCCCCTCCGCGTCATGGATGACGCGGCAACGTCTGACGTCACGACGGCCCGCTACGATGTTTCCGCATTCCCGGAGGGTGCCGACGGACACCTACGTCGCGGCGGCCCGCACTGAAGCGCCGCAACCCCGCCGAACGCCGGCAGTCTGAGTATAACTATTCTTAATATTTTGATCAGACACATTATGGGTTTTCAGGAAATCAAGACATATCCTTCATTATAATTTTCATTAAAACAGCTGAATACTGGGATTTTCACATCTCTCTTTTTCTCAGAGAGGTATAAAGACATGGAATGTTTAAAACTGTTTAATCCTATATAGTACTCTACTCTGAGTCTAAATATTCAAAATATTTTTAACAGAAATGTTTTGGTTTTTCAGGAAATCAAGTTATATGCTCCAGTATAGTTTTCATTGAAATAGCTTCAAAGTGAGTTTTTCAAAAAAAGCAGTTTCTCAGAAGCGTATAAACAAATCAAATCTTTTAAACTGTAGAAACCTCTATAGTACGCCAGTCTGAGTGGAATTAGTCTAAATATTTTCATCAGACACTTTATGGTTTTTCAGGAAATCAAGACATATGCTCCAGTACAGTTTTCATTAAAACAGCTGAATACTGTAATTTTCGCATGTCGCTGTTTCTCGGAGAGCTATAAACAAATGGTATGTTTTAAACTGCATAATCCTGTTTAGTACACAGCTGTGAGTATAATTAGTCAAAATATTTTCACCAGACACTACTTGGCTTTTCAGGAAATCAAGAGATATGATTCTTCAAATATCTCATTAAAACAGTTGGAAAAGCAGTTTTTCACAAAAAGCTGTTTCTCAGAGACATATAAACATATCAAATCTTTTTATCTGTAGAAACCTCTACAGTACGCTAGTCTGAGTGAAATTAGTCTAAATATTTTCATCAGACACTTTATGGTTTTTCAGGAAATCAAGACATATGCTTCAGTACATTTTACATTAAAACAGATGAAAACTGTAATTTTCGCATGTCGCTGTTTCTCGGTGAGCTATAAATAAATGGAATGTTTTAAACTGCATGATTCTGTTTAGTACACAACTCTGAGTAAAATTAGTCAAAATATTTTCACCAGACACTACTTGGTTTTTCAGGAAATCAAGAGATATGATTCGGTATATGTTTCATTAAAACAGTTGGAAACACAGATTTTCACAAAACGCTGTTTCTCAGAGACATATAAACAAACCAATAGCTTTAGCCTGCATAAACCTGTATAGAACACTAGTCTGAGTATAACTAGTCTTAATATTTTGATCAGACACATTATGGTTTTTCATTAAATCAAGACATATGCTCCATTATAATTTTCATTAAAAAAGCTGAATACTGGGATTTTCACATTTCTCTGTTTCTCAGAAAGGTATAAAGACATGGAATGTTTAAAACTGTTTAATACTATATAGTACTCTACTCTGAGTCTAAATATGCCAAATATTTTTAACAGAAATGTTTTGGTTTTTCGGGAAATGAAGTTATATGCTCCAGTATAGTTTTCATTGAAATAGCTTCAAAGTGAGTTTTTCAAAAAACGCAGTTTCTCAGAGTCGTATAAACAAATCAAATGTTTTAAACTGTAGAAACCTGTATAGTACGCTAGTCTGAGTGGAATTAGTCTAAATATTTTCATCAGACACTTTATGGTTTTTCAGGAAATCAAGACATCTGCTCCAGTACAGTTTACATTAAAACAGCTGAATACTGTAATTTTCGAATGGCACTGTAACAGTTCGGTGTATATACAGATAATGTGTAATGTGCGTATTACAGTTATATGTAACAGATCAGTGTATATTTAGATAATGTGTTTATTACAGTTATATGTAACAGATCGTTATATATACAGATAATGTGTGTATTACAGTTATATGTAACAGATCGGTATATATACAGATAATGTGTGTATTACTGTTCTATATAACAGATCGGTATATATACAGATAATGTGTTTATTACAGTTATATGTAACAGATCAGTATATAAACAGATAATATGTGTTTTACAGTTATATGTAACAGATTGGTATATACAGATAATGTGTTTATTACAGTTATATGTAACAGATCGGTGTATATACAGATAATGTGCATATTACAGTTATATGTAACAGATCGGTATATACAGATAATGTTTGTATTACAGTTAATGGAAGAGATCGGTATATATACAGATAATGTGTGTATTACAGTTATATGTAACAGATTGGTATATACAGATAATGTGTGTATTACAGTTATATGTAACAGATCGGTATATATACACATAAGGTGTTTATTACAGTTATATATAACAGATCGGTATATATACAGATAATGTGTGTAGAACAGTTATATGTAACAGATCGGTATATATACAGATAATGTGCGTATTACAGTTATATGTAACAGATCGGTATATATACAGATAATGTGTGTATTTGTCACCGTTGCTCCCGGGCCACGTCTTTCGCGGCGGCGCTTCCGGGTTGCGGGTAGCGATCGGACCGCGCATGCGCAGATCCCCCTCGCCTTCAGCCGGGCGGATGCGAATGCGCCGAGCCCGGCGTTCTATTGGACAGTCCTTCCCCTATGTCCTTGCGGCGTCCAGCCGAGCCCCTCTCGCTCTCCTAGCCATTGGTCAGCCTTAGTATTTGAACGGGCTGCCCCAGGAATAGGGCGCCCGTTGCATAGTTAGTGCTCTGGCTAGGTTCTGGACTCTGGACCTCTGCCCCAAGTTAGATCACGTATTTTTGCTCTCCACTCCTGGTACTGACCCTTGGCTTTGCTCCTGACCACTCCGGATCTCCACTCCTGGTACTGACCCTTGGCTCTGCTCCTGACCACTCCGGATCTCCACTCCTGGTACTGACCCTTGGCTTTGCTCCTGACCACCCCGGATCTCCACTACTGGTACTGACCCTTGGCTCTACTCCTGACCACTCCGGATCTCCACTCCTGGTACTGACCCTTGGCTTTGCTCCTGACCACTCCGGATCTCCACTCCTGGTATTGACCCTTGGCTCTGCTCCTGACCACTCCGGATCTCCACTCCTGGTACTGACCCTTGGCTCTGCTCCTGACCACTCCGGATCTCCACTCCTGGTATTGACCCTTGGCTCTGCTCCTGACCACTCCAGATCTCCACGCCTGGTTTTTGACCTTTGGCTCCGCTCCTGATCTCGCCTGAACTCCGTTCTCAACTTGAATCTCGGCTTCGCTTGACCATTCCTGTTGCTCAGCCCTCATTGCCTGGTATCTCGCCCGACCTGCCGGCCTGGTTTCCCAACGGTTCCTAGTTACTCCTATCCTGGTTGCACCCCGGCTCAACTGAGGTGGAACAATCTGGTTTTGCGACCAGCACCTTTAGACAGCTTCGGCTGCAGCAAAGGAGTACCTGGCACGCCGTCACCGCTCTCAAGCTTCGCACCCCAGCTCCGCACCATATTATAATGGAGGATATGTCTTGATTTCCTAAAAACCCATAATGTGGTCTGATGAAAATATTTAGACGAGTTATACTCAGACTAGTGTTCTATACAGGTTTCTGCAGGTTAAAGCTATTGATTTGTTTATATGTCTCTGAGAATCAGCGTTTTGTGAAAAACTGCGTTTCGAACTGTTTTAATGAAACATATACAAAATCATATCTCTTGATTTCCTGAAAAACCAAGTAGTGTCTGGTGAAAATATTTTGACTATACTCAGAGCTGTGTACTAAACAGGATTATGAAGTTTAAAACATTCCATTTGTTTATAGCTCTCCGAGAAAGAGCGACATGTGAAACTTACAGTATTCAGCTGTTTTAATGAAAACTGTTCTGGAGCATATGTCTTGATTTACTGAAAAACCATGAAGTGTCTGATGAAAATATTTAGACTAATTTCACTCAGACTAGCGTACTATACAGGTTTCTACAGTTTAAAACTTTTGATTTCTTTATACGTCTCTGAGAAACTGCGTTTTGTGAAAAACTCACTTTGAAGCTATTTCAATGAAAACTATACTGGAGCATATAACTTGATTTCACGAAAATCCAAAACATTTCTTTTAAAAATATTTCGAATATTTAGACTCAGAGTAGAGTACTATATAGGATTAAACAGTTTAAAACATTCCATGTCTTTATACCTCTCTGAGAAACAGAGAGATGTGAAAATCCCAGAATTCAGTTGGTTTAATGAAAATTATAAAGGAGGATATGTCTTGATTTCCTGAAAACCCATAATGTGTCTGATGAAAATATTTAGACTAGTTATACTCAGACTAGTGTTCTATACAGGTTTATGCAGGTTAAAGCTATTAATTTGTTTATATGTTTCTGAAAACAGCGTTTTGTGAAAAACGGCATTTCCAACTGTTTTGATGAAACATATACAGAATCATATCCCTTGATTTCCTGAAAAACCAAGTAGTGACTGGTGAAAATATTTTGACTAATTTTACTCAGAGCTGTGTACTAAACAGGATTATGCAGTTTAAAACATTCCATTTGTTTATAGCTCACCGAGAAACAGCGACATGCGAAAATTACAGTATTCAGCTGTTTTAATGAAAACTGTACTGGAGCATATGTCTTGATTTCCTGAAAAACCATAAAGTGTCTGATGAAAATATTTAGACTAATTCCACTCAGACTGTCGGCGTTCGGCGGGGTTGCGGCGCATCAGTGCGGGCCGCCGCAATGTAGGTCTCCGTCGGCGCCCACCAGGAATGCGGAAACATCGGAGCGGGCCGTCGTGATGTCAGACGTTGCCGCGTCATCCATAACGCGGAGGGGGAACTCCTCTATATAACGATACGTCTCAGTCTAGTCGACGCTTGGTTATTCACAGCTCCTTGCTGTTATCATTGCAAGCTGTCTCTACAAATTTGTTTCCTACCTATATCTGACGCTCTGGCTATCCACCTGACAATACCAAGTACTCCGCCTGCATTTGACCCTTTGGCTATCTTCCTGACCATCCATTCGGAAGCTATCAGCTCTGACCTTTCGCTTCCCTCCTGACTAGTCTTCTGGCTGTCCTACCACCTTCTCCTTCCTATTCCTTTCTGAGCCTGTGACTCAGGGTGGTCCTCAGTTTCCTGTCTGGGGCTCTCCCTCTGTCTGGGTTCTTAGTTTGGCCTCCTCCTGCTATTGGGTTCCTACTCTGCCTGAGTCCTTTCCCTCATCTGTCAACTCTCTACTATCTGGCTTTCTGCTAGTTCTTTGTGTGGTAATTGTTTCCTATAGAGTACGGTTCAGCAAGCGTACATACCAAACCCTTTTTCCTCTTTGTACCTACAACAGTTCTCCGACAGAATAACCAAGCCAGATTATGGAACCCGCAGGGCTGGTTGATGTCCTATCGGCCTTGAGCAAACAGATCGCCACTCTCACGGACACTGTACAGGACCTACAGGCTAACCAAGCTACACTACAGCACCGCCTGCAGGACTTGCAGACCGCTACAGGACACGGCACTTCCACTTTGTCCTCAGGTACAACCCAACCTGTCATAACATCAGATATGTATGCAGGGGCTCCTGAATCCCGTGTGCCCTTGCCGGAGAATTTCTCCGGGGACAGAGAGGCCTATCTGGATTTCATCACTTCCTGTGAACTGCTATTTTCCGTAAATCCCAGGTCCTATGCTACAGACTTTGTCAAAGTATGGACCACTATCTCCCTCCTTTCCGGTGAACCGCGGGCCTGGGCTCTCCACCTGCTCCGGGATGAGAGTCCTGTACTCCGGTCCTGGGCTTCATTCCGTAGGTCTTTGGATTCGCTATATGAAAACCCTCTGCGTTCTTCCTCAGCTCAAAGTGCCATTAGAGCTCTTACCCAGGGCAGACGTCCGGTAGAGGACTACTTGGCGGAATTCCGTCGTCTCTCTATTGAGATCCAGTGGTCTGTCCGAAAATCTCAAAGACGAACTGGCTCGTATTGGCGTACCTCCCTATTTGGAAGATTTGATTCTCCTGGTTATTCAGCTCGACCGTCGCTTCCGAGAGCGTCGTCGGGAGAGGCAGGTCCCCTTGACGTCTTCCTTCCGTGCCGTTCCCTCCACTACTTCCGACGTCCCTGTAGTTCTGCCGTCGGGTCCTTCGGAGGAGCCTATGCAGATAGGCCTGGTCCGTGGTCCTCTTACTGATGCGGAACGTATGCACCGTCGACGGCTCAACCTCTGTCTGTACTGCGGTAAGGGAGGTCACATGCTCCGAACCTGTCCTAAGAAGCCCCGTTCCACTATAGGTAAATCAGATATACCGTTCCCGTCATCTCTTGTCTCCACTGCTTCTGTTTCTCATCTGTCTTTTTTCGTCTCTTTACAGTGGGGTTCTCAGCGCAGTAACCTCACCGCCATCCTCGACTCTGGAGCCTGTGGATGTTTTCTGGTTCAGCAGACAGCTGACCGTTTGGGCGTCCCCACAAAGCTGAGGCAGACGCCCAGGCATCTACAGTTGGCTGATGGCCGCAGCCTCCTGTCAGGTCTGGTCTCCTGGGAGACCCTACCGCTTCGGCTTCAAATTGGTTCCAGACATAGCGAAACCATCATCTTCGATATCATCTCATCACCTTTGCACCCTCTGATCCTGGGTCTCCCCTGGTTGCAGTTACATGACCCCCTAATCAGCTGGTCTACTGGCACTGTGTCCTTTTCTTCACCTTTTTGTACGATCCACTGCCTGCCTCCACCTCAACTTCTGGCTCTTTACCCAACATCTGGATCATCTGTCTCTCTACCACCTCCATACCAGGCATATTCGGATGTCTTTGACCAAAAAGGGGTTGAGGTGTTACCCCCACACAGGCCATATGATTGTCCCATAGATCTGCTTCCTGGGGCTCCTATACCCTACTGTCGTATATATCCACTCTCTGGGCCTGAGCTTGGATATGTCAAAGATTACATCGATGAAAACCTGCGGCTGGGGTTTATCCGGCCTACCACCTCCCCTGCGGGAGCAGGTATCTTTTTTGTCGGAAAGAAGGACGGAGGACTCCGGCCCTGCGTGGACTACCGCGACCTCAATAAAATAACCATAAAAAACCGGTACCCACTTCCATTAATCCCTGAGATGCTGGAGCGCCTTTCCTCCGCTACTGTATTCACCAAAATTGATTTAAGGGGGGCCTACAACTTGGTGAGGGTACGTCCTGGAGATGAATGGAAGACGGCATTCCGTACCCGGTATGGCCATTTCGAATACCTGGTCATGCCATTTGGCCTCTGCAACCCCCCGGCTACCTTCCAACACTTCATTAACGATGTTTTTAAGGACCTGTTGGATGTTTTTGTTATTATCTATCTGGATGATATCCTGATTTACTCTTCAACCCTTACAGAACACAGGGAAAATGTCAAGACCGTATTGACACGCCTGCGGGAGCATCGGCTTTTTGCTAAGCTAGAAAAATGCCTCTTCGAGGTCCCGGAGGTGTCTTTTCTTGGTTTCATTGTGTCTCCAGGTCGTGTCACCATGGACCCTCAAAAAGTGGCAGCCATTTTACAGTGGCCAATTCCCGACTCAAAGAAGGCAGTGCAGAGGTTCGTGGGGTTTTCCAACTTCTACAGAAGATTTATCAGAGGGTTCTCACGAATTATAGCACCCATCACATCCCTTACTAAGCTTAATATACGTTTCCAGTGGACCGAGGCCACTCAGAAGGCTTTCGACCGATTGAAACACATGTTCACACAGGCTCCCATTCTCCGTCAGCCCGATGTGCAGAGACCATTTATAGTTGAGGTGGATGTGTCTGACACTGCTGTGGGGGCTATTTTGTCCCAACGTTCTGGTCCCAAAGACCTTTTACACCCTGTAGCCTTCTATTCTCGGAAGCTTACCCCAGCCGAGCATAACTATGACGTCAGCAACAAGGAACTATTGGCTATTAAGTGTGCATTAGAGGAATGGCGACATCTCTTAGAAGGGGCATTACATCCCATAACAGTGTTCACCGACCACCGGAACCTCGAGTATCTGAGATCTGCCAGACGGCTTTGTCCTCGACAGGCTAGGTGGTCCTTGTTCTTTTCCCGGATTTCCTTGCATATCACCTACCGGGTAGGCTCAAAGAATGGTAAGGCTGATGCCTTATCACGGATCTACCCAGAGGTCCCTTCACAGCATCAATCATCGCCTGACACCGTGCTACACCCCAGTCATTTTCTGCTACTTACAGATAGCCTTCTGGACCGCATTCGCCAAAACATTGTTGCTAGTCCGAACCCGAAGGGATCTGAAGATCTGACCCTATCTGGGGGCCTGTTTTTCAGGCACCAACAAGTCTTCGTGCCCAGACCCTTTTGCCAGTAGGTCCTACAGCTTTTTCACGATCACCCTACAGCAGGACACAGAGGGTATGCCAAGACCATGGACAACGTACGCCGTTATTTCTGGTGGCCCAGTCTGGGGGGAGACGTCCTTAACTATGTATCCACCTGTGATACTTGCGCTAGGATGAAAGACAGTCACAGCAAACCATCAGGACTACTGCATCCCTTACCGGTCCTAGCAGGCCCATGGCAGGATGTCACACTGGACTTTATTTCAGATCTACACCCGTCCAACCAACAGAACACCATACTGGTTGTGGTGGACCGTTTCACGAAAATGGCTCATTTTCTACCTACCAAAGGACTACCTACTGCTGCTCATACCGCCACTTTATTCTTGAAAGAGGTGTTCCGTCTCCACGGAGTACCTTTGTCGGTCACCTCAGATCGAGGACCCCGGTTTGTCTCAAAGTTCTGGCGTTCCTTCTGCTCCAACTTGTCCATCTCCTGTAATTTGTCTTCCGGATACCACCCAGAGACTAACGGACAAACGGAACGTACCAATCAAACTTTGGAGCAATATCTCCGCTGTTACACTACACACCTCCAGGATGATTGGTGTAGTTTCCTTCCCTTGGCAGAGTTTGCATATAACCATCAAAGACACCGTTCCATCCGTTCCAAACGAATGGAATGTTTTAAACTGCATAATCCTGTTTAGTACACAGCTCTGAGTATAATTAGTCAAAATATTTTCACCAGACCCTACTTGGTTTTTCAGGAAATCAAGAGATATGATTCTATATATATCTCATTAAAACAGTTGGAAAAGCAGTTTTTCCCAAAACGCTGTTTCTCAGAGACATATAAACATATCAAATCTTTTAAACTGTTGTAACCTCTATAGTACGCTAGTCTGAGTGGAATTAGTCTAAATATTTTCATCAGACTCTTTATGGTTTTTCAGGAAATCAAGACATATGCTCCACTACAGTTTTCATTAAAACAGCTGAATACTGTAATTTTCGCATTTCGCTGTTTCTCCTTAAAGCAAAATTAACAATTTGCAAAAATAACCTCCATTTACCTTACTATGACCAGGAAATCCTTATGGCCCTTTTGAATTCTGTTGCTGTGCCTTTGATAATGAGATATTTTATTCACCCCTGAATGTCAGGTTCATGGAGTCAGACATTACAGTTGCTGGAAGTAGAATAAGCTACTTAACCCTTTAAGGACTAAATGTGTGAGCAACACTTTGCAAAGCAATTAACCCTTTGTGTGCCAGAGGGGTACGGAACGCATTGCTTTGGCACTCAAAGCAGTTAAAGTTTTAATATAATAATAATAATAATAATCATAATAATAATAAATAAGAATAACTAGTATTTATATAGTGCCTTTTTCCCAGTGGGACTCAAAGCGATTTCAGCGCACGCTCTTGGAATTAACCGAATCGGCAGCTGAATAATAGATGTTATTATCTTTGTGTAGAATAAATTCATCCTGTAAATATAAAAATAACCAATTTAATACTCTTTTTTTCCAGTATCTGAGCAGTAAAAGTTTTAATTATAGCAGAGACCAACAAAAACTGGGGACCAGTCAGATTAGAGATTGGATGAGAATTCCACGCATTCTTATCCCTTGGAATAACGTCTCACCTCCAGCGTGAAAATTCCCTTTAACATTTCACACACCGCGGTGTTTTATATATTGTCACATCTCGCTCCCCTGGAGGGATAATAACCTTTCTCTATGTGTGTGTGTGTTTATACAGACTAGCAATGTGGAGAGGCGTTGCCCGTCATGTTATGACCATTGGTCCAACGTGTGTGAAATGTGAACGCACTGATAGATGAAGAGATATGCAACAAACAGGCAGACACATACACACAGTGAGAGTGAAACACACATGCACACAGACATAGACATTCAGTATGTGTGCACACACACACGAGCAACAGACATGCACACACATGCCACATACAAGTATACACAAGTGCAACAGACAAGTACACAGTGGGGACTCAAGTAACAACGCCCCTCAGCTCTGTAGTTGTGGCTCTTGCTGTTCCCCGGATCTTGAGGTTGTGATTGTAATGGGGTGGGCTGTGTCCTGTATGTGTACCCAAAACAGTGTCATTTTTTGAGGTGCAGGTAACGCAAGCGGATCTTGACTGTCTTCCTGCAAGTGTAAGATATGAATAATAATTAACCAATTGAGTTGCAGAGGGGTACGACACAAAATGCAAGCAATGCTATGCGTACCCCTGTAGCACTCAAATAGTTAAGTTATGTTGGAGCGAAAACATATGTTTTTCAAAAACTTGCAGTTCTCTTATTGGAGAGGCACTAAATGTGCGACATCAGTCGTTATGCAGCCGTACAGGCTTAAAGGTCTGTGTGTGTGCTGGGTCCATCACTAATTAGGCAATTATTTACACTTTTTGTTTGTTTTTTGCAATGTTTTAAGACATTGATACTTTTATTTTTAATGTATACACACAAAATGCACACACTCAGTATTCACATCAAAAAACACACACAACACACACACACAAAATGCACACACTCAGTACTCACACCAAAAAACACAGACACACAATACATCACAAAATGCACACACTCAGTACTCACACCAAAAAACACAGACAACACACACACACAATACACCACAAAATGCACACACACAGTATTCACACCAAAAAACACACACACATGCACAAAACACATGAACAAATTTGTTCATGTGTTTTGTGTGTGTTTTTTGGTGTGAGTACTGTGTGTGTGCCTTCTGTGGTGTATTGTGTGTTTTTTGGTGTGAGTACTGCCTTTGTGTGTTTTGTGGTGTATTGTGTGTGTATGTGTGTGTGTAAGGCCCTGCAGTTCCTTGCAGAGATTTTCACAGCAGCCAACCCCCGGCTCACCCCCCCCGGCCACTCCTGTGAAAATCACTTACACCCTGTATGTATTCACACACACGCAGACACATTGTAAATACACATGTATAAATAGACACACTGTACACACAAATATATAGATACAAACATACTGTAAACACACATATATACACACACAACCACATTGTATATACACTGTATACTAAACATATATATATATATATATATATATCAGGGCTCAAAATTTCCACTCGC
The DNA here is from genome assembly GCA_037306005.1 of Rhinophrynus dorsalis. Lineage (NCBI taxonomy): Eukaryota > Metazoa > Chordata > Amphibia > Anura > Rhinophrynidae > Rhinophrynus > Rhinophrynus dorsalis. The sequence continues at coordinate 189,684,472 of CM074724.1, read as the reverse complement.
CACTAGCCAATGGCAAGTAGAAATTCAGCCCTGGTGGCTATGTTATGTATTGCAGTGGAGAGTAACTTTTCAGGTCTGGCTAGTAGCAAAGGACATCTAAAGTTCTTGTTTGTAACTTTAGATGTTTCTTCTTTGTACACTAACATCCCTCATGATATAGGGGAGCTCTTAAGTCAGATGTTGCGTATGGTGGGCCTCCAATTGATTACCTTGTGCTGTTGGTGGATATTATACTTAAGAAAAATTATTTTAAATTTGAAAATTCATTCTATTTGCAATTACACAGAACAGAAATGGGGTCAAATATGGCGCCCTCTTATGTAACATTGTTTATGGACTATTATGAATGAAAGTACATTTTTTCAAGTTGGTGACGCTAGAAAACTTAGACAGTTCACTAATTATTTGAATGATATTGAATCCACAATCAGATTCACCTTGAATTTTGATGATACATCAATTGATTTTTTGGATTTGACAGTCTATGTGCAAGTGGGTGTTATAAAAACTAAGATCTTCAGTAAACCTACAGATCGCAATACCCTCTTGTACGCAGATAGTCATCATCCATTGCCTTTGAAAGAGGGTCTCCCGTTTTCACAGATGATGAGGGTTGTTAGGAATACATCTGATCCTGAGATTAGGAAGAACAGTCTGTTAAAGATGGGAGAGAAATTTTGTCAAAGAGGGTATGATCAGAAGGTTGTTACAGCTGCTATAAATAAGGCTTCTAAGATTAATTGAGTTCAAGCATTATGTTCAAATGCGACACAAATCAATGACAGGCAGAAGGAACGGTTGTGTATTCAAACTACATACACAACCGCATCCCCAAAGATTAAGCGAGTTATTCTGGACAGATGGCCCATACTGGCGGGAGATGCGGGTTTGGGCGCATTTGTCCAGAATCCTCCGCTCTTTTGCTACCGTAGAGGCAAGAACCTTAAAGATATTTTGGTACGGGCAGACCTGACAGATAAATATGTTCAGGACAAAGCTTGGCTTGCGACCTTTGGGAGTGACGTCAGTCACTGGGTCTCCGGTGTACGTCGCATCACGCTGGTGGCAATTCGGGCGGGGAAAGCTGAAAACAGGAGCAATGTCAAGGTATTTAAAATGGTTAAATTTTGTGTACAGTCACTACCCTGATGAAGGTCCGTTAAGGACCGAAAACGTTCGGTGTGAAGCAATGCTTAAATAAATCGAATTTGATCTTTAATCTCTGTGTGCTATTCCGTCCCGGTAAGCCCAGGCTGATTGCGTATATATATAGATAGATAGATAGATAGATAGATAGATAGATAGATAGATAGATATACATACATACATACACACACATACACATTGTATATACACACTGCATACACACATATACACACACAGACACACAGACACACTGTATACAGACATAAACACACAGACACACAGTGTACACACACATATACACACATAGACACAGTGTATACACACATAAACACACAGACACACAGTGAACACACACATAGACACAGTGTATACACACATAAACACAGAGATGTACACACAGAGATGATGGTGGTGTCCTAGAAAGACGACATTGTGGATAACAGGTTTGTGCAATTCGATTCGTCCACATTCGGATTTCAGACGAATAAGGGTGATTCTGAGCCATTCGGACATGGCGAAAATCTTAGAGCCATTAGTTTTTAGAAGCCGAATCCGAAACATAACTGGACAGAATTTGTTTACAACATTAGGATATTCGGATGACGTTCTCCCCGCGCATGCACTGCTTTCCCTCTCTCTCTAGTCCAATTAGCTTCTTTGTTTCATGATGTCTGTAGTCCAAACAATTAGCTTCTTTGTTTCATGATGGGGGTTGGACTAATGACATCACAGACACCCAGACAGCCTGCATTTCCTGTTAGTGCGCACTGCGTTGTTGGAGCTGAAAGAGAGAAGAAGCAGATAGAGAGAGTGACTGTCCAGTTGTTGTGTAGGCAGGTAGCATTAGGCATAGACAGGCAGCCAACATTAGTGCCAGTTTTTGCACCTGCAAGGGAGAGTCACCTTTGTTCCTGTGTTAAATATGAAAATTCAAATTAGGAGTTTGTTGAATAATTTGCAGACTGACAAACACAATATCACAGTTGTGTAGGGACTGGTAGGCCTACTATCTTACTACCACAGCAAGGGAGAACCACCTGTGTTCCAGTGTTAAATCTAAAAATTCAGCTTAGGAGTGTGTCTGAATAATTTACATAGTGACACAGCCAGTCTGGCAGTTGTCGTGTGGCCAGGTTGTAAAATTGTCAAATTATTATAGTACACTACCTACCTATCTGTTATGGATTTGAGTCCTAGTGAACAACCTGACGTTTCTCGTCCTGGTACCAGCTGCAGTGACCCAGCAACCACCAACTCCACCACAGTGATGTAGATTTCAAACAGAGCTAGCAGCAGCAGGTGGGCAAAGAAGAGGACTAGTACTAGTCAGACTCAGCAGCAGAATTCAAAACAAACAAATAAAAATAAGAAGGGAACTGCAAGTCGTTCTACCTCCTCTAGCAGGGTAGAGGTCCAGCTCCTCCTCTAAGACCACGAAGCAGCCATCACCTGTGTCTTGTCAGCCGTTTGTTGATGATCCCCCAGTACCACCTGCACAATGACTAGTGCCACTGCCAGTTTAGTTACCACCTCCACTACAGCCAGTTGTATAAACCTGTGGACACCCAGTGTCGGTAACAGTACTGGTTCGACACTGCGGGCAGTATCAATGCAGGATTTTTTATAGTGAACATCCGTGTAAGCAGCCCAAATGGAAATTATTGCAGTATTTGGATAACATTTTTCCTGTCACCACTGTCACTGCCACTGAGAGCATATCCACTCCAGAAAATGTTATTGATGGAGATAGTTTACCATTTCCCTGTAGTCACCAGGCAGAAGAGGAAACTGAGCAGGTTTCCACAAAATCTGATGATGATGTTTCTTCCTTTCAAAATCTACAAGAGTTAGAAGAAGAATCTGAGGGATCCTAAGCTTGATTTGTCCCCTGAGCTTGATTTTTCCAGTGATGTTGAACATTCCCCCGAGCTTAATTTTTCACCTGTTTCCCACATTACTCCTCCTGTTTCTCCAGTTACACTTGTGTCTTCTATTGACAACTCAACACCTGCCTCTCCAGTTCCATTTGAGTCTCCCAGACAGGTAGTAGCTGCTAGTGTCTCCACCACCAGTACCACTGTTACTCCACATTCCTCCTCCAATCCCAGACCCAACATTCCTGCTGCCAACTTTAGGTCTACTGGTACCCCTGTAATGGTACGTAAAAAGAAAAAGCAAAGTGAGGTTGCTCCAACATGTGAAGATGAAGAAAGTGTCATCTCAGTTTCTTCTTCTCCACCACCTTCCAGAGTTATCCATCGCTCCAAAGCTTGGGACCATTTTGTGGCACATGGTGATGGCCAGCTAGCAAAATGTAAATTGTGTGGCAGGGATGTCAGCCTTGGGTGGGTGTTGGGTCATCTGACTGCCTCCGGGATGAACCAACACCTGAACAACTATCACAAGTCGGTGTTGATAAGTGCAGAAGTTGGCAGTACTAGTACTGCATATAACAGTGTCGCACCCACCACCAGTAGACAGCAGGAGAAAGGGCAGGGGGATCATGCCACATCTGGTCCTAGGAAGAGCAGCAGACAGTCACAGCCCATCCCAAAATCAATACAGGCCACACTGGAAGACTTTGGTGGGTTTCATTCCAAGGGGATGTGCAGACAGCAGGCCAGAAAAATGACACGCCTCATTGCACAACTCATAGCCATTGGGGGTGCTACTTTTAAATTTGGTGGATGGGGGCCCTTCCAGCAACTTATGAAGGCTGTTGCATCCAGATATAAAATTCCATCCCGCACCACATTTAGTAGAACTATAGTGCCCTCACTGTACCGGTCGTGCGTTGTTGCTTTGAAGAACCTGCTAGGAAAGTCTTGTGGCCAGTCAATGCACTTTACCACTGACTTATGGAGTGCTCCTAGTCGCCAGCATGGCTTCCTGTCATTGACGGAGCATTGGTGGCAGCCAAATAGGTTGCAAGACACACCAATAGCAACAACAAGTTTGGGTGCAGTAACCAAGCAGGCAGGGCACCGCTCTTTCCTCCTCCATGCTAAGGTAATGGATCATCAGCATACCTCAGATAATATTTGCAAAGCACTGCAGAACATGGTGGCACAGTGGCTAGGGGAGCAGGCAGGCACACAGGCACAAATGGGGTTTGTGGTTACTGATGGTGCAGCTAACATGATAAAGGATCTCCCAGATTGCAGATTTGTGGGTGTGCTCTGCTCAGTGCATGTCCTGAATCTAGTGGTGAAGGCTGCTCTCGAGGATGGCAGTAACACTGGAAGGTTGTCAGCACTTCTGGAGTCGTGCCGACAAATTGCTGGCCACTTCCATCGTAACATCAGAGATAGCCATCTTCTCAGGAAGGAACAGAAAGAGGCAGACCTCTCAGAGCACCACCTTAAACAAGATGTTGGGATCAGGTGGAACTCCACCTTAGATTTGCTAGAGCGTATCCTGGAGCAGAAAAAGGCAATTCACGCAATGTCATGTCACCATTTCATTGGTAGTAACAGAACACTGGGCAGGGCTGACTGGGCCCTGATGGAACAGGTAGTCACAGTCCTCACACTTTTCTGTGCTTTGACAGAAATTTTGAGCAAAGAGAACACTAGCCTGGTAGAAGTTATTCCCCTCTTCAAACACCTCTCCTTAAAATTGGACGATTTCCTTGACCATAGAGAACGCTTGCCTGTACTGATGGTAATATACTTACCGATGTTGCTGCCCTTCTAACAAGGCTGAAGAAGGAACTAACTCGGCGCATGGAAGAGCGTATGTACAATTGTACGGAGTTAATGCTTGCCACAATATGCGATCCATGAATCAAAGGCAAGATGGCACTTACTTCCAATTCACTCACTGCCTGGAGGGAACGATTGATAGTGAGGGTGCGTGAGAGGCAAAGGAAAAACAGAATGCAGTCACAGGAGGCAGGAGAAGATTCCACAGATGAGCTGGAGGAGTGTGGTGGTCTTCCGGGACCTGTCAGTAGCACTTCATCTTGTTCAATTGAAGCAGCTGCTGCTTTTTATGGTGAGGCAATGGACAGATTATAGCTAAAGACAGAAAAAGCTTAGAGAGCTAAACTAAGCACAGTGAATACATATAGTGTTTAAATTAGAAGAGATAAATTAATTGACATAAGTATCAGCAAGGAAAGAAAAAGATGGTTCTCCCAAGTATCAGGCCGAAACCAAAAGTGCAAGTGCAAAGAAAATGATCAATCCTGCGCTCTATATCAATAAGTGAATGCGTGCCCTAGCTTAGGCATATATAATAATCATTGCTAAATCTGAATATAAACATGAGGATTTTGTTCCCATATTGGCCAAAGTGGTATAAGCTTACCACCAACGCCAAGGTACCTCATAATTTGGCAAGTGCCTACTCTAACATGCCCATACACGTCTGTCTAAAACAAAAACAATAACTTGAGAAAGTCTGGAAACACGTTGATTGGAGCAAGGCCTCTTTAAGATGAAATGTATATTGAACTGATGGGTCCAGTGTGTATGCAATTAAACACACATATCTAACATTAAAAAATCTTTTCTATCTTGCGAAAGGAAGGAGTCCACTATAGAAATGTGCATTGGGACCTTTAAATATACCATACATGCTACTTTGTAGGTCCCGATATTTTCAAAATTAAAAATCCAGGCAGAACTGTATAAAGGCATAAGAGAGAGACTTGCCTTAACAACCTCCATGGCCTGCAGTGAGTGTCAACTGGCACAAGAGGACCACAAACCTTTCAGAGACTCTTATAAGCCAGAAAATATCACCCCCAGAGGCCACTAGAGGAACAGCACTAGATAGCATGCATGGTGTAAGCAAGAACACATAGGCCAAAAACCACTCCTTTAAGAATCTTTAAGAAAAGTGTAACTATATATATATATATATATATATATATATATATATATATAGTGTTGAAATAACCTAGTGGAATAAAATTAAAGCAGCTCGAATAAGCAAGAGGAGATTTTGGAGAAGCAATAGCAAAAGACAGATAAAGCTTACAGCGCTAAACTAACCACAGTGAGTACATATAGTATATAAATTAAAAGGGATAAAGATTAATTGACATATAAATGGCAGCAAGGAAAGAGAGAGAGGGTTCTCCATAACCCCCAAGTATCAGACGGATATCCTGCGCTCTGTATCACAAAGTGAATGTATGCCCTAGCTTTGCATATATAATAATCATTTCTAAATGTGAAAATAAACATGAGGATTTAGTCCTCTTTTTTGGACAAAATGTATAAGCTTACCACCAATGCCAAGGTGCCTCATAGTTTGGCAAGTGCCTACTCTAACATGCTTTACTTTTATTTATTTACTGCCTGCTCCAGTGTTCTGCAGTCTTCTGCTGTCTATGTCTCCAGTGTTCTGCAGTCTTCTGCTGGCTATATCTCCGGTGTTCTACAGTCTTCTGCTGGCTATATCTCCAGTGTTCTGAAGTCTTCTGCTGGCTATATCTCCGGTGTTCTGCAGTCTTCTGCTGGCTATATCTCCGGTGTTCTGCAGTCTTCTGCTGGCTATATCTACAGTGTTCTGCAGTCTTCTGCTGGCTATATCTACAGTGTTCTGCAGTCTTCTGCTGGCTATATCTCCGATGTTCTACAGTCTTCTGCTGGCTATATCTCCGGTGTTCTGTAGTTTTCTGCAGGCTATATCTCCAGTGTTCTGCAGTCTTCTGCTGGCTATATCTCCGGTGTTCTGCAGTCTTCTGCTGGCTATATCTCCGGTGTTCTGCAGTCTTCTGCTGGCTATATCTCCGGTGTTCTGTAGTTTTCTGCTGGCTATATCTCCAGTGTTCTGCAGTCTTCTGCTTGCTATATCTCCAGTGTTCTGCAGTCTTCTGCTGGCTATATCTCCGGTGTTCTGCAGTCTTCTGCTGGCTATATCTCCAGTGTTCTGCAGTCTTCTACTGGCTATATCTCCAGTGTTCTGCAGTCTTCTGCTGGCTATATCTCCGGTGTTCTGCAGTCTTCTGCTGGCTATATCTCCAGTGTTCTGTAGTCTTCTGCTGGCTATATCTCCAGTGTTCTGCGGTCTTCTGCTGGCTAGATCTCTGGTGTTCTGTATTTTTCTGCTGGCTACATCTCCAGTGTTACTGTCATCCTGAGTCTGCCCTGCACCAGTCTTCCCCAGTCGCTGTATCCATATAATGACTGAGTCCTGCCTGCTCCAGTGTTCTGCAGTTCTGGCTACATCTCCAGTGCTGCTGTCATTCTGAGTCCGCCCTGCACCAGTCATCCTCAGTCTTCCTTCTTCCTTCAGATAGCTACATCCATGCTTCATGTACAGAACCATAAGTCTAAAGCTCCACGTTACCCTGTTCCACCATCTTCATTTAGATCCAGGAAATGGTTCCGCTTATTTTTATTTATCTAATTTTGGTTTTATTGTATTTTTAAAAGCATGGTGAATTTGGCCGAATAATTTGGATTCTTTCCAAATTTCGTCCTAGACGAACAGGTCCGGTCCAATTTTCGGATCGACTGAATAAGAAAAAAAAAAAATTGTCTGAAATCAAATTTTACAGAATGTTTTTCCCGTGCACAAGTCTAGTGGATAAACTAGTAAAGATAACGAGATGATAAATTACATACACACACACACACACACACATATACACAGACGTATACACTGTACACACATATATGCACATATACACACTGTATACACACATATACACACACACTGTATGAGATGATAAATGACTGTATACACACATATACACACTGTATACACACATATACACATAAGCACATTGTATACACACATATGCACACTGTATACACACATTTACACACTGTATACACACATATACACACACACTGTATGAGATGATAAATGACTGTATACACACATATACACACTGTATACACACATATACACATAAGCACATTGTATACACACATATACACACTGTATACACACATATACACACTGTATACACACATATACACATATACACACTGTATACACACATTTACACACTGTATACACACATATACACACACTGTATACACACATATACACATATACACACACTGTATACACACATATACACACTGTATACACACATTTACACACTGTATACACACATATACACACTGTATACACACATATACACATAAACACACTGTACAAGATAATAAATGACGTAAACACACATATACACACTGTATACACACATATACACACTGTACACACACACATATACACATATACACACTGTATACACACATTTACACACTGTATACACACATATACACACTGTATACACACATATACACACTGTACACACACACATATACACATATACACACTGTATACACACATTTACACACTGTATACACACATATACACACTGTATACACACATATACACACTATATACACACATATACACAAGCACTGTACGATATGATAAATGACTGTAAACACATATATACACACTGTATACACACTGAATACACACATATACACACTTTATACACACATATACACACACACTGTATACACACACATATACTCACTGTATACACACATATATGCATATATATACACACTGTATACACACATATACACACACACACTGTATGAGATGATAAATGACATATACATACACACATATACACACTATACACACACATATACACACTGTATACACACATATACACATAAACACACTGTACAAGATAATAAATGACTGTAAACATACATATACACACTGAACACACACATATACACATATATACACTGTATACACACATATACACACACACTGTACACACACATATACACATATACACACTGTATACACACATATACACACAGACTGTACGAGATGATAAATGACTGTACACACACATATACACACTGTATACACACATATACACACTGTATACACACATATACACACACTGTATACACACACATATACACACTGTACACACACATATACACATATACACACTGTATACACACATATACACACACACACACTGTACGAGATGATAAATGACTGTACACACACATATACACACTGTATACACACATATACACACTGTATACACACACATATACACACACACTGTACAAGATGATAAATGACTGTACACACACATATACACACTGTATACACACATATACACACTGTATACACACATATACACACACACTGTATGATATGATAAATGACTGTAAACACACATATACACACTGTATACACACATATACACGTAAACACATTGTATACACACATATACACACTGTATACACACATATACACACATATACACACTGTATACACACATATACACACACACTGTACAAGATGATAAATGACTGTGTTAGATAAAGAACTAACAGAAATCCAGGTGCTTCTGACATCTCTTTACTGATCTCCTGTTTGTTACAAAGTGACACTTCCCCTTTAAGAGAACGCGTGGTGTAATTATCTTAGTAACTTGGCATTAGGTGTAACAATAGGAGATTGGTTATTATAGTGTGGGATCATTAGGTGTAACAATAGGAGATTGCTATTATAGTGTGGGATCGTTATGTGTAACAATAGGAGATTGGTTCCAGTGGTTATTATAGTGTGGGATTGTTATGTGTAACAATAGGAGATTGGTTCTAGTGGTTATTATAGTGTGGGATCGTATTAGTCTTCCCCCTCCTGTGTGTTTCTGGGGAGGACTTTAACACAAACAGGTCTAGTCCTTTCCTATCTCCTCTCTCCCAGGAATGTGCTGGATATTTGGGGGATTAAGTGCAGCAGATTCCAGTTGACCAGGGTATTAGGTGATATCTCTTCCCAAATCTCGTCCACTTCCCAGCCCTCCTCCCCCATGACTCGTCTGTCTCAGAAGAAGGAGCTGACCTGTCGCCCTTGTGCCACTTGATCTCGTTCTTCCCACTGTTCTCCTTGTCTCTGGGTCACTCTCCTCTATACTGATACCGGTCCTTCCGTCTCACAAGCACAATGACCCCCCTGACCTTTCCCATCCTGAGCCGCACATTTCAGGAGTGTAAATCTCAGTATAATACAATGACCCAAGTCCATATTCAAATAACACTGGTTCTGTCCACAAACAGTCCAGCCCAGAAACATCAGATAAATCCTCTCAGGACAAGAGAAACAGCATAACGACAGACATACATCTGGGCTTATGTGGGTCTTGTTGGTGTGGTATAGCAGAATCACCCTAGCCACATGGAAGCAAGGGCCCATGCCTAGGATGCCCTTACACTTTGGGAGACAAACAATTGTGGGGAGCACCCATCAGGTGAGAACAAGATAAACTGTCTGGTTTTAGGTATGACAGCCTCTCAATGGTGCTGCAACTCATGTTTTTCACTCTCATGTTCCACTGCAAGGAAGAAATTTCCATATTCATATGAGACAGGCCCTGCCCACAGACAATCCAATTTCAAAATGTTAGGCATATCCTCTCCGATACACCCACAGACGTACGTTTCAGACTATGTGTGCCTCGTCGGTGTGGTGCAGCTAATTCCTCTACCCTTATACTTCGAGAGACAAACAATTGTGAGAAGTAACCACCAAGCACAAACAAGATAAAGTGTCTTGTTCTACACATGGAAGGCTCCCTTGTACCATTCCACAGAAATTTCCATATTCATACAAGACTGGTCCTGCCCACAGGACGTCTGGCAAATCCTCTCCAAACAAGAAAAAGAGCACAATCACACACATAAGTTTTTGAACCTCGTAGGTGTGATACAGTTGAATCCCTTTATGCACATGGAAGCAAGGGCCCATGCCTGGGATGGCCTTATACTTTGGGAGACAAACAACTGTGAGGAACACCCATCAAGCAAGAACATGATAAATTTACTTATTTTAGGTATGGTAGCCTGCCATGTGCCTTTGCAGAGAAGAAATTTCCATATTCATATTAGACTGGTCTCCCACAACAGACAGCCAAACTCCAAAACATTAGGCAAATCCTCTCCAAAGAAAAAAAACAGCACAACCACAGACATACATTACTGACTATGCATGCCTTGTCGGTGTAGTGCAGCAGATTAACTCTAATCTGATGGAGAGCAAGGGCTCATTCCTGGGATGCCCTTATACTTTGGGAGACAACTGTGAGGAGCAACCATCCAGCACGAATAAGATAAAGTGTTTAGTTCTGGGCATGGTGGCCTTTCAATGGTGTTACAACACACATATTTCACTCCCCTGTGCCTTTGCAGAGAAGAAATGTCCATATTCATATCAGACTGGTCCTGCACAGAAACAGTTAAAATCCAAAATTTCAAGCAAATCCACTCTGCACGAGAGAAACAGGACAACCACAGATGTATGTTTTGGCCCATTGTTGCCTCCTCGTTGTGGTGCAACTGAATCCCTTTAAGGGCATGAAGCATGGGCCTCTGCCTAGGATGCCCTTATACTTTGGGAGCCAAACAATTGTGAGGAGCACCCTTCAGCGTGAATAAGATAAAGTGTCTTGTTTTAAGCATGGTAGCATCTCAATTGTGCTACAACTCATGTTTTTAACTCCCATGTGTCATTACAAAGAAGACATTTCCATATTCATATCAGACAGGTCTCCCACCACAAACAGCGCTACTCTAAAATGTTAGGCAAATCTTCTCCGATGAAAGAAACAGCACAACCACAGATCTACATTTCAGACTATATGTGCATCATCAGTGTGGTGCAGCTGATTTACTCTACTCTGAAGGAGATCAAGGGCCCATGCCTAGGATGCCCTTATACATAGATCCCAGCACATATTGGCCTCATCAGTGTGGTGCAGCCGAATCCCTCTAGGCATATGAAGCAAGGGCCTCTGTCTAGAATGCCCTTATACTTTGGGAGCCAAACAATTGTGAGGAGCATCATTTTAGCATGAACAAGATAAAGGGCCAGCCTATGTGTGCTTCATTGGTGTGGGGCAGCTGATTCACACTCTCCTGATGGAGAGCAAGGACCCATGACAGGGATGCCCTTATACTTTGGGAAATAAGCAATTGTGAGAAGTAACCATCAAGCACAAACAAGATAAAATGTCTTGTTCTACGCATGGAAGCCTCTCTTGTGCCATTACAGAGAGGAAATTTCCATATTCATATCAGACTGGTCCTGCCCACAAACAGTCCAGTGCCAAAACATCTAGCAAAAACTCTCCACATAAGAAAAACAGCACAATCACAGATGCACATTTTGGCCTATGTGTGCCTTGTCGGTGTGGTGTAGATGAATCCCTCTAGGCAAGGGCCCATGCCTGAGATGCCTTTATACTTTGAGAAACAAAACAATTGTGACAAACACCCATCAAGCATGAACAAGATAAAGTGTCTTGTTTTAGGCATGATACCCTCTCAGTGGTGCTACAACTCATGTTTTTCACTCCCATGTTCCACTACAAAGAAGGAATTTCCATATTCATATCAGACAGGCCCTGCCCACAGACAACTCAGTTTCAAAATGTTAAGCAAATTGTCTCCAACGAAAGAAACAGCACACCCACAGACATATGATTCGGACTATGTGTGCCTTGTTGGTGTGGTGCAGTTAATTCCCTCTACCCTGATAGAGTCCAAGGGCCCATATTAGGGATTCCTTTATACTTTGGGAAGTCTCCTTTGTGCTGTTACAGAGAGGAAATTTCCATATTCAAATAACACTGGTTCTGTCCACAAACAGTCCAGCTCAGAAATATCCTCTCAGGACAAGAGCAACAGCATAACGACATACATACATTTGGGCCTATGTGGGTCTTGTTGGTGTGGTTCAGCTGAATCACCCTAGGCACATGGAAACAAGGGCCCATGCCTAGGATGCCCTTATACTTTGGGAGACATACAATTGTGATGAGCACCCATCAGGTGAGAACAAGATCAAGTGTCTTGTTCTAGGCATTGTAGCCTCTCTATAGTGCTACAACTGACATTTTTCATTCCCATGTGCCATTGCAGAGAGGAAATTTCCATATGCATATCAGACTGGTCACACCCTCAGACAGTCCACCTTCAAAACCTCAGGCAAATCCTCTCCGCACGAGCGAAACAGCACAACTACAGATGTACGCTTCAGTCTATATGGGCCTCATCGGTGAAGTGCAGCTGATAGCCTCTAGGCTCATGGAGAGCAAGGGCCCAAGCCTGGGATGCCCGTATACTTTGGGAGACAAACAATTGTGAAGAGCACCCATGAAGCACAAACAAGATAAAGTTCTAGTCATGGTAACCTCTCAGTGGTGCAACAACTCATGTTTTTCACTCCCACGTGCCATTGCAGAGAAGAAATTTCCATATTCATATCAGACTTGTCCTGCTCACAGACAGTCAAGCTCCAAAACGTCAAGCAAACTCTCTCCAATGAAAGAAACAGCACAACCACAGATGCACGTTTTGGAATCTGTGGTCCGCATTGTTGTTGTGCAGCTGATTCTCTCTTGGTTCATGGAGAGCAAAGTTGTTTGGGAGACAAACAACTGTGAGGAGGACCCATCAAGCACGAACAAGATAAAGTGTCTTGTTCTAGGCATGGTAGCCTCTCAATGGTGCAAAAACTAACATTTTTCATTCCCATGTGCCATTGTAGGAGGAAATTTCCATATCCAACTGGTCCTGCCCACAGAGAGCCCAGCTCCAAAATGTTAGGCAAATCCTCTCTGATGAAAGAAACTGCACACCCATAGACGGACATTTCGGACCATCTGTGCCTCGTCGGTGTGGTGCAGCTTATTCCCTCTAGCCTGATGGAGAGCAAGGACTCATGCCTGGGATGACCTTATACTTTGCAAGACAAACAACTGTGAGTAGCACCCATCAAGCACAAACAAGATAAAATGTCTTGTTTTAGGCATGGTAGCCTCTCAAAGGTGCTACAACTCACATATTTCACTCCCATGTGCCATTGCACATAAACATTCCAGCTATGAAATGTCAAGCAAATCCTCTCCACCCAAAAGAATCAGCACAAGCACAGATGAACATTTTGGCCTATGTGGGTTTTATCAGTGTGGCGCAGCTGAATCCCCCTAGGCAAATGGAAGAAAGGGTCCATGCCTGGAATGCACTTATACTTTGTGAGACAAACAATTGTGAGGAGTACCCTTCCAGCATGAACAAGATAAAGTGTTTAGTTCTAGGCATGGTAGCCTCTCAATGGTGCTACAACACACGTTTTTAACTCCTATGTGCCATTGCAAAGAAGACATTTCCATATTCATATCAGAATGATCCTGCCTACGGCCACTCAGGTTCCAAATTTCAGGCAAATACTCTACACACGAAAGAGACAGCACAACCACAGATGTATGTTTTGGCCTATGTGAGCCTCATTTGCGTGGTGCAGCTGATTGTCTCTGGGCCGATGGAGATCAAGGGCTTATGCCTAGGATGCCCTTATACTTTGGGAGTCAAACAACTGTGAGGAGCACCCTTCAAGCCCAAACAACATAAAATGTCTTGTTTTAGGCATGGTAACCTCTCAATGGTGCTACAACATTGCAGAGAGAAAATTTCCATATTCATAGCATATCCACAAAAGAAAATTTCGGCCTATGTGGGCCTTGTCGGTGTAGTGCAGCTGAATCCCTCTAGGAACATGGAAGCAAGGGCCCATGCGTGGAATGGTCTTATACTTTGGAAGACACAGAATTGTGAGGAGCACCCATCAAGCGTGAACAAGATAAAGTGTCTTGTTTTAGGCACGGTAGCCTCTCAATGGTGATACAATTCACGTTTTTGACTCCCAAATGCCATTGCAAACAAGAAAATTCCATATTCATATTAGACAGGTCCTGCCCACAGACTACCCAACTCCAAAACGTAAGGCAAATCCTCTCCGACGAAAGAAACAGCACAACCGCAAACGTACGTTTCGGCTTATGTTGGCCTCATCAGTGTGGTGCAGCTTATTCCCTCTAGCCTGATCGAGAGCAAGAACACATGTCTGGAATGCCCGTGTACTTTAGAAGACAAACAATTGTGAGGAGCACACATCAAGCACAAACAAGATAAAGTGTCATGCTCTAAGCATGGTAGCCTCTCAATGGTGCTACAACTCATGTTTTTCACTCCCATGAGCCATTGCAGAAAGAAAATTTCCATATTCAAATCAGCCTGACCCTGCCCAAAGACAGCTCACATCCAAAATTTCAGACAAATTCTCTAAACACATGAAAAAACCAGCACACCCATAGACATACATTTCAGCCTCTGTGGATCTCATCATTGTGGTGCAGCTAAATCTCTCTAGGCACATGAAGGAAGGGCCCATGCCTGGGATTCCCTTATACTTTGGGAGACAAACAATTGTGAGAAACACCCATCAAGCATGAACTAGATAAAGTGTCTTGTTTTAGGCATGGCGGCCTCTCAATTGTGCTACAACTCAAGTTTTTCACTCCCATGTGCCATTACAAAGAAGAAATTTCCATATTCATATCAGACAAGTCCCCCACCACAGACAGCGCAACGCCAAAACGTTAGGCAAATCTTCTCAGATGAAAGAAACAGCATAGTCACAGACATATGTTTCGACCTATGTGGGCCTCATCAGTGTGGTACAGCTGTTTCCCTCAAGCCTGATGGAGAGCAAGGGCTCATGACTGGGTTGCTGTTATACTTTGGGAAACAAACAACTGTGAGGAGCAGCCATTTAGAGCAAACAAGATAAAATATCTTGTTCTAGTCATGGTAGCCTCTTAAAGGTGCTACAACTCATGTTTTTCACTCCCCTGTGCCATTGCAGAGAGAATATTTCCATATTCATATCAGACTGGTCCTGCCCACAAACAGTGCATCTCCAAAATGTCAGACAAACCACCTCCATACAAGAGAAACAGCACAACCACAAACATACATTTTGGTCTATGTGAAACTTGTCAATGTGGCACAGCTGAATCCCTCTAGGCACATGGAAGCAAAGGTCCATGCCTGGGATGCCCTTATACTTTGGGAGACAAACAATTGTGAGGAGCACACATCAAGCACAAGCAAGATAAACTGTCATGTTCTATATATGGTGGCCTCTCAATGGTGCTACAACTCATGTTTTTCACTCCCACGTGCCATTGAAGAGAGAAAATTTCCATACTCAAATCAGACTGGTCCTGCCCAGAGACAACACAACTTCGAAATTTCAGGCAAATCCTCTCCACACGAGAGAAACAGTACAACTACAGATGTATGTTTCAGCCCATATTGGTCTTGTCGGCGAGGTGCATCAGAAACCCTCTAGACACATAAAGCAAGGGCGTCTCCTAGGATGCCCTTATAGTTTGGAAGCCAAACAATTGTGAGGAGCACCCTTCATTGTGAACAAGATAAAGTGTCTTGTTTTAAGCATGATAGCATCTCAATCGTGCTACAACTCACGTTTTTAACTCCCACGTGTCATTACAAAGAAGACATACCCATATTCATATCAGACAGGTCCCCTTCCAGAAACAGCACAACTCCAAAATGTTAGGCAAATCCTCTCTGATGGAAGAAACAGCACAACCACAGATCTACATTTCAGACTATATGTGCCTCATCAGTGTGGTGCAGCTGATTCTCTCTACCTTGATGGA
The DNA here is from genome assembly GCA_037306005.1 of Rhinophrynus dorsalis. Classification (NCBI taxonomy): domain Eukaryota; kingdom Metazoa; phylum Chordata; class Amphibia; order Anura; family Rhinophrynidae; genus Rhinophrynus; species Rhinophrynus dorsalis. The sequence goes on along the minus strand of CM074724.1, from coordinate 189,667,782 downwards.
GTGCAAGGGCTCATGCCAGGGAGATAAAGAACTGTGAGGAACACCCAGCAAGCAAAAACAAGATAAAGTGTTTAGCTTTAGACATGGTAGCCTCTCAATCATGTTACAACTCACGCATTTCACTCCCAATGCAAAGAAGAAATTTCCATATTCATTTCAGACTGGTCCTGCTCAGACACAATCCAAATTCAAAGTTTCAGGCAAATCTTCTCCTGTAGAGCAAGGGCCCATGCCTGGGATGCCTTTATACTTTGGGAGACAAACAACTGTGAGGAGCACCCATCAAGCACGAACAAGATAAAGTGTTTAGTTCTAGGCATGGTGGCCTTTCAATGGTTTTACAACACACATATTTCACTCCCCTGTGCCTTTGCAGAGAAGAAATGTCCATATCCATATCAGACTGGTCCTGCCCAGAGACAGTTAAAATCCAAAATTTCAAGCAAATCCACTCCACACGAGAGAAACAGCACAACCACAGATGTATGTTTTGGCCCATTGTTGCCTCCTCGTTGTGGTGTAACTGAATCCCTCTAAGGGCATGAAGCATGGGCCTCTGCCTAGGATGCCCTTATACTTTGGGAGCCAAACAATTGTGAGGAGCACCCTTCAGCGTGAATAAGATAAAGTGTCTTGTTTTAAGCATGGTAGCAACTCAATTGTGCTACAACTCATGTTTTTAACTCCCATGTGTCATTACAAAGAAGACATTTCCATATTCATATCAGACAGGTCTCCCACCACAAACAGCGCTACTCTAAAATGTTAGGCAAATCTTCTCCGATGAAAGAAACAGCACAACCACACATCTACATTTCAGACTATATGTGCCTCATCAGTGTGGTGCAGCTGATTTACTCTACTCTGATGGAGATCAAGGGCCCATGCCTAGGATGCACTTATACATAGGTTCCAGCACGTATTGGCTTCATCAGTGTGGTGCAGCTGAATCCCTCTAGGCACATGAAGCAAGGGCCTCTGTCTAGCATGCCCTTATACTTTGGGAGCCAAACAATTGTGAGGAGCACCGTTTTAGCATAAACAAGATAAAGGGTCAGCCTATGTGTGCTTCATTGGTGTGGTGCAGCTAATTCACTCTACCCTGATGGAGAGCAAGGACCCATGACAGGGATGCCCTTATACTTTGGGAAATAAGCAATTGTGAGAAGTAACCATCAAACACAAAGAAGATAAAATGTCTTGTTCTACGCATGGAAGCCTCCCTTGCGCCATTACAAAGAGGAAATTTCCATATTCATATCAGACTGGTCCTGCCCACAGACAGTCCAGTGCCAAAACATCTAGCAAAAGCTCTCCACACAAGAAAAGCAGCACAACCACAGATCCACATTTTGGTCAATGTGTGCCTCGTCGGTGTGGTGTAGCTGAATCCCTCTAGGCACATGGAAGCAAGGGCCCATGCCTGGGATGCAAAAACAATTGTGACAAACACCCATCAAGTGTGAACAAGATGAAGTGTCTTGTTTTAGGCATGATAGCCTCTCAATGGTGCTACAACTCATGTTTTTCACTCCCATGTTCCACTACAAAGAAGGAATTTCCATATTCATATGAGACAGGCCCGGCCCACAGACAACCCAATTTCAAAATGTTAAGCAAATTGTCTGCGACGAAAGAAACAGCACACCCACAGACATATGATTCGGACTATGTGTGACTTGTTGGTGTGGTGCAGTTAATTCCCTCTAGCCTGATAGAGATCAAGGGCCCATGCCAGGGATGCCTTTATACTTTGGGAAGTCTCCTTTGTGCCTTTACAGAGAGGAAATTTCCATATTTTAATAACACTGGTTCTATCCACAAACAGTCCAGCTCAGAAATGTCAGACAACTCCTCTCAGGACAAGAGCAACAGCACAACTACACAACGACAGACATACAGACATACATTTGAGCCTATATGGGTCTTGTTGGCATGGTGCAGCTGAATCACTCTAGGCACATGGAAGGAAGGGCCCATGCCTAGGATGCCCTTATACTTTGGGAGACAAACAATTGTGAGGAGCACCCATCAGGTGAACACAAGAAAAAGTGTCTTGATCTAGGCATTGTAGCCTCTCAATAGTGCTACAACTCACATTTTTCACTCCCATGTGCCATTGCAGAGAGGAAATTTCCATATCCATATCAGACTGGTCTCACCCTCAGACAGTCCACCTTCAAAACTTCAGGGAAATCTTCTCCGCACGAGAGAAACAGCACAACTACAGGTGTACGTTTCAGTCTATATGAGCCTCATCGGTGAAGTGCAGCTGATAGCCTCTAGGCTCATGGAGAGCAAGGGCCCAAGCCTAGGATGCCCGTATACTTTGGGAGACAAACAATTGTGAGGAGCACCCATGAAGCACAAACAAGATAAAGTTCTAGTTATGATAGCCTCTCAGTGGTGCAACAACTCATGTTTTTCACTCCCATGTGCCATTGCAGAAAAGAAATTTCCATATTCATATCAGACTGGTCCTGCTCACAGACAGTCTCCAATGAAAGAAACAGCACAACCACAGATGCACGTTTTGGAATCTGTGGTCCTCATTGTTATGGTGCAGCTGATTTTCTCTTGATTCATGGAGAGCAAAGGCCCATGTCTAGGATGCCCTTATACTTTGGGAGACAAACAATTGTGAGGAGCGCACATCAAGCACAAGCAAGATAAACTATCATGTTCTATATATGGGGGCCTCTCAATGGTGCTACAACTCATGTTTTTCACTCCCATGTGCCATTGAAGAGAGAAAATTTCCATACTCAAATCAGACTGACCCTGCCCAGAGACAACCCAACCCAATTTCAGGCAAATCCTCTCTGCACGAGAGAAACAATACAACCACAGATGTATGTTTCAGCCCATATAGGTCTCGTTGGTGTGGTGCAACTGAATCCCCACATAAAGAAAGGGCCTCTGCCTAGGATGCCCTTATTGTTTTGGAGCCAAACAATTGTGAGGAGCACCCTTTCAGCGTGAGCAAGATAAAGTTCTAGGCATGGTAGCCTCTCAATGGTGCTACAACTCACGTTTCTTACTCCCATGTGCCATTGCAGAGAGGAAATCTCCATATTCATATCAGACTGATCCTGCCCACAGACAGTCCAGCTTCAAAATGTTTCGGCCTATGTGGTCATCGTTGGTGTGGTGTAGCAGTTTCTCTCTAGGATGATGGAGAGCAAGGGCTCATGCTTGGGATGCCCCTATATATTTGAATACAAACAACTGTGAAGAGCACCCATCAAGCACATGGTAGCCTCTCAATATTGCTACAATTTACATTTTTCATTCCAATGTGCCATTGCAGAGAGAAAATTTCCATATTCATAGCACAACTACAGACATACATTTCAGCCAATGTAGGCATCATTGGTGTGGTGCAGCTGATTCCCTCTTGGTTCATGGAGAGCAAGGGCCCATGCCTGGGATGCCCTTATACTTTGAGAGACAAACAACTGTGAGGAGCACCCATCAAGCACGAACAAGATAAAGTGTCTTGTTCTAGGCATGGTAGCCTCTCAATGGTGCTACAACTCATGTTTTTCACTCCCATGTGCTATTGTAGAAGGAAATTTCCATATCCAACTGGTCCTGCCCACAGAGAGCCCAGCTCCAAAATGTCAAGCAAATCCTCTCCGATGAAAGAAACGGCACACCCATAGACATATGTTTCAGACCATATGTGTCTCATTGGTGTGGTGCAGCTTATTCCCTCTAGCCTGATGGAGAGCAAGGGCTCATACCTGGGATGACCTTATACTTTGTGAAACAAACAACTGTGAGGAGCACCCATCAGGCACAAACAGGATAAAGTATCTTGTTTTAGGTATGGTAGCCTCTCAAAGGTGCTACAACTCACATTTTTCACTCCCATGTGCCATTGCACATAAACATTCCAGCTATGAAATGTTAGGCAAATCCTCTCCGCCCAAAAGAATAAGCACAACCACAGACAAACATTTTTGCCTACGTGGGTCTTGTCAGTGTGGCGCGGCTGAATCCGCCTAGGCAAATGGAAGAAAGGGTCCATGCCTGGGATGCACTTATACTTTGTGAGACAAACAGTCGTGAGGAGTACCCTTCCAGCGTGAACAAGATAAAGTGTTTAGTTCTAGGCATGGTAGCCTCTCAATGGTGCTACAACTCACGTTTTTAACTCCTATGTGCCATTGCAAAGAAGAAATTTCCATATTCATATCAGAATGGTCCTGCCCATGGCCAGTCAGGTTCCAAATATCAGGCAAATCCTCTACACACGAAAGAGACAGCACAACCACAGATGTATATTTCAGCCTATGTGAGCTTCATTTGCGTGGTGCAGCTGATTCTCTCTAAGCTGATGGAGAGCAAGGGCTCATGCCTGGGATACCCTTGTACTTTGGGAGGCAATCAACTGTGAGGAGGACCCATCAAGCCCAAACAACATAAAGTGTCTTGTTTTTAGGCATGGTAGTATCTCAGTGGTGCTACCACACTGCAGAGAGAAAACTTCCATACTCATAGCACAACCACAAATGTAAATTTCAGCCTATGTGGGCCTGATCAGTGTAATGCAGTTGAATCCCTCTAGGCACATGGAAGCAAGGGCCCATGCGAGGAATGGCCTTATACTTTGGGAGACACAGAATTGTGAGGAGCACCCATTAAGAGTGAACAAGATAAAGTGTCTTGTTTTAGGCACGGTAGCCTCTCAATAGTGATACAATTCACGTTTTTGACTCCCAAGTGCCTTTGCAAAGAAGAAAATTCCATATTCATATTAGACAGGTCCTGCCCACAGACTACCCAACTCCAAAACGTAAGGCAAATCTTCTCCGACAAAAGAAACAGCACAACCGCAAACGTACGTTTCGGCTTATGTTGGTGTGGTGCAGGTTATTCCCTCTAGCCTGATGGAGAGCAGGGGCACATGTCTGGAATACCCTTGTACTTTAGGAGACAAACAATTGTGAGGAGCACACATCAAGCACAAACAAAATTAAGTGTCATGTTCTAGGCATGGTAGCCTCTCAATGTTACTACATCTCATTTTTTTCTCTCCCATGTGCCATTGCAGAGATAAAATTTCCATATTCAAAGCAGCCTGGTCCTGCCAGAGACAGTTCAAATCCAAAATTTCAGGCAAATTCACTACACATATGAGAAACAGCACAACCACAAACATATATTTTTTTTTTTTTTTTTTTTTTTTTTTACCTTTCAGTCAATTGTAAGTCAACAGGATATAAACTTTTCCCAAGGCCATCAAAAAGTCTTCATCCTACCTGGGATTTTCACCCAAGCTGACCACAAAAACATCATCATGGTAAATATTATTCATATATTTGCTAATTTTTTTTTTTTTTTTTTTTTTTTTTTTTTTTTTTTAATTCACCCTTCCCCCCAAAAAGCAAATATTTATACAAGCATATTCCACATTGAAAAATTCCACCATTTTTTGGCGACAACTTCTCCCACAGATTTTGTATCTCGCAAATAATAAATATACATAAGACTCAAAGCATATTTAAAACAATCCGCAATGCTCAGAACCTCATTTCTAACTAACAAAATATTTCTCATTTTCCATATAGCTTCTTTTATACAATTTATCACTAACCAACACCATACATATTTGTTTTTATCTTTACAATCAATACGGCCATATAAAACCGTCTCAAAATTTAAGGATTGCATGGATCCAAACCATTTAAGCATTGGCCCAACCCGTTCCCACATTTGTCTTGAAAAAGTACAATTCCAAAAAACATGTAGTGCTGTTTCATCCTCCCCGCATCTGTACCTTGGACATTTAGCACTACGTATTAAACCCCTCCTGTGCTGAAATGCACGTGTAGGCAAACACTCTTTAACAATACTCCACGCCAGATCTTTTTGAGTGTTACTCAGAGCACTACAGGCTATATTCGTCCAAACACTTATAGAGATGTTGCTATTAAAATTATATACATTTTGAACAATTTCTTGTTTTTTGAGTTCTTGATATATTTTTCTATGATCTATTAAAGTTTCTACCCCCATCGTTTTTAAATTAAATTCTCTAATTATTTTCTCCAACACTACATATTGCCATGGAGGAGGAAACGAATATGGTCTACTTAAAGAAATGCCCACCCACTTATGTCTATGAAAAATATAACCAGTAGCATATCTAACAAAATCATCTAACACACATACTTTTTTACTGAAAACTCTCTTAATATAAAAAGCAAAATATTTCAAACTCAAAAACATCCTTATATCAGGAAAATTTTTCCCCCCATTTCTCTGTAGTTTACATATATCACTACGTTTGACCCTTTCCATCTTGGATCCCCAAAAAAATAAAAAACAAGTTCTGATAATTCTTTTTAACCAAAGCTCTGGTGGAAAAAAGACCATTGCAACATATAATACAATAGGCAAGATTACTTGTCTGATAACTAGAATTTTCCCTTCCATTGTTAACTTTCTAAAATTCCAAAACAATAATTTTTTTTTAACTCGTTCCAATGTAGCTTGCCATATCTGGTCGCTCTTTAAATTTTTCGTAAAAATAATACCCAGAATTTTAATACTATCCTCACGTAAACACACATCTATCTCAAATTTACTCTCCCATCTACCATACAACATACACTCAGATTTCCCTAAGTTAACTTTAAAGCCACTTGCACTACAAAAACACTGTATTAACCTAAAGGCCCTTTTAATCGAAACAGGATCTGTACATAACAAGGATATATCATCCATGTACCCTAAAACTTTAACTTCCTGGCCCTTAGCTCCAGGAACTTGTACCCCTTTTATCCCTTTGTCTTTTCCTATTTTTAATAATAAGGGTTCAATGGCACAGATGAACAATAAAGGAGACAGAGGACATCCTTGTTTAACCCCTGAACAAATATCTACTCCTTCTGTGAAAAAACCATTAATTGAAACTACACTCTTACATCCTGCATACATCATTTTAACTTGTTTTCTCACTTTTTCTGGGAACCCTAATTTTTCTAAAACCTGAAATAAAAAATTATGAGACACCCTATCAAAAGCTTTTTCAAAGTCAATTGACATAAGGGCAACATCCTGTCCCCTATTTACTACATCACAAATCAGATCTCGAATCAGCACAAGATTTTGAGTTACACTTCTCTCTGGGATCCCACAAACTTGATTCATATTTATCACAGATGCAATTACTTTTTTCAGTCTACTTGCTATCACTTTAGCAAAGATTTTGTAATCCATGTTCAGAAGAGTAATTGGTCTCCAATTTTTTATATCTTTCTTATCGCCTTTTTTAAACAAAAGATTCACCACTCCCTCCTTCCAGGAACTTGGTGATCGAAAATTTTCAAAACCTTCTTCCAACAAATCAAAAAAATCCTCTTTAATATAAGACCAAAAAGTCACATAAAATTCTACTGGTAAACCATCAGTACCTGGAGTTTTTCCTTTTTTAAAACTATTGATAACCTCCTGTATTTCTATTTGATTCAGCTTTGTTATCAATTTCTCCTGATCTTCCAAAGTAAATGATGTTACTTTACTTAAAAAATAATTTCCTAAAGAACAATCTATCTCCTTTAATGAAAAAAGTGCAGAATAAAACTCATGTGTTTTTTTTAAGATTCCTTCCAAATCCTTCTCACCCTCTAACGTATCTAGAATGTTCGTACCTTGATTTAATTTCTTGAAAAAAAATCTTGAACATTTTTCATCTTCCTCTAAACAAGTTACTCTACTGTTGAAAATAATTTGCTTTCCTTTCTTCTCTATATACATTTTAATCTTTTCTTTAACTCTGCCAATTTCTTCTTCCACATCTAAATCTATAGACTTAAAATCATATAAAGTTTGCAGACATCTCTGCAATTTCTTATACTCATCTCTCTGTTTTTTTGCTTGAAGTTTACCAATACGGATAAAAAACCCTTTTGCTTTCCCTTTCATATAGTCCCACCACTCACAAAGATTCATTCCCAATCTACATTCTCTCCATTTTTTGTATAACTGTATAAATTCCATTCTTACTTCCTCATCCTCAAGTAAGGAAACATTCAGTTTCCAATAGGGTTTTTTTTTCTTCTTCACACCAGGAATCTCACATACACATTCAATCATTTTGTGGTCAGAAAAAATACTAAAATGTGTTTTAAAGTCAGACACCCGTATCCCCTTAGAAAAAAACAAAAAGTCTATTCGAGATTTAACTAAACTATTGCTCCAAGTATAACCATCATTCGTACTCCCTGTCACACGCCATGCATCCTGTAAATTATTATCAGCAATCATGTTCCTAAGAAGGCTCGCAGATCCATCTTTCCTAGAACTACTTCCCCCCAACCTGCTCTCATCAGGAAAGACACAGTTAAAATCTCCACCTATAATTAAAGGAACAGAACCCAGAAGAAACAAACTTAATATTTCAAAAAATTCTCTCCTTTGTCCCTTATATGGAGGTGCATATACATTTACAAATTTCAAAAACAACCCTTTAAGGTTAACAGAAACAATCAGTAATCGCCCTGGTATTATTTCTTCAATCCTATCTACCCGAAAATCTTTATTCCCAAATAAGATGGCTACTCCCACACTTTTGTTCTCATTTCCTCCTGACCAGACTGAAGGGCCCTTATTCCAATTTTCTAAATATTTTTTGTAATCTGTCTCCATTGGTATACCACATTCTTGTAAGAAAACAACATCAAATATTTCTTTTTGAAAAAAATCACACAGAGCCGCCCTTTTAAAAGGGTTTTTGATGCTCCGTGCATTTAAACTACAAACTCTCAACATTTAGTTAATTCCTTTCCTGGTCTCGATATACGTAGGTCCTCACTAAGTGGGGAAAACCCTGATTCTACATCTGATTGTACATCAGCCGAAATCGTTGGCAATATAATATTCCCAGGAAGGTCAGTATCTGGTATAACCTCTGACCCGTCCCCGGAAAGGATTGTCAATAAATCGTTGGGTCCAGATGGGAATAAACCATATTCTTCTTGTAATTCAAGTCCTTTTACGTAAAAAGGATTTGGAGCTAGTGCCTCCAAAGTTTGTTCGGAGCCTTTAGGCCTGGGTGTAGAGTCTTTTTCCACCCCACTCTTTTTTTTCTTTTTGTGACAAACCTTTTTAAAAGCTGGTTGTAGAGGGGTATCTGAAATAACTTCACCCCTTTCATTTTCTCCTTCCATGTCACTGTCCTCTCCACTCTGTTTTTCCAGGTTTCTTTTAGAAACAGGGATCACATTCTCTTCTGCCACGTCTTCAAGGATATCTCCTGCCTCCTCCACAGTCTGTGAGATTAATGGAACTCTAGCAGTCTCCAGTTCCTCAGGTCTTAAAATCCATGGAGGACCACTTTCAGGGTTTGGATTCCTCATGTAACCCGTTCTTTCCAACGTGACTTCCATAGGAGGGAAGTTTGCAAGGTCTTCCAATGTCACTTGCTGCCTTTCAGCTACTTCCTTTCCTTGTCCCCATGGACGTCTTCTTTCTCTGTGTGGACACTCTTTAAATTGATGGTCTAGACTCCCACATAAGTTGCAAGACTTTTTCTGGCAATGCCCTGGATCATGACCCGATTGGCCACAAAATCGACATACTGCGTTCTCTACACAGCTTTCCGCCGTATGTCCATATTCCCGGCAATTCTTACAATAAGGAGGCATACCCCTATAAAACAGAAAGCCTTTGTCTCTTCCCAATGAAAACATTGGAGGGGGTCTTTTCAATCCTCCATATCTGGTTACGTCCGAGTGGAAATTCACCACATATTTTCGCTTACCGGTCCACATTTTATATTCGTCGTAAATTCGTCCCACAAAACGAACTGTCTTACAATACTGGGATAGAAAAGTAAACACGTCCTTGTCCACTACCCGTGGATTGTACATGTGTACAGTTAGAACTGTCTCTTCATTTGCGAAGAGCGGAAGAACATTTACTCCCTTAAATCTTCCGATATCCTTACAATTCCGATACCTTTCATAGATCTGACTACAAATAAACAGAGAGGTGAAGGTAACGTCATATATTCCACGTCTCAGAAAATCCTGGAAACATAAAACCGTATCCAGGCTCACATGTAATACGTCCTTCAGCAGCACTTCCACAATGTATTTTTTTGCCTTCGATTGGCGATATTCTTCCTCCACCACAAAACGTAAAGTATCCTGTAGTCTAACATCAGTAGATTCGAAGTCTCCTCCTGTCGTATGCTGTGCCATTATGGCCCCCTCCCTAAAGCAGCAAGAAGCTGAAGATCCGAAGACCGATGCTCCAAGGCCAAGAGTACGGCGATAAGGCACTAAGACTACAACTCACTTCCTCCGTACAGGTCCACCCCCAATAGCAGCAAGAGGCTTTACTCCCCGAAAGGAGGATGCCCCAAGGCCGAGGATGAACGTTCCATCGGAACCTTCCGGCTTTGACCCCTAAAGATCTCAGCCAAAAGGCCTCATCAGTGAGGTGCAGTGAGGTGTACACAACTACACAACGACAGACCGACAGACCGACAGACATACAGACATACAGACATACAGACATACAGACATACAGACATACAGACATACAGACATACAGACATACATTTGAGCCTATATGGGCCTTGTTGGCATAGTGCAGCTGAATCACCCTAGGCACATGGAAGGAAGGGCCCATGCCTAGGATGCCCTTATACTTTGGGAGACAAACAATTGTGAGGAGCACCCATCAGGTGAACACAAGATAAAGTGTCTTGATCTAGGCATTGTAGCCTCTCAATAGTGCTACAACTCACATTTTTCACTCCCATGTGCCATTGCAGAGAGGAAATTTCCATATCCATATCCATATCAGACTGGTCTCACCCTCAGACAGTCCACCTTCAAAACTTCAGGGAAATCTTCTCCGCACGAGAGAAACAGCACAACTACAGGTGTACGTTTCAGTCTATATGAGCCTCATCGGTGAAGTGCAGCTGATAGCCTCTAGGCTCATGGAGAGCAAGGGCCCAAGCCTAGGATGCCCGTATACTTTGGGAGACAAACAATTGTGAGGAGCACCCATGAAGCACAAACAAGATAAAGTTCTAGTTATGATAGCCTCTCAGTGGTGCAACAACTCATGTTTCTCACTCCCATGTGCCATTACAGAGAAGAAATTTCCATATTCATATCAGACTGGTCCTGCTCACAGACAGTCTCCAATAAAAGAACAGCACAACCACAGATGCACGTTTTGGAATCTGTGGTCCTCATTGTTGTGGTGCAGCTGATTCTCTCTTGATTCATGGAGAGCAAAGGCCCATGTCTAGGATGCCCTTATACTTTGGGAGACAAACAATTGTGAGGAGCACACATCAAGCACAAGCAAGATAAACTATCATGTTCTATATATGGTGGCCTCTCAATGGTGCTACAACTCATGTTTTTCACTCCCATGTGCCATTGAAGAGAGAAAATTTCCATACTCAAATCAGACTGACCCTGCCCAGAGACAACCCAACCCAATTTCAGGCAAATCCTCTCTGCACGAGAGAAACAATACAACCACAGATGTATGTTTCAGCCCATATAGGTCTCGTTGGTGTGGTGCAACTGAATCCCCACATAAAGAAAGGGCCTCTGCCTAGGATGCCCTTATTGTTTTGGAGCCAAACAATTGTGAGGAGCACCCTTTCAGCGTGAGCAAGATAAAGTTCTAGGCATGGTAGCCTCTCAATGGTGCTACAACTCACGTTTCTTACTCCCATGTGCCATTGCAGAGAGGAAATCTCCATATTCATATCAGACTGATCCTGCCCACAGACAGTCCAGCTTCAAAATGTTTCGGCCTATGTGGTCATCGTTGGTGTGGTGTAGCAGTTTCTCTCTAGGATGATGGAGAGCAAGGGCTCATGCTTGGGATGCCCCTATATATTTGAATACAAACAACTGTGAAGAGCACCCATCAAGCACATGGTAGCCTCTCAATATTGCTACAATTTACATTTTTCATTCCAATGTGCCATTGCAGAGAGAAAATTTCCATATTCATAGCACAACTACAGACATACATTTCAGCCAATGTAGGCATCATTGGTGTGGTGCAGCTGATTCCCTCTTGGTTCATGGAGAGCAAGGGCCCATGCCTGGGATGCCCTTATACTTTGAGAGACAAACAACTGTGAGGAGCACCCATCAAGCACGAACAAGATAAAGTGTCTTGTTCTAGGCATGGTAGCCTCTCAATGGTGCTACAACTCATGTTTTTCACTCCCATGTGCTATTGTAGAAGGAAATTTCCATATCCAACTGGTCCTGCCCACAGAGAGCCCAGCTCCAAAATGTCAAGCAAATCCTCTCCGATGAAAGAAACGGCACACCCATAGACATATGTTTCAGACCATATGTGTCTCATTGGTGTGGTGCAGCTTATTCCCTCTAGCCTGATGGAGAGCAAGGGCTCATACCTGGGATGACCTTATACTTTGTGAAACAAACAACTGTGAGGAGCACCCATCAGGCACAAACAGGATAAAGTATCTTGTTTTAGGTATGGTAGCCTCTCAAAGGTGCTACAACTCACATTTTTCACTCCCATGTGCCATTGCACATAAACATTCCAGCTATGAAATGTTAGGCAAATCCTCTCCGCCCAAAAGAATAAGCACAACCACAGACAAACATTTTTGCCTACGTGGGTCTTGTCAGTGTGGCGCGGCTGAATCCGCCTAGGCAAATGGAAGAAAGGGTCCATGCCTGGGATGCACTTATACTTTGTGAGACAAACAGTCGTGAGGAGTACCCTTCCAGCGTGAACAAGATAAAGTGTTTAGTTCTAGGCATGGTAGCCTCTCAATGGTGCTACAACTCACGTTTTTAACTCCTATGTGCCATTGCAAAGAAGAAATTTCCATATTCATATCAGAATGGTCCTGCCCATGGCCAGTCAGGTTCCAAATATCAGGCAAATCCTCTACACACGAAAGAGACAGCACAACCACAGATGTATATTTCAGCCTATGTGAGCTTCATTTGCGTGGTGCAGCTGATTCTCTCTAAGCTGATGGAGAGCAAGGGCTCATGCCTGGGATACCCTTATACTTTGGGAGGCAATCAACTGTGAGGAGGACCCATCAAGCCCAAACAACATAAAGTGTCTTGTTTTTAGGCAAGGTAGTATCTCAGTGGTGCTACCACACTGCAGAGAGAAAACTTCCATACTCATAGCACAACCACAAATGTAAATTTCAGCCTATGTGGGCCTGATCAGTGTAATGCAGTTGAATCCCTCTAGGCACATGGAAGCAAGGGCCCATGCGAGGAATGGCCTTATACTTTGGGAGACACAGAATTGTGAGGAGCACCCATTAAGAGTGAACAAGATAAAGTGTCTTGTTTTAGGCACGGTAGCCTCTCAATGGTGATACAATTCACGTTTTTGACTCCCAAGTGCCATTGCAAAGAAGAAAATTCCATATTCATATTAGACAGGTCCTGCCCACAGACTACCCAACTCCAAAACGTAAGGCAAATCTTCTCCGACAAAAGAAACAGCACAACCGCAAACGTACGTTTCGGCTTATGTTGGTGTGGTGCAGGTTATTCCCTCTAGCCTGATGGAGAGCAGGGGCACATGTCTGGAATACCCTTGTAGTTTAGGAGACAAACAATTGTGAGGAGCACACATCAAGCACAAACAAAATTAAGTGTCATGTTCTAGGCATGGTAGCCTCTCAATGTTACTACATCTCATTTTTTTCTCTCCCATGTGCCATTGCAGAGATAAAATTTCCATATTCAAAGCAGCCTGGTCCTGCCAGAGACAGTTCAAATCCAAAATTTCAGGCAAATTCACTACACATATGAGAAACAGCACAACCACAAACATATATTTCAGCCTACAAGGGTCTCATCAGTGTGGTGCAGCTGAATCTCTCTAGGCACATGAAGTAAGGGCCCATGCCTGGGATGCCCTTATACTTTGGGAGACAAACAATTGTAAAGAACACCCACCAAGCTTAGAAGATAAAGTGTCTTGTTCTAGGCATGGTAGTCTCTTAATTGTGCTCCAGCTCATGTTCTTCACTCCCATGTACAATTACAGAGAGAAATTTTCCATATTCATATCAGACTGGTCCTGCCAACAGACAGTCAAGCTCTGAAATGTCAGGCAAATCCTCAAGAGAAACAGCACAACCACAGATGTACGTTGGTCTATGTTGGCCTCGTTGGGGTGGTGCAGCTGAATCTCTCTATGCTCACAGAAGCAAGGGCCCATGCCTGGGATGACCTTATAGGTTGAGAGACAAACAATTGTGAGGAGCAGCCATCATGAGAGAACAAAATAAAGTGTTTTGTTTTAGGCATGGTGACTTCTCATTGGTACTACAACTCGCATTTTTTACTTCCATATGCCATTGCAGAAAGGAAACCTCCATATTCATATCACACTGGTACTGCCCACAGACAGTCCAAAATGTCAGAAAAATCCTCTCCATATGAGAGAAACTGCGCAACCACAGACGTATGTTTCAGCCTATGTGGGCCTCGTCGGTTTGGTGCAGCTGATTCCCTCTAGGCTCATGGAGAGTAAAACCCATCACTGGGATGTACTTATACTTTGGGAGACATATTGTGAGGGACACCCATCAAGCTCAAACAAAATAAAGTGTCTTGTTATAGGCATGGTAGGCTATGAAAAATGCTACAACTCATATTTTAATCCCCAGGTGCCATTGCAGAGAGAAACTTCCACATTCATACAAAACTGGTCCTACTCACAGACAGCACAGCTCCAAATTGTCAGACAAATCCTCTCCACACAAGAGATACAGCAAAACCACAGCCACACATTTCATCCTTCATGGGTGTGATTACAGCTGATCCACACTAGGCTCATGAAGAACAAGGGCCCATGCTTGGGATGCCCTTATACTTTGGGAAACAAACAAAGTCCCATGTTCTAGGTATGGTAGCCTCCCATGTGCCATTGCAGAGAGGAAATTTCCATATTCATATTAAACTGGTCCTGCCCACAGACAGTCCAGCTCCGAAATGTCAGGCAAATTCTCTCCGCACGAATGAAACAGAATAACAACAGACATACGTTTCAGCCTACATGAGCTTTGTCGGTGTGATTCAGCTGAATCAGTCGAGGAACATGGAAGCAATGGCCCATGCCTGGGATGCCCTTTTACTTTGGTAGAGGAACAATTGTGAGTAGCACTCTTCAAAAGCAAACAAGAAAAAGTTTCTTTCTTTTCTAGGCATTGTAGCCACTCAATGGTGCTACAACTCACATTTTTCACTCCCATGTGCCATTCCAGAAAGGAAACTTCCATATACATATCACACTTGTCCCGCCCATAGACAGTCCAGCTCCAAAATATCAGGTAAATCATCTCCACACAAGAGAAACAGCACAATCACAGATGTACATCTCAGCCTACATGGACCTCGTCGATATGGCACAGCTGAATACCTGTGCCTGGGATGCCCTTATAATTTGGGAGATAAAGAATTGTGAGGCTCACTAATCAAGCATGAACAAGATAAAATGTGTCTTGTTCTAGGCATGGTAGCATCTAAATGGTGCAACAACTCATGTTTTTCACTCCCATGTGCCATTGCAGAGAAGAAATTTCCATATTCATATCAGACTGGTCCTGCTCACAGACAGCCCAGCTCCAAAACATCAGGCAAATCCTCTCCGATGAAAAAAACAGTACAACCACACATGCACATTTTGGAATCTGTGGTCCTTATTGTTGTGGTGCAGCTGATTTTCTCTTGGCTGATGGAGAGCAAGGGCTCGTGCCTGGGATGCCCTTATACTTTGAGAGACATACAATTTTGAGAAGCACCCAACAAGCACAAACAAGATAAAGTGTCTTGTTCTCAGTATGGTAGCCTATCAATATTGCTACAAATCACATTTTTCACTCCCATGTGAAATTGCATAAAGGAATTTTCCATATTTATATCAGACTGGTTCTGCCATAGAAAGTCCAGCTTCAACTTGTCAGGTAAATCCACTTCACATGAGAAAACCAGCACACCCACAGATGAACATTTAAGCCTATGTGGGGACTGTTGGTGTCGAGGCACATAGAAGCAAGGGCCCATGCCTGGGATTCCCTTACACTTTGGGAGACAAACAATTGTGAGAAACACCCATCAAGCATGAACTAGATAAAGTGTCTTGTTTTAGACATGGTAGCCTCTCAATTGTGCTACAACTCAAGTTTTTCACTCGCATGTGCCATTGCAAAGAAAAAATTTCATTATTCATATCAGACAAGTCCCCCACCACAGACAGCACAACTCCAAAATGTTAGGCAAATCTTCTTAGATGAAAGAAACAACATTGTCACAGACATATGTTTGAACCTATGTGGGCCTCATCAGTGTGGTACAACTGTTTCTCTCGAGCCTGATGGAGAGCAAGGGCTCATGACTGGGTTGCTGTTATACTTTGGGAGACAAACAACTGTGAGGAGCAGCCATCTAGAGCAAACAAGATAAAATATCTGCTTTTAGTCATGGCAGCCTCTTAATGGTGCTACAACTCATACTTTTCTCTCCCCTGTACCACTGCAGAGAGAACATTTCCATATTCATATCAGACTGGTCCTGCCCAAAAACAGCACAGCTCCAAAATGTCAGACAAACCACCTCCACACAAGAGAAACAGCACAGCCACAAACATACATTTTGGTCTATGTGAAACTTCTCAGTATAGCACAGTTGAAGCACCAAAGGCCCATACCTGGGATGCCCTCATACTTTGGGAGACAAACAATTGTGAGGAGCACACATCAAGCACAAGCAAGATAAACTATCATGTTCTATACATGGTGGCCTCTCAATGGTGCTACAACTCATGTTTTTCACTCCCATGTGCCATTGAAGAGAGAAAATTTCCATACTCAAATCAGACTGGTCCTGCCCAGAGACAACACAACTCTGAAATTTCAGGCAAATCCTCTCCGCACGAGAGAAACAGTACAACAACAGATGTATGTTTCAGCCCATATTGGTCTCGTTGGCGAGGTGCATCAGAAACCCTCTAGACACATAAAGCAAGGGCGTCTGCCTAGGATGCCCTTATAGTTTGGAAGCCAAACAATTGTGAGGAGCACTCTTCATCGTGAACAAGATAAAGTGTCTTGTTTTAAGCATGATAGCATCTCAATCGTGCTACAACTCACGTTTTTAACTCCCACGTGTCATTACAAAGAAGACATATCCATATTCATATCAGACAGGTCCCCTTCCAGAAAGAGTGCAACTCCAAAATGTTAGGCAAATCCTCTCTGATGAAAGAAACAGCACAACCACAGAGCTACATTTCAGACTATATGTGCCTCATCAGTGTGGTGCAGCTGATTCCCTATACCCTGATGGAGTGCAAGGGCTCACGCCTGGGATGCCCTTATACTTTGGGAGAGAAAGAAATGTGAGGAACACAAACAAGATAAAGTGTTTAGCTCTAGGCATGGTAGCCTCTCAATCATGTTACAACTCACACATTTCACTCCCATTGCAGAGAAGAAATTTCCATATTCACCACAGACTGGTCCTGCCCAGAGACAATCCAAAGCCAAAATTTCAAGCAAATCCTCTCCACACAAGAAAAACAGCACAAATGTACGTTTCAGCAGATATTTGCCTCATCATTGTGGGGCAGCTGAATCCCTCTTGCTTCATGGAGAGCAAGGGCCCCTGCCTGGTATGCCCTTATACTTTGGGAGACAAACAACTGTGAGGAGCACCCATCAAGCATGAACAAGATAAAGTGTTTAGTTCTAGGCATGGTGGCCTTTCAATGGTGTTACAACACACATATTTCACTCCCATGTGCCTTTGCAGAGAAGAAATGTCCATATTCATATTAGACTGGTCCTACTCAGAGACAGTTAAAATCCTGAACAAGATAAAGTGTCTTGTTTTAAGCATGGTAGCTTCTCAATCGTGCTACAACTCACATTTTTAACTCCCACGTGTCATTACAAAGAAGATATTTCCGTATTCATATCAGACAGGTCTCCCACCACAAACAGCGTTACTCTAAAATGTTAGGCAAATCTTCAGCTGCACCACAGATCTACATTTCAGACTATATGTGCCTCATTAATGTGGTGCAGCTGATTTCCTCTACTTTGATGGAGATCAACAGCCCATGCCTGGGATGCCCTTATACTTTGGGAGACAAAGAACTGTGAGGAGCACCCATCAAGCACGAACAAGATAAAGTGTTTAGTTCTAGGCATGGTAGCCTCTCAATCGTGTTACAAGTCACATATTTCACTCCCTTTGTAGATAAAAAATTTTCATATTCATATCAGACTGGTCCTGCCCAGAGACAATCCAAATTCCAAAATTTCAGGCAACTCTTCACCACACGAGAGAAACAGCGCAAATCTACGTTTCAGCGCATACTGGCCTCATCAGTGTGGTGCAGCTGAATCCCTCTAGGCACATGAAGCAAGGGCCTCTGTCTAGAATGCCCTTATACTTTGTGAGCCAAACAATTGTGAGGAGCATCATTTTAGCATGAACAAGATAAAGGGCCAGCCTATGTGTGCTTCATTGGTGTGGGGCAGCTGATTCACACGATCCTGATGGAGAGCAAGGACCCATGACAGGGATGCCCTTATACTTTGGGAAACAAGCAATTGTGAGAAGTAACCATCAAGCACAAACAAGATAAAGTGTCTTGTTCTATGCATGGAAGCCTCCCTTGCGCCATTACAGAGAGGAAATTTCCATATTCATATCAGACTGGTCCTGCCCACAGACAGTCCAGCTCCAAAACATCTAGCAAAAGCTCTCCACACAAGAAAAGCAGCACAACCACAGATGCACATTTTGGTCTATGTGTGCTTCATCGGTGTGGTGTAGCTGAATCCCTCTAGGCACATGGAAGCAAAGGCCCATGCCTGGGATGCCTTTATACTTTGAGAAAAAAACAATTGTGACAAACACCCATCAAGCGCGAACAAGATAAAGTGTCTTGTTTTAGGCATGATAGCCTCTCAATGGTGCTACAACTCATGTTTTTCACTCCCATGTTCCACTACAAAGAAGTTATTTCCATATTCATATGAGACAGGCCCTGCCCACAAACAAGCCAATTTCAAATTATTAAGCAAATTGTCTCCGACGAAAGAAACAGCACACCCACAGACATATGATTCGGACTATGTGTGCCTTGTTGGTGTGGTGCAGTTAATTCCCTTTACCCTGATAGAGATCAAGGGCCTATGCCAGGGATGCCTTTATACTTTGGGAAGTCTCCTTTGTGCCTTTACAGAGAGGATATTTCCATATTCAAATAACACTGGTTCTGTCCACAAACAGTCCAGCTCAGAAATGTCAGACAACTCCTCCCAGGATAAGAGAAACAGCACAACGACAGACATACATTTGGACCTATGTGGGTCTTGTTGGTGTGGTGCAGCTGAATCACCATAGGCACATGGAAGCAAGGGCCCATGCCTAGGATGCCCTTATACTTTGGGAGACAAACAATTGTGAGGAGCACCCATCAGCTGAGAACAAGGTAAAGTGTCTTGTTCTAGGCATTGTAGCCTCTCAATAGTGCTACAACTCACATTTTTCACTCCCATGTGCCATTGCAGAGAGGAAATTTCCATATGCATATCAGACTGGTCCCACCCTCAGACAGTCCACCTTCAAAACTTAAGGCAAATCCTCTCCGCACGAGAAACACAGCACAACTACAGGTGTACGTTTCAGTCTATATGAGCCTTATCAGGGAAGTGCAGCTGTTAGCCTCTAAGCTCATGGAGAGCAAGGGCCCAAGCCTGGGATGCCCGTATACTTTGGGAGACAAACAATTGTGAGGAGCACCCATGAAGCACAAACAAGATAAAGCTCTAGTCATGATAGCCTCTCAGTGGTGCAGCAACTCATGTTTTTCACCCCCACATGCCATTGCAGAGAATAAATTTCCATATTCATATCAGACTGGTCCTGCTCACAGGCAGTCCAGCTCTAAAACGTCAGGCAAACATTCTCCAATGAAAGAAACAGCACAACCACAGATGCACATTTGGAATCTGTGGTCCGCATTGTTGTGGTGCAGCTGATTCTCTCTTGGTTCATGGAGAGCAAAGGCCCATGCCTAGGATGCCCTTATACTTTGGGAAACAAACAACTGTGAGGAGCACCCATCAAGCACCAACAAGATAAAGTGTCTAGTTCTAGGCATGGTAGCCTCTCGATATTGCTACAATTTACATTTGTCAATCCCATGTGCCATTGCAGAGAGAAAATTTCCATAGTCATAGCACAACTACAGACATACGTTTCAGCCAATGTAGGCATCGTTGATGTGGTGCAGCTTATTCCCTCTTGCTTCCTGGAGAGCAAGAGCCCATGCCTGGGATACCCTTATACTTTGGGAGACAACTGTGAGGGGCACCCATCAGGCACAAACAAGATAAAGTATCTTGTTTTAGGTATGGTAGCCTCTCAAAGGTGCTACAACTCACATATTTCACTCCCATGTGCCATTGCACATAAACATTCCCGCTATGAAATGTCAGGCAAATCCTCTCCGCCCAAAAGAATCAGCACAACCACAGACAAACATTTCGGCCTATGTGAATCCCCCTAGGCAAATGAAAGAAAAGGTCCATGCCTGGGATGCACTTATACTTTGTGAGACAAACAGTTGTGAGGAGTACCCTTCCAGCGTGAACAAGATAAAGTGTTTGGTTCTAGGCATTGTAGCCTCTCAATGGTGCTACAACTCACGTTTTTAACTCCTATGTGCCATTGCAAAGAAGACATTTCCATATTCATATCAGAATGGTGCTACCCACGGCCAGTCAGGTTCCAAATATCAGACAAATCCTCTACACACGAAAGAGACAGCAGAACCACAGATGTATATTTCGGCCTATGTGAGCCTCATTTGCATGGTGCAGTTGATTCTCTCTAAGCTGATGGAGAGCAAGAGCTCATGCCTGGGATACCCTTGTACTCTGGGAGGTAATCAACTGTGAGAAGGACCCATCAAGCCCAAACAACATAAAGTGTCTTGTTTTAGGCATGGTAGTATCTCAGTGGTGCTACCACACTGCAGAGAGAAAATTTCCATATTCATAGCACAACCACAAATGTAAATTTCGGTCTATGTGGGTCTGATCAGTGTAGTGCAGCTGAATCCCTCTAGGCACATGAAAGCAAGGGCCCATGCGAGGAATGGCCTTATACTTTGGGAGACACAGAATTGTGAGGAGCACCCATCAAGCGTAAACAAGATAAAGTGTCTTGTTTTAGGCACGGTAGCCTCTCAATGGTGATACAATTCACGTTTTTGACTCCCAAGTGCCATTGCAAAGAAGAAAATTCCATATTCATATTACACAGGACCTGCCCACAGACTGCCCAACTCCAAAACGTAAGGCAA
Organism: Rhinophrynus dorsalis; assembly: GCA_037306005.1. NCBI lineage: Eukaryota > Metazoa > Chordata > Amphibia > Anura > Rhinophrynidae > Rhinophrynus > Rhinophrynus dorsalis. The sequence goes on along the minus strand of CM074724.1, from coordinate 189,646,389 downwards.
ATCTTCTCCGACAAAAGAAACAGCACAACCGCAAACGTACGTTTCGGCTAATTTTGGTGTGGTGCAGCTTATTCCTTCTAGCCTGATGGAGAGCAGGAGCACATGTCTGGAATGCCCTTGTACTTTAGGAGACAAACAATTGTGAGGAGCATACATCAAGCACAAACAAGATTAAGTGTCATGTTCTAGGCATGGTAGCCTCTCAATGTTGCTACAACTCATTTTTTCCCCTCACATGTGCCATTACAGAGATAAAATTTCCATATTCAAATCAGCCTGGTCCTGCCCAGAGACAGCTCAAATCCAAAATTTCAGGCAAATTCGCTATACATATGAGAAACAGCACAACCACAGATATATATTTCAACCTATATGGGTCTCATCAGTGTGGTGCAGCTGAATCTCTCTAGGCACATGAAGCAAGGGCCCATGCCTGGGATGCCCTTATACTTTGGGAGACAAGCAATTATAAAGAACACCCACCAAGCTTAGAAGATAAAGTGTCTTGTTCTTTGCATGGTAGTCTCTTAATTGTGCTCCAGCTCATGTTCTTCACTCCCATGTGCAATTGCAGAGAGAAATTTTCCATATTCATATCAGACTGGTCCTGCCAACAGACAGTCAAGCTCTGAAATGTCAGGCAAATCCTCAAGAGAAACAGCACAACCACAGGTGTATGTGCTGGTCTATGTGGGCCTTGTTGGGGTGGTGCAGCTGAATCTCTCTATTCTCACGGAATCAACGGACCATGCCTGGAATGCCCTTATAGTTTGAGAGACAAACAATTGGGAGGAGCAGCCATCAAGAGCGAACAAAATAAAGTGTTTTGTTTTAGGCATGGTGACTCCTTATTGGTACTACAACTCACATTTTTCACCTCCATATTCATATCACACTGGTACTGCCCAGAGACAGTCCAGTTCCAAAATGTCAGGTAAATCCTCTCCGTATGAGAGAAACAGCACAACCACAGACGGATGTTTTAGCCTATGTGGGCCACATCGGTTTGGTGCAGCTGATTCCCTTGAGGCTCATGGAGAGTAAGGCCATTCCCTTTGGGAGACAAATTGTGAAGGACACCCAACAAGCTCAAACAAGATAAAGTGTGTTGTTCTAAGCATGGTAGGCTCTGAAAGATGCTACAACATTTTTAATCCCATGTGCCATTGCAGAGAGAAACTTCCATGTTCATACAAAACTGGTTCTACTCACAGACAGCCCAGCACTGAATTGTCAAGCAAATTCTCTCCACACAAGAAAAACAGCACAACCACAGACATCCATTTCAGCCTATATGGGTTTCATGGGTACAGTTACAGCTGATCCACTCTAGGCTCATGAAGAACAAGGGCACATGCTTGGTATGCCCTTATACTTTGGGAAACAAAGTCCCATGTTCTAGGTATGGTAGCGTCCCATGTGCCATTGCAGAGAGGAAATTTCCATATTCATATTAGACTGGTCCTGCCCACAGACAGTCCAGCTCCGAAATGCCAGGCAAATTCTCTCCGCACTAATGAAACAGCATAACTATAGACGTACATTTCAGCCTACGTGAGCTTTGTCGGTGTGTTGCAGCTGAATCCCTCTAGGCACATGGAAGCAATGGCCCATGCCTGGGATGCCCTTATACTTTGGCAGAGAAACAATTTTGAGGAGCACCCTTCAAGAGCGAACAAGAAAAAGTGTCTTTCTTCTCTAGGCATTGTAGCCTCTCAATGGTGCCACTGCAGAAAAGAAACTTCCATCTTCATATCACACTGGTCCCACCCATAGACAGTCCAGCTCCAAAATATCAAGTAAATCCTCTCCACACAAGAGAAACAGCACAAACACAGATGTCTACATGGACCTCATCAGTATAGCACGACTGAGTTCCTCTATACACGTGGAAGCAAGGGCCTGTGCCTGGGATGCCCTTATTCTTTGGGAGATAAAGAATTGTGAGGCTCACTAATGAAGCATGAACAAGATAAAGTGTCTTGTTCTAGGCATGGTAGCATCTCAATGGTGCAACAACTCACGTTTTACACTACCATGTGCCATTGCAGAGAGGAAATTTCCATATTCATATCAGACTGGTCCCGCCAACAGACAGTCCAGCTCTGAAATGTCAGGCAAATCCTCTCCGCATGAGAGAAACAGCACAACCTCAGATGTACGTTTCAGCCTATGTGGGCTTCATCGGTGTGGTGCAGCGGAATCCCTCTAAGAACATGGAAGCAATGGTCCATGCCTGGGAAGCCCTTATACGTTGGTAGACAAACAATTGTGAGGAGCACTCATCAAGCATGAACAAGATAAATTGTCTTTATCTAGGCATGGTAGCCTTTCAATGGTGCTATAACTCATGTTTTTCACTCCCATGTGCTATTGAAGAAAGAACATTTCCATATTCATATCTGACTGGTCCTACTCACAGACAGCCCAACTCCAAAATTTCAGGCAAATCCTCTCCACACGAGAGAAACAGCACAAGCACAGATGCACATCTTGGAATTTGTGGTCTTCATTGTTGTGGTGCAGCTGATTTTCTCTTGGCTGATGGAGAGCAAGGGCTTATGCCTGGGATGCCCTTATACTTTGAGAGACAAACAATTTTGAGAAGCACCCAACAAGCACAAACAAGATAAAGTGTCTTGTTCTAATTATGGTAGCCTCTCAATATTGCTACATTTTTCACTCTCATGTGCAATTGCATAAAGGAATTTTCCATATTGATCAGACTGGTTCTGCCCATGGAAAGTCTAGCTCCAAAATGTCAGGTAAATCTACTTCACATGAGAAAAACAGCACAACCACAGATGTACTTTTAGGCCTATGTGGGCTTTGTTGAGATAATGCAGCTAAATCCCTCTAGGCACATGGAAGCAAGGGCCTGTGCCTGGGATGCCCTTATACTTTGGGAGATAAAGAATTGTGAGGCTCACTAATCAAGCATGAACTAGATAAAGTGTCTTGTTTTAGGCAGGGTAGCCCCTCAATGGTGCTACAACTCAAGTTTTTCACTCCCATGTGCCATTGCAAAGAAGACATTTTCATATTCATATCAGACAAGTCCCCCACCACAGACAGCACAACTCTAAAATGTTAGGCAAATCTTCTCAGATGAAAGAAACAGCATAATCACAGACATATGTTTTAACCTATGTGGGCCTCATCAGTGTGGTACTGCTGTTTCTCTCATGCCTGATGGAGAGCAAGGGCTCATGACTGGGTTGCTGTTATACTTTGGGAGACAAACAACTGTGAGGAGCAGCCATCTAGAGCAAACAAGATAAAATATCTGCTTCTAGTCATGGTAGCCCTTTAATGGTGCTACAAGTCATGTTTTTCTCTCCCCTGTGCCATTGCAGAGAGAAAATTTCCATATTCATATCAGATTGGTCCTGCCCACAAAAAGTGCAGCTCTGAAATGTCAGACAAACCCCCTCCATACAAGAGAAACAGCACAACCACAAACATACATTTTGGTCTACGTGGGACTTGTCAGTGTGGTGCAGTTGAATCCCCCTAGGCACATGGAAGTAAGGGCCCCTGCCTGGGATGCCCTTATACTTTGAGAGACAAACAATTGCGGTGAGCATACATCAAGCAAAGCAAGATAAACTGTCATGTTCTATAGATGACAGCCTCTCAATGGTGCTACAACTCATGTTTTTCACTCCCATGTGCCATTGAAGAGAGAAACTTTCCATGCTCAAATCAGACTGGACCTGCCCATAGACAACTCAACTCAACTCAACTCAACTCAACTCAACTCAACTCAACTCAACTCAACTCAACTCAACTCAACTCAACTATTTCAGGCAAATCCTCTCCACACAAGAGAAACAGTACAACCACAGATGTATGATCCAGCCTATATTAGCATAGTCAGTGTGGTGCAACAGACTCCCTCAACACACATAAAGTAAGGGCCTCTGCCTAGGATGCCCTTATACTTTGGGAGCCAAACAATTGCGAGGAGCACCCATTAAGCGCAAACAAGATAAAGTGTCTTGTTCTAGGCATGGTAACATCTCAGTTGTGCTACAACTCTTGTTTCTCACTCCGATGTGCCACTGCAGAAAGAACATTTCCATATTCAAATGAGACTGACCCTGCCCACAGACAGACCAGCTACGAAATTTCAGGCAAATCCTCTCCGCATGAGAGAAACAGCACAACTCCAGATGTACGTTTCGGCCTATGTGGACCTTGTTGGTGTGGTGCAGCTGAATCCCTTGAGCATCACTTGAGAGGCCACCCATGTCTTGAGCAAAGCTCTTTATTTTGTTCTTTCTTATTGTGCGTTCCTCAAATTCTTTTGTTTTTGTAGTATCCCTAGGTGGAAGGGCATCTTAGTTATGGGCCCTTGCTTCCATGTGCCCAGATGGAATCTGCTGCATCACACTGACACGGTCCACATAGACTGAAATGTACGTCTGGGGTTGTGCTGGTTCTCTCGTGCAGAGAGACATTTTGGAGCTGGACGGGACTACTCTGATATGAATATGGAAATTTTCTCTTTGCAATGGTACATGGGGGTGAAAAATGTGACTTGACCAAAACACTTTATTTTGTTTTTTCTTGGTGTACATTCGTCACATTCTTTTGTTTTTGAACTTTTTAACCTTATGTTGTCTTTCGATGTAATGTCTAGCTACTGGTGTCCTTTTCAATTGCTGCTTATTTAGTGTAACATTTAGACCTCTGACAATCAGAGACCTATGATCTCACATCCTAACGTGAAATGCTCTAGTGGTCTTGCCCATGTGAAATAAATTACAGGGACACTTTAAAGGGGAACATTCACTTAAAAAAATAATTTGAGCAAGGGTCCTCAGTAGCATGGTAAACGGAGCTTGCTTTAACATTAGCCTAGAAAAATGCAGCTCGGAAGAGAAGCACGAACGTGCTCCCTGGGCTGCTGGGAGGGAGGTGGGAAGTCCTGAGGAGGAGTGCCGCATATACAGGGTGACACACATTGCGGAAGTGCCCGTTTACAAGACTTCATATCTCCAATGTCGGGCTACTAAAAATAAAAAGAATAGCATCGTTAACATTACTTTTTCACATACAACCTTTGATCAAATTATTTTTTTTAAGTGAATGTTCCCCTTTAATAGATAAACAAAGAAGATGTAGTGCATGTAATGTTCTCCTTGACTACTATCTTGTAACCCGTTGATGGTACTTCAAATTTCACGCCTATTGTCATGTTTGAGCATGAGACACAGCCCTGACACCCTTATTACTGGGATCCCTGTCCATAGCTTTTCCATATTTCTCTACAAGGTCTGATCTCAACAGCTCGTCTCTAACACTCCTTCCCTTCTTTAAACGAAAAGGGGTTGCTTAGAGAACATATGTCCTATCGTTGGATCATTGGATAGTAGTCCCCAATTGTTTAAAGCAGTCTCCCTGAATCTTTTTGATAGATCACTATATGTCGTTGTGATTATCATCCTATCTTGTTTCCATGAATCTTTCTGTTTGGTGTCCTGTAATATTTGCCTATCCATACAGCTCACTTTCTGGGTGCGCCTGTCTATTTCATCTTTATTATAGCCCCTCTCACTGAATCTCCTACCCATAGTTTCAAAGTACAAGTGGTACAAGGCATGGGAGTGTCGGACAGTATAAGCATGGGTCTGTGGATTCTAGTGGAGAGTGGTACAAGGTCGGAGGGACAGACAGTGTATGCGTGGTTTTGTGGATACTAGCGGACAGTGGTACAAAGTTGATGGGTCAGACACTGTATATGAGTTTGTGTGGATACTAGCGGAGAGTGGTACAAGGTCAAAGGGGTAAAACAGTATATGTGTGGTTGTGTGGATACTAGTGGACAGTGTTACATGGTCAGGGGGTCAGACAGTGGGTTTGTGGTTCTGTGGATACTAGTGGACAGTGGTAAAAGGTCAAGGGGGTCAGAAACTGTGTGTGGTTAGGTGGATAGTAGTGGACAGTGGTACAAGGTTGGGAGGTCAGAAACTGTATGTGTGATTCTGTGGATACTAGATGACATAAGCCAGCACAACAGAGGTTAATATAGAACACACACACCTGTAAATCCCACAGCAACCCAAGATCACCTGGCAAAGATCAACAGCCAATGGAAAAACAACATACACCTGACGACATCACACACACAACTGACAGCTATTCATCATTTACTACAAATCACACAAACAACAAGAGACATACTGGCAAACACCCACCTGGACAACAAACACCCTCCCATTGGTCACTCATGACCCCATGGCCACACCTTGACAACACTCTATAGAGACAGAGAGAGAGAGATCAGGTGTATGTTTGCTTACCTATTTCTGTGATGATAGCAGAGACGAAGGTGTGCACGGGCAATGGATCACCTTCTTACCCCAAGCATACCTGTTGATGCTGATGTTCAACAGTCTAGACAGTCAGAGAGGAGCCCATCTCCACCTGGAGAACCACAACTGGCAGCAGCACCCCAGCTGCTGCAACCAGATTGCCCAACGCTGCCACAAGGACCTGAGGAGCAGCACAGGAATGACACATGTCCGCACAGACCCAGAATATTATGTACACACTCCTGGGAATGATGTGGAGGTCAGAGACAGGTACAGGTAGACCTCCCACAGCATCATTCAGTTGTATGAGGTGATGAAGGATGACATCAACCTCATATACCAGCCCAACCGGGCCCCAGCTGGATTGCAGAAGCTCACGATGCGAGAGAGAATGAATGACATCTGAGTGACATTAGAAGTGTAGAACATCATTCTGGTGTGTCCACTCATTTCAAAATGGGCAGATGTGGTAACTCCAGTTTTACAGTTCAGGGTATAGAGCGGGTTACCCTGGGAGTGCACAAAGGATGTTTCGAAGATAAATTATCCAGAAGAGAGGGCTTTTGGTTATTGAATTATGGACGAGACATCCGAGTGGCCTTGACAGGGAATATGATGTCACTTATTATTTTTAGCTCCACCATCTTGTATGGCAAAGATATTAAAGACATGTAAATGTGTGCACTGGACATTGCCCGTCACATGCATATATTTCATCATGGTGTTCCTGGTATGCTTGTATTAATTTAGTAGGAGCACGATGTATTGGTGGTTTGAAAATGCTGGCATATTGTTTATAAGTGTTATCTGATTGCCATTATCTCCTTTTCATAGATTTGAGGTTGAATACTGCGTGTTCATGTATGCCCCATGTTGATAAACTTTTAATGTAATTGTGATTTATATAGCTTTGTGTGACACCTATAGAGTGGAGCTATCTATGTACACGCAATACATATGTTATATACCATCATACTTGTATTATTTATGAGACATTGAGTTTGATCAAATGTGCCCTTATATGCCTTGAATATATATGTGCATTTTATTGCATATTCGTCTTTCATTGAGACAGATAATTTATTTGTTATTTAAAGGGATAGTTTTGGACATGCGCCTCTCTCACAATTTCTCTACATCTAGTAGGAATCTTATTTTTTTTAAACATATTTCATTGATAACTTTTATGGTCTTTGAGGTCTGCATTGTTGTCCTTTACATCGATAGGCTTAAGATCTATATCTCGGTTGTGTGTAATTGTAATGTCAATTTTAATATTGTTAAAACATTTGTGTAATTTATCTGACATAAAATTCTAGGCTACATTCTGTTTGACTTTGAATATGTTTCATCCATAATGTTTATCTAATGCACTCAATGGATTGGTTTGCTTAATGGTCCCGATTTGCTTGCTCAGGATATATAGGGAATTAATGCACACACACAGATGCAAGACACACACACAGATAGACACACATGCAAATGCACTCGCATGCACTGAGATGCATAAAGAGTGACACAGTCATACACACATACATGCAATGCACAACATTCAGACACATAGAGTGTGATACAGACATGCAATACACACAGTGAGGAACACACAGGCACACACAGAAACACACACACATAGAAGTGAGTCATAAGGTGGTGACTTACGTGTCATTGTACGTGTTTGTACTTATGCCTCCACTGTGGCATTCATTCATGTAGTTGAAATGCATGTGGTAATTGTACATACTTTGGTGGAAGGTGGATCATGCTGGCTTCCGGGGTGTGAGTGAGTGTGAGTGAGTGGCATTCATTCATGTAGTTGAAATGCATGTGGTAATTGCGCATACTATGGTGGAAGGTGGATCGTGCTGGCTCCTGGGGTATGAGTGAGTGTGAGTGAGACTATGGTGGAAGGTGGATTGTGCTGACTCCCGGGGTGTGAGTGTGTGTGATTGAGTGAGAGTGTGTGAGTGTGAGAAAGTGTGAGTGAGTTTGCGAGTGAGAGTGTGTGAGAGGGTGTATGAGAGTGTGTGAGTGAGAGAGTGTGAGTGAGAGAATGTGAGTGTGTGAGTGAGAGTGTGTGAGTGAGAGTGTGAGTGTGTGAGTGAGAGTATGTGAGTGAGAGTGTGAGTGTGTGAGTGTGAGTTTGTGCGTGAGGGAGAGTGTGTGAGTGTGAGTGATTGAGTGTGAGTGATTAAGTGTGTGAGTGTGTGAATTATTGTGTGTGATTAAGTGTGAGTGTGTGTGTGTTTTTTGTCTGATGTGTTTGTGTCTGTGGTATAGGAGTGAGTGGCAGCCATTTTGTTTTTTGAGTTACTTGGATAGTGGTGGGCAGGCTGGATAGTGGGGGCAGGCCAACTCCCTGCATGATTTAAATCACTCCCCCAATAAATCACCCAATGGGAGCAGTAACTCCTCCTTACTTAAGTAGAGGTAACATAACAATGTAACACACGGTGGCTCTTCAGTTGAGGCAGAGTAGCAATATGCTGAGGGATCAAATAGAAAGTGGTGTTTGAGGCTTGCCCTCTGTAACATACAGCAAAGCATCTCTCTCCCTTTAAGGAGAAAGGGCGGGAATCAGGAAGTGGAGGAGTGACAGTTGAAAACAGGCAGTTAGTGAGTTTGACTGAAGAGAAGAAAAGAATTAAATAAAAGAATCGCTATTAAGTTTATCCCTGAGTTTGTATTTTATGGAAACATTACAACCTCATACTGAAACAGAGTGAATGGAGGGTTACAGTTATCTGTGGGAGGTGAAACAGTTTGTTTGTGGGGTCATGATCCTGAGTGAGAAGTTACTGATATCCCCTACTTCAGGAGCGATTGATTCACCCAGTGGGAGCAGTAAAGTCCCCATTGAATCACCCAGTGGGAGTTGTGTCTCCTAATGAGGCATAAATTATGTAATGAGGCATTCTGTTCAATGTGTGTTTGTTTTCGGAGGAGACATAAATTATGTTCTGTGTGTGAGGTACCATAAATTATGCAGTGAGGCTTATTCTTTTATATATATAGATATATATAGATATATTTATATATATATGTATGATAATGATATCTTTGCCTGTGTGTGTGTGACAAGTAAAATGTCACTCGAAGGGTTAATGTTTCTATTCGAGAGAAGCAATGAAGGAGTGAATTGCTTGTATCCATTCCAGGGATTGCATTAATGGATATGTTTAATGATTAGCTGATGCCTATTCAAAAGTCTAAACAGACACAGCCGCAACCCCAGATCATGAGTATGCGTGTCAAACACGCAACGCGTTGATCGTTGAGGGACTGATTGAAACACACCTTGCTGGTCAACATATGAGTACTCCATAAAATTCTCTCCTCCATCTTCTTGAAATCTTTTGGACGTTGTGAAGGTACTTATACATTTTTATATTATGTCACAATAAAATCATTGCTTTTACTGAATTTGCAGATTGTTTACGAGTGATTTTTTTTTTTTTTTTTTTTTTTTTTAACTTCCATGTTTGTATTACCCTTTACATGTAGAGAGAGACCCTAAGGGGTAGATTTAAAGGCAGGTGTTAATATAGCCGGTAGGGCCAAAGTGAATACCAGCTGAAAAACTAACATGTCTAACGCGGTATTCAGAGACCCTACCAGCTAAAATAACAAAGGACGTTAAGCAACAGAAACGGGCTAAACATCCATTTTGTGAGTTAAGTTCCCAAAATGCCACTAAGAGCAGTGATACTGGGAACTTAACAGTCAAAAACAATGAACAATCAGTGCCTGACATACTGCCAAGCACCGATCATTAACTGATCCATGTTACACTTACCTGTCATCCACTGTCCTTCTGTCTTCTCTTCTTTCTTCTGTCTTCTCTTCTTTATTCTGCCTTCTCTTCTATCTTCTCTTCTATCGTCTGTCTTCTCTTCTATCTTCTGCCTTCACTTCTATCTTCTATCTTCTATCTTCTACCTTCTCTTCTTTCTTCTATCTTCTGCCTTCTCTTCTATCTTCTGCCTTCACTTCTATCTTGTGTCTTCTCTTCTATCTTCTACATTCTGTCTTCACTTCTATCTTGTGTCTTCTCTTCTATCTTCTATCTTCTCTTCTATCTTCTGCCTTCTCTTCTATATTCTGTCTTCTCCTCTATCTTCTGCCTTCACTTCTATCATCTATCTTCCACCTTCTCTTCTTTCTTCTATCTTCTGTATTCTCTTCTATCTTCTGTCTTCTCTTCTATCTTCTGTCGTCTCTTCTTTCTTCTATCTTCTGCCTTCTCTTCTATCTTCTATTCAGTCTTCTGATTCTTCTTTCTTCTGCCTGTAAAATAAAACAAAGTATAAATACCAAGCATAATTGAAGACATTGTTTAACCCTTTGAGTGGCAGAGGGGTAACCAATGCATTGCAGAGCAATGTGTTGTGTACCTCACTGGCCCTCACAGGTTTAAATAGTATTGCGCCATGAATATTCCTCACATTAAATGCCTCTGTATAATGCCAAAATATATAATCAAGCCAAGAAGAAATAGTATACAATATACACAGAAATCACTGTTATGCATTAATGCTAAGTAAATGCACTTAGCTAAATTCTTCATCCTCCGCCGCTTGGAGCGGCCGTGAAGGCATCAGCAGCGGAGACATCGATGTCCAGAACAGGTCCCTCTTCACCCCTGAATGGGCCGATGCCCGTAGCACACTGAGGGCATTGGAAGTGAGCCTGACTTTATATATGGTCAATCTCACTTCCATTTCCCTCACAGCCATTGGCTGGGATGTTTTTACTCACATTCCAGCCAGAAGACAGAAGATAGAAGAGATGATAGAAGAAAGAAGAGAAGGCAGAAGATAGAAGAGAAGACAGAAGAAAGAAGAGAAGACAGAAGAAAGAAGAGAAGACAGATGATAGAAGAGAAGGCAGAAGATAGAAGAAAGAAGAGAAGACAGAAGATAGAATAAAAGGCAGAAGACAGAAGAAAGAAGAGAAGATAGAAGAAAGAAGAGAAGGCAGAAGATAGAAGAAAGAAGAGAAGACAGAAGATAGAATAAAAGGCAGAAGATAGATGAAAGAAGAGATGATAGAAGAAAGAAGAGAAGGCAGAAGATAGAAGAGAAGGCAGAAGATAGAAGAGAAGGCAGAAGATAGAAGAAAGAAGAGAAGACAGAAGATAGAAGAAAAGGCAGAAGATAGAAGAAAGAAGAGAAGATAGAAGAAAGAAGAGAAGGCAGAAGATAGAAGAAAGAAGAGAAGACAGAAGATAGAATAAAAGGCAGAAGATAGATGAAAGAAGAGATGATAGAAGAAAGAAGAGAAGGCAGAAGATAGAAGAGAAGGCAGAAAATAGAAGAAAGAAGAGAAGACAGAAGAAAGAAGAGAAGACAGAAGATAGAAGAGAAGGCATGAGATAGAAGAAAGAAGAGAAGCCAGCATACAGAAGAGAAGATAGAAGAAAGAAGAGAAGGACAGAAGATTGAAGAGAAGGCAGAAGATAAAAGAGAAGGACAGAAGATAGAATAAAGAAATGAAGACAGAAGATAGAAGAGAAGACAGAAGATAGAAGACAAGCCAGAAGAGAGAAGAAAGAAGATCGGGGAGGGCAGAAGATAGAAGAGAAAGCAGAAGATAGAAGAAAGAAGAGAAGACAGAATATAGAAGAGAAGATAGAGGATAGAAGACAAGCCAGAAGAGAGAAGAAAGAAGATCGGGGGAGGGCAGAAGATAGAAGAAAGAAGATGTGAAAATCCCAGTATTCAGCTGTTTTAATGAAAATTATAATGGAGGATACGTCTTGATTTCCTGAAAACCCATAATGTGTCTGATCAAAATATTAATACTAGTTATACTCAGACAAGTGTTCTATACAGGTTTATGCAGGTTAAAGCTATTGATTTGTTTATATGTCTCTGAGAAACAGCGTTTTGTGAAAAACTGCATTTCCAACTGTTTTAATGAAACATATACAGAATCATATCTCTTGATTTCCTGAAAAACCAAGTAGTGTCTGGTGAAAATATTTTGACTAATTATACTCAGAGCTGTGTACTAAACAGGATTATGCAGTTTAAAACATTCCCTTTGTTTATAGCTCTCCGAGAAACAGCGACATGCGAAAATTACAGTATTCAGCTGTTTTAATGAAAACTGTACTGGAGCATATGTCTTGATTTCCTGAAAAACCATAAAGTGTCTGATGAAAATATTTAGACTAATTCCACTCAGACTGTCGGCGTTCGGTGGGGTTGCGGCGCATCAGTGTGCTCCGCCGCGACGTAGGTCTCCGTCGGCGCTCGCCAGGAATGCGGAAGCATCGGAGTGGGCCGTCGTGACGTCAGACGTTGCCGTGTCATCCATGACGCGGAGGGGGAACTCCTCTATATAACTAAGCGTCTCAGTCTAGTCGACGCTTGGTTATTCACAGCTCCTTGCTGTTATCATTGCAAGCTGTCTCTACAAATTTGTTTCCTGCCTATATCTGACCCTCTGGCTATCCACCTGACAATTCCAAGTACTCCGCCTGCATTTGACCCTTTGGCTATCTTCCTGACCATCCATTCGGAAGCTATCAGCTCTGACCTTTGGCTTCCCTCCTGACTAGTCTTATGGCTGTCCGTCTACCTTCTCCTTCCTGTTCCTTTTTGAGCCTGTGACTCAGGGGGGTCCTCAGTTTCCTGTCTGGGGCTCTCCCTCTGTCTGGGTTCTTAGTTTGGGCTCCTCCTGCTATTGAGTTCCTACTCTGCCTGAGTCCTTTCCCTTATCTGTCAACTCTCTGACTATCTGGCTTTCTGCTAGTTCTTTGTGGGGTAATTGTTTCCCATAGAGTACGGTTCAGCAAGCGTACATACCAAACCCTTTTTCCTCTTTGTACCTACAACAGTTCTCCGACAGAATAACCAAGCCAGATGATGGAACCCGCAGGGCTGGTTGATGCCCTATTGGCCTTGAGCAAACAGATCGCCACTCTCACGGACACTGTACAGGACCTACAGGCTAACCAAGCTACACTACAGCACCGCCTGCAGGACTTGCAGACCGCTACGGGACACGGCACTTCCACTTTGTCCTCAGGTACAACCCAACCTGTCATAACATCAGATATGTATGCAGGGGCTCCTGAACCCTTGTGCCCTTGCCGGAGAAGTTCTCCGGGGACAGAAAGGCCTATCTGGATTTCATCACTTCCTGTGAACTGCTATTTTCCGTAAATCCCAGGTCCTATGCTACAGACTTTGTCAAAGTACGGACCACTATCTCCCTCCTTTCCGGTGAACCCCGGGCCTGGCCTCTCCACCTGCTCCGGGATGAGAGTCCTGTACTCCGGTCCTGGGCTTCATTCCGTAGGTCTTTGGATTCGCTATATGAAGACCCCCTGCGTTCTTCCTCAGCTCAAAGTGCCATTAGAGCTCTTACCCAGGGCAGACGTCCGGTAGAGGACTACGTGGCGGAATTCCGTCGTCTCTCTATTGAGACCCAATGGAATGAGCCTGCGCTGTTAGACCAGTTCCGTCTTGGTCTGTCCGAAAATCTCAAAGACGAACTGGCTCGTATTGGCGTACCTCACTATTTGGAAGATTTGATTCTCCTGGTTATTCAGCTCGACCGTCGCTTCCGAGAGCGTCGTCGGGAAAGGCAGGTCCCCTTGGCGTCTTCCTTCCGTGCCGTTCCCTCCACTACTTCCGACATCTCTGTAGTTCTGCCGTCGGGTCCTTCGGAGGAGCCTATGCAGATAGGCCTGGTCCGTGGTCCTCTTACTGATGCGGAACATATGCACCGTCGACGGCTCAACCTCTGTCTGTACTGCGGTAAGGGAGGTCACATGCTCCGAACCTGTCCTAAGAAGCCCCGTTCCACTAAAGGTAAATCAGATATACCGTTCCCGTCATCTCTTGTCTCCACTGCTTCTGTTTCTTATCTGTCTTTTTTCGTCTCTTTACAGTGGGGTTCTCAGCACAGTAACCTCACCGCCATCCTCGATTCTGGAGCCTGTGAATGTTTTCTAGATCAGCAGACAGCTGACCGTTTGGGCGTCCCCACACGGCTGAGGCAGACACCCAGGCATCTACAGTTGGCTGATGGCCGCAGCCTCCTGTCAGGTCCGGTCTCCTGGGAGACCCTACCGCTTCGGCTTCAAATTGGTTCCAGACATAGCGAAACCATCATCTTCGATATCATCTCATCACCTTTGCACCCTCTGATCCTGGGTCTCCCCTGGTTGCAGTTACATGACCCCCTAATCAGCTGGTCTACTGGCACTGTGTCCTTTTCTTCACCTTTTTGTACGAGCCACTGCCTGCCTCCACCTCAACTTCTGGCTCTTTACCCAACATCTGGATCATCTGTCTCTCTACCACCTCCATACCAGGCATATTCGGATGTCTTTGACCAAAAAGGGGTGGAGGTGTTACCCCCACACAGGCCATATGATTGTCCCATAGATCTGCTTCCTGGGGCTCCTATACCCTACGGTCGTATATATCCACTCTCTGGGCCTGAGCTTGGATATCTCAAAGATTACATCGACGAGAACCTGCAGCTGGGGTTTATCCGGCCTTACACCTCCCCTGCGGGAGCAGGTATCTTTTTTGTCGGAAAGAAGGACGGAGGACTCCAGCCCTGCGTGGACTACCGCAACCTCAATAAAATAACCAGAAAAAAACGGTACCGACTTCCATTAATCCCTGAGATGCTGGAGCGCCTTTCCTCCGCTACTGTACTCACCAAAATTGATTTAAGGGGGGCCTACAACTTGGTGAGGGTACGTCCTGGAGATTAATGGAAAACGGCATTCCGTACCCGGTATGGCCATTTCGAATACCTGGTCATGCCATTTGGCCTCTGTAACGCCCCGGCTACCTTCCAACACTTCATTAACAATGTTTTTAAGGACCTGTTGGATGTTTTTGTTATTATCTATCTGGATGATATCCTGATTTACTCTTCAACCCTTACAGAACACAGGGAACATGTCAAGACCGTACTGACATGCCTGCGGGAGCATCGGCTTTTTGCTAAGCTAGAAAAATGCCTCTTCGAGGTCCCGGAGGTGTCTTTTCTTGGTTTCATTGTGTCTCCAGGTCGTGTCACCATGGACCCTCAAAAAGTGGCAGCCATTGTACAGTGGCCAATTCCCGACTCAAAGAAGGCAGTGCAGAGGTTCGTGGGGTTTTCCAACTTCTACAGAAGATTTATCAGAGGGTTCTCACGAATTATAGCACCCATCAAGGACCTTACTAAGCTTAATATATGTTTCCAGTGGACCGAGGCCGCACGGAAGGCTTTCGACCGATTGAAACACATGTTCACACAGGCTCCCATTCTTCGTCAGCCCGATGTGCAGAGACCATTTATAGTTGAGGTGGATGCGTCTGACACTGCTGTGGGGGCTAATTTTGTCCCAACGTTCTGGTCCCAAAGACCTTTTACACCCTGTAGCCTTCTATTCTCGGAAGCTTACCCCAGCCGAGCATAACTATGACGTCAGCAACAAGGAACTGTTGGCTATTTAGTGTGCATTAGAGGAATGGAGACATCTCTTAGAAGGGGCCTTACATCCCATAACAGTGTTCACCGACCACCGGAAACTCGAGTATCTGAGATCTGCCAGACGGCTTTGTCCTCGACAGGCTAGGTGGGCCTTGTTCTTTTCCCGGTTTTCCTTGCATATCACCTACCGGGCAGGCTCAAAGAATGGTAAGGCTGATGCCTTATCACGGATCTACCCAGAGGTCCCTTCACAGCATCAATCATCGCCTGACACCGTGCTACACCCCAGTCATTTTCTGCTACTTACAGATAGCCTTCTGGACCGCATTCGCCAAAACATTGTTGATAGTCCGAACCCGGAGGGATCTGAAGATCTGACCCTATCTGGGGGCCTGCTTTTCCGGCACCAACAAGTCTTCGTGCCCAGACCCTTTCGCCAGGAGGTCCTACAGCTTTTTCACGATCACCCTACAGCAGGACACAGAGGGTATGCCAAGACCATGGACAACATACGCCGTTATTTCTGGTGGCCCAGTCTGGGGGGAGACGTCTTTAACTATGTATCCACCTGTGATACTTGCGCTAGGATGAAAGACAGTCACAGCAAACCATCAGGACTACTACATCCCTTACCGGTCCCAGCAGGCCCATGGCAGGATGTCACACTGGACTTTATTTCAGATCTACCCCCGTCCAACCAACAGAACACCATACTGGTTGTGGTGGACCGTTTCACGAAAATGGCTCATTTTCTACCTACCAAAGGACTACCTACTGCTGCTCATACCGCCATTTATTCTTGAAAGAGGTGTTCCGTCTCCACGGAGAACCTTTGTCGGTCACCTCAGATCGAGGACCCCAGTTTGTCTCAAAGTTCTGGCGTTCCTTCTGCTCCAACTTGTCCATGTCCTGTAATTTGTCTTCCGGATACCACCCAGAGACTAACGGACAAACCAATCAAACTTTGGAGCAATATCTCCGCTGTTACACTACACACCTCCAGGATGATTGGTGTAGTTTCCTTCCCTTGGCAGAGTTTGCATATAACCATCAAAGACACCGTTCCATCCGTTCCTCACCGTTTCATGCCCTCTATGGCTTCCATCCAAGGGCTATCCCCGGGTAGCCCCCGGACCCCGCTGTCCCCGATTCAGCTCTCCGTGTGCAAGGATTGCAAGTCTGTCAAACCTTACTGTCCAACATACTAACGGTGGCACAAGCTTCCAAGAAACGGCAGGCTGATGTTCATCGAGTGCCGAGCCCTATCTACTCAGTGGGTGACAAGGTCTGGTTATCCTCTTCCCATCTACGGCTGTCTTGCCCAACTCGGAAACAGGGTCCCCGGTTTCTTGGTCCATTTGTTGTTACCCGGATCATCAATCCTGTGGCTGTCTGGCTCGCTTTACCCGCCTCGGTAAGGGTACACCCTACCTTTCATGTGTCTCAACTAAAACCATGGTGGCCCAGCCCATTTCCGGGACTTTGCCCAGTCCGGTCCCTGCCTGTGTCTGTTCGGGGGCAGGACGAATATGAAGTACAGAAAATCCTGGACTCCCGCTTCCGAAGAGGTAAACTCGAGTACCTGATACATTGGTCTGGTTATGGCCCGGAGGATAGATCCTGGGAACCATTGGAGAATGTACACGCTCCTGCTCTGTTGCGTTCCTTTCATCGGACTCATCCGTCTCGGCCTCGTCCCCCTTGCGTCCGGAGGCCGCTCGTTGGGGGTGGGCTATGTCGGCGTTCGGCGGGGTTGCGGAGCTTCAGTGCGTGCCGCCGTACGTAGGTCTCCGTCGGCGCCCGCCGGGAATGCGGAAGCATCGGAGCGGGCCGTCGTGACGTCAGACGTTGCCGCGTCATCAATGACGCGGAGGGGGAACTCCTCTATATAACCAAGCTTCTCAGTCTAGTCGACGCTTGGTTATTCACAGCTCCTTGCTGTTATCATTGCAAGCTGTCTCTAAAAATGTGTTTCCTGCCTACATCTGACCCTCTGGCTATCCACCTGACAATACCAAGTACTCCGCCTGCATTTGACCCTTTGGCTATCTTCCTGACCAACCATTCGGAAGCTATCAGCTCTGACCTTTGGCTTCCCTCCTGACTAGACTTCTGGCTGTCCGTCCACCTTCTCCTTCCTGTTCCTTTTTGAGCCTGTGACTCAGGGGGGTCCTCAGTTTTCTGTCTGGGGCTCTCCCTCTGTCTGGGTTCTTAGTTTGGGATCCTCCTGCTATTGGGTTCCTACTCTGCCTGAATCCTTTTCCTCATCTGTCAGCTCTCTGACTATCTGGCTTTCTGCTAGTTCTTTGTGGGGTAATTGTTTCCCATAGAGTACGGTTCAGCAAGCGTACATACCAAACCCTTTTTCCTCTTTGTACATACAACAGTTCTCCGACACAGACTGGCGTACTATAGAGGTTTCTACAGTTTAAAAGATTTGATTTGTTTGTGCTCCTCTGAGAAACAGCGTTTTGTGAAAAACTCACTTTGAAGCTATTTCAATGAAAACTATAGTGGAGCATATAACTTGATTTCCTGAAAAACCAAAACATTTCTGTTAAAAATATTTTGAATATTTAGACTCAGAGTAGAGTACTATATAGGATTAAACAGTTTTAAACATTTCATGTCTTTATACCTCTCTGAGAAAAAGAGAGATGTGAAAATCCCAGTATTCAGCTGTTTTAATGAAAATTATAACGGAGGATATGTCTTGATTTCCTGAAAACCAATAATGTGTCTGATCAAAATATTAAGACTAGTTATACTCAGACAAGTGTTCTATACAGGTTTATGCAGGTTAAAGCTATTGATTTGTTTATATATCTCTGAGAAACAGTGTTTTGTGAAAAACTGCGTTTCCAACTGTTTTAATGAAACATATACAGAATCATATCTCTTGATTTCCTGAAAAACCAAGTAGTGTCAGGTCAAAATATTTTGACTAATTATACTCAGAGCTGTGTACTAAACAGGATTATGCAGTTTAGAACATTCCATTTGTTTATAGCTCTCCGAGAAACAGCGACATGCGAAAATTTCAGTATTCAGCTGTTTTAATGTAAACTATGCTGGAGCATATGTCTTGATTTCCTGAAAAACCGTAAAGTGTCTGAGGAAAATATTTAGACTAATTCCACTCAGACTAGTGTACTATACAGGTTTCTACAGTTTAAAACATTTGATTTGTTGCTACGTCTCTGAGAAACTGCGTTTTGTGAAAAACTCACTTTGAAGCTATTTCAATGAAAACTATACTGGAGCATATAACTTGATTTCCCGAAAAACCAAAACATTTCTGTTAAAAATATTTTGCATATTTAGACTCAGAGTAGAGTACTATATAGGATTAAACAGTTTTAAACATTCCATGTCTTTAAACCTTTCTGAGAAACAGAGAGATGTGAAAATCCCAGTATTCAGCTGTTTTAATGAAAATTATAAAGGAGGATTTGTGTTGATTTCCTGAAAACCCATAATGTGTCTGATCAAAATATTTAGACTAGTTATACTCAAACTAGTGTTCTATACAGGTTTATGCAGGTTAAAGCTATTAATTTGTTTATATGTTTCTGAGAAACAGCGTTTTGTGAAATACTGGTTTTCCAACTGTTTTAATGAGATATATATAGAATCATATCTCTTGATTTCCTGAAAAACCAAGTAGTGTTTGCTGAAAATATTTTGACTAATTATACTCAGAGCTGTGTACTAAACAGGATTATGCAGTTTAAAACATTCCATTTGTTTATAGCTCACCGAGAAACAGCGAAATGCGAAAATTACAGTATTAAGCTGTTTTAATGTAAACTGTACTGGAGCATATGTCTTGATTTCCTGAAAAGCCGTAAAGTGTCTGATGAAAATATTTAGACTAAGTCCACTCAGACTAGCGTAATATACAGGTTTGTACAGTTTAAAACATTTGATTTGTTTATATGTCTCTGAGAAACTGCGTTTTGTGAAAAACTCACTTTGAAGCTATTTCAATGAAAACTATACTGGAGCATATAACTTGATTTCCCAAAAAACCAAAACATTTCTTTTAAAAATATTTTGTATATTTAGACTCAGAGTAGAGTGTAATATATAGGATTAAACAGGTTTAAACATTCCATTTCTTTTTACCTCTCTGAGAAACAGAGAGATGTGAAAATCCCAGTATTCAGCTGTTTTAATGAAAATTATAATAGAGCATATGTCTTGATTTCCTGAAAAACCATAATCTGTCTGATCAAAATATTTAGACTAGTTATACTCAGACTAGTGTTCTATACAGGTTTATGCAGGTTAAAGCTATTGATTTGTTTATATGTCTCTGAGAAACAGCGTTTTGTGAAAAACTGCTTTTCCAACTGTTTTAATGAAACATAAACAGAATTATATCTCTTGATTTCCTGAAAAACCATGGTGTAGATTTAAAGGCAGCCGTTAAACCATCCGCTAAGTAAAAAAGGCACATCGGCCGCAAAGAACACATGGTTTACGGCAGATTCAAAGGTAAGTGTACAAGAATAGCTATCGGACGTAGGCACTACAAAAACACTTTAAACAAAAACCAGCGTCGCACCTGATTTCGCATCACCGTGCATCCCAAACACCCGTTAAAACACAACTTAACTCAAAATGTTACATTACGGCTGCCGTTGTCTAGCAACCCTGATAGATGCACAAACAAAATTCAAACCTACTGCCAATCCCAAGGCCCCAAAGTATCAAAAATGTTCAAATACACCTATATATACCTCAAAATAACGGTTACACCCTGTCTGTGTTTCGAGTTTCAGCAAGCTAGAGCACAGGACCCAGGAGTGGAGGATAGCGTTTAGAGAGAGAGAGAGAGAGATAGAGAGAGAAGCATACACAGCAGTAATGTAGAGGGATCTTGGAGAGAAGTACATTTAAATAGACACATAGCACACTTTTGCACATAGCACATACATCCATCAAAACACAAACACATACACATACATACACATAGTCTTTTTTTTTTTCATCACACCTTACACATTTTAAACTTTATTTTTACAGTGTGAATCCGTGAGTGAAAGTGTGTGACAGAGAGTGAGTGGGATCGAGTGTGTCTGTGAGGGCATGTGAGAGTGCTTGGGTGTGAGTGGGTGAATGATGGCTAGGAGAGGAGGACAGGAGAGAGGGATGGGGAGACTAGTGGTGGAGGAGGAGGAAGGTCAGGAGGGGATCCCTCAGCGGAGCAGGGGTGGGAGAGGGAGATACGCAGGGCGGAGGGGGACCAGGCCCACAAGAACAGGCACACGAAGAAGAACAGGGACAGATCCTGTAGTGGGATGAGGGGTAGTTCCTGGGGACCACCACACACAGGCAGGGCAGAGCAGGCAGGACACTCTGGTTTTGACTCCACGCATGCCGGAGCTGAGGGGGACAGGGTCAGGGATCCACGATATACCGAGGAAGAAAACACGGCCCTCGTGGAGGCTGTGCTGGAGAGGGAGAGTGTCCTCTTCCCAGGGGACAGACTCCCTGGCCTGTCTGCGAGGAGGAGAGCTGCCTGCAGTCAAATCTGCAGCAGAGTTAATGCGGTGGCCACCTGCAGACGGGATGTGGACTCAATCAAGAAGAGATGGGGCGACTGCAAAAGGCAGGTGAAGAAGAAGATGGGGGATGCTGCCCTGCACGCCCAAGGTGGGCCACCTGTCCCCATCACCTTCAGCGCATGGGAGGAGAGGCTGTGGCAGACACTGTCATCTACCCTCATTGAGGGGGTCCCTGGAGGATCAGACACTGGGGAGGAGAGGAGCCTCCACACCACAGGTAAGTGCATCATCCCAAAACCACACACCACCCCAAACCACACACCCATCACAAACAAGAACTCACATCCCAACATCTGCCCTTCATTCAACCACACAATTGCACCAACACAGCACCCTGAGGGTTTAAACAGGAATCAAGACAAGGACAAATGTCAAGGTTCAACAAGGCCAAAACCTGTCCAACTCCCTGGTTAACCCTCATGTTGCTGTGCTGATCACACACAATACACACAAACCATGCTCAGTAAAGTATTGTATGTCAAACATCACAATTGTTGTCACACAGTGTTACCCAGGTTCACACAGGGAATCCAGCACATAACCCCATGAGTGCTAGAGGGATCATCAATGATGCATGCATCGATGCGATCAACAATGCTTTGGCAACCCCTCTGGTACTCAAAGGGTTAACCAGACAACAAACACATGTCGATAGGTTAACAATTACATGACACATAGGGGACATTCACTAAGAGGTGAAAAAGAGCTGATGTAGAGAATTTGACACATACATACCCTCACTTCACCAATCACAATGTTAGTCTATGGAGAACATCCAATAACAGGATTCAAGCTGCACAGGCCCCATTGTGTGGACTCCATAGAAAACACTGCAGATGGGGAAATGAGGTCAGCGGAGAAGTCAGCATCATAATCAGTTCATCAGGTCCACTTAACCGCTTACTGAATCACCAACAGGATGGATCAGGTCACAAATCACAGTGCCACTGAGAATAAATGCTTGTATGTGCAACACACAGGCCAAAAACAATCACACATAACTGAAGGTGAAAAAGTTGGCCTTGGTGTTGTGTATGCAATCATTTACGCTAACTTCAATTTACATAGCTCACATTTGATTCACATATAGATCCTCAGGAGTGCTGAAGCCATGGATGGATGGTACACCAGACACTTTTTGCAGGATACATATGGGAACCAAATATGAACCATTGAGGTTTGGTCAATAACAGGCCAGGAATTATGGATATCTATGATCGGGTCTGGCTGCCTCACACAGAAGGATGGATGGGCTGAACCAGGAAAAAAAAGGCCTCAATCAATGATATCCTTCAATACTGGCTTGATTGTTGCCCCTCAGGATTCAACTTGAACAGACCTCATGGACAGAATCCTGTAATGTACATCAATCCCTGATTGCCACGGTGGTATCCCATGCATCACAATGCAATGCATAGGATACCATCATGACAACCAGAGAGGGACATGTCTAATCTGACAAAATCCAGCACTGTACGGGATGAACTGATAACATAGGGGTGAATACTACTTGAATCACACTGCAGATCTATTCAAAAAAGATATGTACAGAAAGAAAAACAACCAGATTTGTATGTGGATATGTCCCTTTCAAATGGGTACAAATAGGTCCCAACAAGATGTAAACCCAGAGTTCAGTTCAATACGTGTGATTGTCCTACTGCCCATATATGTGCACCCTCAACAAAATAACTCATATTGATATCATCATCAGAGTACATATACCCAGTATATTACACCTACTTGGATGGGTATCAGTTGTATCTATGAAAGTTCATTTGTGATGGCTGTACATATATAGGCAGTTAGACAATCACATGTTCTGAACAGATCTCTGGGTTCATATCTATCAAGGTTATGTTTGTACCCATATGAAAGGTACATATACACACATATCAGACCATATTCCTCACTGTGTACCTTGGCATGGCAATGGTTAATTTCACTTGATGTAACCTTGCAGGCATCATAAAGAGATGTTTAGAAAGATGTTACTGTATGTGACAGCTGGAGATGTCAGTCATATGACCACACGGAGGCTCTTCAGCAGACCCAAAATTGAACCAATTGGAGATGGATCCATCATTGACATGGTCCACAGAGCGTGCTTACAAACCAGGAACACTTAGTAGACAATGGCAAAGATGTAGTTATCTCCAAATGGGTCAATGTGGTGTCTGCTGAAGAGCCACCGTGTGGTCAAATGACTGACATCTCCAGCTGTCACATACAGCAACATCTTTCTAAACATCTCTTTATGATGCCTGCAATGTTACATCAAGGTGAAATTAACCATTGCTATCCCGTTAAAGAGATAGTAATACCTAAAATGTGAAAGGAAAAATACATGTCATAGGATTGATCCACCGGGTAATGCAAGGGTATTCCCACTACTGAAAGGTGTTTCCATGGACAATATCACTGTGGACTGAAAATGTACTATGTCAATGTTGCCAGACCATCCTCTGGCTAGCTTTGGTCCAGGGAGCAGATATCCACAAAGGATGATGTGGCAACAGCGCAAATGTACAATTTCAGGCCACTGGGATGTGGCACCAAAGGTATTCAACTCTGAGCTGCAATACATGTAGAATACATGTGCCATGTAACCAGACATTATCAGTAAGAGGACCACGGACCAGGTCTATCTGCATAGGCTCCTCCGAAGGACCCGACGGCAGAACTACAGGGACGTCAGAAGTAGTGGAGGGAACGGCACGGAAGGAAGACGCCAAGGGGACCTGCCTCTCCCGACGACGCTCTCGGAAGAGACGGTCAAGCTGAATAACCAGGAGAATCAAATCTTCCAAATAGGGAGGTACGCCAATACGAGCCAGTTCGTCTTAGAGATTTTCGGACAGTCCAAGACGGAACTGGTCTAACAGCGCAGGCTCATTCCACTGGGTCTCAATAGAGAGACGACGGAATTCTGCCACGTAGTCCTCTACCGGACGTCTGCCCTGGGTAAGAGCTCTAATGGCACTTTGAGCTGAGGAAGAACGCAGGGGGTCTTCATATAGCGAATCCAAAGATCTACGGAATGAAGCCCAGGACCGGAGTACAGGACTCTCATCCCGGAGCAGGTGGAGAGCCCAGGAACGGGGTTCACCGGAAAGGAGGGAGATAGTGGTCCGTACTTTGACAAAGTCTGTAGCATAGGACCTGGGATTTAAGGAAAATAGCAGTTCACAGGTAGTGATGAAATCCAGATAGGCCTTTCTGTCCCCGGAGAACTTCTCCGGCATGGGCACACGGGGTTCAGGAGCCCCTGCATACATATCTGATGTTATGACACGTTGGGTTGTACCTGAGGACAAAGTGGAAGTGCCGTGTCAAGTAGCGATCTGCAAGTCCTGCAGGCGGTGCTGTAGTGTAGCTTGGTTAGCCTGTAGGTCCTGTACAGTGTCCGTGAGAGTGGCGATCTGTTTGCTCAAGGCCGATAGGGCATCAACCAGCCCTGCGGGTTCCATAATCTGGCTTGGTTATTCTGTCGGAGAACTGTTGTAGGTACAAAGAGGAAAAAGCGGTTTGGTATGTAGGCTTGCTGAAAAGTACTCTATGGGAAACAATTACCCCACAAAGAACTAGCAGAAAGCAGATAGTCAGAGAGTTGACAGATGAGGGAAAGGACTCAGGCAGAGTAGGAACCCAATAGCAGGAGGAGCCCAAACTAAGAACCCAGACAGAGGGAGAGCCCCAGACAGGAAACTGAGGACCACCCTGAGTCACAGGCTCAAAAAGGAACAGGAAGGAGAAAGTGGACGGACAGCCAGAAGACTAGTCAGGAGGGAAGCCAAAGGTCAGAGCTGATAGTTTCCGAATGGATGGTCAGGAAGATAGCCAAAGGGTCAAATGCAGGTGGAGTATTTGGAATTGTCAGGTGGATAGCCAGAGGGTCAGATATAGGCAGGAAACAAATTTGTAGAGACAGCTTGCAATGATAACAGCAAGGAGCTGTGAATAACCAAGCGTCGACTAGACTGAGACGCTTGGTTATATAGAGGAGTTCCCCCTCCATGTCATGGATGACGCGGCAACGTCTGGTGTCACGACGGACCGCTCCGATGTTTCCGCATTCCCGGTGGGCGCCGACGGAGACCTAGGTTGCGGCGGCCCACACTGAAGCGCCGCAACCCCGCCAAACGTTGACAGACTGAGTGGAATTAGTCTAAATATTTTCATCAGACACTTTATGGATTTTCAGGAAATCAAGACATATGCTCCAGTACAGTTTTCAATTAAACAGCTGAATACTGTAATTTTCGCATGTCGCTGTTTCTTGGAGAACTATAAACAAAAGGAATGTTTTAAACTGCATAATCCTGTTTAGTACACAGCTCTGAGTCAAAATATTTTCACCAGACACTACTTGGTTTTTCAGGAAATCAAGAGATATGATTCTGTATAAGTTTCATTAAAACAGTTGGAAACGCAGATTTTCACAAAACGCTGTTTCTCAGAGACATATAAACAAATCAATAGCTTTAACCTGCATAAACCTGTATAGAACACTAGTCTGAGTGGAATTAGTCTAAATATTTTCATCAGACTCTTTATGGTTTTTCAGGAAATCAAGACATATGCTCTAGAACAGTTTACATTAAAACAGCTGAATACTGTAATTTTCGCTTGTCGCTGTTTCTCGGAGGGCTATAAACAAATGGAATGTTTTAAACTGCATAATCGTGTTTAGTACCAAGCTCTGAGTATAATTAGTCAAAATATTTTCAACAGACACTACTTGGTTTTTCAGGAAATCAAGAGATATGATTCTGTATATGTTTCATTTAAACAGTTGGAAAAACAGTTTTTCACAAAAAGCTGTTTCTCAGAGACATATAAACAAATCAATAGCTTTAACCTGCATAAACCTGTATAGAACACTAGTCTGAATATCACTAGTCTAAATATATTCATCAGTCACTTTATGGGTTTTCATGAAATCAAGACATATCCTCCATTATAATTTTCATTAAAACAGCTGAATTCTGGGATTTTCACATCTCTCTGTTTCTCAGAGAGGTATAAAGACATGGAATGTTTAAAACTGTTTAATCCTATATAGTACTCTACTCTGAGCCTAAATATTCAAAATATTTTTAACAGAAATGTTTTGGTTTTTCAGGAAATCAAGTTATATGCTTCAGAATAGTTTTCAATGAAATAGCATCAAAGTGAGTTTTTCACAAAAAGCAGTTTCTCAGAGGAGTAGCAACAAATCAAATCTTTTAAACTATAGAAACCTCTATAGTACGCCAGTCTGAGTAGAATTAGTTTAAACATTTTCATCAGACACTTTATGGTTTTTCAAGAAATCAAGACATATGCTCCAGAACAGTTTTCATTAAAACAGCTGAATACTGTAATTTTCGCATGTCTCTGTTTCTCGGAGAGCTATAAACAAATGGAATGTTTTAAACTGCATAATCCTGTTTAGTACACAGCTCTGAGTATAATTAGTCAAAATATTTTCACCATACACTACTTGGTTTTTCAGGAAATCAAGTGATATGTTTCTGTATATGTTTCATTAAAACAGTTGGAAACACAGTTTTTCACAAAATGCTGTTTCTCAGAAACATATAAACAAATCAATAGTTTTAGCCTGCATAAACCTGTGCAGAACACTAGTCTGAGTATAACTAGTCTAAATATTTTGATCAGACAAATTATGGTTTTTCAGGAAATCATGACATATGCTCCATTATAGTTTTCATTAAAACAGCTGAATACTGGGATTTTCACATCTCTCTGTTTCTCAGAGAGGTATAAAGACATGGAATGTTTAAAAATGTTTAATCCTATATAGTACTCTACTCTGAGTCTAAATATTCAAAATATTTTTAACAGAAATGTTTTGGTTCTTCAGGAAATCAAGTTATATAGTACAGTATAGTTTTCATTGAAACAACTTCAAAGTGAGTTTTTCACAAAACGCAGTTTCTCAGAGACGTATAAACAAATCAAATCTTTTAAACTGTAGAAACCTCTATAGTACGCTAGTCTGAGTGGAATTAGTCTAAATATTTTCATCTGACACTTTATTGGTTTTCAGGAAATCAAGACATATGCTCCAGAACAGTTTTCATTAAAACAGCTGAATACTGTAATTTTCGCATGTCTCTGTTTCTCGGTGTGCTATAAACAAATTAAATGTTTTAAACTGCATAATCCTGTTTAGTACACAGCTCTGAGTATAATTAGTCAAAATATTTTCACCAGACACTACTTGGTTTTTCAGGTAATCAAGAGATATGATTCTATATATATCTTATTAAAACAGTTGGAAAAGCAGTTTTTCACAAATCGCTGTTTCTCATACATATAAACATGTCAAATCTTTTAAACTGTAGATACCTCTACAGTAAGCCAGTCTGAGTGGAATTAGTCAAAATATTTTCAAAAGACACTACTCGGTTTTTCAGGAAACCAAGAGATATGATTGTATAAATATCTAATTAAAACAGTTGGAAAAGCAGTTTTTCACAAAACGCTGTTTCTCAGAGACATATAAACATATCAAATCTTTTAAACTGTAGAAACCTCTGTAGTATGCTAGTCTGAGTGGAATTAGTCTAAATATTTTCATCAGACACTTTATGGTTTTTCAGGAAATCAAGACATATGCTCCAGAACAGTTTTAATTAAAACAGCTGAATACTGTAATTTTCACATGTCGCTGTTTCTCGGAGAGGTATAAACAAATGGAAAGTTTTAAACTGCATAATCCTCTTTAGAACACAGCTCTGAGTATAATTAGTCAAAATATTTTCACCAGACACTACTTGGTTTTTCAGGAAATCATGAGATATGATTCTATAAATATCTCATTAAAACAGTTGTAAAAGCAGATTTCACAAAAAGCTGTTTCTCAGAGACATATAAACATATCAAATCTTTTAAACTGTAGAAACCTCTATATTTCGCTACTCTCAGTGGAATTATTCTAAATATTTTCATCAGACACTATGGTTTTTCAGGAAATCAAGACATATGCTCCAGCACAGTTTACTTTAAAACAGCTGAATACTGTAATTTTCGCATGTCGCTGTTTCTCGGTGAGCTATAAACAAATGGAATGTTTTAAACTGCATAATCCTGTTTAGTACACAGCTCTGAGTATAATTAGTCAAAATATTTTCACCAGACACTACTTGGATTTTCAGGAAATCAAGAGATATGACTCTGTATATGTTTCATTAACACAGTTGGAAACGCAGATTTTCACAAAACGCTGTTTCATAGAGACATATAAACAAATCAATAGTTTTAACCTGCATAAACCTGTAGAGAACACTAGTCTGAGTATAACTAGTCTAAATATTTTGATCAGACACTTTATGGTTTATCAGGAAATCACGACATATGCTCCATTATAATTTTCATTAAAACAGCTGAATACTGGGATTTTCACATCTCTCTGTTTCTCAGAGAAGTATAAAGACATGGACTGTTTAAAAATGTTTAATCCTATATAGTACTCTACTCTGAGTCTAAATATTCAAAATATTTTTAACAGTTATGTTTTGGTTTTTCCGGAAATCAAGTTATATGCACCAGAATAGTTTTAATTGAAATAGCTTCAAAGTGAGTTTTTCACAAAACGCAGTTTCTCAGAGGCACATAAACAAATCAAATTTTTTAAACTCTAGAAACATCTATAGTACGCTAGTCTGAGTGGAATTAGTCTAAACATTTTCATCAGACACTTTATAGTTTTTCAGGAAATCATGACATATGCTCCAGTAAAGTTTTCATTAAACCAGCTGAATACTGTAATTTTCGCATGTCGCTGTTTCTCGTAGAGCAATAAACAAATGGAATGTTTTAAACTGCATAATCCTGTTTAGTACACAGCTCTGAGTGTAATTAGTCAAAATATTTTCACCAGACACTACTTGGTTTTTCAGAAAATCAAGAGATATGATTCTGTATATGTTTCATTAAAACAGTTGGAAACGCAGTTTTTCACAAAACGCTGTTTCTCAGAAACATATAAACAAATCAATAGCTTTAACCTACAGAAACCTGTATAGAACACTAGTCTGAGTATAACTAGTCTAAATATTTTCATCAGACACATTATGGGTTTTTAGAAAATCAAGACATATCCTCCATTATAATTTTTATTAAAACAGCTGAATACTGTGATTTTCACATCTCTCTTTTTCTCAGAGAGGTATAAAGACATGAAATGTTTAAAACTGTTTAATCCTATATAGTACTCTACTCTGATTCTAAATATTCAAAATATTTTTAACAGAAATGTTTTGGTTTTTTCGGAAATCAAGTTATATGCTCCAGTATAGTTTTCATTGAAATAGCTTCAAACTGAGTTTTTCACAAAACGCAGTTTCTCAGAGACATATAAACAAATCAAAAGTTTTAAACTGTAGAAACCTGTATTTCATCAGACACTTTATGGTTTTTCAGGAAATCAAGACATATGCTCCAGTACAGTTTTCATTAAAACAGCTGAATACTGTAATTTTCGCATGTCGCTGTTTCTCGGAGAGCTATAAACAAATGGAATGTTTTAAACTGCATAATCCTGTTTAGTACACAGCTCTGAGTATAATTAGTCAAAATATTTTCACCAGACACTACTTGGTTTTTCAGGAAATCAAGAGATATGATTCTCTAAATAACTCATTAAAACAGTTGGAAAAGCAGTTTTTCACAAAACGCTGTTTCTCAGAGACATAAAAACATATCAAATCTTTTAAACTGTAGAAACCTCTATAGTACGCTAGTGTGAGTGGAATTCGTCTAAATATTTTCATCAGACACTTTATGGGTTTTCAGGAAATCAAGACATATCCTCCACTATAATTTTCATTAAAACAGCTGAACACTGGAATTTTCACATCTATTTTTCTCAGAGAGGTATAAAGACATGGAATGTTTAAAACTGTTTAATCCTATATAGTACTCTACTCTGAGTCTAAATATGCAAAATATGTTTAACAGAAATGTTTTGTTTTTTCAGGAAATCATGTTATATGCTTCAGTATAGTTTTCATTGAAATAGCTATAAAGTGAGTTTTTCACAAAACACAGTTTCTCAGAGGCGTACCAACAAATCAAATCTTTTAAACTGTAGAAACCTCTATAGTACACCAGTCTGAGTAGGATTAGTCTAAACATTTTCATCAGACACTTTATGGTTTTTCATGAAATCAAGACATGCTCCAGAACAGCTTTCATTAAAACAGCTGAATACTGTAATTTTCACATGTCGCTGTTTCTCGGAGAGCTAAAAAACAAATGGAATGTTTTAAACTGCATAATCCTGTTTAGTACACAGCTCTGAGTATAGTCAAAATATTTTTACCAGACACTACTTGGTTTTTCAGAAAATCAAGAGATATGATTCTGTATATGTTTCATTAAAACAGTTGGAAACACAGTTTTTCACAAAACGCTGATTAACAGAGACTTATAAACAAATCAATAGCTTTAACCTGCATAAACCTGTATAGAACACTAGTCTGTGTATAACTAGTCTAAATATTTTGATCAGACACATTATGGGTTTTCAGGAAACCAAGACATATCCTCCATTATAATTTTCATTAAAACAGCTGAATACTGTGATTTTCACATCTCTCTGTTTCTCAAAGAGGTATAAAGACATGGAATATTTAAAACTGTTTAATCCTATATAGTACTCTACTCTGAGTCGAAATATTCAAAATATTTTTAACAAAAATGTTTTGGTTTTTCAGGAAATCAAGTTATATGCTCCAGTATAGTTTTCATTGAAATAGCTTCAAAGTGAGTTTTTCACAAAATGCAGTTTCTAAGAGGCGCATAAACAAATCAAATCTTTTAAACTGTAGAAACCTCCATAGTACGCCAGTCTGTGTCGGAGAACTGTTGTAGGTACAAAGAGGAAAAAGGGTTTGGTATGTACGCTTGCTGAACCGTACTCTATGGGAAACAATTACCCCACAAAGAACTAGCAGAAAGCCAGATAGTCAGAGAGTTGACAGATGAGGGAAAGGACTCAGGCAGAGTAGGAACCCAATAGCAGGAGGAGCCCAAACTAAGAAACCAGACAGAGGGAGAGCCCCAGACAGGAAACTGAGGACCACCCTGAGTCACAGGCTCAAAAAGGAATAGGAAGGAGAAGGTGGACGGACAGCCAGAAGACTAGTCAGGAGGGAATCGAAAGGTCAGAGCTGATAGCTTCCGAATGGATGGTCAGGAAGATAGCCAAAGGGTCAAATGCAGGCGGAGTACTTGGTATTGTCAGGTGGATAGCCAGAGGGTCAGATATAGGCAGGAAACAAATTTGTAGAGACAGCTTGCAATGATAACAGCAAGGAGCTGTGAATAACCAAGCGTCGACTAGACTGAGACGTTTGGTTATATAGAGGAGTTCCCCCTCCGCGTTATGGATGACGCGGCAACGTCTGACATCACGACTGCCCGCTCCGATGTTTCCGCATTCCTGGCGGGCGCCGACGGAGACCTACGTAGCGGCGGCCCGCACTGATGCGCCGCAACCCCGCCGAACGCCGACAGTCTGTGTGGAATTAGTCTAAATATTTTCATCAGACACTTTATGGTTTTTCAGAAAATCAAGACATATGCTCCAGTACAGTTTTCATTAAAACAGCTGAATACTGTAATTTTCGCATGTCGCTGTTTCTTGGAGAGCTATAAACAAATGGAATGTTTTAAACTGCATAATCCTGTTTAGTACACAGCTCTGAGTAAAATTAGTCAAAATATTTTCACCAGTCACTACTTGGTTTTTCAGGAAATCAAGAGATATGGGGCTAGATTTAAAGGCAGCCGTTAGCAAAAAAAATCACTAATGGGTGCATTAAGTGACATGTTGCAATTCAAAGATCCGTCTAAAGACCAGCTAACGGCATTTGTAGAATCCTTACGGCCGATACACTTACGTGCATTCAGACGCATGGAAAAACATACCCCAGAGCTATTCAAAGGCTTGCGGTACTGATAACGGCTGAAGAAAAGAAACACCTAATGGCTAAAAGTTAAGACCCACTTTTTTTAGCCGTTAGACACTTAACGGCCAAAACAAAACACCCGTTACATAAGAAAATACACAAAATGCTTCCCGCACAACCATGTAAATGGGAAAATTAACCCGTGCAATGCCAAAACAACACAAAAACATGCACACACAACACAAATCACTACACACACAACAACAACCAACACCACAGGGACAACGACACACTAAAAAACAAGAACACAGCATGGCACGGAACAATGGGGGTCATCACACAAAGCGGACACCTGCAAATACAAGCTCACCTGGGCAACATCAACACGCGACCTGCACCCCACAACTGTACGTCCGCAAATGGCACACACAGAACAAGCACAACACACCACATCTTATAACACACACACCTGCTAACACTTACCTGGACAAAAACAACTCACCATTGGTCAGCACTCACCTCATCACCACACCTACACAACACCCTAGAAATTACTTAAAGGGACAACTCAACACACTCACTTGTGGCTTGTTTTCCACTCAGGGAGGGAGAGAGAGAGAGAGAGAGATAGCTAGATAGATAGAGATAGAGAGAGAGAGAGACAGATAGAGACAGATAGAAAGAGCAAACAGTATGTTGGGTTACATATTGTTGCGAAGGCTGCGGAGAAGGCGTGCAAGGGAGAGAGCTGGGGAACATCAGCAACCTCCAAGCATGCCTGATCAACAGCCACCACCTGTTGCAAGTGAGGAAGCTCTGGCTCAGCAGCCACACAGTAGTCCATCCCCACCTGGAGGGCACAGGATGTATAGACGACCACCAAGGCCCAGGGTATACCGCCCAAGGGTCACCCTCTTTGGAATGACCGATGATGAGGTAATTGATCGCTACAGGTTGAGGCCTGACAGCATCATTGCCTTGTATGAGGTCATCAAGGAGCAGGTGGATCCCATCTACATCCACAACCATGCCCTAACTGGCCTGCAGAAACTACTCTGTGCCATGCACTTCATGGCAAGCGGGGCCTTCCAGTCCACAGAGGGTTACGCATCTGGCATGTCACAGGCCACATTCTCCAGGGTGCTGGCCCAGGTCCTGCCAGCCCTCAAAAACAAGGCCAGTACCTATATACATTTCCCCACCACCGACATGGACTGGATACAAGTCAAGCAGGCCTTTTACGCCAGGGGAGGCATGCCCAGGGTCATGGGTGCTATAGATTGCACCCATGTCCGAATTAAGGCCCCAGCACGTGATGCACAGATATTCATCAACAGGAAGAACTTTCACTCCATCAACGTGCAGATGGTGTGTGACAGCCATATGAGGATAATGAATGTCTGTGCAAAGTATCCTGGCAACTCACATGATTCATACATTCTCCAAAACTCCTCAGTCCACAGAGATTTCGAGAATGGAACTTTTACAGGGGGATGGCTTTTGGGTGAGTTCACAATACAAAATCACACCACATACACAGGCGTACACACCACGCTGCTCAGCAGGCACCTGACCCACAGTTACTACGTCCACCACACAAAACATCATTCACACAACATGTGCTCCCTGTCTCACCATGTCACTCACATTACACAGGTGATGCTGGCTATGGATGCAAGTCCTGGCTACTGACCCCTCTGGCCAATCCTCGAACACATGCCCAGGAAAGCTACAACCAGGCTCATGGCAGAACGAGGAATGCCATTGAGCGGACCTTTGGCCTCCTGAAGTCAAGATTCCGATGTCTGGACCACTCGGGGGGAGCACTGCAGTATGCACCTGGAAAGGTGTGCGACATCATTGTGGCGTGCGCAATACTGCACAACATCGCAGTGGACACCAGGCTGCTGGAGCACAGCCAGGCCCCCCCCATACAGGAAGTGCCCATGGACATCGGCCACGTTGAGGAGACCCTGAGAGGGACACAGATCAGAGACAGGCTCATCACGGAACACTTTACATGTGAGTATAACACAGGCATGCAAACAATCCATGCAAGTCCCCCATCAGTCCTGTGACACTAACCACACTGCACATTTTGTTCTGTCTCACCCCACAGGAACAGTGACACAGCACTGCACAGCACAGCAGCGGACGTGGCAAATTGTGTGTGTGGACTCAAAAACCATCCTCCATTCCACTCTCCACGTTGACATACAGACCCCAAGGATATCACGCACACCCTCAGGAGAAACAAGGTACACATAACCCATGTTCATCGCCTTACAGGGCTTGATTGACAGCAGCTAACTTGATTTGCCATGAGCATAGCCAGAGCAACCATGCTAGCCTTGTAGCGAAAGAGTGTTATCCAATGCTATGCTATGTATTGGATAATACTCCGTCACATCAGGGGTTAAAGGGCCATTGGACTCAATATGGGACCTGTACCGTGCCACAGCTGAGAATAGCAGCACAGGGGTGGATGTATAGTGGTATGGGCACACAATGTAGAGGTCATGAGACGTAGATCAGATTACCAGGGACACCATGCTGACCTGTGAGTGTGCAGGCATATGTTCCCCCGACATGAATACACACATCAACAAATGTGTCCTAACAGTTCCATGGAACAAATGACATTGGGCTGCCACTGTCACATTAACAGTGGCAGCCCAAATTCATTACTTCCATGGAGCTCCCAGAACACTTGTTGATGTGTGTATTCATGTCAGGGGCACATATCCATAGGGCTGGGGCACATGTCCTTAGTTCTCCACATAATTGGTTACAGATGAGTACACAACACATTGTCAAGCAATGGTTTGTGTACTCACCTGTAACTGTGAAAATTGAGGGGATCAAAAAGACTAAATTGTTGTTGCTTGATGATCAGTTCAGGTCAACTGCTCCAAATCCTGTCCTCTTCTTCCACAGGCATCCGTAACATGATCCATCCTTGAACTGAAGATCTTCTATGTGACTGGATTGATGTCTTGACATCACCTTCATGGAGATCACCCCTTGCTGTTTATGGTGATGTTGTTGGTGATGCAAAGTTTGACCTGAGGTTCACACAAACCTCTACGCGATCATTTTCATATAGACACAGAAAACACTAATTCTTGAGTTTTATAACCTGTACAGTTAGGATGCTCAGCTACAGAGTTGTCAAACCTTGTGGACAACACATGAGCTGGGCAGCAGTGTTACTAAAGTACTATTATTTTGTTTCAAAGTACATTTAGTGTTCTTATACAGGTGTTCAATGCATATAGGCAATACACAGAAAACACATGTACATCCTAATGTACTCTGAGACACAATAAAGATGAACCATCACCATTCTATCTGTGTCTGTAGGAGGATATATTTGAGAACACAGTTGTCAATGCGTTACCACACCC
The DNA here is from genome assembly GCA_037306005.1 of Rhinophrynus dorsalis. Classification (NCBI taxonomy): domain Eukaryota; kingdom Metazoa; phylum Chordata; class Amphibia; order Anura; family Rhinophrynidae; genus Rhinophrynus; species Rhinophrynus dorsalis. Next base: position 189,610,717 of record CM074724.1, on the reverse strand, counting down.
AGGGTAGAGTATCCCCATACATGGAAAGGCATCACCCATATCACAGGACTCCACCACTTGTTTGCAAGTGAGTGGACTCAGTGATGTATTCACGCTAACAGATGGTGGCAGTGATACACTAATGTGTTGTGGGAGTGATAAAGAGGTGATAAAGGGGACAATACTTCCACAGTGAATTCCTGTCCACAGTTAATGTGTTGCTCAGTATAATCAATGTTCAGTGATATTGCTCCACATGACCAAGTGGACAAGTGTTTTCACTGGGGAAGTCTGTTACACCCTTAGGAAAAACAACAAGTCAACTTACTGGAGGCCCAAATGCTCACCCCAGGATATCAATGTGTGTGCTACACATTGAAATCCTAAATTAAAAACATTGGCTTCCTCAGTCAGTCTGTTGCACAATGAGTGTGTGAATCCAAGACAATATGGATACATGTCCTATTTATCTGTCCTGCTTGTTATCTCACCGCTCAGCCGTTTGTTTGGTTATCCCCTTAACCCTCTGAGTGCCAGAGTGGTACCCAACGCATTTCTTTGCAATGCGTTGCCTACCACTCTGGCGATCAAAGGGTTAAACACAACATATGATGTAGATGAATGTTCAATGTTATTCCAAATGTTGGCCTAAGGGGAATGTTTGGTTATGCAAAATCAACACACAACATTGCCATATAACACAGTTGTGTAATATGGCAACAGGGATGTTTTTACAGTTAATTTTGTACAACGATGTGTGTGTGAACCCATGTTGTAACATACCACAAACATCTTACCTAGGCAGGAGTTGTATTCACTGATTTGTTTGGCAATGCATTGGAGACAACTCTGCCACCCAATCTATGACCAAATTCAAAGCAGATCAGACAGGATTCAAAAGCACAATGTTCCTTTATTCAGGGGAAATTTAACATGTTGGGCATTTTATTTTTTTTGTCTTAGGGGGGGGGCTTAGACTGTGTGGCAGAAGTGAATAACCTGGGTGATCTCCTGGTCACCCTTTGCCCCCTAGGTGTGGCTTCGGGGGTCACATTAGAGGGTGTGGTGGGGGCAGTGGATCCCTCTGTGGAGCGCAGGTTTTCCCTCTCCAACCGTAAGTCCTCTCTGCAGTTCAGCTCTCTCAACTCCACCAGTAACTGTGCAAGCAGGTCCATCACCCCCGTGTGTAGCTGATGGAGTTGAGTGTTGATCCTCATGACCTCCGACTCCAGGGCATGGATCCTTGCCTCTATCCTGTTAGTGTTTCTACGGGATTCCCTACGGCTCCTGGTGATGTTGTCATTGGTGCGGAGGCTTGACCTGAGTAGTCTCCTTTGCAGAGCCATACACTCAGCTTCCATCCCCATGGGCCGTTCACTGCTGGTGATGCTTGTGCCTGGTGAATCAGCTGCTGCTGTGTCCTCCTCTGCTGGTGCTGTGTCCTCCTCTGCTGGTGCTGTCTCCTCCTCTGCTGGTGCTGTGTCCTCCTCTGCTGGTGCTGTGTCCTCCTCTGCTGGTGCTGGTTGTGCTGCAGATGGGTATGTGCCCACCACATCAATTGACCCACTGCTGCCCACCGATGTCTGTGCTGGTGGAGGTGGTGGGGTAAACACGTCCCTTCGCATAGGCTGTTGGGGCTCCCCAAGCAGGACCAGGTGTTGGTAGTCGAGTGGCCAAGGGTCAAACCTTGGCCACTGGTATGTGCTTGGCCCCCACCTAGGTTCATACCTGGGGCCATGCTGGGGAGCCAACCAGGAGGGTAGGTCAATCTGTGGGTATGGCCCGTATTGGGTGGTGGCCACATCACCGGGCAGCAATTGCCTCCCTGGTGGTGGTGGTGGTGCTGCTGCTGCTGGAGGATAATAGCTCCTGGGGGGCATCCAGTCACTGTAATAAGGTGGTGCAGGCAGAGTCGGTGCAGGCAGAGTCGGTGCAGGCAGAGTCGGTGCAGGCAGGGTTGGTGCAGGCAGAGTCGGTGCAGGCAGAGTCGGTGCAGGCAGGGTTGGTGCAGGCAGGGTTGGTGCAGGCAGGGTTGGTGCATCCAGCTGGCCAAGAGGTGTGGATGTCGTTGGGTACGGTGCCCACTGGCTGGTCCCCTCCTCCATATACTCCTCACTGGGTGGTGAGGTGGCATCCTCCATGGGCTCCTGATGTGCTGGAGACACATAACCTGTGTGGAGGATTGAGATTGTGTGATCAGTAAACTTAGCCATGATGGTGTCAAATTGATATTAATACTTGAAATGTGTAAAGGAACATATATGTTGTATGGTGTATCCCCCTGTGTGAAACAACGGTACTCCTACTGGTGATGGGTGTTGTATTCTACATGTATTGCAGCTCAGAGTTGAATACCTTTGGTGCCACATCCCAGTGGCCTGAAATTGTACATTTGCACTGTTGCCACATCATCCTTTGTGGATATCTGCTCCCTGGACCAAAGCTAGCCAGAGGATGGTCTGGCAACATTGGCATAGTACATTTTCAGGCCACAGTGATATTGTCCATGGAAACACCTTTCAGTAGCGGGAATACCCTTGCATTACCCGGTGGATCAATCCTATGACATGTATTTTTCCTTTCACATTTTAGGTATTACTATCTCTTTAACGGGATAGCAATGGTTAATTTCACCTTGATGTAACATTGCAGGCATCATAAAGAGATGTTTAGAAAGATGTTGCTGTATGTGACAGCTGGAGATGTCAGTCATTTGACCACACGGAGGCTCTTCAGCAGACTCCACATTGACCCATTTGGAGATAACTACATCTTTGCCATTGTCTACTAAGTGTTCCTGGTTTGTAAGCACGCTCTGTGGACCATGTCAATGATGGATCCATCTCCAATTGGTTCAATTTTGGGTCTGCTGAAGAGCCTCCGTGTGGTCATATGACTGACATCTCCAGCTGTCACATACAGTAACATCTTTCTAAACATCTCTTTATGATGCCTGCAAGGTTACATCAAGTGAAATTAACCATTGCCATGCCAAGGTACACAGTGAGGAATATGGTCTGATATGTGTGTATATGTACCTTTCATATGGGTACAAACATAACCTTGATAGATATGAACCCAGAGATCTGTTCAGAACTGCCTATATATGTACAGCCATCACAAATGAACTTTCATAGATACAACTGATACCCATCCAAGTAGGTGTAATATACTGGGTATATGTACTCTGATGATGATATCAATATGAGTTATTTTGTTGAGGGTGCACATATATGGGCAGTAGGACAATCACACGTACTGAACCGAACTCTGGGTTTACATCTTGTTGGGACCTATTTGTACCCATTTGAAAGGGACATATCCACATACAAATCTGGTTGTTTTTCTTTCTGTACATATCTTTTTTGAATAGATCTGCAGTGTGATTCAAGTAGTATTCACACCTATGTTATCAGTTCATCCCGTACAGTGCTGGATTTTGTCAGATTAGACATGTCCCTCTCTGGTTGTCATGATGGTATCCTATGCATTGCATTGTGATGCATGGGATACCACCGTGGCAATCAGGGATTGATGTACATTACAGGATTCTGTCCATGAGGTCTGTTCAAGTTGAATCCTGAGGGGCAACAATCAAGCCAGTATTGAAGGATATCATTGATTGAGGCCTTTTTTTTCCTGGATCAGCCCATCCATCCTTCTGTGTGAGGCAGCCAGACCCGATCATAGATATCCATAATTCCTGGCCTGTTATTGACCAAACCTCAATGGTTCATATTTGGTTCCCATATGTATCCTGCAAATAGTGTCTGGTGTACCATCCATCCATGGCATCAGCACTCCTGAGGATCTATATGTGAATCAAATGTGAGCTATGTAAATTGAAGTTAGCGTAAATGATTGCATACACAACACCAAGGCCAACTTTTTCACCTTCAGTTATGTGTGATTGTTTTTGGCCTGTGTGTTGCACATACAAGCATTTATTCTCAGTGGCACTGTGATTTGTGACCTGATCCCTCTTGCTGGTGATTCAGTAAGCGGTTAAGTGGACCTGATGAACTGATTATGATGCTGACTTCTCCGCTGACCTCATTTCCCCATCTGCAGTGTTTTCTATGGAGTCCACACAATGGGGCCTGTGCAGCTTGAATCCTGTTATTGGATGTTCTCCATAGACTAACATTGTGATTGGTGAAGTGAGGGTATGTATGTGTCAAATTCTCTACATCAGCTCTTTTTCACCGCTTAGTGAATGTCCCCTATGTGTCATGTAATTGTTAACCTATCGACATGTGTTTGTTGTCTGGTTAACCCTTTGAGTACCAGAGGGGTTGCCAAAGCATTGTTGATCGATGCATTGATGATCCCTCTAGCACTCATGGGGTTATGTGCTGAACAAGTGAACATGGGTAACACTGTGTGACAACAATTGTGATGTTTGACATACAACACTTTACTGAGCATGTTTTGTGTGTATTGTACAGCAACATGAGGGTTAACCAGGGAGTTGGACAGGTTTTGGCCTTGTTGAACCTTGACATTTGTCCTTGTCTTGATTCCTGTTTAAACCCTCAGGGTGCTGTGTTGGTGCAATTGTGTGGTTCAATGAAGGGCAGATGTTGGGATGTGAGTGCTTGTTTGTGATGGGTGTGTGGTTTGGGGTGGTGTGTGGTTTTGGGGTGATGCACTTACCGGTGGTGTGGAGGCTCCTCTCCTCCCCAGTGTCTGATCCTCCAGGGACCCCCTCAATGAGGGTAGACGACAGTGTCTGCCGCAGCCTCTCCTCCCATGCGCTGAAGGTGATGGGGACAGGTGGCCCACCTCCGGTGGCTCGGGCGTGCAGGGCGGCATCCCCCATCTTCCTCTTCACCTGCCTTTTGCAGTCGCCCCATCTCTTCTTGATTGAGTCCACATCCCGTCTGCAGGTGGCCACCGCATTAACTCTGCTGCAGATTTGACTCCAGGCAGCTCTCCTCCTCGCAGACAGGCCAGGGAGTCTGTCCCCCGGGAAGAGGACACTCTCCCTCTCCAGCACAGCCTCCACGAGGGCCGTGTTTTCTTCCTCGGTATATCGAGGATCCCTGACCCTGTCCCCCTCAGCTCCGGCATGCGAGGAGTCAAAACCGGAGTGTCCTGCCTGCTCTGCCCCTGCCTGTGTGTGGTGGTCCCCAGGAACTACCCCTCGTCCCACTGCAGGATCTGTCCCTGTTCTTCTTCGTGTGCCTGATCTTGTGGGCCTGGTCCCCCTCCGCCCTGCGTATCTCCCTCTCCCACCCCTGCTCTGCTGAGGGATCCCCTCCTGACCTTCCTCCTCCTCCTCCACTAGTCTCCCCATCCCTCTCTCCTGTCCTCCTCTCCTAGCCATCATTCACCCACTCACACCCAGGCACTCTCACACGCCCTCACAGACACACTCGATCCCACTCACTCTCTGTCACACACTTTCACTCACGGATTCACACTGTAAAAATAAAGTTTAAAATTTGTAAGGTGTGATGAAAAAAAAAAAAGACTATGTGTATGTATGTGTATGTGTTTGTGTTTGGATGGATGTATGTGCTATGTGCAAAAGTGTGCTATGTGTCTATTTAAATGTACTTCTCTCCAAGATCCCTCTACATTACTGCTGTGTATGCTTCTCTCTCTCTCTCTCTCTCTCTCTCTCTCTAAACGCTATCCTCCACTCCTGGGTCCTGTGCTCTAGCTTGCTGAAACTCGAAACACAGACAGGGTGTAACCGTTATTTTGAGGTATATATAGGTGTATTTGAACATTTTTGATACTTTGGGGCCATGGGATTGGCTGTAGTTTGAATTTTGTTTGTGCATCTATCAGGGTTGCTAGACAACGGCAGCCGTAATGTAACATTTTGAGTTAAGTTGTGTTTTAACGGGTGTTTGGGATGCACGGTGATGCGAAATCAGGTGCGACGCTGGTTTTTGTTTAAAGTGTTTTTGTAGTGCCTACGTCCGATAGCTATTCTTGTAAGCTTACCTTTGAATCTGCCGTAAACCATGTGTTCTTTGCGGCCGATGTGCCTTTTTTACTTAGCGGATGGTTTAACGGCTGCCTTTAAATCTACACCATGGTTTTTCAGGAAATCAAGAGATATAATTCTGTTTATGTTTCATTAAAACAGTTGGAAAAGCAGTTTTTCACAAAACGCTGTTTCTCAGAGACATATAAACAAATCAATAGCTTTAACCTGCATAAACCTGTATAGAACACTAGTCTGAGTATAACTAGTCTAAATATTTTGATCAGACAGATTATGGTTTTTCAGGAAATCAAGACATATGCTCCATTATAATTTTCATTAAAACAGCTGAATACTGGGATTTTCACATCTCTCTGTTTCTCAGAGAGGTATAAAGAAATGGAATGTTTAAAACTGTTTAATCCTATATATTACTCTACTCTGAGTCTAAATATACAAAATATTTTTAAAAGAAATGTTTTGGTTTTTTGGGAAATCAAGTTATATGCTCCAGTATAGTTTTCATTGAAATAGCATCAAAGTGAGTTTTTCACAAAACGCAGTTTCTCAGAGACGTATAAACAAATCAAATGTTTTAAACTGTACAAACCTGTATATTACGCTAGTCTGAGTGGAATTAGTGTAAATATTTTCATCAGACACTTTACTGTTTTTCAGGAAATCAAGACATATGCTCCAGTACAGTTTACATTAAAACAGCTTAATACTGTAATTTTCGCATTTCGCTGTTTCTCGGTGAGCTATAAACAAATGGAATGTTTTAAACTGCATAATCCTGTTTAGTACACAGCTCTGAGTATAATTAGTCAAAATATTTTCAGCAAACACTACTTGGTTTTTCAGGATATCAAGAGATATGATTATATATATATATATCTCATTAAAACAGTTGGAAAACCAGAATTTCACAAAACGCTGTTTCTCAGAGACATATAAACATATCAAATCTTTTAAACTGTAGATACCTCTATAGTACGCTAGTCTGAGTGGAATTAGTCTAAATATTTTCATCAGACACTTTATGGTTTTTCAGGAAATCAAGACATATCCTCCAGTACAGTTTACATTAAAACAGCTTAATACTGTAATTTTCGCCTGCAGCTGTTTCTCGGTGAGTTATAAACAAATGGAATGTTTTAAACTGCTTAATCCTGTTTAGTACACAGCACTGAGTAAAATTAGTCAAAATATTTTCAACAGACACTACTTGGTTTTTCAGGAAATCAAGAGAAATGATTCTGTATATGTTTCATTAAAACAGTTGGAAAAGCAGTTTTTCTCAAAACGCTGTTTCTCAGAAACATATAAACAAATTAATAGCTTTAACCTGCATAAACCTGTATAGAACATTAGTTTGAGTATAACTAGTCTAAATATTTTGATCAGACACATTATGGGTTTTCAGGAAATCAAGACAAATCCTCCTTTATAATTTTCATTAAAACAGCTGAATTCTGGGATTTTCACATCTCTCTGTTTCTCAGAGAGGTATAAAGACATGGAATGTTTAAAACTGTTTAATCCTATATAGTACTCTACTCTGAGTCTAAATATTCAAAAAATTTTAACAGAAATGTTTTGGTTTTTCGGGAAATCAAGTTATATGCTCCAGTATAGTTTTCATTGAAATAGCTTCAAAGTGAGTTTTTCACAAAATGCAGTTTCTCAGAGGCGCACAAACAAATCAAATCTTTTAAACTGTAGAAACCGCTATAGTACGCCAGTCTGTGTCGGAGAACTGTTGTAGGTACAAAGAGGAAAAAGGGTTTGGTATGTACGCTTGCTGAACCGTACTCTATGGGAAACAATTACCCCACAAAGAACTATCAGAAAGCCTGATAGTCAGAGAGTTGACAGATGAGGGAAAGGATTCAGGCAGAGTAGGAACCCAATAGCAGGAGGATCCCAAACTAAGAACCCAGACAAAGGGAGAGCCCAAGACAGAAAACTGAGGACCCCCCTGAGTCACAGGCTCAAAAAGGAACAGGAAGGAGAAGGTGGACGGACAGCCAGAAGACTAGTCAGGAGGGAAGCCAAAGGTCAGAGCTGATAGCTTCCGAATGGATGGTCAGGAAGATAGCCAAAGGGTCAAATGCAGGCGGAGTACTTGGTATTGTCAGGTGGATAGCCAGAGGGTCAGATATAGGCAGGAAACACATTTTTAGAGACAGCTTGCAATGATAACAGCAAGGAGCAGTGAATAACCAAGCGTTGACTAGACTGAGACGCTTGGTTATATAGAGGAGTTCCCCCTCCGCGTCATGGATGACGCGGCAACGTCTGACGTCACGACAGCCCGCTCCGATGCTTCCGCATTCCCGGCGGGCGCCGACAGAGACCTACGTCGCGGCGGCACGCACTGAAGCGCCGCAACCCCGCCGAACGCCGACATAGCCCACCCCCAACGAGCGGCCTCCGGACTCAAGGGGGACGAGGCCGAGACGGATGAGTCCGATGAAAGGAAAGCAACAGAGCAGGAGCGTGTACATTCTCCAATGGTTCCCAGGATCTATCCTCCGGGCCATAACCAGACCAATGTATCAGGTACTCGAGTTTACCTCTTCAGAAGCGGGAGTCCAGGATTTTCTGTACTTCATATTCGTCCTGCCCCCGAACAGACACAGGCGGGGACCGGACTGGGCAACGTCCCGGAAATGGGCTGGGCCTCCATGGTTTTAGTTGAGACACATGAAAGGTAGGGTGTACCCTTACCGAGGCGGGTAAAGTGAGCCGGACAGCCACAGGATTGATGATCCGGGTAACAACAAATGGACCAAGAAACCGGGGACCCAGTTTCCGAGTTGGGCAAGACAGCCGTAGATGGGAAGAGGATAACCAGACCTTGTCACCCACTGAGTAGATAGGGCTCGGCACTCGATGAGCATCAGCCTTCCGTTTGTTGGAAGCTTGTGCCACCGTTAGTATGTTGGACAGTAAGGTTTGACAGACTTGCAATCATTGCACACGGAGAGCTGAATCGGGGACAGCGGGGTCCGGGGGCAACCCGGGGATAGCCCTTGGATGGAAGCCATAGAGGGCATGAAACGGTGAAGAATGGATGGAACGGTGTCTTTGATGGTTATATGCAAACTCTGCCAAGGGAAGGAAACTACACGAATCATCATGGAGGTGTGTAGTGTAACAGCGGAGATATTGCTCCAAAGTTTGATTGGTACGTTCGGTTTGTCCGTTAGTCTCTGGGTGGTATCCGGAAGACAAATTACAGGAGATGGACAAGTTGGAGCAGAAGGAACGCCAGAACTTTGAGACAAACTGGGGTCCTCGATCTGAGGTGACCGACAAAGGTACTCCGTGGAGACGGAACACCTCTTTCAAGAATAAAGTGGCGGTATGAGCAGCAGTAGGTAGTTCTTTGGTAGGTAGAAAATGAGCCATTTTCGTGAAACGGTCCACCACAACCAGTATGGTGTTCTGTTGGTTGGACGGGGGTAGATCTGAAATAAAGTCCAGTGTGACATCCTGCCATGGGCCTCCTGGGACCGGTAAGGGATATAGTAGTCCTGATGGTTTGCTGTGACTGTCTTTCATCCTAGTGCAAGTATCACAGGTGGATACATAGTTAAGGACATCTCCCCCCAGACTGGGCCACCAGAAATAACGGCGTATGTTGTCCATGGTCTTGGCATACCCTCCGTGTCCTGCTGTAGGGTGATCGTGAAAAAGCTGTAGGACCTCCTGGCGAAAGGGTCTGGGCACGAAGACTTGTTGGTGCCGGAAAACCAGGCCCCCAGATAGGGTCAGATCTTCAGATCCCTCCGGGTTCGGACTATCAACAATGTTTTGGCGAATGCGGTCCAGAAGGCTATCTGTAAGTAGCAGAAAATGACTGGGGTGTAGCACGGGGTCAGGCGATGATTGATGCTGTGAAGGGACCTCTGGGTAGATCCGTGATAAGGCATCAGCCTTACCATTGTTTGAGCCTGCCCGGTAGGTGATATGCAAGGAAAACCGGGAAAAGAACAAGGCCCACCTAGATACTCGAGGTTCCGGTGGTCGGTGAACACTGTTATGGGATGTAAGGCCCCTTCTAAGAGATGTCGCCATTCCTCTAATGCACACTTAATAGCCAACAGTTCCTTGTTGCTGACGTCATAGTTATGCTCGGCTGGGGTAAGCTTCCGAGAATAGAAGGCTACAGGGTGTAAAAGGTCTTTGGGACCAGAACGTTGGGACAAAATAGCCCCCACAGCAGTGTCAGACGCACCCACCTCAACTATAAATGGTCTCTGCACATCGGGCTGACGGAGAATGGGAGCCTGTGTGAACATGTGTTTCAATCGGTCGAAAGCCTTCTGTGCGGCCTCGGTCCACTGGAAACGTATATTAAGCTTAGTAAGGGCCGTGATGGGTGCTATAATTCGTGAGAACCCTCTGATAAATCTTCTGTAGAAGTTGGAAAACCCCACGAACCTCTGCACTGCCTTCTTTGAGTCGGGAATTGGCCACTGTACAATGGCTGCCACTTTTTGAGGGTCCATGGTGACACGACCTGGAGACACAATGAAACCAAGAAATGACACCTCCGGGACCTCGAAGAGGCATTTTTCTAGCTTAGAAAAAGACGATGCTCCCGCAGGCGTGTCAGTACGGTCTTGACATGTTCCCTGTGTTCTGTAAGGGTTGAAGAGTAAATCAGGATATCATCCAGATAGATAATAACAAAAACATCCAACAGGTCATTAAAAACATTGTTAATGAAGTGTTGGAAGGTAGCCGGGGCGTTACAGAGGCCAAATGGCATGACCAGGTATTCGAAATGGCCATACCGGGTACGGAATGCCGTCTTCCATTCATCTCCAGGACGTACCCTCACCAAGTTGTAGGCCCCCCTTAAATCAATTTTGGTGAATACAGTAGCGGAGGAAAGGCGCTCCAGCATCTCAGGTATTAATGGAAGTGGGTACCGGTTTTTTATGGTTATTTTATTGAGGTCGCGGTAGTCCACGCAGGGCCGGAGTCCTCCGTCCTTCTTTCCGACAAAAAAGATACCTGCTCCCGCAGGGGAGGTGGAAGGCCGGATAAACCCCAGCCGCAGGTTCTCATCGATGTAATCTTTGAGATATCCAAGATCAGGCCCAGAGAGTGGATATATACGACCGTAGGGTATAGGAGCCCCAGGAAGCAGATCTATGGGACAATCATATGGCCTCTGTGGGGGTAACACCTCCACCCCTTTTTGGTCAAAGACATCCGAATATGCCTGGTATGGAGGTGGTAGAGAGACAGATGATCCAGATGTTGGGTAAAGAGCCAGAAGATGAGGTGGAGGCAGGCAGTGGCTCGTACAAAAAGGTGAAGAAAAGGACAGAGTGCCAGTAGACCAACTGATTAGGGGGTCATGTAACTGCAACCAGGGGAGACCCAGGATCAGAGGGTGCAAAGGTGATGAGATGATATCGAAGATGATGGTTTCGCTATGTCTGGAACCAGTTTGAAGCCGAAGCGGTAGGGTCTCCCAGGAGACCGGACCTGACAGGAGGCTGCGGCCATCAGCCAACTGTAGATGCCTGGGTGTCTGCCTCAGCCATGTGGGGACGCCGAAACGGTCAGCTGTCTGCTGATCCAGAAAACATCCACAGGCTCCAGAATCGAGGATGGCGGTGAGGTTACTGTGCTGAGAACCCCAATGTAAAGAGACGAAAAAAGACGTATAAGAAACAGAAGCAGTGGAGACAAGAGATGACGGGAACGGTATATCTGATTTACCTTTAGTGGAACGGGGCTTCTTAGGACAGGTTCGGAGCATGTGACCTCCCTTACCGCAGTACAGAAAGAGGTTGAGCAGTCAACGGTGCATACGTTCCGCATCAGTAAGAGGACCACGGACCAGGCCTATCTGCATAGGCTCCTCCGAAGGACCCGACGACAGAACTACAGGGACGTCGGAAGTAGTGGAGGGAACGGCACGGAAGAATCAAATCTTCCAAATAGGGAGGTACGCCAATACGAGCCAGTTCGTCTTTGAGATTTTCGGACAGACCAAGATGGAACTGGTCTAACAGCGCAGGCTCATTCCACTGGGTCTCAATAGAGAGACGACGGAATTCCGCCACGTAGTCCTCTACCGGACGTCTGCCCTGGGTAAGAGCTCTAATGGCACTTTGAGCTGAGGAAGAACGCAGGGGGTCTTCATATAGCGAATCCAAAGACCTACGGAATGAAGCCCAGGACCGGAGTACAGGAGTCTCATCCCGGAGCAGGTGGAGAGGCCAGGCCCGGGGTTCACCGGAAAGGAGGGAGATAGTGGTCCGTACTTTGACAAAGTCTGTAGCATAGGACCTGGGATTTACGGAAAATAGCAGTTCACAGGAAGTGATGAAATCCAGATAGGCCTTTCTGTCCCCGGAGAACTTCTCCGGCAAGGGCACACGGGGTTCAGGAGCCCCTGCATACATATCTGATGTTATGACAGGTTGGGCTGTACTTGAGGACAAAGTGGAAGTGCCGTGTCCCGTAGCGGTCTGCAAGTCCTGCAGGCGGTGCTGTAGTGTAGCTTGGTTAGCCTGTAGGTCCTGTACAGTGTCCGTGAGAGTGGCGATCTGTTTGCTCAAGGCCGATAGGGCATCAACCAGCCCTGCGGGTTCCATCACCTGGCTTGGTTATTCTGTCGGAGAACTGTTGTAGGTACAAAGAGGAAAAAGGGTTTGGTATGTACGCTTGCTGAACCGTACTCTATGGGAAACAATTACACCAGAAAGAACTAGCAGAAAGCCAGATAGTCAGTGAGTTAACAGATGAGGGAAAGGACTCAGGCAGAGTAGGAACCCATTAGCAGGAGGAGCCCAAACTAAGAACCCAGACAGAGGGAGAGCCCCATACAGGAAACTGAGGACACCCCTGAGTCACAGGCTCAAAAAGGAACAGGAAGGAGAAGGTGGATGGACAGCCAGAAAACTAGTCTGGAGGGAAGCCAAAGATCAGAGCTGAAAGCTTCCGAATAGATGGTCAGGAAGATAGCCAAAGGGTCAAATGCAGGCGGAGTACTTGGTATTGTCAGGTGGATAGCCAGAGGGTCAGATATAGGCAGGAAACAAATTTGTAGAGATAGCTTGCAATCATAACAGCAAGGAGCTGTGAATAACAAAGCGTCGACTAGACTGAGACGATTGGTTATATAGAGGAGTTCCCCCTCCGCGTCATGGATGACGCGGCAACGTCTGACGTCACGACGGCCCGCTACGATGTTTCCGCATTCCCGGAGGGTGCCGACGGACACCTACGTCGCGGCGGCCCGCACTGAAGCGCCGCAACCCCGCCGAACGTCGACAGTCTGAGTGGAATTAGTCTAAATATTTTCATCAGACACTTTATGGATTTTCTGGAAATCAAGACATATGCTCCAGTACAGTTTACATTAAAACAGCTGAATACTGTAATTTTCACATGTCGCTGTTTCTCAGAGAGCAATAAACAAATGGAATGTTTTAAACTGCATAATCCTGTTTAGTACACAGCTCTGAGTAAAATTAGTCAAAATATTTTCACCAGACACTACTTGGTTTTTCAGGAAATCAAGAGATATGATTCTGTATATGTTTCATTAAAACAGTTGGAAACACAGATTTTCACAAAACGCTGTTTCTCAGAGACATATAAACAAACCAATAGCTTTAACCTGCATAAACCTGTATAGAACACTAGTCTGAGTATAACTAGTCTTAATATTTTGATCAGACACATTATGGTTTTTCATTAAATCAAGACATATGCTCCATTATAATTTTCATTAAAAAAGCCGAATACTGGGATTTTCACATCTCTCTGTTTCTCAGAGAGGTATAAAGACATGGAATGTTTAAAACTGTTTAATCCTATATAGTACTCTACTCTGAGTCTAAATATGCAAAATATTTTTAACAGAAATGTTTTGGTTTTTCGGGAAATGAAGTTATATGCTCCAGTATAGTTTTCATTGAAATAGCTTCAAAGTGAGTTTTTCAAAAAACGCAGTTTCTCAGAGTCGTATAAACAAATCAAATGTTTTAAACTGTAGAAACCTGTATAGTACGCTAGTCTGAGTGGAATTAGTCTAAATATTTTCATCAGACACTTTATGGTTTTTCAGGAAATCAAGACATCTGCTCCAGTACAGTTTACATTAAAACAGCTGAATACTGTAATTTTCGAATGGCACTGTAATAGTTCGGTGTATATACAGATAATGTGTAATGTGCGTATTACAGTTATATGTAACAGATCAGTGTATATTTAGATAATGTGTTTATTACAGTTATATGTAACAGATCGTTATATATACAGATAATGTGTGTATTACAGTTATATGTAACAGATCGGTATATATACAGATAATGTGTGTATTACAGTTCTATATAACAGATCGGTATATATACAGATAATGTGTTTATTACAGTTATATGTAACAGATCAGTATATAAACAGATAATATGTGTTTTACAGTTATATGTAACAGATTGGTATATACAGATAATGTGTTTATTACAGTTATATGTAACAGATCGGTATATATACAGATAATGTGCATATTACAGTTATATGTAACAGATCGGTATATACAGATAATGTTTGTATTACAGTTAATGGAACAGATCGGTATATATACAGATAATGTGTGTATTACAGTTATATGTAACAGATTGGTATATACAGATAATGTGTGTATTACAGTTATATGTAACAGATCGGTATATATACACATAATGTGTTTATTACAGTTATATATAACCGATCGGTATATATACAGATAATGTGTGTATTACAGTTATATGTAACAGATCGGTATATATACAGATAATGTGCGTATTACAGTTATATGTAACAGATCGGTATATATACAGATAATGTGTGTATTTGTCACCGTTGCTCCCGGGCCGCGTCTTTCACGGCGGCGCTTCCGGGTTGCGGTAGCGATCGGACCGCGCATGCGCAGATCCCCCTCGCCTTCAGCCGGGCGGATGCGAATGCGCCGAGCCCGGCGTTCTATTGGACAGTCCTTCCCCTATGTCCTTGCGGCGTCCAGCCGAGCCCCTCTCGCTCTCCTAGCCATTGGTCAGCCTTAGTATTTGAACGGGCTGCCCCAGGAATAGGGCGCCCGTTGCATAGTTAGTGCTCTGGCTAGGTTCTGGACTCTGGACCTCTGCCCCAAGTTAGATCACGTATTTTTGCTCTCCACTCCTGGTACTGACCCTTGGCTTTGCTCCTGACCACTCCGGATCTCCACTCCTGGTACTGACCCTTGGCTCTGCTCCTGACCACTCCGGATCTCCACTCCTGGTACTGACCCTTGGCTTTGCTCCTGACCACCCTGGATCTCCACTACTGGTACTGACCCTTGGCTCTACTCCTGACCACTCCGGATCTCCACTCCTGGTACTGACCCTTGGCTTTG
Source organism: Rhinophrynus dorsalis (assembly GCA_037306005.1). Classification (NCBI taxonomy): domain Eukaryota; kingdom Metazoa; phylum Chordata; class Amphibia; order Anura; family Rhinophrynidae; genus Rhinophrynus; species Rhinophrynus dorsalis. Next base: position 189,595,388 of record CM074724.1, on the reverse strand, counting down.
CTCCTGACCACTCCGGATCTCCACTCCTGGTATTGACCCTTGGCTCTGCTCCTGACCACTCCGGATCTCCACTCCTGGTACTGACCCTTGGCTTTGCTCCTGACCACTCCGGATCTCCACTCCTGTTATTGACCCTTGGCTCTGCTCCTGACCACTCCGGATCTCCACTCCTGGTATTGACCCTTGGCTCTGCTCCTGACCACTCCAGATCTCCACGCCTGGTTTTTGACCTTTGGCTCCGCTCCTGATCTCGCCTGAACTCCGTTCTCAACTTGAATCTCGGCTTCGCTTGACCATTCCTGTTGCTCAGCCCTCATTGCCTGGTATCTCGCCCGACCTGCCAGCCTGGTTTCCCAACGGTTCCTAGGTACTCCTATCCTGGTTGCACCCCGGCTCAACTGATGTGGAACAATCTGGTTTTGCGACCAGCACCTTTAGACAGCTTCGGCTGCAGCAAAGGAGTACCTGGCACGCCGTCACCGCTCTCAAGCTTCGCACCCCAGCTCCGCACCATATTATAATGGAGGATATGTCTTGATTTCCTAAAAACCCATAATGTGGTCTGATGAAAATATTTAGACTAGTTATACTCAGACTAGTGTTCTATACAGGTTTCTGCAGGTTAAAGCTATTGATTTGTTTATATGTCTCTGAGAATCAGCGTTTTGTGAAAAACTGCGTTTCGAACTGTTTTAATGAAACATATACAAAATCATATCTCTTGATTTCCTGAAAAACCAAGTAGTGTCTGGTGAAAATATTTTGACTATACTCAGAGCTGTGTACTAAACAGGATTATGAAGTTTAAAACATTCCATTTGTTTATAGCTCTCCGAGAAAGAGCGACATGTGAAACTTACAGTATTCAGCTGTTTTAATGAAAACTGTTCTGGAGCATATGTCTTGATTTACTGAAAAACCATGAAGTGTCTGATGAAAATATTTAGACTAATTTCACTCAGACTAGCGTACTATACAGGTTTCTACAGTTTAAAACTTTTGATTTCTTTATACGTCTCTGAGAAACTGCGTTTTGTGAAAAACTCACTTTGAAGCTATTTCAATGAAAACTATACTGGAGCATATAACTTGATTTCACGAAAATCCAAAACATTTCTTTTAAAAATATTTCGAATATTTAGACTCAGAGTAGAGTACTATATAGGAGTAAACAGTTTAAAACATTCCATGTCTTTATACCTCTCTGAGAAACAGAGAGATGTGAAAATCCCAGAATTCAGTTGGTTTAATAAAAATTATAAAGGAGGATATGTCTTGATTTCCTGAAAACCCATAATGTGTCTGATGAAAATATTTAGACTAGTTATACTCAGACTAGTGTTCTATACAGGTTTATGCAGGTTAAAGCTATTAATTTGTTTATATGTTTCTGAAAACAGCGTTTTGTGAAAACCGGCATTTCCAACTGTTTTGATGAAACATATACAGAATCATATCCCTTGATTTCCTGAAAAACCAAGTAGTGACTGGTGAAAATATTTTGACTAATTTTACTCAGAGCTGTGTACTAAACAGGATTATGCAGTTTAAAGCATTCCATTTGTTTATAGCTCACCAAGAAACAGCGACATGCGAAAATTACAGTATTCAGCTGTTTTAATGAAAACTGTACTGGAGCATATGTCTTGATTTCCTGAAAAACCATAAAGTGTCTGATGAAAGTATTTAGACTAATTCCTCTCAGACTAGCGTACTATACAGGTTTCTACAGTTTAAAACTTTTGATTTGTTTATACTTCTCTGAGAAACTGCGTTTTGTGAAAAACTCACTTTGAAGCTATTTAATGAAAACTATACTGGAGCCTATAACTTGATTTCCGAAAAAACCAAAACATTTCTGTTAAAAATATTTTGAATATTTAGTATCAGAGAAGAGTACTATATAGGATTAAACAGTTTTAAACATTCCATGTCTTTATACCTCTCTGAGAAAAAGAGAGATGTGAAAATCCCAGTATTCAGCTGTTTTAATGAAAATTATAATGGAGGATATGTCTTGATTTCCTGAAAACCCATACTGTGTCTGATCAAAATATTAAGACTAGTTATACTCAGACAAGTGTTCTCTACAGGTTTATGCAGGTTAAAGCTATTGATTTGTTTATATGTCTCTGAGAAACAGCGTTTTGTGAAAAACTGCGTTTCCAACTGTTTTAATGAAACATATACAGAATCATATCTCTTGAGTCCCTGAAAAACCAAGTAGTGTCTGGTGAAAATATTTTGACTAATTATACTCAGAGCTGTGTACTAAACAGGATTATGCAGTTTAAAACATTCCATTTGTTTATAGCTCTCCGAGAAACAGCGACATGCGAAAATTACAGTATTCAGCTGTTTTAATGAAAACTGTACTGGGGCATATGTCTTGATTTCCTGAAAAACCATAAAGTGTCTGATGAAAATATTTAGACTAATTCCACTCAGACTGTCGGCGTTCGGAGGGGTTGCGGCGCATCAGTGCGGGCCGCCAAGACGTAGTTCTCCGTCGGCGCCCACCAGGAATGCGGAAACATCGGAGCGGGCCGTCGTGATGTCAGACGTTGCCGCGTCATCCATAACGCGGAGGGGGAACTCCTCTATATAACGATACGTCTCAGTCTAGTCGACGCTTGGTTATTCACAGCTCCTTGCTGTTATCATTGCAAGCTGTCTCTACAAATTTGTTTCCTACCTATATCTGACGCTCTGGCTATCCACCTGACAATACCAAGTACTCCGCCTGCATTTGACCCTTTGGCTATCTTCCTGACCATCCATTCGGAAGCTATCAGCTCTGACCTTTCGCTTCCCTCCTGACTAGTCTTCTGGCTGTCCTACCACCTTCTCCTTCCTATTCCTTTCTGAGCCTGTGACTCAGGGTGGTCCTCAGTTTCCTGTCTGGGGCTCTCCCTCTGTCTGGGTTCTTAGTTTGGCCTCCTCCTGCTATTGGGTTCCTACTCTGCCTGAGTCCTTTACCTCATCTGTCAACTCTCTGACTATCTGGCTTTCTGCTAGTTCTTTGTGTGGTAATTGTTTCCTATAGAGTACGGTTCAGCAAGCGTACATACCAAACCCTTTTTCCTCTTTGTACCTACAACAGTTCTCCGACAGAATAACCAAGCCAGATTATGGAACCCGCAGGGCTGGTTGATGTCCTATCGGCCTTGAGCAAACAGATCGCCACTCTCACGGACACTGTACAGGACCTACAGGCTAACCAAGCTACACTACAGCACCGCCTGCAGGTTTTGCAGACCGCTACAGGACACGGCACTTCCACTTTGTCCTCAGGTACAACCCAACCTGTCATAACATCAGATATGTATGCAGGGGCTCCTGAACCCCGTGTGCCCTTGCCGGAGAATTTCTCCGGGGACAGAGAGTCCTATCTGGATTTCCTCACTTCCTGTGAACTGCTATTTTCCGTAAAGCCCAGGTCCTATGCTACAGACTTTGTCAAACTACGGACCACTATCTCCCTCCTTTCCGGTGAACCCCGGGCCTGGCCTCTCCACCTGCTCCGGGATGAGAGTCCTGTACTCCGGTCCTGGGCTTCATTCCGTAGGTCTTTGGATTCGATATATGAAGACCCCCTGCGTTCTTCATCAGCTCAAAGTGCCATTAGAGCTCTTACCCAGGGCAGACGTCCGGTAGAGGACTACGTGGCGGAATTCCGTCGTCTCTCTATTGAGACCCAGTGGAATGAGCCTGCGCTGTTAGACCAGTTCCGTCTTGGTCTGTCCGAAAATCTCAAAGACGAACTGGCTCGTATTGGCGTACCTCCCTATTTGGAAGATTTGATTCTCCTGGTTATTCAGCTCGACCGTCGCTTCCGAGAGCGTCGTCGGGAGAGGCAGGTCCCCTTGGCGTCTTCCTACCGTGCCGTTCCTTCCACTACTTCCGACGTCCCTGTAGTTCTGCCGTCGGGTCCTTCGGAGGAACCTATGCAGATAGGCCTGGTCCGTGGTCCTCTTACTGATGCGGAACGTATGCACCGTCGACTGCTCAACCTCTGTCTGTACTGCGGTAAGGGAGGTCACATGCTCCGAACCTGTCCTAAGAAGCCCCGTTCCACTAAAGGTAAATCAGATATACCGTTCCCGTTATCTCTTCTCTCCACTGCTTCTGTTTCTTATCTGTCTTTTTTCGTCTCTTTACAGTGGGGTTCTCAGCACAGTAACCTCACCGCCATCCTCGATTCTGGAGCCTGTGGATGTTTTCTGGTTCAGCAGACAGCTGACCGTTTGGGCGTCCCCACAAAGCTGAGGCAGACGCCCAGGCATCTACAGTTGGCTGATGGCCGCAGCCTCCTGTCAGGTCTGGTCTCCTGGGAGACCCTACCGCTTCGGCTTCAAATTGGTTCCAGACATAGCGAAACCATCAACTTCGATATCATCTCATCACCTTTGCACCCTCTGATCCTGGGTCTCCCCTGGTTGCAGTTACATGACCCCCTAATCAGCTGGTCTACTGGCACTGTGGTCCTTTTCTTCACCGTTTTGTACGAGCCACTGCCTGCCTCCACCTCAACTTCTGGCTCTTTACCAAACATCTGGATCATCTGTCTCTCTACCACCTCCATACCAGGCATATTCGGATGTCTTTGACCAAAAAGGGGTGGGAGATGTTACCCCCACACAGGCCATATGATTGTCCCATAGATCTGCTTCCTGGGGCTCCTATACCCTACGGTCGTATATATCCACTCTCTGGGCCTGAGCTTGGATATCTCAAAGATTACATCGACGAGAACCTGCGGCTGGGGTTTATCCGGCCTTCTACCTCCCCTGCGGGAGCAGGTATCTTTTTTGTCGGAAAGAAGGACGGAGGACTCCGGCCCTGCGTGGACTAAAGCGACCTCAATAAAATAACCATAAAAAACCGGTACCCACTTCCATTAATCCCTGAGATGCTGGAGCGCCTGTATTCACCAAAATTGATTTAAGGGGGGCCTACAACTTGGTGAGGGTACGTCCTGGAGATGAATGGAAGACGGCATTCCGTACCCGGTATGGCCATTTCGAATACCTGGTCATGCCATTTGGCCTCTGTAACGCCCCGGCTACCTTCCAACACTTCATTAACAATGTTTTTAAGGACCTGTTGGATGTTTTTGTTATTAACTATCTGGATGATATCCTGATTTACTCTTCAACCCTTACAGAACACAGGGAACATGTCAAGACCGTACTGACACGCCTGCGGGAGCATTGGCTTTTTGCTAAGCTAGAAAAATGCCTCTTCGAGGTCCCGGAGGTGTCTTTTCTTGGTTTCATTGTGTCTCCAGGTCGTGTCACCATGGACCCTCAAAAAGTGGCAGCCATTGTACAGTGGCCAATTCCCGACTCAAAGAAGGCAGTGCAGAGGTTCGTGGGGTTTTCCAACTTCTACAGAAGATTTATCAAAGGGTTCTCACGAATTATAGCACCCATCACGGCCCTTACTAAGCTTAATATACGTTTCCAGTGGACCGAGGCCGCAGAGAAGGCTTTCGACCGATTGAAACACATGTTCACACAGGCTCCCATTCTCCGTCAGCCCGATGTGCAGAGACCATTTATAGTTGAGGTGGTTGCGTCTGACACTGCTGTGGGGGCTATTTTGTCCCAACGTTCTGGTCCCAAAGACCTTTTACACCCTGTAGCCTTCTATTCTCGGAAGCTTACCCCAGCCGAGCATAACTATGACGTCAGCAACAAGGAACTGTTGGCTATTAAGTGTGCATTAGAGGAATGGCGACATCTCTTAGAAGGGGCCTTACATCCCATAACAGTGTTCACCGACCACCGGAACCTCTAGCATCTGAGATCTGCCAGACGGCTTTGTCCTCGACAGGCTAGGTGGGCCTTGTTCTTTTCCCGGTTTTCCTTGCATATCACCTACCGGGCAGGCTCAAAGAATGGTAAGGCTGATGCCTTATCACGGATCTACCCAGATGTCCCTTCACAGCATCACTCATCGCCTGACACCGTGCTACACCCCAGTCATTTTCTGCTACTTACAGATAGCCTTCTGGACCGCATTCGCCAAAACATTGTTGAAAGTCCGAACCCGGAGGGATCTGAAGATCTGACCCTATCTGGGGGCCTGCTTTTCCGGCACCAACAAGTCTTCGTGCCCCAGACCCTTTCGCCAGGAGGTCCTACAGCTTTTTCACGATCACCCTACAGCAGGACACGGAGGGTATGCCAATACCATGGACAAAATACGCCGTTATTTCTGGTGGCCCAGTCTGGGGGGAGACGTCCTTAACTATGTATCCACCTGTGATACTTGCGCTAGGATGAAAGACAGTCACAGCAAACCATCAGGACTACTACATCCCTTACCGGTCCCAGCAGGCCCATGGCAGGATGTCACACTGGACTTTATTTCAGATCTACCCCCGTCCAACCAACAGAACACCATACTGGTTGTGGTGGACCGTTTCACGAAAATGGCTCATTTTCTACCTACCAAAGGACTACCTACTGCTGCTCATACCGCCACTTTATTCTTGAAAGAGGTGTTCCGTCTCCACGGAGTACCTTTGTCGGTCACCTCAGATCGAGGACCCCAGTTTGTCTCAAAGTTCTGCCGTTCCTTCTTCTCCAACTTGTCCATGTCCTGTAATTTGTCTTCCGGATACCACCCAGAGACTAACGGACAAACCAATCAAACTTTGGAGCAATATCTCCGCTGTTACACTACACACCTCCAGGATGATTGGTGTAGTTTCCTTCCCTTGGCAGAGTTTGCATATAACCATCAAAGACACCGTTCCATCCGTTCCTCACCGTTTCATGCCCTCTATGGCTTCCATCCAAGGGCTATCCCCGGGTTGCCCCCGGCCCCCTCTGTCCCCGATTCAGCTCTCCGTGTGCAACGATTGCAAGTCTGTCAAACCTTACTGTCCAACATACTAACGGTGGCACAAGCTTCCAACAAACGGCAGGCTGATGCTCATCGAGTGCCGAGCCCTATCTACTCAGTGGGTGACAAGGTCTGGTTATCCTCTTCCCATCTACGGCTGTCTTGCCCAACTCGGAAACTGGGTCCCCGGTTTCTTGGTCCATTTGTTTTTTCCCGGATCATCAATCCTGTGGCTGTCCGGCTCGATTTACCCGCCTCGGTAAGGGTACACCCTACCTTTCATGTGTCTCAACTAAAACCATGGAGGTCCAGCCCATTTCCGGGATGTTGCCCAGTCCGGTCCCCTCCTGTGTCTGTTCGGGGGCAGGACGAATATGAAGTACAGAAAATCCTGGACTCCCACTTCTGAAGAGGTAAACTCGAGTACCTGATACATTGGTCTGGTTATGGCCCGGGGGATAGATCCTGGGAACCATTGGAGAATGTACACGCTCCTGCTCTGTTGCGTTCCTTTCATCGGACTCATCCGTCTCGGCCTCGTCCCCCTTGCGTCCGGAGGCCGCTCGTTGGGGGTGGGCTATGTCGGCGTTCGGCGGGGTTGCGGCGCTTCAGTGCGTACCGCCGCGACGTAGGTCTCCGTCGGCGCCCACCGGGAATGCGAAAGCATCGGAGCGGGCCGTCGTGACGTCAGATGTTGCCGCGTCATCCATGACGCGGAGGGGGAACTCCTCTATATAACCAAGCGTCTCAGTCTAGTCGACGCTTGGTTATTCACAGCTCCTTGCTGTTATCATTGCAAGCTGTCTCTAAAAATTTGTTTCCTGCCTATATCTGACCCTCTGGCTATCCACCTGACAATTCCAAGTACTCCGCCTGCATTTGACCCTTTTGCTATATTCCTGACCATCCATTCGGAAGCTATCAGCTCTGACCTTTGGCTTCCCTCCTGACTAGTCTTCTGGCTGTCCGTCCACCTTCTCCTTCCTGTTCCTTTTTGAGCCTGTGACTCAGGGGCATCCTCAGTTTTCTGTCTGGGGCTCTCCCTCTCTCTGGGTCCTTAGTTTGTGATCCTCCTGCTATTGGGTTCCTACTCTGCCTGAATCCTTTCCCTCATCTGTCAACTCTCTGACTATCTGGCTTTCTGCTAGTTCTTTGTGGGGTAATTGTTTCCCATAGAGTACGGTTCAGCAAGCGTACATACCAAAACCTTTTTCCTCTTTGTACCTACAACAGTTCTCCGACACAGACTGGCGTACTATAGAGGTTTCTACAGTTTAAAAGATTTGATTTGTTTGTGCGCCTCTGAGAAACTGCGTTTTGTGAAAAACTCACGTTGAAGCTATTTCAATGAAAACTATACTGGAGCATATAACTTGATTTCCTGAAAAACCAAAACATTTCTGTTAAAAATATTTTAAATATTTAGACTCAGAGTAGAGTACTCTAAAGTATTAAACAGTTATAAACATTCCATGTCTTTATACCTCTCTGAGAAACAGAGAGACGTTGAAAATTCCAGTATTCAGCTGTTTTAATGAAAATTATAGTGGAGGATATGTCTTGATTTCCTGAAAACCCATAAAGTGTCTGATCAAAATATTTAGACTAGTTATACTCAGACTAGTGTTCTATACAGGTTTATGCAGGTTAAAGCTATTGATTTGTTTATATGTCTCTGAGAAACAGCGTTTTGTGAAAAACTGCGTTTCCAACTGTTTTAATGAAACATATACAGAATCATATCTCTTGATTTCCTGAAAAACCAAGTAGTGTCAGGTCAAAATATTTTGACTAATTATACTCAGAGCTGTGTAGTAAACAGGATTATGCCGTTTAAAACATTCCATTTGTTTATAGCTCACCCTGAAACAGCGACATGCGAAAATTACAGTATTCAGCTGTTTTAATGAAAACTGTTCTAGAGCTTATGTCTTGATTTCCTGAAAAACCATAAAGTGTCTGATGAAAATATTTAGTCTAATTCCACTCAGACTAGCGTACTATACAGGTTTCTAAAGTTTAAAACATTTGATTTTCTTATACGTCTCTGAGGAACTGCATTTTGTGAAAAACTCACTTTGAAGCTATTTCAATGAAAACTATACTGGAGCATATAACTTGATTTCCCCCCAAAAAAAAAACATTTCTTTTAAAAATATTTTGCATATTTAGACTCAGAGTAGAGTACTATACAGGATTAAACAGTCTTAAACATTCCATGTCTTTATACCTCTCTGAGAAACAGAGAGATGTGAAAATTCTAGTATTCAGCTGTTTTAATGAAAATTATAGTGGAGGATATGTCTTGATTTCCTGAAAACCCATAAAGTGTCTGATCAAAATATTTAGACTAGTTATACTCAGACTAGTGTTCTATACAGGTTTATGCATGTTAAAGCTATTGATTTGTTTATATGTCTCTGAGAAACAGCATTTTGTGAAAAACTGCATTTCCAACTGTTTTAATGAAACATATACAGAATCATATGTCTTGATTTCCTGAAAAACCATGTAGTGTCTGGTGAAAAAATTTTGACTAATTCTACTCAGAACTGTGTACTAAACAGGATTATGCGGTTTAAAACATTCCATTTGTTTATAGCTCACCGAGAAACAGCCACATGTGAAAATTCCAGTATTCAGCTGTTTTAATGAAAATTATAATGGAGCTTATGTCTTGATTTCCTGAAAACCCATAATGTGTCTGATGAAAATATTAAGACTAGTTATACTCAGACTAGTGTTCTATACAGGTTTATGCAGGTTAAAGCTATTGGTTTGTTTATATGTCTCTGAGAAACTGCATTTTGTGAAAAACTCACTTTGAAGCTATTTCAATGAAAACTATACCGGAGCATATAACTTGATTTCCCGAAAAACAAAAACATTTCTTTTAAAAATATTTTGCATATTTAGACTCAGAATAGAGTACTATACAGGATTAAACAGTTTTAAACATTCCTTGTCTTTATACCTCTCTGAGAAACAGAGAGATGTGAAAATTCCAGTATTCAGCTGTTTTAATGAAAATTATATTGGAGGATATGTCTTGATTTCCTGAAAACCCATAAAGTGTCTGATGAAAATATTTAGACGAATTCCACTCACACTAGCGTACTATAGAGGTTTCTACAGTTTAAAAGATTTGATATGTTTATCTGTCTCTGAGAAACAGCTTTTTGTGAAAAACTGCTTTTCCAACTGTTTTAATGAGATATTTGTAGAATCATATCTCTTGATTTCCTGAAAAACCAAGAAGTGTCTGGTGAAAATATTTTGACTAATTATACTCACAGCTGTGTACTAAACAGGATTATGCAGTTTAAAACATTCCCTTTGTTTATAGCTCTCCGAGAAACAGCGACATGTAAAAATTACAGTATTCAGCTGTTTTAATGTAAACTGTACTGGAGCATATGTCTTGATTTCCTGAAAATCCATAAAGTGTCTGATGAAAATATTTAGACTAATTCCACTCAGACTGTCGGCGTTCGGCGGGGTTGCGGCGCTTCAGTGCGGGCCGCCGCGATGTAGGTGTCCGTCGGCGCCTTCCGGGAATGCGGAAACATCGGAGAGGGCCGTCGTGACGTCAGACGTTGCTGCTTCATCCATGACGCGGAGGGGGAACTCCTCTATTTAACCTAGCGTCTCAGTCTAGTCAACGCTTGGTTATTCAAAGCTCCTTGCTGTTATCATTGCAAGCTGTCTCTACAAATTTGTTTCCTGCCTATATCTGACCCTCTGGCTATCCACCTGACAATACCAAGTACTCCGCCTGCATTTGACCCTTTGGCTATCTTCCTGACCATCCATTCGGAATCTATCAGCTTTGATCTATGGCTGCCCTCCTGACTAGTCTTCTGGCTGTCCGTCCACCTTCTCCTTCCTGTTCCTTTTTGAGCCTGTGACTCAGGGGGGTCCTCAGTTTCCTGTCTGGGGCTCTTCCTCTGTCTTGGTTCTCAGTTTGGGCACCTCCTGCTATTGGGTTCCTACTCTGCCTGAGTCCTTTTCCTCATCTGTCAACTCACTGACTATCTGGCTTTCTGCTAGTTCTTTGTGGGGTAATTGTTTCCCATAGAGTACGGTTCAGCAAGCGTACATACCAAACCCTTTTTCCTCTTTGTACCTACAACAGTTCTCCGACAGAATAACCAAGCCAGATGATGGAACCCGCAGGGCTGGTTGATGCCCTATCGGCCTGGAGCAAACAGATCGCCACTCTCACGGACACTGTACAGGACCTACAGGCTAACCAAGCTACACTACAGCACCGCCTGCAGGACTTGCAGACCACTACGTGACACGGCACTTCCACTTTGTCCTCAGGTACAGCCCAACCTGTCATAACATCAGATATGTATGCAGGGGCTCCTGAACCCCGTGTGACCTTGCCGGAGAAGTTCTCCGGGGACAGAAAGGCCTATCTGGATTTCATCACTTCCTGTGAACTGCTATTTTCCGTAAATCCCAGGTCCTATGCTACAGACTTTGTCAAAGTACGGACCACTATCTCCCTCCTTTCCGGTGAACCCCGGGCCTGGCCTCTCCACCTGCTCCGGGATGAGAGTCCTGTACTCCGGTCCTGGGCTTCATTCCGTAGGTCTTTGGATTCGCTATATGAAGAAAACCTGCGTTCTTCCTCAGCTCAAAGTGCCATTAGAGCTCTTACCCAGGGAAGACGTCCGGTAGAGGACTACGTGGTGGAATTCCGTCGTCTCTCTATTGAGACCCACTGGAATGAGCCTGCGCTGTTAGACCAGTTCCGTCTTGGTCTGTCCGAAAATCTCAAAGACGAACTGGCTCGTATTGGCGTACCTCCCTATTTGGAAGATTTGATTCTCCTGGTTATTCAGCTCGACCGTCGCTTCCGAGAGCGTCGTCGGGAGAGGCAGGTCCCCTTGACGTCTTCCTTCCGTGCCGTTCCCTCCACTACTTCCGACGTCCCTGTAGTTCTGCCGTCGGGTCCTTCGGAGGAGCCTATGCAGATAGGCCTGGTCCGTGGTCCTCTTACTGATGCGGAACGTATGCACCGTCGACGGCTCAACCTCTGTCTGTACTGCGGTAAGGGAGGTCACATGCTCCGAACCTGTCCTAAGAAGCCCCGTTCCACTATAGGTAAATCAGATATACCGTTCCCGTCATCTCTTGTCTCCACTGCTTCTGTTTCTCATCTGTCTTTTTTCGTCTCTTTACAGTGGGGTTCTCAGCACAGTAACCTCACCGCCATCCTCGATTCTGGAGCCTGTGGATGTTTTCTGGTTCAGCAGACAGCTGACCGTTTGGGCGTCCCCACAAAGCTGAGGCAGACGCCCAGGCATCTACAGTTGGCTGATGGCCGCAGCCTCCTGTCAGGTCTGGTCTCCTGGGAGACCCTACCGCTTCGGCTTCAAATTGGTTCCAGACATAGCGAAACCATCATTTTCGATATCATCTCATCACCTTTGCACCCTCTGATCCTGGGTCTCCCCTGGTTGCAGTTACATGACCCCCTAATCAGCTGGTCTACTGGCACTGTGTCCTTTTCTTCACCTTTTTGTACGAGCCACTGCCTGCCTCCACCTCAACTTCTGGCTCTTTACCCAACATCTGGATCATCTGTCTCTCTACCACCTCCATACCAGGCATATTCGGATGTCTTTGACCAAAAAGGGGTTGAGGTGTTACCCCCACACAGGCCATATGATTGTCCCATAGATCTGCTTCCTGGGGCTCCTATACCCTACTGTCGTATATATCCACTCTCTGGGCCTGAGCTTGGATATGTCAAAGATTACATCGACGAGAACCTGCGGCTGGGGTTTATCCGGCCTACCACCTCCCCTGCGGGAGCAGGTATCTTTTTTGTCGGAAAGAAGGACGGAGGACTCCGGCCCTGCGTGGACTACCGCGACCTCAATAAAATAATCATAAAAAAACGGTACCCACTTCCATTAATCCCTGAGATGCTGGAGCGCCTTTCCTCCGCTACTGTATTCACCAAAACTGATTTAAGGGGGGCCTACAACTTGGTGAGGGTACGTCCTGGAGATGAATGGAAGACGGCATTCCGTACCCGGTATGGCCATTTCGAATACCTGGTCATGCCATTTGGCCTCTGCAACGCCCCGGCTACCTTCCAACACTTCATTAACGATGTTTTTAAGGACCTGTTGGATGTTTTTGTTATTATCTATCTGGATGATATCCTGATTTACTCTTCAACCCTTACAGAACACAGGGAAAATGTCAAGACCGTATTGACACGCCTGCGGGAGCATCGGCTTTTTGCTAAGCTAGAAAAATGCCTCTTCGAGGTCCCGGAGGTGTCTTTTCTTGGTTTCATTGTGTCTCCAGGTCGTGTCACCATGGACCCTCAAAAAGTGGCAGCCATTTTACAGTGGCCAATTCCCGACTCAAAGAAGGCAGTGCAGAGGTTCGTGGGGTTTTCCAACTTCTACAGAAGATTTATCAGAGGGTTCTCACGAATTATAGCACCCATCACATCCCTTACTAAGCTTAATATACGTTTCCAGTGGACCGAGGCCACTCAGAAGGCTTTCGACCGATTGAAACACATGTTCACACAGGCTCCCATTCTCCGTCAGCCCGATGTGCAGAGACCATTTATAGTTGAGGTGGATGCGTCTGACACTGCTGTGGGGGCTATTTTGTCCCAACGTTCTGGTCCCAAAGACCTTTTACACCCTGTAGCCTTCTATTCTCGGAAGCTTACCCCAGCCGAGCATAACTATGACGTCAGCAACAAGGAACTGTTGGCTATTAAGTGTGCATTAGAGGAATGGCGACATCTCTTAGAAGGGGCATTACAATCCCATAACAGTGTTCACCGACCACCGGAACCTCGAGTATCTGAGATCTGCCAGACGGCTTTGTCCTCGACAGGCTAGGTGGGCCTTGTTCTTTTCCTGGATTTCCTTGCATATCACCTACCGGGCAGGCTCAAAGAATGGTAAGGCTGATGCCTTATCACGGATCTACCCAGAGGTCCCTTCACAGCATCAATCATCGCCTGACACCGTGCTACACCCCAGTCATTTTCTGCTACTTACAGATAGCCTTCTGGACCGCATTCGCCAAAACATTGTTGCTAGTCCGAACCCGGAGGGATCTGAAGATCTGACCCTATCTGGGGGCCTGTTTTTCAGGCACCAACAAGTCTTCGTGCCCAGACCCTTTCGCCAGTAGGTCCTACAGCTTTTTCACGATCACCCTACAGCAGGACACAGAGGGTATGCCAAGACCATGGACAACGTACGCCGTTATTTCTGGTGGCCCAGTCTGGGGGGAGACGTCCTTAACTATGTATCCACCTGTGATACTTGTGCTAGGATGAAAGACAGTCACAGCAAACCATCAGGACTACTGCATCCCTTACCGGTCCTAGCAGGCCCATGGCAGGATGTCACACTGGACTTTATTTCAGATCTACCCCCGTCCAACCAACAGAACACCATACTGGTTGTGGTGGACCGTTTCACGAAAATGGCTCATTTTCTACCTACCAAAGGACTACCTACTGCTGCTCATACCGCCACTTTATTCTTGAAAGAGGTGTTCCGTCTCCACGGAGTACCTTTGTCGGTCACCTCAGATCGAGGACCCCGGTTTGTCTCAAAGTTCTGGCGTTCCTTCTGCTCCAACTTGTCCATCTCCTGTAATTTGTCTTCCGGATACCACCCAGAGACTAACGGACAAACGGAACGTACCAATCAAACTTTGGAGCAATATCTCCGCTGTTACACTACACACCTCCAGGATGATTGGTGTAGTTTCCTTCCCTTGGCAGAGTTTGCATATAACCATCAAAGACACCGTTCCATCCGTTCCAAACGAATGGAATGTTTTAAACTGCATAATCCTGTTTAGTACACAGCTCTGAGTATAATTAGTCAAAATATTTTCACCAGACCCTACTTGGTTTTTCAGGAAATCAAGAGATATGATTCTATATATATCTCATTAAAACAGTTGGAAAAGCAGTTTTTCCCAAAACGCTGTTTCTCAGAGACATATAAACATATCAAATCTTTTAAACTGTTGTAACCTCTATAGTACGCTAGTCTGAGTGGAATTAGTCTAAATATTTTCATCAGACTCTTTATGGTTTTTCAGGAAATCAAGACATATGCTCCACTACAGTTTTCATTAAAACAGCTGAATACTGTAATTTTCGCATTTCGCTGTTTCTCCTTAAAGCGAAATTAACAATTTGCAATAATAACCTCCATTTACCTTACTATGACCAGGAAATCCTTATGGCCCTTTTGAATTCTGTTGCTGTGCCTTTGATAATGAGATATTTTATTCACCCCTGAATGTCAGGTTCATGGAGTCAGACATTACAGTTGCTGGAAGTAGAATAAGCTACTTAACCCTTTAAGGACTAAATGTGTGAGCAACACTTTGCAAAGCAATTAACCCTTTGTGTGCCAGAGGGGTACGGAACGCATTGCTTTGGCACTCAAAGCAGTTAAAGTTTTAATATAATAATAATAATAATCATAATAATAATAAATAAGAATAACTAGTATTTATACAGTGCCTTTTTCCCAGTGGGACTCAAAGCGATTTCAGCGCACGCTCTTGGAATTAACCGAATCGGCAGCTGAATAATAGATGTTATTATCTTTGTGTAGAATAAATTCATCCTGTAAATATAAAAATAACCAATTTAATACTCTTTTTTTCCAGTATCTGAGCAGTAAAAGTTTTAATTATTGCAGAGACCAACAAAAACTGGGGACCAGTCAGATTAGAGATTGGATGAGAATTCCACGCATTCTTATCCCTGGGAATAACGTCTCACCTCCAGCGTGAAAATTCCCTTTAACATTTCACACACCGCGGTGTTTTATATATTGTCACATCTCGCTCCCCTGGAGGGATAATAACCTTTCTCTATGTGTGTGTGTGTTTATACAGACTAGCAATGTGGAGAGGCGTTGCCCGTCATGTTATGACCATTGGTCCAACGTGTGTGAAATGTGAACGCACTGATAGATGAAGAGATATGCAACAAACAGGCAGACACATACACACAGTGAGAGTGAAACACACATGCACACAGACATAGACATGCAGCATGTGTGCACACACACACGAGCAACAGACATGCACACACATGCCACATACAAGTATACACAAGTGCAACAGACAAGTACACAGTGGGGACTCAAGTAACAACGCCCCTCAGCTCTGTAGTTGTGGCTCTTGCTGTTCCCCGGATCTTGAGGTTGTGATTGTAATGGGGTGGGCTGTGTCCTGTATGTGTACCCAAAACAGTGTCATTTTTTGAGGTGCAGGTAACGCAAGCGGATCTTGACTGTCTTCCTGCAAGTGTAAGATATGAATAATAATTAACCAATTGAGTTGCAGAGGGGTACGACACAAAATGCAAGCAATGCTATGCGTACCCCTGTAGCACTCAAATAGTTAAGTTATGTTGGAGCGAAAACATATGTTTTTCAAAAACTTGCAGTTCTCTTATTGGAGAGGCACTAAATGTGCGACATCAGTCGTTATGCAGCCGTACAGGCTTAAAGGTCTGTGTGTGTGCTGGGTCCATCACTAATTAGGCAATTATTTACACTTTTTGTTTGTTTTTTGCAATGTTTTAAGACATTGATACTTTTATTTTTAATGTATACACACAAAATGCACACACTCAGTATTCACATCAAAAAACACACACAACACACACACACAAAATGCACACACTCAGTACTCACACCAAAAAACACAGACACACAATACATCACAAAATGCACACACTCAGTACTCACACCAAAAAACACAGACAACACACACACACAATACACCACAAAATGCACACACACAGTATTCACACCAAAAAACACACACACATGCACAAAACACATGAACAAATTTGTTCATGTGTTTTGTGTGTGTTTTTTGGTGTGAGTACTGTGTGTGTGCCTTCTGTGGTGTATTGTGTGTTTTTTGGTGTGAGTACTGCCTTTGTGTGTTTTGTGGTGTATTGTGTGTGTATGTGTGTGTGTAAGGCCCTGCAGTTCCTTGCAGAGATTTTCACAGCAGCCAACCCCCGGCTCACCCCCCCCGGCCACTCCTGTGAAAATCACTTACACCCTGTATGTATTCACACACACGCAGACACATTGTAAATACACATGTATAAATAGACACACTGTACACACAAATATATAGATACAAACATACTGTAAACACACATATATACACACACAACCACATTGTATATACACTGTATACTAAACATATATATATATATATATATATATATATATATATATCAGGGCTCAAAATTTCCACTCGCCACTAGCCAATGGCAAGTAGAAATTCAGCCCTGGTGGCTATGTTATGTATTGCAGTGGCGAGTAACTTTTCAGGTCTGGCTAGTAGCAAAGGACATCTAAAGTTCTTGTTTGTAACTTTAGATGTTTCTTCTTTGTACACTAACATCCCTCATGATATAGGGGAGCTCTTAAGTCAGATGTTGCGTATGGTGGGCCTCCAATTGATTACCTTGTGCTGTTGGTGGATATTATACTTAAGAAAAATTATTTTAAATTTGAAAATTCATTCTATTTGCAATTACACAGAACAGAAATGGGGTCAAATATGGCGCCCTCTTATGTAATATTGTTTATGGACTATTATGAATGAAAGTACATTTTTTCAAGTTGGTGACGCTAGAAAACTTAGACAGTTCACTAATTATTTGAATGATATTGAATCCACAATCAGATTCACCTTGAATTTTGATGATACATCAATTGATTTTTTGGATTTGACAGTCTATGTGCAAGTGGGTGTTATAAAAACTAAGATCTTCAGTAAACCTACAGATCGCAATACCCTCTTGTACGCAGATAGTCATCATCCATTGCCTTTGAAAGAGGGTCTCCCGTTTTCACAGATGATGAGGGTTGTTAGGAATACATCTGATCCAGAGATTAGGAAGAACAGTCTGTTAAAGATGGGAGAGAAATTTTGTCAAAGAGGGTATGATCAGAAGGTTGTTACAGCTGCTATAAATAAGGCTTCTAAGATTAATAGCGTTCAAGCATTATGTTCAAATGCGACACAAATCAATGACAGGCAGAAGGAACGGTTGTGTATTCAAACTACATACACAACCGCTTCCCCAAAGATTAACCGAGTTATTCTGGACAGATGGCCCATACTGGCGGGAGATGCGGGTTTGGGCGCATTTGTCCAGAATCCTCTGCTCTTTTGCTTCCGTAGAGGCAAGAACCTTAAAGATATTTTGGTACGGGCAGACCTGACAGATAAATATGTTCAGGACAAAACTTGGCTTGCGACCTTTGGGAGTGACGTCAGTCACTGGGTCTCCGGTGTACGTCGCATCACGCTGGTGGCAATTCGGGCGGGGAAAGCTGAAAACAGGAGCAATGTCAAGGTATTTAAAATGGTTAAATTTTGTGTACAGTCACTACCCTGATGAAGGTCCGTTAAGGACCGAAAACGTTCGGTGTGAAGCAATGCTTAAATAAATCGAATTTGATCTTTAATCTCTGTGTGCTATTCCGTCCCGGTAAGCCCAGGCTGATTGCGTATATATATAGATAGATAGATAGATAGATAGATAGATAGATAGATAGATATACATACATACATACACACACATACACATTGTATATACACACTGCATACACACATATACACACACAGACACACAGACACACTGTATACAGACATAAACACACAGACACACAGTGTACACACACATATACACACATAGACACAGTGTATACACACATAAACACACAGACACACAGTGAACACACACATAGACACAGTGTATACACACATAAACACAGAGATGTACACACAGAGATGATGGTGGTGTCCTAGAAAGACGACATTGTGGATAACAGGTTTGTGCAATTCGATTCGTCCACATTCGGATTTCAGACGAATAAGGGTGATTCTGAGCCATTCGGAAATGGCGAAAATCTTAGAGCCATTCGTTTTTAGAAGCCGAATCCGAAACATAACTGGACAGAATTTGTTTACAACATTAGGATATTCGGATGACGTTCTCCCCGCGCATGCACTGCTTTCCCTCTCTCTCTAGTCCAATTAGCTTCTTTGTTTCATGATGTCTGTAGTCCAAACAATTAGCTTCTTTGTTTCATGATGGGGGTTGGACTAATGACATCACAGACACCCAGACAGCCTGCATTTCCTGTTAGTGCGCACTGCGTTGTTGGAGCTGAAAGAGAGAAGAAGCAGATAGAGAGAGTGACTGTCCAGTTGTTGTGTAGGCAGGTAGCATTAGGCATAGACAGGCAGCCAACATTAGTGCCAGTTTTTGCACCTGCAAGGGAGAGTCACCTTTGTTCCTGTGTAAAATATGAAAATTCAAATTAGGAGTTTGTTGAATAATTTGCAGACTGACAAACACAATATCACAGTTGTGTAGGGACTGGTAGGCCTACTATCTTACTACCACAGCAAGGGAGAACCACCTGTGTTCCAGTGTTAAATCTAAAAATTCAGCTTAGGAGTGTGTCTGAATAATTTACATAGTGACACAGCCAGTCTGGCAGTTGTCGTGTGGCCAGGTTGTAAAATTGTCAAATTATTATAGTACACTACCTACCTATCTGTTATGGATTTGAGTCCTAGTGAACAACCTGACGTTTCTCGTCCTGGTACCAGCTGCAGTGACCCAGCAACCACCAACTCCACCACAGTGATGTAGATTTCAAACAGAGCTAGCAGCAGCAGGTGGGCAAAGAAGAGGACTAGTACTAGTCAGACTCAGCAGCAGAATTCAAAACAAACAAATAAAAATAAGAAGGGAACTGCAAGTCGTTCTACCTCCTCTAGCAGGGTAGAGGTCCAGCTCCTCCTCTAAGACCACGAAGCAGCCATCACCTGTGTCTTGTCAGCCGTTTGTTGATGATCCCCCAGTACCACCTGCACAATGACTAGTGCCACTGCCAGTTTAGTTACCACCTCCACTACAGCCAGTTGTATAAACCTGTGGACACCCAGTGTCGGTAACAGTACTGGTTCGACACTGCGGGCAGTATCAATGCAGGATTTTTTATAGTGAACATCCGTGTAAGCAGCCCAAATGGAAATTATTGCAGTATTTGGATAACATTTTTCCTGTCACCACTGTCACTGCCACTGAGAGCATATCCACTCCAGAAAATGTTATTGATGGAGATAGTTTACCATTTCCCTGTAGTCACCAGGCAGAAGAGGAAACTGAGCAGGTTTCCACAAAATCTGATGATGATGTTTCTTCCTTTCAAAATCTACAAGAGTTAGAAGAAGAATCTGAGGGATCCTAAGCTTGATTTGTCCCCTGAGCTTGATTTTTCCAGTGATGTTGAACATTCCCCCGAGCTTAATTTTTCACCTGTTTCCCACATTACTCCTCCTGTTTCTCCAGTTACACTTGTGTCTTCTATTGACAACTCAACACCTGCCTCTCCAGTTCCATTTGAGTCTCCCAGACAGGTAGTAGCTGCTAGTGTCTCCACCACCAGTACCACTGTTACTCCACATTCCTCCTCCAATCCCAGACCCAACATTCCTGCTGCCAACTTTAGGTCTACTGGTACCCCTGTAATGGTACGTAAAAAGAAAAAGCAAAGTGAGGTTGCTCCAACATGTGAAGATGAAGAAAGTGTCATCTCAGTTTCTTCTTCTCCACCACCTTCCAGAGTTATCCATCGCTCCAAAGCTTGGGACCATTTTGTGGCACATGGTGATGGCCGGCTAGCAAAATGTAAATTGTGTGGCAGGGATGTCAGCCTTGGGTGGGTGTTGGGTCATCTGACTGCCTCCGGGATGAACCAACACCTGAACAACTATCACAAGTCGGTGTTGATAAGTGCAGAAGTTGGCAGTACTAGTACTGCATATAACAGTGTCGCACCCACCACCAGTAGGCAGCAGGAGAAAGGGCAGGGGGATCATGCCACATCTGGTCCTAGGAAGAGCAGCAGACAGTCACAGCCCATCCCAAAATCAATACAGGCCACACTGGAAGACTTTGGTGGGTTTCATTCCAAGGGGATGTGCAGACAGCAGGCCAGAAAAATGACACGCCTCATTGCACAACTCATAGCCATTGGGGGTGCTACTTTTAAATTTGGTGGATGGGGGCCCTTCCAGCAACTTATGAAGGCTGTTGCATCCAGATATAAAATTCCATCCCGCACCACATTTAGTAGAACTATAGTGCCCTCACTTTACCGGTCGTGCGTTGTTGCTTTGAAGAACCTGCTAGGAAAGTCTTGTGGCCAGTCAATGCACTTTACCACTGACTTATGGAGTGCTCCTAGTCGCCAGCATGGCTTCCTGTCATTGACGGAGCATTGGTGGCAGCCAAATAGGTTGCAAGACACACCGATAGCAACAACAAGTTTGGGTGCAGTAACCAAGCAGGCAGGGCACCGCTCTTTCCTCCTCCATGCTAAGGTAATGGATCATCAGCATACCTCAGATAATATTTGCAAAGCACTGCAGAACATGGTGGCACAGTGGCTAGGGGAGCAGGCAGGCACACAGGCACAAATGGGGTTTGTGGTTACTGATGGTGCAGCTAACATGATAAAGGATCTCCCAGATTGCAGATTTGTGGGTGTGCTCTGCTCAGTGCATGTCCTGAATCTAGTGGTGAAGGCTGCTCTCGAGGATGGCAGTAACACTGGAAGGTTGTCAGCACTTCTGGAGTCGTGCCGACAAATTGCTGGCCACTTCCATCGTAACATCAGAGATAGCCATCTTCTCAGGAAGGAACAGAAAGAGGCAGACCTCTCAGAGCACCACCTAAAACAAGATGTTGGGATCAGGTGGAACTCCACCTTAGATTTGCTAGAGCGTATCCTGGAGCAGAAAAAGGCAATTCACGCAATGTCATGTCACCATTTCATTGGTAGTAACAGAACACTGGGCAGGGCTGACTGGGCCCTGATGGAACAGGTAGTCACAGTCCTCACACTTTTCTGTGCTTTGACAGAAATTTTGAGCAAAGAGAACACTAGCCTGGCAGAAGTTATTCCCCTCTTCAAACACCTCTCCTTAAAATTGGACGATTTCCTTGACCATAGAGAACGCTTGCCTGTACTGATGGTAATATACTTACCGATGTTGCTGCCCTTCTAACAAGGCTGAAGAAGGAACTAACTCGGCGCATGGAAGAGCGTATGTACAATTGTACGGAGTTAATGCTTGCCACAATATGCGATCCATGAATCAAAGGCAAGATGGCACTTACTTCCAATTCACTCACTGCCTGGAGGGAACGATTGATAGTGAGGGTGCGTGAGAGGCAAAGGAAAAACAGAATGCAGTCACAGGAGGCAGGAGAAGATTCCACAGATGAGCTGGAGGAGTGTGGTGGTCTTCCGGGACCTGTCAGTAGCACTTCATCTTGTTCCATTGAAGCAGCTGCTGCTTTTTATGGTGAGGCAATGGACAGATTATAGCTAAAGACAGAAAAAGCTTACAGAGCTAAACTAAGCACAGTGAATACATATAGTGTTTAAATTAGAAGAGATAAATTAATTGACATAAGTATCAGCAAGGAAAGAAAAAGATGGTTCTCCCAAGTATCAGGCCGAAACCCAAAGTGCAAGTGCAAAGAAAATGATCAATCCTGCGCTCTATATCAATAAGTGAATGCGTGCCCTAGCTTAGGCATATATAATAATCATTGCTAAATCTGAATATAAACATGAGGATTTTGTTCCCATATTGGCCAAAGTGGTATAAGCTTACCACCAACGCCAAGGTACCTCATAATTTGGCAAGTGCCTACTCTAACATGCCCATACACGTCTGTCTAAAACAAAAACAATAACTTGAGAAAGTCTGGAAACACGTTGATTGGAGCAAGGCCTCTTTAAGATGAAATGTATATTGAACTGATGGGTCCAGTGTGTATGCAATTAAACACACATATCTAACATTAAAAAATCTTTTGTATCTTGCGAAAGGAAGGAGTCCACTATAGAAATGTGCATTGGGACCTTTAAATATACCATACATGCTACTTTGTAGGTCCCAATATTTTCACAATTAAAAATCCAGGCAGAACTGTATAAAGGCATAAGAGAGAGACTTGCCTTAACAACCTCCATGGCCTGCAGTGAGTGTAAACTGGCACAAGAGGACCACAAACCTTTCAGAGACTCTTATAAGCCAGAAAATATCACCCCCAGAGGCCACTAGAGGAACAGCACTAGATAGCATGCATGGTGTAAGCAAGAACACATAGGCCAAAAACCACCCCTTTAAGAATCTTTAAGAAAACTGTAACTATATATATATATATATATATATATATATATATATATATATATATAGTGTTGAAATAACCTAGTGGAATAAAATTAAAGCAGCTCGAATAAGCAAGAGGAGATTTTGGAGAAGCAATAGCAAAAGACAGATAAAGCTTACAGCGCTAAACTAACCACAGTGAGTACATATAGTATATAAATTAAAAGGGATAAAGATTAATTGACATATAAATGGCAGCAAGGAAAGAGAGAGAGGGTTCTCCATAACCCCCAAGTATCAGACCGATATCCTGCGCTCTGTATCACAAAGTGAATGTATGCCCTAGCTTTGCATATATAATAATCATTTCTAAATGTGAAAATAAACATGAGGATTTAGTCCTCTTTTTTGGACAAAATGTATAAGCTTACCACCAATGCCAAGGTGCCTCATAGTTTGGCAAGTGCCTACTCTAACATGCTTTACTTTTATTTATTTACTGCCTGCTCCAGTGTTCTGCAGTCTTCTGCTGTCTATGTCTCCAGTGTTCTGCAGTCTTCTGCTGGCTATATCTCCGGTGTTCTACAGTCTTCTGCTGGCTATATCTCCAGTGTTCTGAAGTCTTCTGCTGGCTATATCTCCGGTGTTCTGCAGTCTTCTGCTGGCTATATCTCCGGTGTTCTGCAGTCTTCTGCTGGCTATATCTACAGTGTTCTGCAGTCTTCTGCTGGCTATATCTACAGTGTTCTGCAGTCTTCTGCTGGCTATATCTCCGATGTTCTGCAGTTTTCTGCTGGCTATATCTCCGGTGTTCTGTAGTTTTCTGCAGGCTATATCTCCAGTGTTCTGCAGTCTTCTGCTGGCTATATCTCCGGTGTTCTGCAGTCTTCTGCTGGCTATATCTCCGGTGTTCTGCAGTCTTCTGCTTGCTATATCTCCGGTGTTCTGTAGTTTTCTGCTGGCTATATCTCCAGTGTTCTGCAGTCTTCTGCTTGCTATATCTCCAGTGTTCTGCAGTCTTCTGCTGGCTATATCTCCGGTGTTCTGCAGTCTTCTGCTGGCTATATCTCCAGTGTTCTGCTGTCTTCTACTGGCTATATCTCCAGTGTTCTGCGGTCTTCTGCTGGCTATATCTCCAGTGTTCTGCAGTCTTCTGCTGGCTATATCTCCGGTGTTCTGCAGTCTTCTGCTGGCTATATCTCCAGTGTTCTGCAGTCTTCTGCTGGCTATATCTCCAGTGTTCTGCGGTCTTCTGCTGGCTAGATCTCCGGTGTTCTGTATTTTTCTGCTGGCTACATCTCCAGTGTTACTGTCATCCTGAGTCTGCCCTGCACCAGTCTTCCCCAGTCGCTGTATCCATATAATGACTGAGTCCTGCCTGCTCCAGTGTTCTGCAGTTCTGGCTACATCTCCAGTGCTGCTGTCATTCTGAGTCCGCCCTGCACCAGTCATCCTCAGTCTTCCTTCTTCCTTCAGATAGCTACATCCATGCTTCATGTACAGAACCATAAGTCTAAAGCTCCACGTTACCCTGTTCCACCATCTTCATTTAGATCCAGGAAATGGTTCCGCTTATTTTTATTTATCTAATTTTGGTTTTATTGTATTTTTAAAAGCATGGTGAATTTGGCCGAATAATTCGGATTCTTTCCAAATTTCGTCCTAGACGAACAGGTCCGGTCCAATTTTCGGATCGACTGAATAAGAAAAAAAAAAATTGTCTGAAATCAAATTTTACAGAATGTTTTTCCCGTGCACAAGTCTAGTGGATAAACTAGTAAAGATAACGAGATGATAAATTACATACACACACACACACGCACACACACACACATATACACACACGTATACACTGTACACACATATATGCACATATACACACTGTATACACACATATACACACACACTGTATGAGATGATAAATGACTGTATACACACATATACACACTGTATACACACATATACACATAAGCACATTGTATACACACATATGCACACTGTATACACACATTTACACACTGTATACACACATATACACACACACTGTATGAGATGATAAATGACTGTATTCACACATATACACACTGTATACACACATATACACATAAGCACATTGTATACACACATATACACACTGTATACACACATATACACACTGTATACACACATATACACATATACACACTGTATACACACATTTACACACTGTATACACACATATACACACTGTATACACACATATACACATATACACACACTGTATACACACATATACACACTGTATACACACATTTACACACTGTATACACACATATACACACTGTATACACACATATACACATAAACACACTGTACAAGATAATAAATGACGTAAACACACATATACACACTGTATACACACATATACACACTGTACACACACACATATACACATATACACACTGTATACACACATTTACACACTGTATACACACATATACACACTGTATACACACATATACACACTGTACACACACACATATACACATATACACACTGTATACACACATTTACACACTGTATACACACATATACACACTGTATACACACATATACACACTATATACACACATATACACACGCACTGTACGATATGATAAATGACTGTAAACACATATATACACACTGTATACACACTGAATACACACATATACACACTTTATACACACATATACACACACACTGTATACACACACATATACTCACTGTATACACACATATATGCATATATATACACACTGTATACACACATATACACACACACACTGTATGAGATGATAAATGACATATACATACACACATATACACACTGTACACACACATATACACACTGTATACACACATATACACATAAACACACTGTACAAGTTAATAAATAACTGTAAACATACATATACACACTGAACACACACATATACACATATATACACTGTATACACACATATACACACAGACTGTACGAGATGATAAATGACTGTACACACACATATACACACTGTATACACACATATACACACTGTATACACACATATACACACACTGTATACACACACATATACACACTGTACACACACATATACACATATACACACTGTATACACACATATACACACACACACACTGTACGAGATGATAAATGACTGTACACACACATATACACACTGTATACACACATATACACACTGTATACACACACATATAAACACACACTGTACAAGATGATAAATGACTGTACACACACATATACACACTGTATACACACATATACACACTGTATACACACATATACACACACACTGTATGATATGATAAATGACTGTAAACACACATATACACACTGTATACACACATATACACGTAAACACATTGTATACACACATATACACACTGTATACACACATATACACACATATACACACTGTATACACACATATACACACACACTGTACAAGATGATAAATGACTGTGTTAGATAAAGAACTAACAGAAATCCAGGTGCTTCTGACATCTCTTTACTGATCTCCTGTTTGTTACAAAGTGACACTTCCCCTTTAAGAGAACGCGTGGTGTAATTATCTTAGTAACTTGGCATTAGGTGTAACAATAGGAGATTGGTTATTATAGTGTGGGATCATTAGGTGTAACAATAGGAGATTGCTATTATAGTGTGGGATCGTTATGTGTAACAATAGGAGATTGGTTCCAGTGGTTATTATAGTGTGGGATTGTTATGTGTAACAATAGGAGATTGGTTCTAGTGGTTATTATAGTGTGGGATCGTATTAGTCTTCCCCCTCCTGTGTGTTTCTGGGGAGGACTTTAACACAAACAGGTCTAGTCCTTTCCTATCTCCTCTCTCCCAGGAATGTGCTGGATATTTGGGGGATTAAGTGCAGCAGATTCCAGTTGACCAGGGTATTAGGTGATATCGCTTCCCAAATCTCGTCCACTTCCCAGCCCTCCTCCCCCATGACTCGTCTGTCTCAGAAGAAGGAGCTGACCTGTCGCCCTTGTGCCACTTGATCTCGTTCTTCCCACTGTTCTCCTTGTCTCTGGGTCACTCTCCTCTATACTGATACCGGTCCTTCCGTCTCACAAGCACAATGACCCCCCTGACCTTTCCCATCCTGAGCCGCACATTTCAGGAGTGTAAATCTCAGTATAATACAATGACCCAAGTCCATATTCAAATAACACTGGTTCTGTCCACAAACAGTCCAGCCCAGAAACATCAGATAAATCCTCTCAGGACAAGAGAAACAGCATAACGACAGACATACATTTGGGCTTATGTAGGTCTTGTTGGTGTGGTATAGCAGAATCACCCTAGCCACATGGAAGCAAGGGCCCATGCCTAGGATGCCCTTACACTTTGGGAGACAAACAATTGTGGGGAGCACCCATCAGGTGAGAACAAGATAAACTGTCTGGTTTTAGGTATGACAGCCTCTCAATGGTGCTGCAACTCATGTTTTTCACTCCCATGTTCCACTGCAAAGAAGAAATTTCCATATTCATATGAGACAGGCCCTGCCCACAGACAATCCAATTTCAAAATGTTAGGCATATCCTCTCCGACACACCCACAGACGTACGTTTCAGACTATGTGTGCCTCGTCGGTGTGGTGCAGCTAATTCCTCTACCCTTATACTTCGAGAGACAAACAATTGTGAGAAGTAACCACCAAGCACAAACAAGATAAAGTGTCTTGTTCTACACATGGAAGGCTCCCTTGTACCATTCCACAGAAATTTCCATATTCATACAAGACTGGTCCTGCCCACAGGACGTCTGGCAAATCCTCTCCAAACAAGAAAAAGAGCACAATCACACACATAAGTTTTTGAACCTCGTAGGTGTGATACAGTTGAATCCCTTTATGCACATGGAAGCAAGGGCCCATGCCTGGGATGGCCTTATACTTTGGGAGACAAACAACTGTGAGGAACACCCATCAAGCAAGAACATGATAAATTTACTTATTTTAGGTATGGTAGCCTGCCATGTGCCTTTGCAGAGAAGAAATTTCCATATTCATATTAGACTGGTCTCCCACCACAGACAGCCAAACTCCAAAACATTAGGCAAATCCTCTCCAAAGAAAAAAAAACAGCACAACCACAGACATACATTACTTACTATGCATGCCTTGTCGGTGTGGTGCAGCAGATTAACTCTAATCTGATGGAGAGCAAGGGCTCATTCCTGGGATGCCCTTATACTTTGGGAGACAACTGTGAGGAGCAACCATCCAGCACGAATAAGATAAAGTGTTTAGTTCTGGGCATGGTGGCCTTTCAATGGTGTTACAACACACATATTTCACTCCCCTGTGCCTTTGCAGAGAAGAAATGTCCATATTCATATCAGACTGGTCCTGCACAGAGACAGTTAAAATCCAAAATTTCAAGCAAATCCACTCCGCACGAGAGAACCAGGACAACCACAGATGTATGTTTTGGCCCATTGTTGCCTCCTCGTTGTGGTGCAACTGAATCCCTTTAAGGGCATGAAGCATGGGCCTCTGCCTAGGATGCCCTTATACTTTGGGAGCCAAACAATTGTGAGGAGCACCCTTCAGCGTGAATAAGATAAAGTGTCTTGTTTTAAGCATGGTAGCATCTCAATTGTGCTACAACTCATGTTTTTAACTCCCATGTGTCATTACAAAGAAGACATTTCCATATTCATATCAGACAGGTCTCCCACCACAAACAGCGCTACTCTAAAATGTTAGGCAAATCTTCTCCGATGAAAGAAACAGCACAACCACAGATCTACATTTCAGACTATATGTGCATCATCAGTGTGGTGCAGCTGATTTACTCTACTCTGAAGGAGATCAAGGGCCCATGCCTAGGATGCACTTATACATAGATTCCAGCATATATTGGCCTCATCAGTGTGGTGCAGCCGAATCCCTCTAGGCATATGAAGCAAGGGCCTCTGTCTAGAAAGCCCTTATACTTTGGGAACCAAACAATTGTGAGGAGCATCATTTTAGCATGAACAAGATAAAGGGCCAGCCTATGTGTGCTTCATTGGTGTGGGGCAGCTGATTCACACTCTCCTGATGGAGAGCAAGGACCCATGACAGGGATGCCCTTATACTTTGGGAAATAAGCAATTGTGAGAAGTAACCATCAAGCACAAACAAGATAAAATGTCTTGTTCTACGCATGGAAGCCTCTCTTGTGCCATTACAGAGAGGAAATTTCCATATTCATATCAGACTGGTCCTGTCCACAAACAGTCCAGTGCCAAAACATCTAGCAAAAACTCTCCACATAAGAAAATCAGCACAATCACAGATGCACATTTTGGCCTATGTGTGCCTTGTCGGTGTGGTGTAGATGAATCCCTCTAGGCAAGGGCCCATGCCTGAGATGCCTTTATACTTTGAGAAACAAAACAATTGTGACAAACACCCATCAAGCATGAACAAGATAAAGTGTCTTGTTTTAGGCATGATACCCTCTCAGTGGTGCTACAACTCATGTTTTTCACTCCCATGTTCCACTACAAAGAAGGAATTTCCATATTCATATCAGACAGGCCCTGCCCACAGACAACTCAGTTTCAAAATGTTAAGCAAATTGTCTCCAACAAAAGAAACAGCACACCCACAGACATATGATTCGGACTATGTGTGCCTTGTTGGTGTGGTGCAGTTAATTCCCTCTACCCTGATAGAGACCAAGGGCCCATATTAGGGATTCCTTTATACTTTGGGAAGTCTCCTTTGTGCTGTTACAGAGAGAAAATTTCCATATTCAAATAACACTGGTTCTGTCCACAAACAGTCCAGCTCAGAAATATCCTCTCAGGACAAGAGCAACAGCATAACGACATACATACATACATTTGGGCCTATGTGGGTCTTGTTGGTGTGGTTCAGCTGAATCACCCTAGGCACATGGAAACAAGGGCCCATGCCTAGGATGCCCTTATACTTTGGGAGACAAACAATTGTGATGAGCACCCATCAGGTGAGAACAAGATAAAGTGTCTTGTTCTAGGCATTGTAGCCTCTCTATAGTGCTACAACTGACATTTTTCATTCCCATGTGCCACTGCAGAGAGGAAATTTCCAGATGCATATCAGACTGGTCACACCCTCAGACAGTCCACCTTCAAAACCTCAGGCAAATCCTCTTCGCACGAGCGAAACAGCACAACTACAGATGTACGCTTCAGTCTATATGTGCCTCATCGGTGAAGTGCAGCTGATAGCCTCTAGGCTCATGGAGAGCAAGGGCCCAAGCCTGGGATGCCCGTATACTTTGGGAGACAAACAATTGTGAAGAGCACCCATGAAGCACAAACAAGATAAAGTTCTAGTCATGGTAACCTCTCAGTCGTGCAACAACTTATGTTTTTCACTCCCACGTGCCATTGCAGAGAAGAAATTTCCATATTCATATCAGACTTGTCCTGCTCACAGACAGTCAAGCTCCAAAACGTCAAGCAAACTCTCTCCAATGAAAGAAACAGCACAACCACAGATGCACGTTTTGGAATCTGTGGTCCGCATTGTTGTTGTGCAGCTGATTCTCTCTTGGTTCATGGAGAGCAAAGTTGTTTGGGAGACAAACAACTGTGAGGAGGACCCATCAAGCACGAACAAGATAAAGTGTCTTGTTCTAGGCATGGTAGCCTCTCAATGGTGCAAAAACTCACATTTTTCATTCCCATGTGCCATTGTAGGAGGAAATTTCCATATCCAACTGGTCCTGCCCACAGAGAGCCCAGCTCCAAAATGTTAGGCAAATCCTCTCTGATGAAAGAAACTGCACACCCATAGACGGACATTTTGGACCATCTGTGCCTCGTCGGTGTGGTGCAGCTTATTCCCTCTAGCCTGATGGAGAGCAAGGACTCATGCCTGGGATGACCTTATACTTTGCAAGACAAACAACTGTGAGTAGCACCCATCAAGCACAAACAAGATAAAATGTCTTGTTTTAGGTATGGTAGCCTCTCAAAGGTGCTACAACTCACATATTTCACTCCCATGTGCCATTGCACATAAACATTCCAGCTATGAAATGTCAAGCAAATCCTCTACACCCAAAAGAATCAGCACAACCACAGATGAACATTTTGGCCTATGTGGGTTTTATCAGTGTGGCGCAGCTGAATCCCCCTAGGCAAATGGAAGAAAGGGTCCATGCCTGGAATGCACTTATACTTTGTGAGACAAACAATTGTGAGGAGTACCCTTCCAGCATGAACAAGATAAAGTGTTTAGTTCTAGGCATGGTAGCCTCTCAATGGTGCTACAACACACGTTTTTAACTCCTATGTGCCATTGCAAAGAAGACATTTCGATATTCATATCAGAATGATCCTGCCTACGGCCACTCAGGTTCCAAATTTCAGGCAAATACTCTACACACGAAAGAGACAGCACAACCACAGATGTATGTTTCGGCCTATGTGAGCCTCATTTGCGTGGTGCAGCTGATTGTCTCTGGGCCGATGGAGATCAAGGGCTTATGCCTAGGATGCCCTTATACTTTGGGAGTCAAACAACTGTGAGGAGCACACTTCAAGCCCAAACAACATAAAATGTCTTGTTTTAGGCATGGTAACCTCTCAATGGTGCTACAACATTGCAGAGAGAAAATTTCCATATTCATAGCATATCCACAAAAGTAAATTTCGGCCTATGTGGGCCTTGTCGGTGTAGTGCAGCTGAATCCCTCTAGGAACATGGAAGCAAGGGCCCATGCGTGGAATGGTCTTATACTTTGGAAGACACAGAATTGTGAGGAGCACCCATCAAGCGTGAACAAGATAAAGTGTCTTGTTTTAGGCACGGTAGCCTCTCAATGGTGATACAATTCACGTTTTTGACTCCCAAATGCCATTGCAAAGAAGAAAATTCCATATTCATATTAGACAGGTCCTGCCCACAGACTACCCAACTCCAAAACGTAAGGCAAATCCTCTCCGACGAAAGAAACAGCACAACCGCAAACGTACGTTTCGGCTTATGTTGGCCTCATCAGTGTGGTGCAGCTTATTCCCTCTAGCCTGATCGAGAGCAAGGGCACATGTCTGGAATGCCCGTGTACTTTAGAAGACAAACAATTGTGAGGAGCACACATCAAGCACAAACAAGATAAAGTGTCATGCTCTAAGCATGGTAGCCTCTCAATGGTGCGACAACTCATGTTTTTCACTCCCATGAGCCATTGCAGAAAGAAAATTTCCATATTCAAATCAGCCTGACCCTGCCCAAAGACAGCTCACATCCAAAATTTCAGACAAATTCTCTAAACACATGAAAAAACCAGCACAACCATAGACATACATTTCAGCCTCTGTGGATCTCATCATTGTGGTGCAGCTGAATCTCTCTAGGCACATGAAGGAAGGGCCCATGCCTGGGATGCCCTTATTCTTTGGGAGACAAACAACTGTAAAGAACACCCACCAAGCTTAGAAGATAAAGTGTCTTGTTCTAGGCATGGTAGCCTCTCAATGGTGCTCCAGCTCATGTTCTTCACTCCCATGTACAATTACAGAGAGAAATTTTCCATATTCATATCAGACTGGTACTGCCAAAAGACAGTCAAGCTCTGAAATGTCAGTCAAATCCTCGAGATAAACAGCGCAACCACAGTTGTACATGGTGGTCTATGTTGGCCTCGTTGGGGTGGTGCAGCTGAATCTTTCTATGCTCACAGAAGCAAGGACCCATGCCTTGGATGGCCTTATAGGTTGAGAGACAAACAATTGTGAGGAGCAGCCATCAAGAGCGAACAAAATAAAATGTTTTGTTTTAGGCATGGTGACTTCTCATTGGTACTACATCTCGCATTTTTTACTTCCATAGGCCATTGCAGAAAAGAAACCTCCATATTCATATCACACTGGTATTACCCAGAGACAGTCCAAAATGTCAGGTAAATCCTCTCCATATGAAAGAAACAGCACAACCACAGACTCATGGAGAGTAAAACCCATCACTGGGATGTCCTTATACTTTGAGAGACAAATTGTGAGGGACACCCATTAAGCTCAAACAAGATAAAGCGTCTTGTTATAGGCATGGTAGGCTATGAAAGATACTACAACTCATATTTTTAATCCCCGGGTGTCATTGCAGAGAGAAACTTCCACGTTCATACAAAACTGGTTCTATTCACAGACAGCACAGCTCCAAATTGTCAAACAAATCCTCTCCACACAAGAGATACAGCAAAACCACAGACATACATTTCATCCTTCATGGGTGTGATTACAGCTGACCCACACTAGGCTCATGAAGAACAAGGGCCCATGCTTGGGATGCCCTTATACTTTGGGAAACAAACAAAGTCCCATGTTCTAGGTATGGTAGCCTCCCATGTGCCATTGCAGAGAGGAAATTTCCATATTCATATTAGACTGGTCCTGCCCACAGACAGTCCAGCTCCAAAATGTCAGACAAATTCTCTCCGCACGAATAAAACAGAATAACCACAAACGTACGTTTCAGCCTACATGAGCTTTGTCGGTGTGATGCAGCTGAGTCGATCGAGGAACATGAAAGCAATTGCCCATGCCTGGGATGCCCTTTTACTTTGGTAGAGGAACAATTGTGAGTAGCACTCTTCAAGAGCGAACAAGAAAAAGTTTCTTTCTTTTCTAGGCATTATAGCCTCTCAATAGTGCTACAACTCACATTTTTCACTCCCATGTGTCACTGCAGAAAGGAAACTTCCATATTCACATCACACTTGTTCCACCCATAAACAGTCCAGCACCAAAATATCGGGTAAATCCTCTCCACAAAGAGAAACAGCACAATCACAGATGTACATTTCAGTCTACATGGACCTCAACGATATAGCACAGCTAAATTCCTCTATGCACATGGAAACAAGGGCCTGTGTCTGGGATGCCCTTATACTTTGGGAGATAAAGAATTGTGAGGCTCACTAATCAAGCATGAACAAGATAAAGTGTCTTGTTCTATGCATGGTTGCATCTCAATGGTGCAACAACTCATGTTTTTCACTCCCATGTGCCATTGCAGAGAAGAAATTTCCATACTCATATCAGACTGGTCCTGCTCACAGACAGTCCAGCTCCAAAACGTCAGGCAAATCCTCTCCGATGAAAAAAACAGTACAACCACAGATGCACGTTTTGGAATCTGTGGTCCGCATTGTTGTAGTGCAGCTGATTTTCTCTTGGCTGATGGAGAGCAAGGGCTCATGCCTGGTATGCCCTTATACTTTGAGAGACATACAATTTTGAGAAGCACCCAACAAGCACAAACAAGATAAAGTGTCTTCTTCTCAGTATGGTAGCCTATCAATATTGCTACAACTCACATTTTTCACTCCCATGTGAAACTGCATAAAGGAATTTTCCATATTTATATCAGACTGGTTCTGCCCACAGAAAGCCCAGCTTCAAATTGACAGGTAAATCCACTTCATATGAAAAACCCAGCACAACCACATTTAGATCTATGTGGGGATTGTTGGTGTCGAGGCACATAGATGCAAGGGCCCATGCCTGGGATTCCCTTATACTTTGGGAGACAAACAATTGTGAGAAACACCCATCAAGCATGAACTAGATAAAGTGTCTTGTTTTAGGCATGGCGGCCTCTCAATTGTGCTACAACTCAAGTTTTTCACTCCCATGTGCCATTACAAAGAAGAAATTTCCATATTCATATCAGACAAGTCCCCCACCACAGACAGCGCAACGCCAAAACGTT
Source organism: Rhinophrynus dorsalis (assembly GCA_037306005.1). Lineage (NCBI taxonomy): Eukaryota > Metazoa > Chordata > Amphibia > Anura > Rhinophrynidae > Rhinophrynus > Rhinophrynus dorsalis. The sequence continues at coordinate 189,560,502 of CM074724.1, read as the reverse complement.
AGGCAAATCTTCTCAGATGAAAGAAACAGCATAGTCACAGACATATGTTTCGACCTATGTGGGCCTCATCAGTGTGGTACAGCTGTTTCCCTCAAGCCTGATGGAGAGCAAGGGCTCATGACTGGGTTGCTGTTATACTTTGGGAAACAAACAACTGTGAGGAGCAGCCATTTAGAGCAAACAAGATAAAATATCTTGTTCTAGTCATGGTAGCCTCTTAAAGGTGCTACAACTCATGTTTTTCACTCCCCTGTGCCATTGCAGAGAGAATATTTCCATATTCATATCAGACTGGTCCTGCCCACAAACAGTGCATCTCCAAAATGTCAGACAAACCACCTCCATACAAGAGAAACAGCACAACCACAAACATACATTTTGGTCTATGTGAAACTTGTCAGTGTGGCACAGCTGAAACCCTCTAAGCACATGGAAGCAAAGGCCCATGCCTGGGATGCCCTTATACTTTGGGAGACAAACAATTGTGAGGAGCACACATCAAGCACAAGCAAGATAAACTGTCATGTTCTATATATGGTGGCCTCTCAATGGTGCTACAACTCATGTTTTTCACTCCCACGTGCCATTGAAGAGAGTAAATTTCCATACTCAAATCAGACTGGTCCTGCCCAGAGACAACACAACTTCGAAATTTCAGGCAAATCCTCTCCACACGAGAGAAACAGTACAACTACAGATGTATGTTTCAGCCCATATTGGTCTTGTCGGCGAGGTGCATCAGAAACCCTCTAGACACATAAAGCAAGGGCGTCTGCCTAGGATGCCCTTATAGTTTGGAAGCCAAACAATTGTGAGGAGCACCCTTCATTGTGAACAAGATAAAGTGTCTTGTTTTAAGCATGATAGCATCTCAATCGTTCTACAACTCACGTTTTTAACTCCCACGTGTCATTACAAAGAAGACATACCCATATTCATATCAGACAGGTCCCCTTCCAGAAACAGCACAACTCCAAAATGTTAGGCAAATCCTCTCTGATGGAAGAAACAGCACAACAACAGATCTACATTTCAGACTATATGTGCCTCATCAGTGTGGTGCAGCTGATTCCCTCTACCCTGATGGAGTGCAAGGGCTCATGCCTGGGAGAGAAAGAACTGTGAGGAACACCCAGCAAGCAAAAACAAGATAAAGTGTTTAGCTTTAGACATGGTAGCCTCTCAATCATGTTACAACTCACGCATTTCACTCCCAATGCAGAGAAGAAATTTCCATATTCATTTCAGACTGGTCCTGCCCAGACACAATCCAAATCCAAAGTTTCAGGCAAATCTTCTCCTGTAGAGCAAGGGCCCATGCCTGGGATGCCTTTATACTTTGGGAGACAAACAACTGTGAGGAGCACCCATCAAGCACGAACAAGATAAAGTGTTTAGTTCTAAGCATGGTGGCCTTTCAATGGTGTTACAACACACATATTTCACTCCCCTGTGCCTTTGCAGAGAAGAAATGTCCATATTCATATCAGACTGGTCCTGCCCAGAGACAGTTAAAATCCAAAATTTCAAGCAAATCCACTCCACACGAAAGAAACAGCACAACCACAGATGTATGTTTTGGCCCATTGTCGCCTCCTCGTTGTGGTGTAACTGAATCCCTCTAAGGGCATGAAGCATGGGCCTCTGCCTAGGATGCCCTTATACTTTGGGAGCCAAACAATTGTGAGGAGCACCCTTCAGCGTGAATAAGATAAAGTGTCTTGTTTTAAGCATGGTAGCAACTCAATTGTGCTACAACTCATGTTTTTAACTCCCATGTGTCATTACAAAGAAGACATTTCCATATTCATATCAGACAGGTCTCCCACCACAAACAGCGCTACTCTAAAATGTTAGGCAAATCTTCTCCGATGAAAGAAACAGCACAACCACACATCTACATTTCAGACTATATGTGCCTCATCAGTGTGGTGCAGCTGATTTACTCTACTCTGATGGAAATCAAGGGCCCATGCCTAGGATGCACTTATACATAGGTTCCAGCACGTATTGGCTTCATCAGTGTGGGGCAGCTGAATCCCTCTAGGCACATGAAGCAAGGGCCTCTATCTAGCATGCCCTTATACTTTGGGAGTCAAACAATTGTGAGGAGCACCGTTTCAGCATAAGCAAGCTAAAGGGTCAGCCTATGTGTGCTTCATTGGTGTGGTGCAGCTAATTCACTCTACCCTGATGGAGAGCAAGGACCCATGACAGGGATGCCCTTATACTTTGGGAAATAAGCAATTGTGAGAAGTAACCATCAAACACAAAGAAGATAAAATGTCTTGTTCTACGCATGGAAGCCTCCCTTGCGCCATTACAAAGAGGAAATTTCCATATTCATATCAGACTGGTCCTGCCCACAGACAGTCCAGTGCCAAAACATCTAGCAAAAGCTCTCCACACAAGAAAAGCAGCACAACCACAGATCCACATTTTGGTCAATGTGTGCCTCATCGGTGTGGTGTAGCTGAATCCCTCTAGGCACATGGAAGCAAGGGCCCATGCCTGGGATGCAAAAACAATTGTGACAAACACCCATCAAGTGTGAACAAGATGAAGTGTCTTGTTTTAGGCATGATAGCCTCTCAATGGTGCTACAACTCATGTTTTTCACTCCGATGTTCCACTACAAAGAAGGAATTTCCATATTCATATGAGACAGGCCCGGCCCACAGACAACCCAATTTCAAAATGTTAAGCAAATTGTCTCCGACGAAAGAAACAGCACACCCACAGACATATGATTCGGACTATGTGTGACTTGTTGGTGTGGTGCAGTTAATTCCCTCTAGCCTGATAGAGATCAAGGGCCCATGCCAGGGATGCCTTTATACTTTGGGAAGTCTCCTTTGTGCCTTTACAGAGAGGAAATTTCCATATTTTAATAACACTGGTTCTATCCACAAACAGTCCAGCTCAGAAATGTCAGACAACTCCTCTCAGGACAAGAGCAACAGCACAACTACACAACGACAGACATACAGACATACATTTGAGCCTATATGGGTCTTGTTGGCATGGTGCAGCTGAATCACTCTAGGCACATGGAAGGAAGGGCCCATGCCTAGGATGCCCTTATACTTTGGGAGACAAACAATTGTGAGGAGCACCCATCAGGTGAACACAAGAAAAAGTGTCTTGATCTAGGCATTGTAGCCTCTCAATAGTGCTACAACTCACATTTTTCACTCCCATGTGCCATTGCAGAGAGGAAATTTCCATATCCATATCAGACTGGTCTCACCCTCAGACAGTCCACCTTCAAAACTTCAGGGAAATCTTCTCCGCACGAGAGAAACAGCACAACTACAGGTGTACGTTTCAGTCTATATGAGCCTCATCGGTGAAGTGCAGCTGATAGCCTCTAGGCTCATGGAGAGCAAGGGCCCAAGCCTAGGATGCCCGTATACTTTGGGAGACAAACAATTGTGAGGAGCACCCATGAAGCACAAACAAGATAAAGTTCTAGTTATGATAGCCTCTCAGTGGTGCAACAACTCATGTTTTTCACTCCCATGTGCCATTGCAGAAAAGAAATTTCCATATTCATATCAGACTGGTCCTGCTCACAGACAGTCTCCAATGAAAGAAACAGCACAACCACAGATGCACGTTTTGGAATCTGTGGTCCTCATTGTTGTGGTGCAGCTGATTCTCTCTTGATTCATGGAGAGCAAAGGCCCATGTCTAGGATGCCCTTATACTTTGGGAGACAAACAATTGTGAGGAGCGCACATCAAGCACAAGCAAGATAAACTATCATGTTCTATATATGGGGGCCTCTCAATGGTGCTACAACTCATGTTTTTCACTCCCATGTGCCATTGAAGAGAGAAAATTTCCATACTCAAATCAGACTGACCCTGCCCAGAGACAACCCAACCCAATTTCAGGCAAATCCTCTCTGCACGAGAGAAACAATACAACCACAGATGTATGTTTCAGCCCATATAGGTCTCGTTGGTGTGGTGCAACTGAATCCCCACATAAAGAAAGGGCCTCTGCCTAGGATGCCCTTATTGTTTTGGAGCCAAACAATTGTGAGGAGCACCCTTTCAGCGTGAGCAAGATAAAGTTCTAGGCATGGTAGCCTCTCAATGGTGCTACAACTCACGTTTCTTACTCCCATGTGCCATTGCAGAGAGGAAATCTCCATATTCATATCAGACTGATCCTGCCCACAGACAGTCCAGCTTCAAAATGTTTCGGCCTATGTGGTCATCGTTGGTGTGGTGTAGCAGTTTCTCTCTAGGATGATGGAGAGCAAGGGCTCATGCTTGGGATGCCCCTATATATTTGAATACAAACAACTGTGAAGAGCACCCATCAAGCACATGGTAGCCTCTCAATATTGCTACAATTTACATTTTTCATTCCAATGTGCCATTGCAGAGAGAAAATTTCCATATTCATAGCACAACTACAGACATACATTTCAGCCAATGTAGGCATCATTGGTGTGGTGCAGCTGATTCCCTCTTGGTTCATGGAGAGCAAGGGCCCATGCCTGGGATGCCCTTATACTTTGAGAGACAAACAACTGTGAGGAGCACCCATCAAGCACGAACAAGATAAAGTGTCTTGTTCTAGGCATGGTAGCCTCTCAATGGTGCTACAACTCATGTTTTTCACTCCCATGTGCTATTGTAGAAGGAAATTTCCATATCCAACTGGTCCTGCCCACAGAGAGCCCAGCTCCAAAATGTCAGGCAAATCCTCTCCGATGAAAGAAACGGCACACCCATAGACATATGTTTCAGACCATATGTGTCTCATTGGTGTGGTGCAGCTTATTCCCTCTAGCCTGATGGAGAGCAAGGGCTCATACCTGGGATGACCTTATACTTTGTGAAACAAACAACTGTGAGGAGCACCCATCAGGCACAAACAGGATAAAGTATCTTGTTTTAGGTATGGTAGCCTCTCAAAGGTGCTACAACTCACATTTTTCACTCCCATGTGCCATTGCACATAAACATTCCAGCTATGAAATGTTAGGCAAATCCTCTCCGCCCAAAAGAATAAGCACAACCACAGACAAACATTTTTGCCTACGTGGGTCTTGTCAGTGTGGCGCGGCTGAATCCGCCTAGACAAATGGAAGAAAGGGTCCATGCCTGGGATGCACTTATACTTTGTGAGACAAACAGTCGTGAGGAGTACCCTTCCAGCGTGAACAAGATAAAGTGTTTAGTTCTAGGCATGGTAGCCTCTCAATGGTGCTACAACTCACGTTTTTAACTCCTATGTGCCATTGCAAAGAAGAAATTTCCATATTCATATCAGAATGGTCCTGCCCATGGCCAGTCAGGTTCCAAATATCAGGCAAATCCTCTACACACGAAAGAGACAGCACAACCACAGATGTATATTTCAGCCTATGTGAGCTTCATTTGCGTGGTGCAGCTGATTCTCTCTAAGCTGATGGAGAGCAAGGGCTCATGCCTGGGATACCCTTGTACTTTGGGAGGCAATCAACTGTGAGGAGGACCCATCAAGCCCAACAACATAAAGTGTCTTGTTTTTAGGCATGGTAGTATCTCAGTGGTGCTACCACACTGCAGAGAGAAAACTTCCATACTCATAGCACAACCACAAATGTAAATTTCAGCCTATGTGGGCCTGATCGGTGTAATGCAGTTGAATCCCTCTAGGCACATGGAAGCAAGGGCCCATGCGAGGAATGGCCTTATACTTTGGGAGACACAGAATTGTGAGGAGCACCCATTAAGAGTGAACAAGATAAAGTGTCTTGTTTTAGGCACGGTAGCCTCTCAATGGTGATACAATTCACGTTTTTGACTCCCAAGTGCCATTGCAAAGAAGAAAATTCCATATTCATATTAGACAGGTCCTGCCCACAGACTACCCAACTCCAAAACGTAAGGCAAATCTTCTCCGACAAAAGAAACAGCACAACCGCAAACGTACGTTTCGGCTTATGTTGGTGTGGTGCAGGTTATTTCCTCTAGCCTGATGGAGAGCAGGGGGCACATGTCTGGAATACCCTTGTACTTTAGGAGACAAACAATTGTGAGGAGCACACATCAAGCACAAACAATATTAAGTGTCATGTTCTAGGCATGGTAGCCTCTCAATGTTACTACATCTCATTTTTTTCTCTCCCATGTGCCATTGCAGAGATAAAATTTCCATATTCAAAGCAGCCTGGTCCTGCCAGAGACAGTTCAAATCCAAAATTTCAGGCAAATTCACTACACATATGAGAAACAGCACAACCACAAACATATATTTCAGCCTACAAGGGTCTCATCAGTGTGGTGCAGCTGAATCTCTCTAGGCACATGAAGTAAGGGCCCATGCCTGGGATGCCCTTATACTTTGGGAGACAAACAATTGTAAAGAACACCCACCAAGCTTAGAAGATAAAGTGTCTTGTTCTAGGCATGGTAGTCTCTTAATTGTGCTCCAGCTCATGTTCTTCACTCCCATGTACAATTACAGAGAGAAATTTTCCATATTCATATCAGACTGGTCCTGCCAACAGACAGTCAAGCTCTGAAATGTCAGGCAAATCCTCAAGAGAAACAGCACAACCACAGATGTACATGTTGGTCTATGTTGGCCTCGTTGGGGTGGTGCAGCTGAATCTCTCTATGCTCACAGAAGCAAGGGCCCATGCCTGGGATGACCTTATAGGTTGAGAGACAAACAATTGTGAGGAGCAGCCATCATGAGAGAACAAAATAAAGTGTTTTGTTTTAGGCATGGTGACTTCTCATTGGTACTACAACTCGCATTTTTTACTTCCATATGCCATTGCAGAAAGGAAACCTCCATATTCATATCACACTGGTACTGCCCACAGACAGTCCAAAATGTCAGAAAAATCCTCTCCATATGAGAGAAACTGCGCAACCACAGACGTATGTTTTAGCCTATGTGGGCCTCGTCGGTTTGGTGCAGCTGATTCCCTCTAGGCTCATGGAGAGTAAAACCCATCACTGGGATGTACTTATACTTTGGGAGACATATTGTGAGGGACACCCATCAAGCTCAAACAAAATAAAGTGTCTTGTTATAGGCATGGTAGGCTATGAAAAATGCTACAACTCATATTTTAATCCCCAGGTGCCATTGCAGAGAGAAACTTCCACATTCATACAAAACTGGTCCTACTCATAGACAGCACAGCTCCAAATTGTCAGACAAATCCTCTCCACACAAGAGATACAGCAAAACCACAGCCACACATTTCATCCTTCATGGGTGTGATTACAGCTGATCCACAATAGGCTCATGAAGAACAAGGGCCCATGCTTGGGATGCCCTTATACTTTGGGAAACAAACAAAGTCCCATGTTCTAGGTATGGTAGCCTCCCATGTGCCATTGCAGAGAGGAAATTTCCATATTCATATTAGACTGGTCCTGCCCACAGACAGTCCAGCTCCGAAATGTCAGGCAAATTCTCTCCGCACGAATGAAACAGAATAACCACAGACATACGTTTCAGCCTACATGAGCTTTGTCGGTGTGATTCAGCTGAATCAGTCGAGGAACATGGAAGCAATGGCCCATGCCTGGGATGCCCTTTTACTTTGGTAGAGGAACAATTGTGAGTAGCACTCTTCAAAAGCAAACAAGAAAAAGTTTCTTTCTTTTCTAGGCATTGTAGCCACTCAATGGTGCTACAACTCACATTTTTCACTCCCATGTGCCATTCCAGAAAGGAAACTTCCATATACATATCACACTTGTCCCGCCCATAGACAGTCCAGCTCCAAAATATCAGGTAAATCATCTCCACACAAGAGAAACAGCACAATCACAGATGTACATCTCAGCCTACATGGACCTCGTCGATATGGCACAGCTGAATACCTGTGCCTGGGATGCCCTTATAATTTGGGAGATAAAGAATTGTGAGGCTCACTAATCAAGCATGAACAAGATAAAATGTGTCTTGTTCTAGGCATGGTAGCATCTAAATGGTGCAACAACTCATGTTTTTCACTCCCATGTGCCATTGCAGAGAAGAAATTTCCATATTCATATCAGACTGGTCCTGCTCACAGACAGTCCAGCTCCAAAACATCAGGCAAATCCTCTCCGATGAAAAAAACAGTACAACCACACATGCACATTTTGGAATCTGTGGTCCTTATTGTTGTGGTGCAGCTGATTTTCTCTTGGCTGATGGAGAGCAAGGGCTCGTGCCTGGGATGCCCTTATACTTTGAGAGACATACAATTTTGAGAAGCACCCAACAAGCACAAACAAGATAAAGTGTCTTGTTCTCAGTATGGTAGCCTATCAATATTGCTACAACTCACATTTTTCACTCCCATGTGAAATTGCATAAAGGAATTTTCCATATTTATATCAGACTGGTTCTGCCATAGAAAGTCCAGCTTCAAATTGTCAGGTAAATCCACTTCACATGAGAAAACCAGCACACCCACAGATGAACATTTAAGCCTATGTGAGGACTGTTGGTGTCGAGGCACATAGAAGCAAGGGCCCATGCCTGGGATTCCCTTACACTTTGGGAGACAAACAATTGTGAGAAACACCCATCAAGCATGAACTAGATAAAGTGTCTTGTTTTAGACATGGTAGCCTCTCAATTGTGCTACAACTCAAGTTTTTCACTCGCATGTGCCATTGCAAAGAAAAAATTTCATTATTCATATCAGACAAGTCCCCCACCACAGACAGCACAACTCCAAAATGTTAGGCAAATCTTCTTAGATGAAAGAAACAACATTGTCACAGACATATGTTTGAACCTATGTGGGCCTCATCAGTGTGGTACAACTGTTTCTCTCGAGCCTGATGGAGAGCAAGGGCTCATGACTGGGTTGCTGTTATACTTTGGGAGACAAACAACTGTGAGGAGCAGCCATCTAGAGCAAACAAAATAAAATATCTGCTTTTAGTCATGTCAGCCTCTTAATGGTGCTACAACTCATACTTTTCTCTCCCCTGTACCACTGCAGAGAGAACATTTCCATATTCATATCAGACTGGTCCTGCCCACAAACAGCACAGCTCCAAAATGTCAGACAAACCACCTCCACACAAGAGAAACAGCACAGCCACAAACATACATTTTGGTCTATGTGAGACTTCTCAGTATAGCACAGTTGAAGCCCTAAAGGTACATGGAACCAAAGGCCCATACCTGGGATGCCCTCATACTTTGGGAGACAAACAATTGTGAGGAGCACACATCAAGCACAAGCAAGATAAACTATCATGTTCTATACATGGTGGCCTCTCAATGGTGCTACAACTCATGTTTTTCACTCCCATGTGCCATTGAAGAGAGAAAATTTCCATACTCAAATCAGACTGGTCCTGCCCAGAGACAACACAACTCTGAAATTTCAGGCAAATCCTCTCCGCACGAGAGAAACAGTACAACCACAGATGTATGTTTCAGCCCATATTGGTCTCGTTGGCGAGGTGCATCAGAAACCCTCTAGACACATAAAGCAAGGGCGTCTGCCTAGGATGCCCTTATAGTTTGGAAGCCAAACAATTGTGAGGAGCACTCTTCATCGTGAACAAGATAAAGTGTCTTGTTTTAAGCATGATAGCATCTCAATCGTGCTACAACTCACGTTTTTAACTCCCACGTGTCATTACAAAGAAGACATATCCATATTCATATCAGACAGGTCCCCTTCCAGAAACAGTGCAACTCCAAAATGTTAGGCAAATCCTCTCTGATGAAAGAAACAGCACAACCACAGAGCTACATTTCAGACTATATGTGCCTCATCAGTGTGGTGCAGCTGATTCCCTATACCCTGATGGAGTGCAAGGGCTCACGCCTGGGATGCCCTTATACTTTGGGAGAGAAAGAAATGTGAGGAACACAAACAAGATAAAGTGTTTAGCTCTAGGCATGGTAGCCTCTCAATCATGTTACAACTCACACATTTCACTCCCATTGCAGAGAAGAAATTTCCATATTCACCACAGACTGGTCCTGCCCAGAGACAATCCAAAGCCAGAATTTCAAGCAAATCCTCTCCACACAAGAAAAACAGCACAAATGTACGTTTCAGCACATATTTGCCTCATCATTGTGGGGCAGCTGAATCCCTCTTGCTTCATGGAGAGCAAGGGCCCCTGCCTGGTATGCCCTTATACTTTGGGAGACAAACAACTGTGAGGAGCACCCATCAAGCATGAACAAGATAAAGTGTTTAGTTCTAGGCATGGTGGCCTTTCAATGGTGTTACAACACACATATTTCACTCCCATGTGCCTTTGCAGAGAAGAAATGTCCATATTCATATTAGACTGGTCCTACTCAGAGACAGTTAAAATCCTGAACAAGATAAAGTGTCTTGTTTTAAGCATGGTAGCATCTCAATCGTGCTACAACTCACATTTTTAACTCCCACGTGTCATTACAAAGAAGACATTTCCGTATTCATATCAGACAGGTCTCCCACCACAAACAGCGTTACTCTAAAATGTTAGGCAAATCTTCAGCTGCACCACAGATCTACATTTCAAACTATATGTGCCTCATCAATGTGGTGCAGCTGATTTACTCTACTTTGATGGAGATCAACAGCCCATGCCTGGGATGCCCTTATACTTTGGGAGACAAAGAACTGTGAGGAGCACCCATCAAGCACGAACAAGATAAAGTGTTTAGTTCTAGGCATGGTAGCCTCTCAATCGTGTTACAAGTCACATATTTCACTCCCTTTGTAGATAAAAAATTTTCATATTCATATCAGACTGGTCCTGCCCAGAGACAATCCAAATTCCAAAATTTCAGGCAACTCTTCACCACACGAGAGAAACAGCGCAAATGTACGTTTCAGCGCATACTGGCCTCATCAGTGTGGTGCAGCTGAATCCCTCTAGGCACATGAAGCAAGGGCCTCTGTCTAGAATGCCCTTATACTTTGTGAGCCAAACAATTGTGAGGAGCATCATTTTAGCATGAACAAGATAAAGGGCCAGCCTATGTGTGCTTCATTGGTGTGGGGCAGCTGATTCACACGATCCTGATGGAGAGCAAGGACCCATGACAGGGATGCCCTTATACTTTGGGAAACAAGCAATTGTGAGAAGTAACCATCAAGCACAAACAAGATAAAGTGTCTTGTTCTATGCATGGAAGCCTCCCTTGCGCCATTACAGAGAGGAAATTTCCATATTCATATCAGACTGGTCCTGCCCACAGACAGTCCAGCTCCAAAACATCTAGCAAAAGCTCTCCACACAAGAAAAGCAGCACAACCACAGATGCACATTTTGGTCTATGTGTGCTTCATCGGTGTGGTGTAGCTGAATCCCTCTAGGCACATGGAAGCAAAGGCCCATGCCTGGGATGCCTTTATACTTTGAGAAAAAAACAATTGTGACAAACACCCATCAAGCGCGAACAAGATAAAGTGTCTTGTTTTAGGCATGATAGCCTCTCAATGGTGCTACAACTCATGTTTTTCACTCCCATGTTCCACTACAAAGAAGTTATTTCCATATTCATATGAGACAGGCCCTGCCCACAGACAACCCAATTTCAAATTATTAAGCAAATTGTCTCCGACGAAAGAAACAGCACACCCACAGACATATGATTCGGACTATGTGTGCCTTGTTGGTGTGGTGCAGTTAATTCCCTTTACCCTGATAGAAATCAAGGGCCTATGCCAGGGATGCCTTTATACTTTGGGAAGTCTCCTTTGTGCCTTTACAGAGAGGATATTTCCATATTCAAATAACACTGGTTCTGTCCACAAACAGTCCAGCTCAAAAATGTCAGACAACTCCTCTCAGGATAAGAGAAACAGCACAACGACAGACATACATTTGGACCTATGTGGGTCTTGTTGGTGTGGTGCAGCTGAATCACCATAGGCACATGGAAGCAAGGGCCCATGCCTAGGATGCCCTTATACTTTGGGAGACAAACAATTGTGAGGAGCACCCATCAGCTGAGAACAAGATAAAGTGTCTTGTTCTAGGCATTGTAGCCTCTCAATAGTGCTACAACTCACATTTTTCACTCACATGTGCCATTGCAGAGAGGAAATTTCCATATGCACATCAGACTGGTCCCACCCTCAGAGAGTCCACCTTCAAAACTTCAGGCAAATCCTCTCCGCACGAGAAACACAGCACAACTACAGGTGTACGTTTCAGTCTATATGAGCCTTATCAGGGAAGTGCAGCTGTTAGCCTCTAAGCTCATGGAGAGCAAGGGCCCAAGCCTGGGATGCCCGTATACTTTGGGAGACAAACAATTGTGAGGAGCACCCATGAAGCACAAACAAGATAAAGCTCTAGTCATGATAGCCTCTCAGTGGTGCAGCAACTCATGTTTTTCACTCCCACATGCCATTGCAGAGAATAAATTTCCATATTCATATCAGACTGGTCCTGCTCACAGGCAGTCCAGCTCTAAAACGTCAGGCAAACATTCTCCAATGAAAGAAACAGCACAACAACAGATGCACATTTGGAATCTGTGGTCCGCATTGTTGTGGTGCAGCTGATTCTCTCTTGGTTCATGGAGAGCAAAGGCCCATGCCTAGGATGCCCTTATACTTTGGGAAACAAACAACTGTGAGGAGCACCCATCAAGCACCAACAAGATAAAATGTCTAGTTCTAGGCATGGTAGCCTCTCGATATTGCTACAATTTACATTTGTCAATCCCATGTGCCATTGCAGAGAGAAAATTTCCATAGTCATAGCACAACTACAGACATACGTTTCAGCCAATGTAGGCATCGTTGATGTGGTGCAGCTTATTCCCTCTTGCTTCCTGAGAGCAAGAGCCCATGCCTGGGATACCCTTATACTTTGGGAGACAACTGTGAGGGGCACCCATCAGGCACAAACAAGATAAAGTATCTTGTTTTAGATATGGTAGCCTCTCAAAGGTGCTACAACTCACATATTTCACTCCCATGTGCCATTGCACATAAACATTCCCGCTATGAAATGTCAGGCAAATCCTCTCCGCCCAAAAGAATCAGCACAACCACAGACGAACATTTCGGCCTATGTGAATCCCCCTAGGCAAATGAAAGAAAAGGTCCATGCCTGGGATGCACTTATACTTTGTGAGACAAACAGTTGTGAGGAGTACCCTTCCAGCGTGAACAAGATAAAGTGTTTGGTTCTAGGCATTGTAGCCTCTCAATGGTGCTACAACTCACGTTTTTAACTCCTATGTGCCATTGCAAAGAAGACATTTCCATATTCATATCAGAATGGTGCTGCCCACGGCCAGTCAGGTTCCAAATATCAGACAAATCCTCTACACACGAAAGAGACAGCAGAACCACAGATGTATATTTCGGCCTATGTGAGCCTCATTTGCATGGTGCAGTTGATTCTCTCTAAGCTGATGGAGAGCAAGAGCTCATGCCTGGGATACCCTTGTACTCTGGGAGGTAATCAACTGTGAGAAAGACCCATCAAGCCCAAACAACATAAAGTGTCTTGTTTTAGGCATGGTAGTATCTCAGTGGTGCTACCACACTGCAGAGAGAAAATTTCCATATTCATAGCACAACCACAAATGTAAATTTCAGTCTATGTGGGTCTGATCAGTGTAGTGCAGCTGAATCCCTCTAGGCACATGAAAGCAAGGGCCCATGCGAGGAATGGCCTTATACTTTTGGAGACACAGAATTGTGAGGAGCACCCATCAAGCGTAAACAAGATAAAGTGTCTTGTTTTAGGCACGGTAGCCTCTCAATGGTGATACAATTCACGTTTTTGACTCCCAAGTGCCATTGCAAAGAAGAAAATTCCATATTCATATTACACAGGACCTGCCCACAGACTACCCAACTCCAAAACGTAAGGCAAATCTTCTCCGACAAAAGAAACAGCACAACCGCAAACGTACGTTTCGGCTAATGTTGGTGTGGTGCAGCTTATTCCCTCTAGCCTGATGGAGAGCAGGAGCACATGTCTGGAATGCCCTTGTACTTTAGGAGACAAACAATTGTGAGGAGCATACATCAAGCACAAACAAGATTAAGTGTCATGTTCTAGGCATGGTAGCCTCTCAATGTTGCTACAACTCATTTTTTCCCCTCCCATGTGCCATTACAGAGATAAAATTTCCATATTCAAACCAGCCTGGTCCTGCCCAGAGACAGCTCAAATCCAAAATTTCAGGCAAATTCACTATACATATGAGAAACAGCACAACCACAGATATACATTTCAACCTATGTGGGTCTCATCAGTGTGGTGCAGCTGAATCTCTCTAGGTACATGAAGCAAGGGCCCATGCCTGGGATGCCCTTATACTTTGGGAGACAAGCAATTATAAAGAACACCCACCAAGCTTAGAAGATAAAGTGTCTTGTTCTTGGCATGGTAGTCTCTTAATTGTGCTCCAGCTCATGTTCTTCACTCCCATGTGCAATTGCAGAGAGAAATTTTCCATATTCATATCAGACTGGTCCTGCCAACAGACAGTCAAGCTCTGAAATGTCAGGCAAATCCTCAAGAGAAACAGCACAACCACAGGTGTATGTGCTGGTCTATGTGGGCCTTGTTGGGGTGGTGCAGCTGAATCTCTCTATTCTCACGGAATCAACGGACCATGCCTGGAATGCCCTTATAGTTTGAGAGACAAACAATTGGGAGGAGCAGCCATCAAGAGCGAACAAAATAAAGTGTTTTGTTTTAGGCATGGTGACTCCTTATTGGTACTACAACTCACATTTTTCACCTCCATATTCATATCACACTGGTACTGCCCACAGACAGTCCAGTTCCAAAATGTCAGGTAAATCCTCTCCGTATGAGAGAAACAGCACAACCACAGACGTATGTTTTAGCCTATGTGGGCCACATCGGTTTGGTGCAGCTGATTCCCTTGAGGCTCATGGAGAGTAAGGCCAATCCCTGGGATGTCCGTATACTTTGGGAGACAAATTGTGAGGGACACCCAACAAGCTCAAACAAGATAAAGTGTGTTGTTCTAAGCATGGTAGGCTCTGAAAGATGCTACAACATTTTTAATCCCATGTGCCATTGCAGAGAGAAACTTCCATGTTCATACAAAACTGGTTCTACTCACAGACAGCCCAGCACTGAATTGTCAAGCAAATTCTCTCCACACAAGAAAAACAGCACAACCACAGACATCCATTTCAGCCTGTATGGGTTTCATGGGTACAGTTACAGCTGATCCACTCTAGGCTCATGAAGAACAAGGGCACATGCTTGGGATGCCCTTATACTTTGGGAAACAAAGTCCCATGTTCTAGGTATGGTAGCGTCCCATGTGCCATTGCAGAGAGGAAATTTCCATATTCATATTAGACTGGTCCTGCCCACAGACAGTCCAGCTCCGAAATGCCAGGCAAATTCTCTCCGCACTAATGAAACAGCATAACTATAGACGTACATTTCAGCCTACGTGAGCTTTGTCGGTGTGTTGCAGCTGAATCCCTCTAGGCACATGGAAGCAATGGCCCATGCCTGGGATGCCCTTATACTTTGGCAGAGAAACAATTTTGAGGAGCACCCTTCAAGAGCGAACAAGAAAAAGTGTCTTTCTTCTCTAGGCATTGTAGCCTCTCAATGGTGCCACTGCAGAAAAGAAACTTCCATCTTCATATCACACTGGTCCCACCCATAGACAGTCCAGCTCTAAAATATCAAGTAAATCCTCTCCGCACAAGAGAAACAGCACAAACACAGATGTCTACATGGACCTCATCAGTATAGCATGACTGAGTTCCTCTATACACGTGGAAGCAAGGGCCTGTGCCTGGGATGCCCTTATTCTTTGGGAGATAAAGAATTGTGAGGCTCACTAATGAAGCATGAACAAGATAAAGTGTCTTGTTCTAGGCATGGTAGCATCTCAATGGTGCAACAACTCACGTTTTACACTACCATGTGCCATTGCAGAGAGGAAATTTCCATATTCATATCAGACTGGTCCCGCCAACAGACAGTCCAGCTCTGAAATGTCAGGCAAATCCTCTCCGCATGAGAGAAACACCACAACCTCAGATGTACGTTTCAGCCTATGTGGACTTCATCGGTGTGGTGCAGCGGAATCCCTCTAAGAACATGGAAGCAATGGTCCATGCCTGGGATGCCCTTATACGTTGGTAGACAAACAATTGTGAGGAGCACTCATCAAGCATGAACAAGATAAATTGTCTTTATCTAGGCATGGTAGCCTTTCAATGGTGCTATAACTCATGTTTTTCACTCCCATGTGCTACTGAAGAAAGAACATTTCCATATTCATATCTGACTGGTCCTACTCACAGACAGCCCAACTCCAAAATTTCAGGCAAATCCTCTCCACACGAGAGAAACAGCACAAGCACAGATGCACATCTTGGAATTTGTGGTCTTCATTGTTGTGGTGCAGCTGATTTTCTCTTGGCTGATGGAGAGCAAGGGCTTATGCCTGGGATGCCCTTATACTTTGAGAGACAAACAATTTTGAGAAGCACCCAACAAGCACAAACAAGATAAAGTGTCTTGTTCTAAGTATGGTAGCCTCTCAATATTGCTACATTTTTCACTCTCATGTGCAATTGCATAAAGGAATTTTCCATATTGATCAGACTGGTTCTGCCCATGGAAAGTCTAGCTCCAAAATGTCAGGTAAATCTACTTCACATGAGAAAAACAGCACAACCACAGATGTACTTTTAGGCCTATGTGGGCTTTGTTGAGATAATGCAGCTAAATCCCTCTAGGCACATGGAAGCAAGGGCCTGTGCCTGGGATGCCCTTATACTTTGGGAGATAAAGAATTGTGAGGCTCACTAATCAAGCATGAACTAGATAAAGTGTCTTGTTTTAGGCAGGGTAGCCTCTCAATGGTGCTACAACTCAAGTTTTTCACTCCCATGTGCCATTGCAAAGAAGACATTTTCATATTCATATCAGACAAGTCCCCCACCACAGACAGCACAACTCTAAAATGTTAGGCAAATCTTCTCAGATGAAAGAAACAGCATAATCACAGACATATGTTTTAACCTATGTGGGCCTCATCAGTGTGGTACTGCTGTTTCTCTCATGCCTGATGGAGAGCAAGGGCTCATGACTGGGTTGCTGTTATACTTTGGGAGACAAACAACTGTGAGGAGCAGCCATCTAGAGCAAACAAGATAAAATATCTGCTTCTAGTCATGGTAGCCCTTTAATGGTGCTACAAGTCATGTTTTTCTCTCCCCTGTGCCATTGCAGAGAGAAAATTTCCATATTCATATCAGATTGGTCCTGCCCACAAAAAGTGCAGCTCTGAAATGTCAGACAAACCCCCTCCATACAAGAGAAACAGCACAACCACAAACATACATTTTGGTCTACGTGGGACTTGTCAGTGTGGTGCAGTTGAATCCCCCTAGGCACATGGAAGTAAGGGCCCCTGCCTGGGATGCCCTTATACTTTGAGAGACAAACAATTGCGGTGAGCATACATTAAGCAAAGCAAGATAAACTGTCATGTTCTATAGATGACAGCCTCTCAATGGTGCTACAACTCATGTTTTTCACTCCCATGTGCCATTGAAGAGAGAAACTTTCCATGCTCAAATCAGACTGGACCTGCCCATAGACAACTCAACTCAACTCAACTCAACTCAACTCAACTCAACTCAACTCAACTCAACTCAACTCAACTCAACTATTTCAGGCAAATCCTCTCCACACAAGAGAAACAGTACAACAACAGATGTATGTTCCAGCCTATATTAGCATAGTCAGTGTGGTGCAACAGACTCCCTCAAGACACATAAAGTAAGGGCCTCTGCCTAGGATGCCCTTATACTTTGGGAGCCAAACAATTGCGAGGAGCACCCATTAAGCGCAAACAAGATAAAGTGTCTTGTTCTAGGCATGGTAACATCTCAGTTGTGCTACAACTCTTGTTTCTCACTCCGATGTGCCACTGCAGAAAGAACATTTCCATATTCAAATGAGACTGACCCTGCCCACAGACAGACCAGCTACGAAATTTCAGGCAAATCCTCTCCGCATGAGAGAAACAGCACAACTCCAGATGTACGTTTCGGCCTATGTGGACCTTGTTGGTGTGGTGCAGCTGAATCCCTTGAGCATCACTTGAGAGGCCACCCATGTCTTGAGCAAAGCACTTTATTTTGTTCTTTCTTATTGTGCGTTCCTCAAATTCTTTTGTTTTTGTAGTATCCCTAGGTGGAAGGGCATCTTAGTTATGGGCCCTTGCTTCCATGTGCCCAGATGGAATCTGCTGCATCACACTGACGCGGTCCACATAGACTGAAATGTACGTCTGGGGTTGTGCTGGTTCTGTCGTGCAGAGAGACATTTTGGAGCTGGACGGGACTACTCTGATATGAATATGGAAATTTTCTCTTTGCAATGGTACATGGGGGTGAAAAATGTGACTTGACCAAAACACTTTATTTTGTTTTTTCTTGGTGTACATTCGTCACATTCTTTTGTTTTTGAACTTTTTAACCTTATGTTGTCTTTCGATGTAATGTCTAGCTACTGGTGTCCTTTTCAATTGCTGCTTATTTAGTGTAACATTTAGACCTCTGACAATCAGGGACCTATGTTCTCACATCCTAACGTGAAATGCTCTAGTGGTCTTGCCCATGTGAAATAAATTACAGGGACACTTTAAAGGGGAACATTCACTTAAAAAAATAATTTGAGCAAGGGTCCTCAGTAGCATGGTAAACGGAGCTTGCTTTAACATTAGCCTAGAAAAATGCAGCTCGGAAGAGAAGCACGAACGTGCTCCCTGGGCTGCTGGGAGGGAGGTGGGAAGTCCTGAGGAGGAGTGCCGCATATACAGGGTGACACACATTGCGGAAGTGCCCGTTTACAAGACTTCAAATCTCCAATGTCGGGCTACTAAAAATAAAAAGAATAGCATCGTTAACATTACTTTTTCACATACAACCTTTGATCAAATTATTTTTTTTAAGTGAATGTTCCCCTTTAATAGATAAACAAAGAAGATGTAGTGCATGTAATGTTCTCCTTGACTACTATCTTGTAACCCGTTGATGGTACTTCAAATTTCACGCCTATTGTCATGTTTGAGCATGAGACACAGCCCTGACACCCTTATTACTGGGATCCCTGTCCATAGCTTTTCCATATTTCTCTACAGGGTCTGATCTCAACAGCTCGTCTCTAACACTCCTTCCCTTCTTTAAACGAAAAGGGGTGGCTTAGAGAACATATGTCCTATCGTTGGATCATTGGATAGTAGTCCCCAATTGTTTAAAGCAGTCTCCCTGAATCTTTTTGATAGATCACTATATGTCGTTGTGATTATCATCCTATCTTGTTTCCATGAATCTTTCTGTTTGGTGTCCTGTAATATTTGCCTATCCATACAGCTCACTTTCTGGGTGCGCCTGTCTATTTCATCTTTATTATAGCCCCTCTCACTGAATCTCCTACCCATAGTTTCAAAGTACAAGTGGTACAAGGCATGGGAGTGTTGGACAGTATAAGCATGGGTCTGTGGATTCTAGTGGAGAGTGGTACAAGGTCGGAGGGACAGACAGTGTATGCGTGGTTTTGTGGATACTAGCGGACAGTGGTACAAAGTTGATGGGTCAGACACTGTATATGAGTTTGTGTGGATACTAGCGGAGAGTGGTACAAGGTCAAAGGGGTAAAACAGTATATGTGTGGTTGTGTGGATACTAGTGGACAGTGTTACATGGTCAGGGGGTCAGACAGTGGGTTTGTGGTTCTGTGGATACTAGTGGACAGTGGTAAAAGGTCAAGGGGGTCAGAAACTGTGTGTGGTTAGGTGGATAGTAGTGGACAGTGGTACAAGGTTGGGAGGTCAGAAACTGTATGTGTGATTCTGTGGATACTAGATGACATAAGCCAGCACAACAGAGGTTAATATAGAACACACACACCTGTAAATCCCACAGCAACCCAAGATCACCTGGCAAAGATCAACAGCCAATGGAAAAACAACATACACCTGACGACATCACACACACAACTGACAGCTATTCATCATTTACTACAAATCACACAAACAACAAGAGACATACTGGCAAACACCCACCTGGACAACACACACCCTCCCATTGGTCACTCATGACCCCATGGCCACACCTTGACAACACTCTATAGAGACAGAGAGAGAGAGATCAGGTGTATGTTTGCTTACCTATTTCTGTGATGATAGCAGAGACGAAGGTGTGCACGGGCAATGGATCACCTTCTTACCCCAAGCATACCTGTTGATGCTGATGTTCAACAGTCTAGACAGTCAGAGAGGAGCCCATCTCCACCTGGAGAACCACAACTGGCAGCAGCACCCCAGCTGCTGCAACCAGATTGCCCAACGCTGCCACAAGGACCTGAGGAGCAGCACAGGAATGACACATGTCCGCACAGACCCAGAATATTATGTACACACTCCTGGGAATGATGTGGAGGTCAGAGACAGGTACAGGTAGACCTCCCACAGCATCATTCAGTTGTATGAGGTGATGAAGGATGACATCAACCTCATATACCAGCCCAACCGGGCCCCAGCTGGATTGCAGAAGCTCACGATGCGAGAGAGAATGAATGACATCTGAGTGACATTAGAAGTGTAGAACATCATTCTGGTGTGTCCACTCATTTCAAAATGGGCAGATGTGGTAACTCCAGTTTTACAGTTCAGGGTATAGAGCGGGTTACCCTGGGAGTGCACAAAGGATGTTTCGAAGATAAATTATCCAGAAGAGAGGGCTTTTGGTTATTGAATTATGGACGAGACATCCGAGTGGCCTTGACAGGGAATATGATGTCACTTGTTATTTTTAGCTCCACCATCTTGTATGGCAAAGATATTAAAGACATGTAAATGTGTGCACTGGACATTGCCCGTCACATGCATATATTTCATCATGGTGTTCCTGGTATGCTTGTATTAATTTAGTAGGAGCACGATGTATTGGTGGTTTGAAAATGCAGGCATATTGTTTATAAGTGTTATCTGATTGCCATTATCTCCTTTTCATAGATTTGAGGTTGAATACTGCGTGTTCATGTATGCCCCATGTTGATAAACTTTTAATGTAATTGTGATTTATATAGCTTTGTGTGACACCTATAGAGTGGAGCTATCTATGTACACGCAATACATATGTTATATACCATCATACTTGTATTATTTATGAGACATTGAGTTTGATCAAATGTGCCCTTATATGCCTTGAATATATATGTGCATTTTATTGCATATTAGTCTTTCATTGAGACAGATAATTTATTTGTTATTTAAAGGGATAGTTTTGGACATGCGCCTCTCTCACAATTTCTCTACATCTAGTAGGAATCTTATTTTTTTTAAACATATTTCATTGATAACTTTTATGGTCTTTGAGGTCTGCATTGTTGTCCTTTACATCGATAGGCTTAAGATCTATATCTCGGTTGTGTGTAATTGTAATGTCAATTTTAATATTGTTAAAACATTTGTGTAATTTATCTGACATAAAATTCTAGGCTACATTCTGTTTGACTTTGAATATGTTTCATCCATAATGTTTATCTAATGCACTCAATGGATTGGTTTGCTTAATGGTCCCGATTTGCTTGCTCAGGATATATAGGGAATTAATGCACACACACAGATGCAAGACACACACACAGATAGACACACATGCAAATGCACTCGCATGCACTGAGATGCATAAAGAGTGACACAGTCATACACACATACATGCAATGCACAACATTCAGACACATAGAGTGTGATACAGACATGCAATACACACAGTGAGGAACACACAGGCACACACAGAAACACACACACATAGAAGTGAGTCATAAGGTGGTGACTTACGTGTCATTGTACGTGTTTGTACTTATGCCTCCACTGTGGCATTCATTCATGTAGTTGAAATGCATGTGGTAATTGTACATACTTTGGTGGAAGGTGGATCATGCTGGCTTCCGGGGTGTGAGTGAGTGTGAGTGAGTGGCATTCATTCATGAAGTTGAAATGCATGTGGTAATTGCGCATACTATGGTGGAAGGTGGATCGTGCTGGCTCCTGGGGTATGAGTGAGTGTGAGTGAGACTATGGTGGAAGGTGGATTGTGCTGACTCCCGGGGTGTGAGTGTGTGTGATTGAGTGAGAGTGTGTGAGTGTGAGAAAGTGTGAGTGAGTTTGCGAGTGAGAGTGTGTGAGAGGGTGTATGAGAGTGTGTGAGTGAGAGAGTGTGAGTGAGAGAATGTGAGTGTGTGAGTGAGAGTGTGAGTGAGAGTATGTGAGTGAGAGTGTGAGTGTGTGAGTGTGAGTTTGTGTGTGAGGGAGAGTGTGTGAGTGTGAGTGATTGAGTGTGAGTGATTAAGTGTGTGAGTGTGTGAATTATTGTGTGTGATTAAGTGTGAGTGTGTGTGTGTTTTTTGTCTGATGTGTTTGTGTCTGTGGTATAGGAGTGAGTGGCAGCCATTTTGTTTTTTGAGTTACTTGGATAGTGGTGGGCAGGCTGGATAGTGGGGGCAGGCCAACTCCCTGCATGATTTAAATCACTCCCCCAATAAATCACCCAATGGGAGCAGTAACTCCTCCTTACTTAAGTAGAGGTAACATAACAATGTAACACACGGTGGCTCTTCAGTTGAGGCAGAGTAGCAATATGCTGAGGGATCAAATAGAAAGTGGTGTTTGAGGCTTGCCCTCTGTAACATACAGCAAAGCATCTCTCTCCCTTTAAGGAGAAAGGGCGGGAATCAGGAAGTGGAGGAGTGACAGTTGAAAACAGGCAGTTAGTGAGTTTGACTGAAGAGAAGAAAAGAATTAAATAAAAGAATCGCTATTAAGTTTATCCCTGAGTTTGTATTTTATGGAAACATTACACCCTCGTACTGAAACAGAGTGAATGGCGGGTTACAGTTATCTGTGGGAGGTGAAACAGTGTGTTTGTGGGGTCATGATCCTGAGTGAGAAGTTACTGATATCCCCTACTTCAGGAGCGAGTGGAAGTTATATTTTTTTGTCAGTTGGATAGTGGTGGGCGAGCCAACTCCCTGTATGATAAACACGCCCCATTGATTCACCCAGTGGGAGCAGTAAAGTCCCCATTGAATCACCCAATGGGAGTTGTGTCTCCTAATGAGGCATAAATTATGTAATGAGGCATTCTGTTCAATGTGTGTTTGTTTTCGGAGGAGACATAAATTATGTTCTGTGTGTGAGGTACCATAAATTATGCAGTGAGGCTTATTCTTTTATATATATAGATATATATAGATATATTTATATATATATGTATGATAATGATATCTTTGCCTGTGTGTGTGTGACAAGTAAAATGTCACTCGAAGGGTTAATGTTTCTATTCGAGAGAAGCAATGAGGGCGTGAATTGCTTGTATCCATTCCAGGGATTGCATTAATGGATATGTTTAATGATTAGCTGATGCCTATTCAAAAGTCTAAACAGACACAGCCGCAACCCCAGATCATGAGTATGCGTGTCAAACGCGCAACGCGTTGATCGTTGAGGGACTGATTGAAACACACCTTGCTGGTCAACATATGAGTACTCCATAAAATTCTCTCCTCCATCTTCTTGAAATCTTTTGGACGTTGTGAAGGTACTTATACATTTTTATATTATGTCACAATAAAATCATTGCTTTTACTGAATTTGCAGATTGTTTACGAGTGATTTTTTTTTATTTTTTTTTTTTTTATTTTTTTTTTTAACTTCCATGTTTGTATTACCCTTTACATGTAGAGAGAGACCCTAAGGGGTAGATTTAAAGGCAGGTGTTAATATAGCCGGTAGGGCCAAAGTGAATACCAGCTGAAAAACTAACATGTCTAACGCGGTATTCAGAGACCCTACCAGCTAAAATAACAAAGGACGTTAAGCAACAGAAACGGGCTAAACATCCATTTTGTGAGTTAAGTTCCCAAAATGCCACTAAGAGCAGTGATACTGGGAACTTAACAGTCAAAAACAATGAACAATCAGTGCCTGACATACTGCCAAGCACCGATCATTAACTGATCCATGTTACACTTACCTGTCATCCACTGTCCTTCTGTCTTCTCTTCTTTCTTCTGTCTTCTCTTCTTTATTCTGCCTTCTCTTCTATCTTCTCTTCTATCGTCTGTCTTCTCTTCTATCTTCTATCTTCTATCTTCTACCTTCTCTTCTTTCTTCTATCTTCTGCCTTCTCTTCTATCTTCTGCCTTCACTTCTATCTTGTGTCTTCTCTTCTATCTTCTACATTCTGTCTTCACTTCTATCTTGTGTCTTCTCTTCTATCTTCTATCTTCTCTGCTATCTTCTGCCTTCTCTTCTATATTCTGTCTTCTCCTCTATCTTCTGCCTTCACTTCTATCATCTATCTTCCACCTTCTCTTCTTTCTTCTATCTTCTGTATTCTCTTCTATCTTCTGTCTTCTCTTCTATCTTCTGTCGTCTCTTCTTTCTTCTATCTTCTGCCTTCTCTTCTATCTTCTATACAGTCTTCTGATTCTTCTTTCTTCTGCCTGTAAAATAAAACAAAGTATAAATACCAAGCATAATTGAAGACATTGTTTAACCCTTTGAGTGGCAGAGGGGTAACCAATGCATTGCAAAGCAATGTGTTGTGTACCTCACTGGCCCTCACAGGTTTAAATAGTATTGCGCCATGAATATTCCTCACATTAAATGCCTCTGTATAATGCCAAAATATATAATCAAGCCAAGAAGAAATAGTATACAATATACACAGAAATCACTGTTCTGCATTAATGCTAAGTAAATGCACTTAGCTAAATTCTTCATCCTCCGCCGCTTGGAGCGGCCGTGAGGGCATCAGCAGCGGAGACATCGATGTCCAGAACAGGTCCCTCTTCACCCCTGAATGGGCCGATGCCCATAGCACACTGAGGGCATTGGAAGTGAGCCTGACTTTATATATGGTCAATCTCACTTCCATTTCCCTCACAGCCATTGGCTGGGATGTTTTTACTCACATTCCAGCCAATCAGATTAAAGAATAGCCGATCAAATCTGATTGGCTGGGATGTGAGTAAGAACATCCCAGCCAATGGCTGTGAGGGAAATGGAAGTGAGCCTGCCCATATATAAAGGCAGGCTCACTTTCAATGCCCTCAGTGTGTTATGGGCATCGGCACATACAGGGCTGGAGGGGACCCGTGCTGGACATCTGTGTCTCCACTACTGCTGCCCTTGCAGCCACTCCAATCGGTGGAGACATGAAGACGTTAGCTAAGTGTATTTACTTAGCATTAATGCATGACATTGATTTCTGTGTATATGGATACTATTTTTTCTTGACATGATTATACTTTTGGGCATTAAAGGAATAGTAATACTTTAATGTTACTAATGTCCATAGTGTAGCTCTTTAAAAAATAATTAAATTGTCCCCAGGTTCATCTCTCAGACCTTTATAGTTTGAGAGAAAACCGTAAGCAAAGATCCCCTTCCCTCCCCCTTCCCTGAAGTCAGCGTTGTACTGACTGCAGGGAAATCCGGTCTTATTTTTCAACAGGTGGCTCTGCAGCAGAGCCGAGATCGCGTTAGTAAAAAATAATTATTTCACTGAAACGGTCTTCTACGTGTGCTTTGTTTGAAGATAGAAGGGAAGGCAGAAGGTAAAAGAAAGAAGAGAAGGCAGAAGAAAGAAAATAAGACATAAGATAGAAGAGAAGGCAGAAGATATAAGAAAGAAGAGAAGACAGAAGAGAAGGCAAAAGATAGAAGAAGGAAGAGAAGGACAGAAGATTGAAGAGAAGGCAGAAGATAGAAGGGAAGGACAGGAGATAGAAGAGAAGGACAGAAGACAAAAGAAAGAAGCGAAGATAGAATAGAAGGCAGAAGATAGAAGAAAGAAGAGAAGACAGAAGATAGAAGAGAAGACAGAAGATAGAAGAAAGAAAAGAAGACATAAGATAGAAGAGAAGGCAGAAGATAGAAGAAAGAAGAGAAGACAGAAGATAGAAGAGAAGACAGAAGATAGAAGAAAGAAAAGAAGACATAAGATAGAAGAGAAGGCAGAAGATAGAAGAAAGAAGAGAAGACAGCATACAGAACAGAAGACAGAAGAGAAGGCAGACGTTAGAAGAAAGAAGAGAAGGACAGAAAATTGAAGAGAAGGCAGAAGATAGAAGAGAAGGACAGAAGATAGAAGAAAGAAGAGAAGATAGAAGAGAAGGCAGAAGAGAAAGAAGAGAAGACAGAAGATAGAATAGAAAGCAGAAGACAGAATATAGAAGAGAAGATAGAGGATAGAAGACAAGCCAGAAGAGAGAAGAAAGAAGATCGGGGAGGGCAGAAGATAGAAGAGAAGGCAGAAGAGAAAGAAGAGAAGACAGAAGATAGAAGAGAAAGCAGAAGATAGAAGAAAGAAGAGAAGACAGAATATAGAAGAGAAGATAGAGGATAGAAGACAAGCCAGAAGAGAGTAGAAAGAAGATCGGGGAGGGCAGAAGATAGAAGAAAGAAGAGAGGATAGAAGAAAGAAGAGAAGGCAGAAGATAGAAGAGAAGGCAGAAGATAGAAGAAAGAAGAGAAGATAGAAGAAAGAAGAGAAGGCAGAAGATATAAGAAAGAAGAGAAGGCAGAAGATAGAAGAGAAGACAGAAGATAGAAGAAAGAAGAGAATGCAAAGGATAGAAGAAAGAAGAGAAGATAGAAGAAAGAAGAGAAGGCTGAAGATAGAAGAGAAGGCAGAAGATAGAAGAAAGCAGAGAAGACAAAAGATAGAAGAGAAGGCAGAAGATAGAAGAAAGAAGAGAAGGCAGAAGATAGACGAGATTGCAGAAGATAGAAGAAAGAAGAGAAGACAGAAGATAGAAGAGAAGGCAGAAGATAGAAGAAAGAAGATAAGGTAGAAGAAAGATGAGAAGACAGAAGATAATAGAAAAGACAGAAGATAGAAGAAAGAAGAGAAGACAGAAGGTAGAAGAGAAGGCAGAAGATAGAAGAAAGAAGAGACGATAGAAGAAAGAAATGAAGACAGAAGATAGAAAAGAAGACAGAAGACATAAGAAAGAAGAGAAGACATAAGATAGAAGAGAAGGCATAATATAGAAGAAAGTAGAGAAGACAGAAGATAGAATAAAAGGCAGAAGATAGAAGAAAGAAGAGAAGATAGAAGAAAGAAGAGAAGACAGAAGATAGAAGAGAAGACAGAAGAGAAGGCAGAAGATAGAAGAAAGAAGAGAAGACAGAAGATAGAAGAGATGATAGAAGAAAGAAGAGAAGGCAGAAGATAGAAGAGAAGGTAGAAGATAGAAGAAAGAAGAGAAGACAGAAGAAAGAAGAGAAGACAGAAGATAGAAGAGAAGACAGAAGATAGAAGAAAGAAGAGAAGACAGAAGAAAGAAGAGAAGACAGAAGATAGAAGAGAAGGCATAAGATAGAAGAAAGAAGAGAAGCCAGTATACAGAAGAGAAGATAGAAGAAAGAAGGACAGAAGATTGAAGAGAAGGCAGAAGATAGAAGAGAAGGACAGAAGATAGAAGAAAGAAATGAAGACAGAAGATAGAAGAGAAGACAGAAGATAGAAGAAAGAAATGAAGACAGAAGATAGAAGAGATGATAGAAGAAAGAAGAGAAGGCAGAAGATAGAAGAGAAGGTAGAAGATAGAAGAAAGAAGAGAAGACATAAGAAAGAAGAGAAGACAGAAGATAGAAGAGAAGACAGAAGATAGAAGAAAGAAGAGAAGACAGAAGAAAGAAGAGAAGACAGAAGATAGAAGAGAAGGCATAAGATAGAAGAAAGAAGAGAAGCCAGCATACAGAAGAGAAGATAGAAGAAAGAAGGACAGAAGATTGAAGAGAAGGCAGAAGATAGAAGAGAAGGACAGAAGATAGAAGAAAGAAATGAAGACAGAAGATAGAAGAGAAGACAGAAGATAGAAGACAAGCCAGAAGAGAGAAGAAAGAAGATCGGGGAGGGCAGAAGATAGAAGAGAAGGCAGAAGAGAAAGAAGAGAAGACAGAAGATAGAAGAGAAAGCAGAAGAGAGAAGAAAGAAGAGAAGACAGAATATAGAAGAGAAGATAGAGGATAGAAGACAAGCCAGAAGAGAGAAGAAAGAAGATCGGGGAGGGCAGAAGATAGAAGAAAGAAGAGAGGATAGAAGAAAGAAGAGAAGGCAGAAGATAGAAGAGAAGGCAGAAGATAGAAGAAAGAAGAGAAGATAGAAGAAAGAAGAGAAGGCAGAAGATATAAGAAAGAAGAGAAGACAGTAGATAGAAGAGAAGACAGAAGAAAGAAGAAAGAAGAGAATGCAAAAGATAGAACAAAGAAGAGAAGACAGAAGAAAGAAGAGAAGGCAGAAGATAGAAGAAAGAAGAGAAGACAGAAGATAGAAGAGAAGGCAGAAGATAGAAGAAAGAAGATAAGATAGAAGAAAGAACAGAAGGCAGAAGATAAACGAGATTGCAGAAGATAGAAGAAAGAAGAGAAGACAGAAGATAGAAGAGAAGGTAGAAAATAGAAGAAAGAAGATAAGATAGAAGAAAGATGAGAAGACAGAAGATAAGAGAAAAGACAGAAGATAGAAGAAAGAAGAGAAGACAGAAGAAAGAATAGAAGACAGAAGGTAGAAGAGAAGGAAGAAGATAGAAGAAAGAAGAGAAGGCAGAAGAAAGAAGAGAAGACAGAAGATAATAGAAAAGACAGAAGATAGAAGAAAGAAGAGACGACAGAAGAAAGAAGAGAAGACAGAAGGTAGAAGAGAAGGCATAAGATAGAAGAAAGTAGAGAAGACAGAAGATAGAATAAAAAGCAGAAGATAGAAGAAAGAAGAGAAGGCAGAAGATAGAAGAGAAGACAGAAGATAGAAGAGAAGATAGAAGAGAAGGCAGAAGATAGAAGAGAAGGCAGAAGATAGAAGAAAGAAGAGAAGATAGAAGAAAGAAGAGAAGGCAGAAGATATAAGAAAGAAGAGAAGACAGTAGATAGAAGAGAAGACAGAAGAAAGAAGAGAATGCAAAAGATAGAACAAAGAAGAGAAGACAGAAGAAAGAAGAGAAGGCTGAAGATAGAAGAGAAGGCAGAAGATAGAAGAAAGAAGAGAAGACAGAAGATAGAAGAGAAGGCAGAAGATAGAAGAAAGAAGATAAGATAGAAGAAAGAACAGAAGGCAGAAGATAAACGAGATTGCAGAAGATAGAAGAAAGGAGAGAAGACAGAAGATAGAAGAGAAGGTAGAAAATAGAAGAAAGAAGATAAGATAGAAGAAAGATGAGAAGACAGAAGATAAGAGAAAAGACAGAAGATAGAAGAAAGAAGAGAAGACAGAAGAAAGAATAGAAGACAGAAGGTAGAAGAGAAGGCAGAAGATAGAAGAAAGAAGAGAAGGCAGAAGAAAGAAGAGAAGACAGAAGATAATAGAAAAGACAGAAGATAGAAGAAAGAAGAGACGACAGAAGAAAGAAGAGAAGACAGAAGGTAGAAGAGAAGGCATAAGATAGAAGAAAGTAGAGAAGACATAAGATAGAATAAAAAGCAGAAGATAGAAGAAAGAAGAGAAGGCAGAAGATAGAAGAGAAGATAGAAGAGAAGGCAGAAGATAGAAGAAAGAAGAGAAGACAGAAGATAGAAGAGATGATAGAAGAAAGAAGAGAAGGCAGAAGATAGAAGAGAAGACAGAAGAAAGAAGAGAAGACAGAAGAAAGAAGAGAAGACAGAAGATAGAAGAGAAGGCAGAAGATAGAAGAGAAGGCAGAAGATAGAAGAAAGAAGAGAAGACAGAAGATAGAATAAAAGGCAGAAGATAGGAGAAAGAAGAGAAGATAGAATAAAGAAGAGAAGGCAGAAGATAGAAGAAAGAAGAGAAGACAGAAGATAGAATAAAAGGCAGAAGATAGATGAAAGAAGAGATGATAGAAGAAAGAAGAGAAGGCAGAAGATAGAAGAGAAGGCAGAAGATAGAAGAAAGAAGAGATGACAGAAGAAAGAAGAGAAGACAGAAGATAGAAGAGAAGGCATAAGTTAGAAGAAAGAAGAGAAGCCAGCATACAGAAGAGAAGATAGAAGAAAGAAGAGAAGGACAGAAGATTGAAGAGAAGGCAGAAGATAGAAGAGAAGGACAGAAGATAGAATAAAGAAATGAAGACAGAAGATAGAAGAGAAGACAGAATAAAGAAGACAAGCCAGAAGAGAGAAGAAAGAAGATCGGGGAGGGCAGAAGATAGAAGAGAAGGCAGAAGAGAAAGAAGAGAAGACAGAAGATAGAAGAGAAAGCAGAAGATAGAAGAAAGAAGAGAAGACAGAATATAGAAGAGAAGATAGAGGATAGAAGACAAGCCAGAAGAGAGAAGAAAGAAGATCGTGGAGGGTAGAAGATAGAAGAAAGAAGATGTGAAAATCCCAGTATTCAGCTGTTTTAATGAAAATTATAATGGAGGATATGTCTTGATTTCCTGAAAACCCATAATGTGTCTGATCAAAATATTAATACTAGTTATACTCAGACAAGTGTTCTATACAGGTTTATGCAGGTTAAAGCTATTGATTTGTTTATATGTCTCTGAGAAACAGTGTTTTGTGAAAAACTGCGTTTCCAACTGTTTTAATGAAACATATACAGAATCATATCTCTTGATTTCCTGAAAAACCAAGTAGTGTCTGGTGAAAATATTTTGACTAATTATACTCAGAGCTGTGTACTAAACAGGATTATGCAGTTTAAAACATTCCCTTTGTTTATAGCTCTCCGAGAAACAGCGACATGCGAAAATTACAGTATTCAGCTGTTTTAATGAAAACTGTACTGGAGCATATGTCTTCATTTCCTGAAAAACCATAAAGAGTCTGATGAAAATATTTAGACTAATTCCACTCAGACTGTCGGCGTTCGGTGGGGTTGCGGCGCATCAGTGTGCTCCGCCGCGACGTAGGTCTCCGTCGGCGCTCGCCGGGAATGCGGAAGCATCGGAGTGGGCCGTCGTGATGTCAGACGTTGCCGTGTCATCCATGACGCGGAGGGGGAACTCCTCTATATAACTAAGCGTCTCAGACTAGTCGACGCTTGGTTATTCACAGCTCCTTGCTGTTATCATTGCAAGCTGTCTCTACAAATTTGTTTCCTGCCTATATCTGACCCTCTGGCTATCCACCTGACAATTCCAAGTACTCCGTCTGCATTTGACCCTTTGGCTATCTTCCTGACCATCCATTCGGAAGCTATCAGCTCTGACCTTTGGCTTCCCTCCTGACTAGTCTT
The DNA here is from genome assembly GCA_037306005.1 of Rhinophrynus dorsalis. NCBI lineage: Eukaryota > Metazoa > Chordata > Amphibia > Anura > Rhinophrynidae > Rhinophrynus > Rhinophrynus dorsalis. The sequence continues at coordinate 189,529,319 of CM074724.1, read as the reverse complement.
CTGGCTGTCCGTCTACCTTCTCCTTCCTGTTCCTTTTTGAGCCTGTGACTCAGGGGGGTCCTCAGTTTCCTGTCTGGGGCTCTCCCTCTGTCTGGGTTCTTAGTTTGGGCTCCTCCTGCTATTGAGTTCCTACTCTGCCTGAGTCCTTTCCCTTATCTGTCAACTCTCACACTATCTGGCTTTCTGCTAGTTCTTTGTGGGGTCATTGTTTCCCATAGAGTACGGTTCAGCAAGCTTACATACCAAACCCTTTTTCCTCTTTGTACCTACAACAGTTCTCCGACAGAATAACCAAGCCAGATGATAGAACCCGCAGGGCTGGTTGATGCCCTATCGGCCTTGAGCAAACAGATCGCCACTCTCACGGACACTGTACAGGACCTACAGGCTAACCAAGCTACACTACAGCACCGCCTGCAGGACTTGCAGACCGCTACGGGACACGGCACTTCCACTTTGTCCTCAGGTACAACCCAACCTGTCATAACATCAGATATGTATGCAGGGGCTCCTGAACCCTTGTGCCCTTGCCGGAGAAGTTCTCCGGGGACAGAAAGGCCTATCTGGATTTCATCACTTCCTGTGAACTGCTATTTTCCGTAAATCCCAGGTCCTATGCTACAGACTTTGTCAAAGTACGGACCACTATCTCCCTCCTTTCCGGTGAACCCCGGGCCTGGCCTCTCCACCTGCTCCGGGATGAGAGTCCTGTACTCCGGTCCTGGGCTTCATTCCGTAGGTCTTTGGATTCGCTATATGAAGACCCCCTGCGTTCTTCCTCAGCTCAAAGTGCCATTAGAGCTCTTACCCAGGGCAGACGTCCGGTAGAGGACTACGTGGCGGAATTCCGTCGTCTCTCTATTGAGACCCAATGGAATGAGCCTGCGCTGTTAGACCAGTTCCGTCTTGGTCTGTCCGAAAATCTCAAAGACGAACTGGCTCGTATTGGCGTACCTCACTATTTGGAAGATTTGATTCACCTGGTTATTCAGCTCGACCGTCGCTTCCGAGAGCGTCGTCGGCAAAGGCAGGTCCCCTTGGCGTCTTCCTTCCGTGCCGCTCCCTCCACTACTTCCGACGTCTCTGTAGTTCTGCCGTCGGGTCCTTCGGAGGAGCCTATGCAGATAGGCCTGGTCCGTGGTCCTCTTACTGATGCGGAACGTATGCACCGTCGACGGCTCAACCTCTGTCTGTACTGCGGTAAGGAAGGTCACATGCTCCGAACCTGTCCTAAGAAGCCCCGTTCCACTAAAGGTAAATCAGATATACCGTTCCCGTCATCTCTTGTCTCCACTGCTTCTGTTTCTTATCTGTCTTTTTTCGTCTCTTTACAGTGGGGTTCTCAGCACAGTAACCTCACCGCCATCCTCGATTCTGGAGCCTGTGGATGTTTTCTGGATCAGCAGACAGCTGACCGTTTGGGCGTCCCCACACGGCTGAGGCAGACACCCAGGCATCTACAGTTGGCTGATGGCCGCAGCCTCCTGTCAGGTCCGGTCTCCTGGGAGACCCTACCGCTTCGGCTTCAAATTGGTTCCAGACATAGCGAAACCATCATCTTCGATATCATCTCATCACCTTTGCACCCTCTGATCCTGGGTCTCCCCTGGTTGCAGTTACATGACCCCCTAATCAGCTGGTCTACTGGCACTGTGTCCTTTTCTTCACCTTTTTGTACGAGCCACTGCCTGCCTCCACCTCAACTTCTGGCTCTTTACCCAACATCTGGATCATCTGTCTCTCTACCACCTCCATACCAGGCATATTCGGATGTCTTTGACCAAAAAGGGGTGGAGGTATTACCCCCACACAGGCCATATGATTGTCCCATAGATCTTCTTCCTGGGGCTCCTATACCCTACGGTCGTATATATCCACTCTCTGGGCCTGAGCTTGGATATCTCAAAGATTACATCGACGAGAACCTGCAGCTGGGGTTTATCCGGCCTTCCACCTCCCCTGCGGGAGCAGGTATCTTTTTTGTCGGAAAGAAGGACGGAGGACTCCAGCCCTGCGTGGACTACCGCGACCTCAATAAAATAACCAGAAAAAACCGGTACCCACTTCCATTAATCCCTGAGATGCTGGAGCACCTTTCCTCCGCTACTGTATTCACCAAAATTGATTTAAAAGGGGCCTACAACTTGGTGAGGGTACGTCCTGGAGATGAATGGAAGACGGCATTCCGTACCCGGTATGGCCATTTCGAATACCTGGTCATGCCATTTGGCCTCTATAACGCCCCGGCTACCTTCCAACACTTCATTAACAATGTTTTTAAGGACCTGTTGGATGTTTTTGTTATTATCTATCTGGATGATATCCTGATTTACTCTTCAACCCTTACAGAACACAGGGAACATGTCAAGACCGTACTGACACGCCTGTGGGAGCATCGGCTTTTTGCTAAGCTAGAAAAATGCCTCTTCGAGGTCCCGGAGTTGTCTTTTCTTGGTTTCATTGTGTCTCCAGGTCGTGTCACCATGGACCCTCAAAAAGTGGCAGCCATTGTACAGTGGCCAATTCCCGACTCAAAGAAGGCAGTGCAGAGGTTCGTGGGGTTTTCCAACTTCTACAGAAGATTTATCAGAGGGTTCTCACGAATTATAGCACCCATCACGGCCCTTACTAAGCTTAATATACGTTCCCAGTGGACCGAGGCCGCACAGAAGGCTTTCGACCGATTGAAACACATGTTCACACAGGCTCCCATTCTCCGTCAGCCCGATGTGCAGAGACCATTTATAGTTGAGGTGGTTGCGTCTGACACTGCTGTGGGGGCTATTTTGTCCCAACGTTCTGGTCCCAAAGACCTTTTATACCCTGTAGCCTTCTATTCTCGGAAGCTTACCCCAGCCGAGCATAACTATGACGTCAGCAACAAGGAACTGTTGGCTATTAAGTGTGCATTAGAGGAATGGCGACATCTCTTAGAAGGGGCCTTACATCCCATAACAGTGTTCACCGACCACCGGAACCTCGAGTATCTGAGATCTGCCAGACGGCTTTGTCCTCGACAGGCTAGGTGGGCCTTGTTCTTTTCCCGGTTTTCCTTGCATATCACCTACCGGGCAGGCTCAAAGAATGGTAAGGCTGATGCCTTATCACGGATCTACCCAGAGGTCCCTTCACAGTATCAATCATCGCCTGACACCGTGCTACACCCCAGTCATTTTCTGCTACTTGCAGATAGCCTTCTGGACCGCATTCGCCAAAACATTGTTGATAGTCCGAACCCGGAGGGATCTGAAGATCTGACCCTATCTGGGGGCCTGCTTTTCCGGCACCAACAAGTCTTCGTGCACAGACCCTTTCGCCAGGAGGTCCTACAGCTTTTTCACGATCACCCTACAGCAGGACACAGAGGGTATGCCAAGACCATGGACAACATACGCCGTTATTTCTGGTGGCCCAGTCTGGGGGGAGACGTCCTTAACTATGTATCCACCTGTGATACTTGCGCTAGGATGAAAGACAGTCACAGCAAACCATCAGGACTACTACATCCCTTACCGGTCCCAGGAGGCCCATGGCAGGATTTCACACTGGACTTTATTTCAGATCTACCCCCGTCCAACCAACAGAACACCATACTGGTTGTGGTGGACCGTTTCACGAAAATGGCTCATTTTCTACTTACCAAAGGACTACCTACTACTGCTCATACCGCCACTTTATTCTTGAAAGAGGTGTTCCGTCTCCATGGAGTACCTTTGTCGGTCACCTCAGATCGAGGACCCCAGTTTGTCTAAAAGTTCTGGCGTTCCTTCTGCTCCAACTTGTCCATCTCCTGTAATTTGTCTTCCGGATACCACCCAGAGACTAACGGACAAACGGAACGTACCAATCAAACTTTGGAGCAATATCTCCTCTGTTACACTACACACCTCCAGGATGATTGGTGTAGTTTCCTTCCCTTGGCAGAGTTTGCATATAACCATCAAAGACACCGTTCCATCCGTTCCTCACCGTTTCATGCCCTCTATGGCTTCCATCCAAGGGCTATCCCCGGGTTGCCCCCGGACCCCGCTGTCCCCGATTCAGCTCTCCGTGTGCAAGGATTGCAAGTCTGTCAAACGTTACTGTCCAACATACTAACGGTGGCACAAGCTTCCAAGAAACGGCAGGCTGATGCTCATCGAGTGCCGAGCCCTATCTACTCAGTGGGTGACAAGGTCTGGTTATCCTCTTCCCATCTACGGCTGTGTTGCCCAACTCGGAAACTGGGTCCCCGGTTTCTTGGTCCATTTGTTATTACCCGGATCATCAATACTGTGGCTGTCTGGCTCGCTTTACCCGCCTCGGTAAGGGTACACCCTACCTTTCATGTGTCTCAACTAAAACCATGGAGGCCCAGCCCATTTCCAGGACGTTGCCCAGTCCGGGCAACTCTCTGGGCCTGAGCTTGGATATCTCAAAGATTACATCGACGAGAACCTGCAGCTGGGGTTTATCCGGCCTTCCACCTCCCCTGCGGGAGCAGGTATCTTTTTTGTCGGAAAGAAGGACGGAGGACTCCAGCCCTGCGTGGACTACCGCGACCTCAATAAAATAACCAGAAAAAACCGGTACCCACTTCCATTAATCCCTGAGATGCTGGAGCGCCTTTCCTCCGCTACTGTATTCACCAAAATTGATTTAAGGGGGGCCTACAACTTGGTGAGGGTACGTCCTGGAGATGAATGGAAGACGGCATTCCGTACCCGGTATGGCCATTTCGAATACCTGGTCATGCCATTTGGCCTCTATAACGCCCCGGCTACCTTCCAACACTTCATTAACAATGTTTTTAAGGACCTGTTGGATGTTTTTGTTATTATCTATCTGGATGATATCCTGATTTACTCTTCAACCCTTACAGAACACAGGGAACATGTCAAGACCGTACTGACACGCCTGTGGGAGCATCGGCTTTTTGCTAAGCTAGAAAAATGCCTCTTCGAGGTCCCGGAGTTGTCTTTTCTTGGTTTCATTGTGTCTCCAGGTCGTGTCACCATGGACCCTCAAAAAGTGGCAGCCATTGTACAGTGGCCAATTCCCGACTCAAAGAAGGCAGTGCACAGGTTCGTGGGGTTTTCCAACTTCTACAGAAGATTTATCAGAGGGTTCTCACGAATTATAGCACCCATCACGGCCCTTACTAAGCTTAATATACGTTCCCAGTGGACCGAGGCCGCACAGAAGGCTTTCGACCGATTGAAACACATGTTCACACAGGCTCCCATTCTCCGTCAGCCCGATGTGCAGAGACCATTTATAGTTGAGGTGGTTGCGTCTGACACTGCTGTGGGGGCTATTTTGTCCCAACGTTCTGGTCCCAAAGACCTTTTACACCCTGTAGCCTTCTATTCTCGGAAGCTTACCCCAGCCGAACATAACTATGACGTCAGCAACAAGGAACTGTTGGCTATTAAGTGTGCATTAGAGGAATGGCGACATCTCTTAGAAGGGGCCTTACATCCCATAACAGTGTTCACCGACCACCGGAACCTCGAGTATCTGAGATCTGCCAGACGGCTTTGTCCTCGACAGGCTAGGTGGGCCTTGTTCTTTTCCCGGTTTTCCTTGCATATCACCTACCGGGCAGGCTCAAAGAATGGTAAGGCTGATGCCTTATCACGGATCTACCCAGAGGTCCCTTCACAGCATCAATCATCGCCTGACACCGTGCTACACCCCAGTCATTTTCTGCTACTTGCAGATAGCCTTCTGGACCGCATTCGCCAAAACATTGTTGATAGTCCGAACCCGGAGGGATCTGAAGATCTGACCCTATCTGGGGGCCTGCTTTTCCGGCACCAACAAGTCTTCGTGCACAGACCCTTTCGCCAGGAGGTCCTACAGCTTTTTCACGATCACCCTACAGCAGGACACAGAGGGTATGCCAAGACCATGGACAACATACGCCGTTATTTCTGGTGGCCCAGTCTGGGGGGAGACGTCCTTAACTATGTATCCACCTGTGATACTTGCGCTAGGATGAAAGACAGTCACAGCAAACCATCAGGACTACTACATCCCTTACCGGTCCCAGGAGGCCCATGGCAGGATGTCACACTGGACTTTATTTCATATCTACCCCCGTCCAACCAACAGAACACCATACTGGTTGTGGTGGACCGTTTCACGAAAATGGCTCATTTTCTACTTACCAAAGGACTACCTACTACTGCTCATACCGCCACTTTATTCTTGAAAGAGGTGTTCCGTCTCCATGGAGTACCTTTGTCGGTCACCTCAGATCGAGGACCCCAGTTTGTCTAAAAGTTCTGGCGTTCCTTCTGCTCCAACTTGTCCATCTCCTGTAATTTGTCTTCCGGATACCACCTAGAGACTAATGGACAAACGGAACGTACCAATCAAACTTTGGAGCAATATCTCCTCTGTTACACTACACACCTCCAGGATGATTGGTGTAGTTTCCTTCCCTTGGCAGAGTTTGCATATAACCATCAAAGACACCGTTCCATCCGTTCCTCACCGTTTCATGCCCTCTATGGCTTCCATCCAAGGGCTATCCCCGGGTTGCCCCCGGACCCCGCTGTCCCCGATTCAGCTCTCCGTGTGCAAGGATTGCAAGTCTGTCAAACGTTACTGTCCAACATACTAACGGTGGCACAAGCTTCCAAGAAACGGCAGGCTGATGCTCATCGAGTGCCGAGCCCTATCTACTCAGTGGGTGACAAGGTCTGGTTATCCTCTTCCCATCTACGGCTGTCTTGCCCAACTCGGAAACTGGGTCCCCGGTTTCTTGGTCCATTTGTTGTTACCCGGATCATCAATACTGTGGCTGTCCGGCTCGCTTTACCCGCCTCGGTAAGGGTACACCCTACCTTTCATGTGTCTCAACTAAAACCATGGAGGCCCAGCCCATTTCCGGGACGTTGCCCAGTCCGGTCCCCGCCTGTGTCTGTTCGGGGGCAGGACGAATATGAAGTACAGAAAATCCTGGACTCCCGCTTCCGAAGAGGTAAACTCGAGTACCTGATACATTGGTCTGGTTATGGCCCGGAGGATAGATCCTGGGAACCATTGGAGAATGTACACGCTCCTGCTCTGTTGCGTTCCTTTCATCGGACTCATCCGTCTCGGCCTCGTCCCCCTTGCGTCCGGAGGCCGCTCGTTGGGGGTGGGCTATGTCGGCGTTCGGCGGGGTTGCGGCGCTTCAGTGCGTGCCGCCGCACGTAGGTCTCTGTCGGCGTCCGCCGGGAATGCGGAAGCATCGGAGCGGGCCGTCGTGACGTCAGACGTTGCCGCGTCATCCATGACGCGGAGGGGGAACTCCTCTGTATAACCAAGCTTCTCAGTCTAGTCGACTCCGCCTGCATTTGACCCTTTGGCTATCTTCCTGACCATCCATTCGGAAACTATCAGCTCTGACCTTTGGCTTATCTCCTGACTAATCTTCTGGCTGTCCGTCCACCTTCTCCTTCCTATTCCTTTTTGAGCCTGTGACTCAGGGGGGTCCTCAGTTTTCTGTCTGGGGCTCTCCCTCTGTCTGGGTTCTTAGTTTGGGATCCTCCTGCTATTGGGTTCCTACTCTGCCTGAATCCTTTCCCTCATCTGTCAGCTCTCTGACTATCTGGCTTTCTGCTAGTTCTTTGTGGTGTAATTGTTTCCCATAGAGTACGGTTCAGCAAGAGTACATACCAAACCCTTTTTCCTCTTTGTACCTACAACAGTTCTCCAACACAGACTGGCGTACTATAGAGGTTTCTACAGTTTAACAGATTTGATTTGTTTGTGCGCCTCTGAGAAACTGCGTTTTGTGAAAAACTCACTTTGAAGCTATTTCAATGAAAACTATACTGGAGCATATAACTTGATTTCCTGAAAAACCAAAACATTTCTGTTAAAAATATTTTGAATATTTAGACTCAGAGTAGAGTACTATATAGGATTAAACAGTTTTAAACATTCCATGTCTTTTTACGTCTCTGAGAAAAAGAGAGATGTGAAAATCCCAGTATTCAGCTGTTTTAATGAAAATTATAACGGAGGATATGTCTTGATTTCCTGAAAACCCATAATGTGTCTGATCAAAATATTAAGACTAGTTATACTCAGACAAGTGTTCTATACAGGTTTATGCAGGTTAAAGCTATTGATTTGTTTATATATCTGTGAGAAAGTGTTTTTTGAAAAACTGCGTTTCCAACTGTTTTAATGAAACATATACAGAATCATATCTCTTGATTTCCTGAAAAACCAAGTAGTGTCAGGTCAAAATATTTTGACTAATTATTCTCAGAGCTGTGTACTAAACAGGATTATGCAGTTTAAAACATTCCATTTGTTTATAGCTCTCCGAGAAACAGCGACATGCGAAAATTACAGTATTCAGCTGTATTAATGTAAACTATGCTGGAGCATATGTCTTGATTTCCTGAAAAACCGTAAAGTGTCTGAGGAAAATATTTAGACTAATTCCACTCAGACTAGTGTACTATACAGGTTTCTACAGTTTAAAATATTTGATTTGTTGCTACGTCTCTGAGAAACTGAGTTTTGTGAAAAACTCACTTTGAAGCTATTTCAATGAAAACTATACTGGAGCATATAACTTGATTTCCCGAAAAACCAAAACATTTCTGTTAAAAATATTTTGCATATTTAGACTCAGAGTAGAGTACTATATAGGATTAAACAGTTTTAAACATTCCATGTCGTTAAACCTTTCTGAGAAACAGAGAGTTTTGAAAATCCCAGTATTCAGCTGTTTTAATGAAAATTATAATGCAGGATATGTCTTGATTTCCTGAAAACCCATATGGTGTCTGATTAAAATATTTAGACTAATTCCACTCAGACTGGCGTACTATAGAGGTTTCTGCAGTTTAAAAGATTTGATTTGTTGATACACCTCTGAGAAACTGCGTTTTGTGAAAAACTCACTTTGAAGCTATTTCAATGAAAACTATACTGGAGTATATAACTTGATTTCCCAAAAAACCAAAACATTTCTGTTAAAAATTTTTGAATATTTAGACTCAGAGTAGAGTACTATATAGGATTAAACAGTTTTAAACATTCCATTTCTTTATACCTCTCTGAGAAACAGAGAGATGTGAAAATCCCAGTATTCAGCTGTTTTAATGAAAATTATAATGGAGCATATGTCTTGATTTCCTGAAAAACCATAATCTGTCTGATCAAAATATTTAGACTAGTTATACTCAGACTTGTGTTCTATACAGGTATATGCAGGTTAAAGCTATTGATTTGTTTATATGTCTCTGAGAAACAGCGTTTTGTGAAAAACTGCTTTTCCAACTGTTTTAATGAAACATAAACAGAAATATATCTCTTGATTTCCTGAAAAACCATGGTGTAGATTTAAAGTCAGCCGTTAAACCATCCGCTAAGTAAAAAAGGCACATCGGCCGCAAAGAACACATGGTTTACGGCAGATTAAAAGGTAAGCGTACAAGAATAGCTATCGGACGTAGGCACTACAAAAACACTTTAAACAAAAACCAGCGTCGCACCTGATTTCGCATCACCGTGCATCCCAAACACCCGTTAAAACACAACTTAACTCAAAATGTTACATTACGGCTGCCGTTGTCTAGCAACCCTGATAGATGCACAAACAAAATTCAAACCTACAGCCAATCCCAAGGCCCCAAAGTATCAAAAATGTTCAAATACACCTATATATACCTCAAAATAACGGTTACACCCTGTCTGTGTTTCGAGTTTCAGCAAGCTAGAGCACAGGACCCAGGAGAGAAGGATAGCGTTTAGAGAGAGAGAGAGAGAGAGAGAGATAGAGAGAGAAGCATACACAGCAGTAATGTAGAGGGATCTTGGAGAGAAGTACATTTAAATAGACACATAGCACACTTTTGCACATAGCACATACATCCATCCAAACACAAACACATACACATACATACACATAGTCTTTTTTTTTTTTCATCACACCTTACACATTTTAAACTTTATTTTTACAGTGTGAATCCGTGAGTGAAAGTGTGTGACAGAGAGTGAGTGGGATCGAGTGTGTCTGTGAGGGCGTGTGAGAGTGCCTGGGTGTGAGTGGGTGAATGATGGCTAGGAGAGGAGGACAGGAGAGAGGGATGGGGAGACTAGTGGAGGAGGAGGAGGAAGGTCAGGAGGGGATCCCTCAGCAGAGCAGGGGTGGGAGAGGGAGATACGCAGGGCGGAGGGGGACCAGGCCCACAAGAACAGGCACACGAAGAAGAACAGGGACAGATCCTGCAGTGGGACGAGGGGTAGTTCCTGGGGACCACCACACACAGGCAGGGGCAGAGCAGGCAGGACACTCCGGTTTTTACTCCTCGCATGCCGGAGCTGAGGGGGACAGGGTCAGGGATCCCCGATATACCGAGGAAGAAAACACGGCCCTCGTGGAGGCTGTGCTGGAGAGGGAGAGTGTCCTCTTCCCGGGGGACAGACTCCCTGGCCTGTCTGCGAGGAGGAGAGCTGCCTGGAGTCAAATCTGCAGCAGAGTTAATGCGGTGGCCACCTGCAGACGGGATGTGGACTCAATCAAGAAGAGATGGGGCGACTGCAAAAGGCAGGTGAAGAGGAAGATGGGGGATGCCGCCCTTCACGCCCAAGCCACCGGAGGTGGGCCACCTGTCCCCATCACCTTCAGCACATGGGAGGAGAGGCTGCGGCAGACACTGTCATCTACCCTCATTGAGGGGGTCCCTGGAGGATCAGACACTGGGGAGGAGAGGAGCCTCCACACCACCGGTAAGTGCATCACCCCAAAACCACACACCACCCCAAACCACACACCCATCACAAACAAGCACTCACATCCCAACATCTGCCCTTCATTCAACCACACAATTGCACCAACACAGCACCCTGAGGGTTTAAACAGGAATCAAGACAAGGACAAATGTCAAGGTTCAACAAGGCCAAAACCTGTCCAACTCCCTGGTTAACCCTCAAGTTGCTGTGCTGATCACACACAATACACACAAACCATGCTCAGTAAAGTGTTGTATGTCAAACATCACAATTGTTGTCACACAGTGTTACCCATGTTCACATGTTCAGCACATAACCCCATGAGTGCTAGAGGGATCATCAATGCATCGATCAACAATGCTTTGGCAACCCCTCTGGTACTCAAAGGGTTAACCAGACAACAAACACATGTCGATAGGTTAACAATTACATGACACATAGGGGACATTCACTAAGCGGTGAAAAAGAGCTGATGTAGAGAATTTGACACATACATACCCTCACTTCACCAATCACAATGTTAGTCTATGGAGAACATCCAATAACAGGATTCAAGCTGCACATGCCCCATTGTGTGGACTCCATAGAAAACACTGCAGATGGGGAAATGAGGTCAGCGGAGAAGTCAGCATCATAATCAGTTCATCAGGTCCACTTAACCGCTTACTGAATCACCAACAGGATGGATCAGGTCACAAATCACAGTACCACTGAGAATAAATGCTTGTATGTGCAACACACAGGCCAAAATCAATCACACATAACTGAAGGTGAAAAAGTTGGCCTTGGTGTTGTGTATGCAATCATTTACGCTAACTTCAATTTACATAGCTCACATTTGATTCACATATAGATCCTCAGGAGTGCTGATGCCATGGATGGAAGTTACACCAGACACTATTTGCAGGATACATATGGGAACCAAATATGAACCATTGAGGTTTGGTCAATAACAGGCCAGGAATTATGGATATCTATGATCGGGTCTGGCTGCCTCACACTGAAGGATGGATGGGCTGATCCAGGAAAAAAAAGGCCTCAATCAATGATATCCTTCAATACTGGCTTGATTGTTGCCCCTCAGGATTCAACTTGAGCAGACCTCATGGACAGAATCCTGTAATGTACATCAATCCCTGATTGCCACGGTGGTATCCCATGCATCACAATGCAATGCATAGGATACCATCATGACAACCAGAGAGGGACATGTCTAATCTGACAAAATCCAGCACTGTACGGGATGAACTGATAACATAGGGGTGAATACTACTTGAATCACACTGCAGATCTATTCAAAAAAGATATGTACAGAAAGAAAAACAACCAGATTTGTATGTGGATATGTCCCTTTCAAATGGGTACAAATAGGTCCCAACAAGAGGTAAACCCAGAGTTCGGTTCAGTAAGTGTGATTGTCCTACTGCCCATATATGTGCACCCTCAACAAAATAACTCATATTGATATCATCATCAGAGTACATATACCCAGTATATTACACCTACTTGGATGGGTATCAGTTGTATCTATGAAAGTTCATTTGTGATGGCTGTACATATATAGGCAGTTAGACAATCACATGTTCTGAACAGATCTCTGGGTTCATATCTATCAAGGTTATGTTTGTACCCATATGAAAGGTACATATACACACATATCAGACCATATTCCTCACTGTGTACCTTGGCATTGCAATGGTTAATTTCACTTGATGTAACCTTGCAGGCATCATAAAGAGATGTTTAGAAAGATGTTACTGTATGTGACAGCTGGAGATGTCAGTCATATGACCGCACGGAGGCTCTTCAGCAGACCCAAAATTGAACCAATTGGAGATGGATCCATCATTGACATGGTCCACAGAGCGTGCTTACAAACCAGGAACACTTAGTAGACAATGGCAAAGATGTAGTTATCTCCAAATGGTTCAATGTGGAGTCTGCTGAAGAGCCTCCGTGTGGTCAAATGACTGACATCTCCAGTTGTCACATACAGCAACATCTTTCTAAACATCTCTTTATGATGCCTGCAATGTTACATCAAGGTGAAATTAACCATTGCTATCCCGTTAAAGAGATAGTAATACCTAAAATGTAAAAGGAAAAATACATGTCATAGGATTGATCCACCGGGTAATGCAAGGGTATTCCCACTACTGAAAGGTGTTTCATGGACAATATCACTGTGGCCTGAAAATGTACTATGTCAAGGTTGCCAGACCATCCTCTGGCTAGCTTTGGTCCAGGGAGCAGATATCCACAAAGGATGATGTGGCAACAGCGCAAATGTACAATTTCAGGCCACTGGGATGTGGCACCAAAGGTATTCAACTCTGAGCTGCAATACATGTAGAATACATGTGCTATGTAACCAGACATTATCAGTAAGAGGACCACGGACCAGGCCTATCTGCATAGGCTCCTCCGAAGGACCCGATGGCAGAACTACAGGGACGTCGGAAGTAGTGGAGGGAACGGCACGGAAGGAAGACGCCAAGGGGACCTGCCTCTCCCGACGACGCTCTCGGAAGAGAAGGTCAAGCTGAATAACCAGGAGAATCAAATCTTCCAAATAGGGAGGTACGCCAATACGAGCCAGTTCGTCTTTGAGATTTTCGGACAGACCAAGACGGAACTGGTCTAACAGCGCAGGCTCATTCCACTGGGTCTCAATAGAGAGACGACGGAATTCCGCCACGTAGTCCTCTACCGGACGTCTGCCCTGGGTAAGAGCTCTAATGGCACTTTGAGCTGAGGAAGAACGCAGGGGGTCTTCATATAGCGAATCCAAAGACCTACGGAATGAAGCCCAGGACCGGAGTACAGGACTCTCATCCCGGAGCAGGTGGAGAGCCCAGGTCCGGGGTTCACCGGAAAGGAGGGAGATAGTGGTCCGTACTTTGACAAAGTCTGTAGCATAGGACCTGGGATTTACGGAAAATAGCAGTTCACAGGAAGTGATGAAATCCAGATAGGCCTTTCTGTCCCCGGAGAACTTCTCCGGCAAGGGCACACGGGGTTCAGGAGCCCCTGCATACATATCTGATGTTATGACAGGTTGGGTTGTACCTGAGGACAAAGTGGAAGTGCCGTGTCCCGTAGCGGTCTGCAAGTCCTGCAGGCGGTGCAGTAGTGTAGCTTGGTTAGCCTGTAGGTCCTGTACAGTGTCCGTGAGAGTGGCGATCTGTTTGCTCAAGGCCGATAGGGCATCAACCAGCCCTGCGGGTTCCATAATCTGGCTTGGTTATTCTGTCGGAGAACTGTTGTAGGTACAAAGAGGAAAAAGGGGTTTGGTATGTAAGCTTGCTGAAAAGTACTCTATGGGAAACAATTACCCCACAAAGAACTAGCAGAAAGCCAGATAGTCAGAGAGTTGACAGATGAGGGAAAGGACTCAGGCAGAGTAGGAACCCAATAGCAGGAGGAGCCCAAACTAAGAACCCAGACAGAGGGAGAGCCCCAGACAGGAAACTGAGGACCCCCCTGAGTCACAGGCTCAAAAAGGAACAGGAAGGAGAAGGTGGACGGACAGCCAGAAGACTAGTCAGGAGGGAAGCCAAAGGTCAGAGCTGATAGCTTCCGAATGGATGGTCAGGAAGATAGCCAAAGGGTCAAATGCAGGCGGAGTATTTGGAATTGTCAGGTGGATAGCCAGAGGATCAGATATAGGCAGGAAACAAATTTGTAGAGACAGCTTGCAATGATAACAGCAAGGAGCTGTGAATAACCCAGCGTCGACTAGACTGAGACGCTTGGTTATATAGAGGAGTTCCCCCTCCACGTCATGGATGACGCGGCAACGTCTGGCGTCACGAAGGACCGCTCCGATGTTTCCGCATTCCCGGTGGGCGCCGACGGAGACCTAGGTCGCGGCGGCCCGCACTGATGCGCCGCAACCCCGCCGAACGCCGACAGACTGAGTGGAATTAGTCTAAATATTTTCATCAGACACTTTATGGATTTTCAGGAAATCAAGACATATGCTCCAGTACAGTTTTCATTAAAACAGCTGAATACTGTAATTTTCGCATGTCGCTGTCTCTTGGAGAACTATAAACAAATGGAATGTTTTAAACTGCATAATCCTGTTTAGTACACAGCTCTGAGTATAATTAGTCAAAATATTTTCACCAGACACTACTTGGTTTTTCCGGAAATCAAGAGATATGATTCTGTTTATGTTTCATTAAAACAGTTGGAAACTTAGATTTTCACAGAACGCTGATTCTCAGAGACATATAAAGAAATCAATAGCTTTAACCTGCATAAACCGGTATAGAACACTTGACTGTGTATAACTAGTCTAAATATTTTGATCAGACACCTTATGGGTTTTCAGGAAATCAAGACATATCCACCATTATAATTTTAATTAAAACAGCTGAATACTGGGATTTTCACATCTCTCTTTTTCTCAGAGAGGTATAAAGACATGGAATGTTTAAAACTGTTTAATCCTATATAGTACTCTACTCTGAGTCTAAATATTCAAAATATTTTTAACAAAAATGTTTTGGTTTTTCAGGAAATCAATTTATATGCTCCAGTATAGTTTTCAATGAAATAGCTTCAAAGAGAGTTTTTCACAAAAAGCAGTTTCTCAGAGGAGTATCAACAAAACAAATCTTTTAAACTATAGAAACCTCTATAGTACGCCAGTTTGAGTAGAATTAGTCTAAACATTTTCATCAGACACTTTATGGTTTTTCAGGAAATCAAGACATATGCTCCAGAACAGTTTTCATTAAAACAGCTGAATACTGTAATTTTCGCATGTCTCTGTTTCTCGGAGAGCTATAAACAAATGGAATGTTTTATACTGCATAATCCTGTTTAGTACACAGCTCTGAATATAATTAGTCAAAATATTTTCACCAGACACTACTTGGTTTTTCAGGAAATCAAGAGATATGATTCTATATATATCTCATTAAAATAGTTGGAAAAGCAGTTTTTCACAAAACGCTGTTTCTCAGAGACATATAAACAAATCAATAGTTTTAGCCTGCATAAACCTGTACAGAACACTAGTCTGAGTATAACTAGTCTAAATATTTTGATCAGACAAATTATGGTTTTTCAGGAAATCATGACATATGCTCCATTATAATTTTCATTAAAACAGCTGAATACTGGGATTTTCACATCTCTCTGTTTCTCAGAGAAGTATAAAGACATGGAATGTTTAAAAATGTTTAATCCTATATAGTACTCTACTCTGAGTCTAAATATTCAAAATATTTTTAACAGAAATGTTTTGGTTTTTCAGGAAATCAAGTTATATAGTCCAGTATAGTTTTCATTGACACAGCTTCAAAGTGAGTTTTTCACAAAACGCAGTTTCTCCGAGACGTATAAACAAATCAAATCTTTTAAATTGTAGAAACCTGTATAGTACGCTAGTCTGAGTGGAATTAGTCTAAATATTTTCATCAGACACTTTACGGTTTTTCAGGAAATCAAGACATATGCTCCAGTAGAGTTTTCATTAAAACAGCTGAACACTGTAATTTTCACATGTCTCTGTTTCTCGGTGTGCTATAAACAAATTAAATGTTTTAAACTGCATAATCCTGTTTAGTACACAGCTGTGAGTATAATTAGTCAAAATACTTTCACCAGACACTACATGGTTTTTCAAGAAATCAAGAGATATGATTCTATAAATATCTCATTAAAACAGTTGTAAAAGCAGTTTTTCACAAAAAGCTGTTTGTCAGAGACATATAAACATATCAAATCTTTTAAACTGTAGAAACCTCTATAGTACGCTAGTCTGAGTGGAATTAGTCTATATATTTTCATCAGACACTTTATGGTTTTTCAGGAAATCAAGACATATGCTCCAGTACAGTTTACATAAAAACTGCTGAATACTGTAATTTTCGCCTGTCGCTGTTTCTCGGAGAGCTATAAACAAATGGAATGTTTTAACCTGCATAATCCTGTTTAGTACACAGCTCTGAGTATAATTAGTCAAAATATTTTCACCAGACACTACTTGGTTTTTCAGGAAATCAAGAGATATGTTTCTGTATCTGTTTCATTAAAACAGTTGGAAACGCAGTTTTTCACAAAACGCTGTTTCTCAGAGACACTTAAACCAATCAATAGTTTTAGCCTGCATAAACCTGTACAGAACACTAGTCTGAGTATAACTAGTCTTAATATTTTCATCAGACACTTTATGGGTTTTCAGGAAATCAAGACATATGCTCCATTATAATTTTCATTAAAACAGCTGTATACTGTAATTTTCTCATGTCGTTGTTTCTGGGAGAGCTATAAACAAATGGAAAGTTTTAAACTGTGTAATCCTCTTTAGTACACAGCTCTGAATATAATTAGTCAAAATATTTTCACCAGACACTACTTGGTTATTCATGAAATCAAGAGATATGATTCTGTAAATATCTCATTAAAACAGATGTAAAAGCAGTTTTTCACAAAAAGCTGTTTCTCAGAGACATATAAACATATCAAATCTTTTAAACTGTAGAAACCTTTATAGTACGCTAGTCTGAGTGGAAGTAGTCTATATATTTTCATCAGACACTTTATGGTTTTTCAGGAAATCAAGACATATGCTCCAGTAAAGTTTACATTAAAACAGCTGAATACTGTACTTTTCGCATGTCGCTGTTTCTCGGAGAGCTATAAACATATGGAATGTTTTAAACTGCATAATCCTGTTTAGTACACAGCTCTGAGAATAATTAGTCAAAATATTTGCACCAGACACTACTTGGTTTTTTAGGAAATCAATAGATATGATTCTGTATATGTTTCATTAAAACAGTTGGTAAAGCAGATTTTCACAAAACGCTGTTTCTCAGAGACATATAAACAAATCAATAGCTTTAACCTGCATAAACCTGTATAGAACACTTGTCTGAGTATAACTAGTCTTAATATTTTCATCAGACACTTTATGGGTTTTCAGGAAATCAAGACATATCCTCCATTATAATTTTCATTAAAACAGCTGAATACTGGGATTTTCACATATCTCTTTTTCTCAGAGAGGTATAAAGACATGGAATGTTTAAAACTGTTTAATCCTATATAGTACTCTACTCTGAGTCTAAATATTCCAAATATTTTTAACAGAAATGTTTTGGTTTTTCAGGAAATCAAGTTATATGCTCCAGTATAGTTTTAATTGAAATAGATTCAAAGTGAGTTTTTCACAAAACGCAGTTTCTCAGAGGAGTATAAACAAATCAAAACTTTTAAACTGTAGAAACTTCAATAGTACGCCAATCTGAGTGGAATTAGTCTAAACATTTTTATCAGACACTTTATGGTTTTTCAGGAAATCAAGACATATGGTCCAGTACAGTTTATATTAAAACAGCTGAATACTGTAATTTTCGCATGTCGCTGTTTCTCGGTGAGCTATAAACAAATGGAATGTTTTAAACTGCATAATCCTGTTTAGTACACAGCTCTGAGTAAAATTAGTCAAAATATTTTCACCAGACACTACTTGGTTTTTCAGGAAATCAGGAGATATGATTTTGTATATGTTTCATTAAAACAGTTGGATAAGCAATTTTTCAGAAAAAGCTGTTTCTCAGAGACATATAAACAAATCAATAGCTTTAACCTGCATAAACCTGTATAGAACACTAGTCTGAGTATAACTAGTCTAAATATTTTGATCAGACACTTTATGGGTTTTCAGGAAATCAAGACATAATCTCCCTTATAATTTTCATTAAAACAGCTGAATACTGGAATTTTCACATCTCTCTTTTTCTTAGAGAGGTATAAAGACATGGAATGTTTAAAACTGTTTAATCCTATATAGTACTCTACTCTGAGTCTAAATATGCAAAATATTTTTAACAGAAATGTTTTGGTTTTTCGGGAAATCAAGTTATATGCTCCAGTATAGTTTTCATTGAAATAGCTTCAAGGTGAGTTTTTCACAAAACTCAGTTTCTCATAGACGTATAAACAAATCAAAAGTTTTAAACTGTAGAAACCTGTATAGTACGCTAGTCTGAGTGGAATTAGTCTAAATATTTTCATCAGACATTTTATGGTTTTTCAGTAAATCAAGACATATGCTCCAGTTCAGTTTTCATTAAAAGAGATGAATACTGTAATTTTCGCATGTCGCTGTTTCTCGGAGAGCTATAAACATATGGAATGTTTTAAACTGCATAATCCTGTTTAGTACACAGCTCTGAGTATAGTCAAAATATTTTCACCAGACACTACTTGGTTTTTCAGGAAATCAAGAGATATGGTGCTAGATTTAAAGGCAGCCGTTAGCAAAAAAAATCACTAACGGGTGCGTTAAGTGACATGTTGCAATTCAAAGATCCGTCTAAAGACCAGCTAACGGCAGTTGTAGAATCCTTACGGCTGATACACTTACGTGCATTCAGACGCATGGAAAAACATACCCCAGAGCTATTCAAAGGCTTGCGGTACTGATAACGGCTGAAAAAAAGACACACCTAATGTCTAAAAGTTAAGACCCACTTTTTTTAGCCATTAGACACTTAACAGCCAAAACAAAACACCAGTTACATAAGAAAATACACAAAATGCTTCCCGCGCAACCATGTAAATGGGAAAATTAACCCGTGCAATGCCAAAACAACACAAAAACATGCACACACAACACAAATCACTACACACACAACAACAACCAACACCACAGGGACAACGACACACTAAAAAACAAGAACACAGCATGGCACGGAACAATGGGGGTCATCACACAAAGCGGACACCTGCAAATACAAGCTCTCCTGGGCAACATCAACACGCGACCTGCACCCCACAACTGCACGTCCGCAAATGGCACACAGAAAACAAGCACAACACACCACATCTTATAACACACACACACCTGCTAACACTTACCTGGACAAAAACAACTCACCATTGGTCAGCACTCACCTCATCACCACACCTACACAACGCCCTAGCAATTACTTAAAGGGACAACTCAACACACTCACTTGTGGCTTGTTTTCCACTCAGGGAGGGAGAGAGAGAGAGAGAGAGAGATAGCTAGATAGATAGAGATAGAGAGAGAGAGACAGATAGAGACAGATAGAGACAGATAGAGAGAGCAAACAGTATGTTGGGTTACATATTGTTGCGAAGGCTGCGGAGAAGGCCTGCAAGGGAGAGAGCTGGGGAACATCAGCAACCTCCAAGCATGCCTGATCAACAGCCACCACCTGTTGCAAGTGAGGAAGCTCTGGCTCAGCAGCCACACAGGAGCCCATCCCCACCTGGAGGGCACAGGATGTATAGACGACCACCAAGGCCCAGGGTATACCGCCCAAGGGTCACCCTCTTTGGAATGACCGATGATGAGGTAATTGATCGCTACAGGTTGAGGCCTGACAGCATCATTGCCTTGTATGAGGTCATCAAGGAGCAGGTGGATCCCATCTACATCCACAACCATGCCCTAACTGGCCTGCAGAAACTACTCTGTGCCATGCACTTCATGGCAAGCGGGGCCTTCCAGTCCACAGAGGGTTACGCATCTGGCATGTCACAGGCCACATTCTCCAGGGTGCTGGCCCAGGTCCTGCCAGCCCTCAAAAACAAGGCCAGTACCTATATACATTTCCCCACCACCGACAAGGACTGGATACAAGTCAAGCAGGCCTTTTACGCCAGGGGAGGCATGCCCAGGGTCATGGGTGCTATAGATTGCACCCATGTCTGAATTAAGGCCCCAGCACGTGATGCACAGATATTCATCAACAGGAAGAACTTTCACTCCATCAACGTGCAGATCGTGTGTGACAGCCATATGAGGATAATCAATGTCTGTGCAAAGTATCCTGGCAGCTCACATGATTCATACATTCTCCAAAACTCCTCAGTCCACAGAGATTTCGAGAATGGAACTTTTACAGGGGGATGGCTTTTGGGTGAGTTCACAATACAAAATCACACCAAATACACAGGCGTACACACCACGCTGCTCAGCATGCACCTGACCCACAGATACTACGTCCACCACACAAAACATCATTCACACAACATGTGCTCCCTGTCTCACCATGTCACTCACATTACACAGGTGATGCTGGCTATGGATGCAAGTCCTGGCTACTGACCAGGCTCATGGCAGAACGAGGAATGCCATTGAGCGGACCTTTGGCCTCCTCAAGTCAAGATTCCGATGTCTGGACCACTCGGGGGGAGCACTGCAGTATGCACCTGGAAAGGTGTGCGACATCATTGTGGCGTGCGCAATACTGCACAACATCGCAGTGGACACCAGGCTGCTGGAGCACAGCCAGGCCCCCCCCATTCAGGAAGTGCCCATGGACATCGTCCACGTTGAGGAGACCCTGAGAGGGACTCAGATCAGAGACAGGCTCATCACGGAACACTTTACATGTGAGTATAACACAGGCATGCAAACAATCCATGCAAGTCCCCCATCAGTCCTGTGACACTAACCACACTGCACATTTTGTTCTGTCTCACCCCACAGGAACAGTGACACAGCACTGCACAGCACAGCAGCGGACGTGGCAAATTGTGTGTGTGGACTCAAAAACCATCCTCCATTCCACTCTCCACGTTGACATACAGACCCCAAGGATATCACGCACACCCTCAGGAGAAACAAGGTACAACACATTACCCATGTTCATCGCCTTACAGGGCTTGATTGACAGCAGCTAACTTGATTTGCCATGAGCATAGCCAGAGCAACCATGCTAGCCTTGTAGCGAAAGAGTGTTATCCAATGCTATGCATTGGATAATACTCCGTCACATCAGGGGTTAAAGGGCCATTGGACTCAATATGGGACCTGTACCGTGCCACAGCTGAGAATAGCAGCACAGGGGTGGATGTACAGTGGTATGGGCACACAATGTAGAGGTCATGAGACGTAGATCAGATTACCAGGGACACCATGCTGACCTGTGAGTGTGCAGGCATATGTTCCCCCGACATGAATACACACATCAACAAATGTGCCCTAACAGTTCCATGGAACAAATGACATTGGGCTTCCACTGTCACATTAACAGTGGCAGACCAAATTCATTACTTCCATGGAGCTCTCAGAACACTTGTTGATGTGTGTATCCATGTCAGGGGCACATATCCATAGGGCTGGGGCACATGTCCTTAGTTCTCCACATAATTGGTTACAGATGAGTACACAACACATTGTCAAGCAATGGTTTGTGTACTTACCTGTAACTGTGAAAATTGAGGGGATCAAAAAGACTAAATTCTTGTTGCTTGATGATCAGTTCAGGTCAACTGCTCCAAATCCTGTCCTCTTCTTCCACAGGCATCCGTAACATGAACCATCCTTGAACTGAAGATCTTCTATGTGACTGGATTGATGTCTTGACATCACCTTCATGGAGATCACCCCTTGCTGTTTATGGTGATGTTGTTGGTGATTCAAAGTTTGACCTGAGGTTCACACAAACCTCTACGCGATCATTTTCATATAGACACAGAAAACACTAATTCTTGAGTTTTATAACCTGTACAGTTAGGATGCTCAGCTATAGAGTTGTCAAACCTTGTGGACAACACATGAGCTGGGCAGCAGTGTTACTAAAGTACTATTATTTTGTTTCAAAGTACATTTAGTGTTCTTATACAGGTGTTCAATGCATATAGGCAATACACAGAAAACACATGTACATCCTAATGTACTCTGAGACACAATAAAGATGAACCATCACCATTCTATCTGTGTCTGTAGGAGGATATATTTGAGAACACAGTTGTCAATGCGTTACCACACCCAGGGTAGAGTATCCCCATACATGGAAAGGCATCACCCATATCACAGGACTCCACCACTTGTTTGCAAGTGAGTGGACTCAGTGATGTATTCACGCTAACAGATGGTGGCAGTGATACACTAATGTGTTGTGGGAGTGATAAAGCGGTGATAAAGGGGACAATACTTCCACAGTGAATTCCTGTCCACAGTTAATGTGTTGCTCAGTATAATCAATGTTCAGTGATATTGCTCCACTGGGACATATCACAGTACATTACCAAGTGGACAAGTGTTTTCACTGGGGAAGTCTGTTACACCCTTAGGAAAAACAACAAGTCAACTTACTGGAGGCCCCAATGCTCACCCCAGGATATCAATGTGTGTGCTACACATTGAAATCCTAGTTTAAAAACATTGGCTTCCTCAGTCAGTCTGTTGCACAATGAGTGTGTGAATCCAAGACAATATGGATACATGTCCTATTTATCTGTCCTGCTTGTTATCTCACCGCTCAGCCGTTTGTTTGGTTATCCCCTTAACCCTCTGAGTGCCAGAGTGGTACCCAACGCATTTCTTTGCAATGCGTTGCCTACCACTCTGGCGATCAAAGGGTTAAACACAACATATGATGTAGATGAATGTTCAATGTTGTTCCAAATGTTGGCCTAAGGGGAATGTTTGGTTATGCAAAATCAACACACAACATTGCCATATAACACAGTTGTGTAATATGGCAACAGGGATGTTTTTACAGTTGATTTTGTACAACGATGTGTGTGTGAACCCATGTTGTAACATACCACAAACATCTTACCTAGGCAGGAGTTGTATTCACTGAATTGTTTGGCAATGCATTGGAGACAACTCTGCCACCCAATCTATGACCAAATTCAAAGCAGATCAGACAGGATTCAAAAGCACAATGTTCCTTTATTCAGGGGAAATTTAACATGTTGGGCATTTTATTTTTTTTTCTTAGGGGGGGGGGCTTAGACTGTGTGGCAGAAGTGAATAACCTGGGTGATCTCCTGGTCACCCTTTGCCCCCTAGGTGTGGCTTCGGGGGTCACATTAGAGGGGGTGGTGGGGGCAGTGGATCCCTCTGTGGAGCGCAGGTTTTCCCTCTCCAACCGTAAGTCCTCTCTGCAGTTCAGCTCTCTCAACTCCACCAGTAGCTGTGCAAGCAGGTCCATCACCCCCGTGTGTAGCTGATGGAGTTGAGTGTTGATCCTCATGACCTCCGACTCCAGGGCATGGATCCTTGCCTCTATCCTGTTAGTGTTGCTACGGGATTCCCTACGGCTCCTGGTGATGTTGTCATTGGTGCGGAGGCTTGACCTGAGTAGTCTCCTTTGCAGAGCCATACACTCAGCTTCCATCCCCGTGGGCCGTTCACTGCTGGTGATGCTTGTGCCTGGTGAATCAGCTGCTGCTGTGTCCTCCTCTGCTGGTGCTGTGTCCTCCTCTGCTGGTGCTGTCTCCTCCTCTGCTGGTGCTGTGTCCTCCTCTGCTGGTGCTGTGTCCTCCTCTGCTGGTGCTGGTTGTGCTGCAGATGGGTATGTGCCCACCACATCAATTGACCCACTGCTGCCCACCGATGTCTGTGCTGGTGGAGGTGGTGGGGTAAACACGTCCCTTCGCATAGGCTGTTGGGGCTCCCCAAGCAGGACCAGGTGTTGGTAGTCGAGTGGCCAAGGGTCAAACCTTGGCCACTGGTATGTGCTTGGCCCCCACCTAGGTTCATACCTGCTGCCATGCTGGGGAGCCAACCAGGAGGGTAGGTCAATCTGTGGGTATGGCCCGTATTGGGTGGTGGCCACATCACCGGGCAGCCATTGCCTCCCTGGTGGTGGTGGTGGTGCTGCTGCTGCTGGAGGATAATAGCTCCTGGAGGTGGTGGTGGGCATCCAGTCACTGTAATAAGGTGGTGCAGGCAGAGTCGGTGCAGGCAGAGTCGGTGCAGGCAGAGTCGGTGCAGGCAGGGTTGGTGCAGGAAGAGTCGGTGCAGGCAGAGTCGGTGCAGGCAGGGTTGGTGCAGGCAGGGTTGGTGCAGGCAGCTGGCCAAGAGGTGTGGATGTTGTTGGGTACGGTGCCCACTGGCTGGTCCCCTCCTCCATATACTCCTCACTGGGTGGTGAGGTGGCCTCCTCCATGGGCTCCTGATGTGCTGGAGACACATAACCTGTGTGGAGGATTGAGATTGTGTGATCAGTAAACTTAGCCATGATGGTGTCAAATTGATATTAATACTTGAAATGTGTAAAGGAACATATATGTTGTATGGTGTATCCCCCTGTGTGAAACAACGGTACTCCTACTGGTGATGGGTGTTGTATTCTACATGTATTGCAGCTCAGAGTTGAATACCTTTGGTGCCACATCCCAGTGGCCTGAAATTGTACATTTGCGCTGTTGCCACATCATCCTTTGTGGATATCTGCTCCCTGGACCAAAGCTAGCCAGAGGATGGTCTGGCAACATTGGCATAGTACATTTTCAGTCCACAGTGATATTGTCCATGGAAACACCTTTCAGTAGTGGGAATACCCTTGCATTACCGGTGGATCAATCCTATGACATGTATTTTTCCTTTCACATTTTAGGTATTACTATCTCTTTAACGGGATAGCAATGGTTAATTTCACCTTGATGTAACATTGCAGGCATCATAAAGAGATGTTTAGAAAGATGTTGCTGTATGTGACAGCTGGAGATGTCAGTCATTTGACCACACGGAGGCTCTTCAGCAGACTCCACATTGACCCATTTGGAGATAACTACATCTTTGCCATTGTCTACTAAGTGTTCCTGGTTTGTAAGCACGCTCTGTGGACCATGTCAATGATGGATCCATCTCCAATTGGTTCAATTTTGGGTCTGCTGAAGAGCCTCCGTGTGGTCATATGACTGACATCTCCAGCTGTCACATACAGTAACATCTTTCTAAACATCTCTTTATGATGCCTGCAAGGTTACATCAAGTGAAATTAACCATTGCCATGCCAAGGTACACTGTGAGGAATATGGTCTGATATGTGTGTATATGTACCTTTCATATGGGTACAAACATATCCTTGAGAGATATGAACCCAGAGATCTGTTCAGAACTGCCTATATATGTACAGCCATCACAAATGAACTTTCATAGTTACAACTGATACCCATCCAAGTAGGTGTAATATACTGGGTATATGTACTCTGATGATGATATCAATATGAGTTATTTTGTTGAGGGTGCACATATATGGGCAGTAGGACAATCACACGTACTGAACCGAACTCTGGGTTTACATCTTGTTGGGACCTATTTGTACCCATTTGAAAGGGACATATCCACATACAAATCTGGTTGTTTTTCTTTCTGTACATATCTTTTTTGAATAGATCTGCAGTGTGATTCAAGTAGTATTCACCCCTATGTTATCAGTTCATCCCGTACAGTGCTGGATTTTGTCAGATTAGACATGTCCCTCTCTGGTTGTCATGATGGTATCCTATGCATTGCATTGTGATGCATGGGATACCACCGTGGCAATCAGGGATTGATGTACATTACAGGATTCTGTCCATGAGGTCTGTTCAAGTTGAATCCTGAGGGGCAACAATCAAGCCAGTATTGAAGGATATCATTGATTGAGGCCTTTTTTTTCCTGGTTCAGCCCATCCATCCTTCTGTGTGAGGCAGCTAGACCCGATCATAGATATCCATAATTCCTGGCCTGTTATTGACCAAACCTCAATGGTTCATATTTGGTTCCCATATGTATCCTGCAAATAGTGTCTGGTGTACCATCCATCCATGGCATCAGCACTCCTGAGGATCTATATGTGAATCAAATGTGAGCTATGTAAATTGAAGTTAGCGTAAATGATTGCATACACAACACCAAGGCCAACTTTTTCACCTTCAGTTATGTGTGATTGTTTTTGGCCTGTGTGTTGCACATACAAGCATTTATTCTCAGTGGCACTGTGATTTGTGACCTGATCCCTCTTGCTGGTGATTCAGTAAGCGGTTAAGTGGACCTGATGAACTGATTATGATGCTGACTTCTCCGCTGACCTCATTTCCCCATCTGCAGTGTTTTCTATGGAGTCCACACAATGGGGCCTGTGCAGCTTGAATCCTGTTATTGGATGTTCTCCATAGACTAACATTGTGATTGGTGAAGTGAGGGTATGTATGTGTCAAATTCTCTACATCAGCTCTTTTTCACCGCTTAGTGAATGTCCCCTATGTGTCATGTAATTGTTAACCTATCGACATGTGTTTGTTGTCTGGTTAACCCTTTGAGTACCAGAGGGGTTGCCAAAGCATTGTTGATCGATGCATTGATGATCCCTCTAGCACTCATGGGGTTATGTGCTGGATTCCCTGTGTGAACATGGGTAACACTGTGTGACAACAATTGTGATGTTTGACATACAACACTTTACTGAGCATGGTTTGTGTGTATTGTGTGTGATCAGCACAGCAACATGAGGGTTAACCAGGGAGTTGGACAGGTTTTGGCCTTGTTGAACCTTGACATTTGTCCTTGTCTTGATTCCTGTTTAAACCCTCAGGGTGCTGTGTTGGTGCAATTGTGTGGTTGAATGAAGGGCAGATGTTGGGATGTGAGTGCTTGTTTGTGATGGGTGTGTGGTTTGGGGTGGTGTGTGGTTTTGGGGTGATGCACTTACCGGTGGTGTGGAGGCTCCTCTCCTCCCCAGTGTCTGATCCTCCAGGGACCCCCTCAATGAGGGTAGACGACAGTGTCTGCCGCAGCCTCTCCTCCCATGCGCTGAAGGTGATGGGGACAGGTGGCCCACCTCCGGTGGCTCGGGTGTGCAGGGCGGCATCCCCCATCTTCCTCTTCACCTGCCTTTTGCAGTCGCCCCATCTCTTCTTGATTGAGTCCACATCCCGTCTGCAGGTGGCCACCGCATTAACTCTGCTGCAGATTTGACTCCAGGCAGCTCTCCTCCTCGCAGACAGGCCAGGGAGTCTGTCCCCCGGGAGAGGACACTCTCCCTCTCCAGCACAGCCTCCACGAGCGCCGTGTTTTCTTCCTCGGTATATCGGGGATCCCTGACCCTGTTCCCCTCAGCTCCGGCATGCGAGGAGTCAAAACCGGAGTGTCCTGCCTGCTCTGCCCCTGCCTGTGTGTGGTGGTCCCCAGGAACTACCCCTCGTCCCACTGCAGGATCTGTCCCTGTTCTTCTTCGTGTGCCTGTTCTTGTGGGCCTGGTCCCCCTCCGCCCTGCGTATCTCCCTCTCCCACCCCTGCTTTGCTGAGGGATCCCCTCCTGACCTTCCTCCTCCTCCTCCATTAGTCTCCCCATCCTTCTCTCCTGTCCTCCTCTCCTAGCCATCATTCACCCACTCACACCCAGGCACTCTCACACGCCCTCACAGACACACTCGATCCCACTCACTCTCTGTCACACACTTTCACTCACGGATTCACACTGTAAAAATAAAGTTTAAAATGTGTAAGGTGTGATGAAAAAAAAAAAAGACTATGTGTATGTATGTGTATGTGTTTGTGTTTGGATGGATGTATGTGCTATGTGCAAAAGTGTGCTATGTGTCTATTTAAATGTACTTCTCTCCAAGATCCCTCTACATTACTGCTGTGTATGCTTCTCTCTCTATCTCTCTCTCTCTCTCTAAACGCTATCCTCCACTCCTGGGTCCTGTGCTCTAGCTTGCTGAAACTCGAAACACAGACAGGGTGTAACCGTTACTTTGAGGTATATATAGGTGTATTTGAACATTTTTGATACTTTGGGGCCTTGGGATTGGCTGTAGGTTTGAATTTTGTTTGTGCATCTATCAGGGTTGCTAGACAACGGCAGCCGTAATGTAACATTTTGAGTTAAGTTGTGTTTTAACGGGTGTTTGGGATGCACGGTGATGCGAAATCAGATGCGACGCTGGTTTTTGTTTAAAGTGTTTTTGTAGTGCCTACGTCCGATAGCTATTCTTGTACGCTTACCTTTGAATCTGGCGTAAACCATGTGTTCTTTGCGGCCGATGTGCCTTTTTTACTTAGCGGATGGTTTAACGGCTGACTTTAAATCTACACCATGGTTTTTCAGGAAATCAAGAGATATAATTCTGTTTATGTTTCATTAAAACAGTTGGAAAAGCAGTTTTTCACAAAACGCTGTTTCTCAGAGACATATAAACAAATCAATAGCTTTAACCTGCTTAAACCTGTATAGAACACTAGTCTGAGTATAACTAGTCTAAATATTTTGATCAGACACATTATGGGTTTTCAGGAAATCAAGACATATGCTCCATTATAATTTTCATTAAAACAGCTGAATACTGGGATTTTAACATCTCTCTGTTTCTCAGAGAGGTATAAAGAAATGGAATGTTTAAAACTGTTTAATCCTATATATTACTCTACTCTGAGTCTAAATATAAAAAATATTTTTAAAAGAAATATTTTGGTTTTTTGGGAAATCAAGTTATATGCTCCAGTATAGTTTTCATTGAAATAGCATCAAAGTGAGTTTTTCACAAAACGCAGTTTCTCAGAGACGTATAAACAAATCAAATGTTTTAAACTGTACAAACCTGTATATTACGCTAGTCTGAGTGGAATTAGTCTGAATATTTTCATCAGACACTTTACGGTTTTTCAGGAAATCAAGACATATGCTCCAGTACAGTTTACATTAAAACAGCTTAATACTGTAATTTTCGCATTTCGCTGTTTCTCGGTGAGCTATAAACAAATGGAATGTTTTAAACTGCTTAATCCTGTTTAGTACACAGCTCTGAGTAAAATTAGTGAAAATATTTTCAACAGACACTACTTGGTTTTTCAGGAAATCAAGAAAAATGATTCTGTATATGTTTCATTAAAACAGTTGGAAAAGCAGTTTTTCTCAAAACGCTGTTTCTCAGAAACATATAAACAAATTAATAGCTTTAACCTGCATAAACCTGTATAGAACATTAGTTTGAGTATAACTAGTCTAAATATTTTGATCAGACACATTATGGGTTTTCAGGAAATCAACACAAATCCTCCTTTATAATTTTCATTAAAACAGCTGAATTCTGGGATTTTCACATCTCTCTGTTTCTCAGAGAGGTATAAAGACATGGAATTTTTAAAACTGTTTAATCCTATATAGTACTCTACTCTGAGTCTAAATATGCAAAATATTTTTAACAGAAATGTTTTGGTTTTTCGGGAAATCAAGTTATATGCTCCAGTATAGTTTTCATTGAAATAGCTTCAAAGTGAGTTTTTCACAAAACGCAGTTTCTCAGAGGCGTATCAACAAATCAAATCTTTTAAACTGCAGAAACCTCTATAGTACGCCAGTCTAAGTGGAATTAGTCTAAATATTTTAATGAGACACCATATGGGTTTTCAGGAAATCAAGACATATCCTGCATTATAATTTTCATTAAAATAGCTGAATACTGGGATTTTCACATCTCTCTGTTTCTCAGAAAGGTATAAAGACATGGAATGTTTAAAACTGTTTAATCCTATATAGTACTCTACTCTGAGTCTAAATATTCAAAATATTTTTAACAGAAATGTTTTGGTTTTTCATGAAATCAAGTTATATGCTCCAGTATAGTTTTCATTGAAATAGCTTCAAAGTGAGTTTTTCACAAAACGCAGTTTCTCAGAGGCGCATAAACAAATCAAATCTTTTAAACTGTAGAACCTCTATAGTACGCCAGTCTGTGTCGGAGAACTGTTGTAGGTACAAAGAGGAAAAAGGGTTTGGTATGTACGCTTGCTGAACCGTACTCTATGGGAAACAATTACACCACAAAGATCTAGCAGAAAGCCAGATAGTCAGAGAGTTGACAGATGAGGGAAAGGATTCAGGCAGAGTAGGAACCCAATAGCAGGAGGATCCCAAACTAAGAACCCAGACAGAGGGAGAGCCCAAGACAGAAAACTGAGGACCCCCCTGAGTCACAGGCTGAAAAAGGAACAGGAAGGAGAAGGTGGACGGACAGCCAGAAGACTAGTCAGGAGGGAAGCCAAAGGTCAGAGCTGATAGCTTCCGAATGGATGGTCAGGAAGATAGCCAAAGGGACAAATGCAGGTGGAGTACTTGGTATTGTCAGGTGGATAGCCAGAGGGTCAGATATAGGCAGGAAACAGATTTTTAGAGACAGCTTGCAATGATAACAGCAAGGAGCAGTGAATAACCAAGCTTTGACTAGACTGAGACGCTTGGTTATATAGAGGAGTTCCCCCTCCGCGTCATGGATGACGTGGCAACGTCTGACATCACGACGGCCCGCTCCGATGCTTCCGCATTACCGACGGGCGCCGACGGAGACCTACGTCGCGGCGGCACGCACTGAAGCGCCGCAACCCCGCCGAACGCCGACATAGCCCACCCCCAACGAGCGGCCTCCGGACTCAAGGGGGACGAGGCCGAGACGGATGAGTCCGATGAAAGGAACGCAACAGATCAGGAGCGTGTTCATTCTCCAATGGTTCCCAGGATCTATCCTCCGGGCCATAACCAGACCAATGTATCAGGTACTCGAGTTTACCTCTTCAGAAGCGGGAGTCCAGGATTTTCTGTACTTCATATTCGTCCTGCCCCCGAACAGACACAGGCGGGGACCAAACTGGGCAACGTCCCGGAAATGGGCTGGGCCTCCATGGTATTAGTTAAGACACATGAAAGGTAGGGTGTACCCTTACCAAGGCGGGTAAAGCGAGCCGGACAGCCACAGGATTGATGATCCGGGTAACAACAAATGGACCAAGAAACCGGGGACCCAGTTTCCGAGTTGGCCAAGACAGCCGTAGATGGGAAGAGGATAACCAGACCTTGTCACCCACTGAGTAGATAGGGCTCGGCACTCGATGAGCATCAGCCTGCCGTTTGTTGGAAGCTTGTGCCACCGTTAGTATGTTGGACAGTAAGGTTTAACAGACTTGCAATCATTGCACACGGAGAGCTGAATCGGGGACAGCGGGGTCCGGGGGCAACCCGGGGATAGCCCTTGGATGGAAGCCATAGAGGGCATGAAACGGTGAGGAACGGATGGAACGGTGTCTTTGATGGTTATATGCAAACTCTGCCAAGGGAAGGAAACTACACCAATCATCATGGAGGTGTGTAGTGTAACAGCGGAGATATTGCTCCAAAGTTTGATTGGTACGTTCCGTTTGTCCGTTAGTCTCTAGGTGGTATCCGGAAGACAAATTACAGGAGATGGACAAGTTGGAGCAGAAGGAACGCCAGAACTTTGAGACAAACTGGGGTCCTCGATCTGAGGTGACCGACAAAGGTACTCCGTGGAGACGGAACACCTCTTTCAAGAATAAAGTGGCGGTATGAGCAGCAGTAGGTAGTCCTTTGGTAGGTAGAAAATGAGCCATTTTCGTGAAACGGTCCACCACAACCAGTACGGTGTTCTGTTGGTTGGACGGGGGTAGATCTGAAATAAAGTCCAGTGTGACATCCTGCCATGGGCCTGCTGGGACCGGTAAGGGATATAGTAGTCCTGACGGTTTGCTGTGACTGTCTTTCATCCTAGCGCAAGTATCACAGGTGGATACATAGTTAAGGACGTCTCCCCCCAGACTGGGCCACCAGAAATAACGGCGTATGTTGTCCATGGTCTTGGCATACCCTCTCTGTCCTGCTGTAGGGTGATCGTGAAAAAGCTGTAGGACCTCCTGGCGAAAGGGTCTGGGCACGAAGACTTGTTGGTGCCGGAAAAGCAGGCCCCCAGATAGGGTCAGATCTTCAGATCCCTCCGGGTTCGGACTATCAACAATGTTTTGGCGAATGCGGTCCAGAAGGCTATCTGTAAGTAGCAGAAAATGACTGGGGTGTAGCACGGTGTCAGGCGATGATTGATGCTGTGAAGAGACCTCTGGGTAGATCCGTGATAAGTCATCAGCCTTACCATTCTTTGAGCCTGCCCGGTAGGTGATATGCAAGGAAAACCGGGAAAAGAACAAGGCCCACCTAGCCTGTCGAGGACAAAGCCGTCTGGCAGATCTCAGATACTCGAGGTTCCGGTGGTCGGTGAACACTGTTATGGGATGTAAGGCCCCTTCTAAGAGATGTCGCCATTCCTCTAATGCACACTTAATAGCCAACAGTTCCTTGTTGCTGACGTCATAGTTATGCTCGGCTGGGGTAAGCTTCCGAGAATTGAAGGCTACAGGGTGTAAAAGGTCTTTGGGACCAGAACGTTGGGACAAAATAGCCCCCACAGCAGTGTCAGACGCATCCACTTCAACTATAAATGGTCTCTGCACATAGGGCTGACGGAGAATGGGAGCCTGTGTGAACATGTGTTTTATTCGGTCGAAAGCCTTCTGTGCGGCCTCGGTCCACTGGAAACGTATATTAAGCTTAGTAAGGGCCGTGATGGGTGCTATAATTCGTGAGAACCCTCTGATAAATCTTCTGTAGAAGTTGGAAAACCCCACGAACCTCTGCACTGCCTTCTTTGAGTTGGGAATTGGCCACTGTACAATGGCTGCCACTTTTTGAGGGTCCATGGTGACACGACCTGGAGACACAATGAAACCAAGAAAAGACACCTCCGGGACCTCGAAGAGGCATTTTTCTAGCTTAGCAAAAAGCCGATGCTCCCGCAGGCGTGTCAGTACGGTCTTGACATGTTCCCTGTGTTCTGTAAGGGTTGAAGAGTAAATCAGGATATCATCCAGATAGATAATAACAAAAACATCCAACAGGTCCTTAAAACATTGTTAATGAAGTGTTGGAAGGTAGCCGGGGCGTTACAGAGGCCAAATGGCATGACCAGGTATTCGAAATGGCCATACCAGGTACGGAATGCCGTCTTCCATTCATCTCCAGGACGTACCCTCACCAAGTTGTAGGCCCCCCTTAAATCAATTTTGGTGAATACAGTAGCGGAGGAAAGGCGCTCCAGCATCTCAGGTATTAATGGAAGTGGGTACCGTTTTTTTATGGTTATTTTATTGAGGTCGCGGTAGTCCACGCAGGGCCGGAGTCCTCCGTCCTTCTTTCCGACAAAAAAGATACCTGCTCCCGCAGGGGAGGTGGAAGGCCGGATAAACCCCAGCCGCAGGTTATCGTCGATGTAATCTTTGAGTTATCCAAGATCAGGCCCAGAGAGTGGATATATACGACCGTAGGGTATAGGAGCCCCAGGAAGCAGATCTATGGGACAATCATATGGCCTCTGTGGGGGTAACACCTCCACCCATTTTTGGTCAAAGACATCCGAATATGCCTGGTATGGAGGTGGTAGAGAGACAGATGATCCAGATGTTGGGTAAAGAGCCAGAAGTTGAGGTGGAGGCAGGCAGTGGCTCGTACAAAAAGGTGAAGAAAAGGACAGAGTGCCAGTAGACCAACTGATTAGGGGGTCATGTAACTGCAAACAGGGGAGACCCAGGATCAGAGGGTGCAAAGGTGATGAGATGATATCGAAGATGATGGTTTCGCTATGTCTGGAACCAATTTGAAGCCGAAGCGGTAGGGTCTCCCAGCAGACCGGACCTGACAGGAGGCTGCGGCCATCAGCCAACTGTAGATGCCTGGGTGTCTGCCTCAGCCGTGTGGGGACGCCCAAACGGTCAGCTGTCTGCTGATCCAGAAAACATCCTCAGGCTCCAGAATCGAGGATGGCGGTGAGGTTACTGTGCTAAGAACCCCAATGTAAAGAGACGAAAAAAGACTTATAAGAAACAGAAGCAGTGGAGACAAGAGATGACGGGAACGGTATATCTGATTTACCTTTAGTGAAACGGGGCTTCTTAGGACAGGTTCGGAGCATGTGACCTCCCTTACCGCAGTACAGAGGTTGAGCAGTCGACGGTGCATACGTTCCGCATCAGTAAGAGGACCACGGACCAGGCCTATCTGCATAGGCTCCTCCGAAGGACCCGACGGCAGAACTACAGGGACGTCGGAAGTAGTGGAGGGAACGGCACGGAAGGAAGACGCCAAGGGGACTTGCCTCTCCCGACGACGCTCTCGGAAGCGACGGTCGAGCTGAATAACCAGGAGAATCAAATCTTCCAAATAGGGAGGTACGCCAATACGAGCCAGTTCGTCTTTGAGATTTTCGGACAGACCAAGACGGAACTGGTCTAACAGCGCAGGCTCATTCCACTGGGTCTCAATAGAGAGACGACGGAATTCCGCCACGTAGTCCTCTACCGGACGTCTGCCCTGGGTAAGAGCTCTAATGGCACTTTGAGCTGAGGAAGAACCCAGGGGGTCTTCATATAGCGAATCCAAAGACCTACGGAATGAAGCCCAGGACCGGAGTACAGGACTCTCATCCCGGAGAAGGTGGAGAGGCCAGGCCCGGGGTTCACCGGAAA
Source organism: Rhinophrynus dorsalis (assembly GCA_037306005.1). Lineage (NCBI taxonomy): Eukaryota > Metazoa > Chordata > Amphibia > Anura > Rhinophrynidae > Rhinophrynus > Rhinophrynus dorsalis. Next base: position 189,494,505 of record CM074724.1, on the reverse strand, counting down.
GGAGGGAGATAGTGGTCCGTACTTTGACAAAGTCTGTAGCATAGGACCTGGGATTTACGGAAAATAGCAGTTCACAGGAAGTGATGAAATCCAGATAGGCCTTTCTGTCCCCGGAGAACTTCTCCGGCAAGGGCACACGGGGTTCAGGAGCCCCTGCATACATATCTGATGTTATGACAGGTTGGGCTGTACTTGAGGACAAAGTGGAAGTGCCGTGTCCCGTAGCGGTCTGCAAGTCCTGCAGGCGGTGCTGTAGTGTAGCTTGGTTAGCCTGTAGGTCCTGTACAGTGTCTGTGAGAGTGGCGATCTGTTTGCTCAAGGCCGATAGGGCATCAACCAGCCCTGCGGGTTCCATAATCTGTCTTGGTTATTCTGTCGGAGAACTGTTGTAGGTACAAAGAGGAAAAAGGGTTTGGTATGTACGCTTGCTGAACCGTACTCTATGGGAAACAATTACACCACAAAGAACTAGCAGAAAGCCAGATAGTCAGTGAGTTGACAGATGAGGGAAAGGACTCAGGCAGAGTAGGAACCCAATAGCAGGAGGAGCCCAAACTAAGAACCCAGACAGAGGGAGAGCCCCAGACAGGAAACTGAGGACACCCCTGAGTCACAGGCTCAAAAAGGAACAGGAAGGAGAAGGTGGACGGACAGCCAGAAGACTAGTCAGGAGGGAAGCCAAAGATCAGAGCTGATAGCTTCCGAATGGATGGTCAGGAAGATAGCCAAAGGCTCAAATGCAGGCGGAGTACTTGTTATTGTCAGGTGGATAGCCAGAGGGTCAGATATAGGCAGGAAACAAATTTGTAGAGACAGCTTGCAATGATAACAGCAAGGAGCTGTGAATAACCAAGCGTCGACTAGACTGAGACGCTTGGTTATATAGAGGAGTTCCCCCTCCGCGTCATGGATGACGCGGCAACGTCTGACGTCACGACGGCCCGCTACGATGTTTCCGCATTCCCGGAGGGCGCCGACGGACACCTACCTCGCGGCGGCCCGCACTGAAGCGCCGCAACCCCGCCGAACGCCAACAGTCTGAGTGGAATTAGTCTAAATATTTTCATCAGACACTTTATGGATTTTCAGGAAATCAAGACATATGCTCCAGTACAGTTTACATTAAAACAGCTGAATACTGTAATTTTCACATGTCGCTGTTTCTCAGAAAGCAATAAACAAATGGAATGTTTTAAACTGCATAATCCTGTTTAGTACACAGCTCTGAGTATAATTAGTCAAAATATTTTCAACAGACACTTCTTGGTTTTTCAGGAAATCAAGAGATATGATTCTGTATATGTTTCATTAAAACCGTTGGAAACGTATTTTTCACAAAACGCTGTTTCTCAGAGACATATAAACAAATCAATAGCTTTAACCTGCATAAACCTGTATAGAACACTTGTCTGAGTATAACTATTCTTAATATTTTGAACAGACACATTATGGGTTTTCAGGAAATCAAGACATATCCTCCAATATAATTTTCATTAAAACAGCTGAATACTGGGATTTTCACATCTCTCTTTTTCTCAGAGAGGTATAAAGACATGGAATGTTTAAAACTTTAATCCTATATAGTACTCTACTCTGAGTCTAAATATTCAAAATATTTTTAACAGAAATGTTTTGGTTTTTCAGGAAATCAAGTTATATGCTCCAGTATAGTTTTCATTGAAATAGCTTCAAAGTGAGTTTTTCACAAAAAGCAGTTTCTCAGAGGCGTATAAACAAATCAAATCTTTTAAACTGTAGAAACCTCTATAGTACGCCAGTCTGAGTGGAATTAGTCTAAATATTTTCATCAGACACTTTATGGTTTTTCAGGAAATCAATACATATGCTCCAGAACAGTTTTAATTAAAACAGCTGAATACTGTAATTTTCACATGTCGCTGTTTCTTGGAGAGGTATAAACAAATGGTATGTTTTAAACTGCATAATCCTGTTTAGTACACAGCTGTGAATATAATTAGTCAAAATATTTTCACCAGACACTATTTGGTTTTTCAGGAAATCAAGAGATATGATTCAACAAACATCTCATTAAAGCAGTTGAAAAATCAGTTTTTCACAAAACGCTGTTTCTCAGAGACATATAAACATATCAAATCTTTTAATCTGTAGAAACCTCTATAGTACGCTAGTCTGAGTGAAATTAGTCTAAATATTTTCATCAGACACTTTATGGTTTTTCAGGAAATCTAGACATATGCTTCAGTACAGTTTACATTAAAACAGCTGAAAACTGTAATTTTCGCATGTCGCTGGTTCTCGGTGAGCTATAAATAAATGGAATGTTTTAAACTGCATGATTCTGTTTAGTACACAGCTCTGAGTAAAATTAGTCAAAATATTTTCACCAGACACTACTTGGTTTTTCAGGAAATCAAGAGATATGATTCTGTATATGTTTCATTAAAACAGTTGGAAACACAATTTTTCACAAAACGCTGTTTCTCAGAGACATATAAACAAACCAATAGCTTTAACCTACATAAACCTGTATAGAACTCTAGTCTGAGTATAACTAGTCTAAATATTTTGATCAGACACATTATGGTTTTTCATTAAATCAAAACATATGCTCCTTTAAAATTTTCATTAAAAAAGCTGAATACTGGGATTTTCACATCTCTCTGTTTCTGAGAGAGGTATAAAGACATGGAATGTTTAAAACTGTTTAATCCTATTTAGTACTCTACTCTGAGTCTAAATATGCAAAATATTTTTAACAGAAATATTTTGGTTTTTCGGGAAATGAAGTTATATGGTCCAGTATAGTTTTCTTTGAAATATCTTCAAAGTGAGTTTTTGAAAAAACGCAGTTTCTCAGAGTTGTATAAACAAATCAAATGTTTTAAACTGTAGAAACCTGTATAGTACGCTAGTCTGAGTGGAATTAGTCTAAATATTTTCATCAGACACTTCATGGTTTTTCAGGAAATCAAGACATATGCTCCAGTACAGTTTTCATTAAAACAGCTGAATACTGTAATTTTCGAATGGCACTGTAACAGTTCGGTGTATATACAGATAATGTGTAATGTGCGTATTACAGTTATATGTAACAGATAGGTGTATATACAGATAATGTGTGTATTACAGTTATATGTAACAGATCGTTATATATACAGATAATGTGTGTATTACAGTTATATGTAACAGATCGGTATATATACAGATAATGTGTGTATTACAGTTATATGTAACAGATCAGTATATATACAGATAATATGTGTGGTACAGTTATATGTAACAGATTGGTATATACAGATAATGTGTGTATTACAGTTATATGTAACAGATCAGTATACACAGATAATGTGCGTATTACAGTTATATGTAACTGATCGGTATATATACAGATAATGTGCTTATTACAGTTATATGTAACAGATCGTTATATACAGATAATGTTTGTATTACAGTTAATGGAACAGATCGGTATATATACAGATAATGTGTATATTACAGTTATATGTAACAGATCGGTATATAAAGATAATGTGTGTATTTGTCACCGTTGCTCCCGGGCCGCGTCTTTCGCGGCGGCGCTTCCGGGTTGCGGTGGCGATCGGGCCGCGCATGCGCAGATCCCCCTCGCCTTCAGCCGGGCTGATGCGAATGAGCCGAGCCCTGCGTTCTATTGGACAGTCCTTCCCCTCTGTCCTTGCGGCGTCCAGCCGAGCCCCTCTCGCTCTCCTAGCCATTGGTCAGCCTTATTATTTGAACGGGCTGCCCCAGGAATAGGGCGCCCGTTGCATAGTTAGTGCTCTGGCTAGGTTCTGGACTCTGGACCTCTGCCCCAAGTTAGATCACGTATTTTTGCTCTCCACTCCTGGTACTGACCCTTGGCTTTGCTCCTGACCACTCCGGATCTCCACTCCTGGTACTGACCCTTGGCTCTGCTCCTGACCACTCTGGATCTCCACTCCTGGTACTGACCCTTGGCTCTGCTCCTGACCACTCCGGATCTCCACTCCTGGTACTGACCCTTGGCTCTGCTCCTGACCACTCCGGATCTCCACTCCTGGTACAGACCCTTGGCTTTGCTCCTGACCACTCCGGATCTCCACTCTTGGTATTGACCCTTGGCTCTGCTCCTGACCACTCTGGATCTCCACTCCTGGTACTGACCCTTGGCTTTGCTCCTGACCACTCCGGATCTCCACTCCTGGTACTGACCCTTGGCTCTGCTCCTGACCACTCCGGATCTCCACTCCTGGTACAGACCCTTGGCTTTGCTCCTGACCACTCCGGATCTCCACTCCTGGTATTGACCCTTGGCTCTGCTCCTGACCACTCTGGATCTCCACTCCTGGTACTGACCCTTGGCTTTGCTCCTGACCACTCCGGATCTCCACTCCTGGTATTGACCCTTGGCTCTGCTCCTGACCACTCTGGATCTCCACTCCTGGTACTGACCCTTGGCTTTGCTCCTGACCACTCCGGATCTCCACTCCTGGTATTGACCCTTGGCTCTGCTCCTGACCACTCCGGATCTCCACTCCTGGTATTGACCCTTGGCTCTGCTCCTGACCACTCCAGATCTCCACTCCTGGTTTTTGACCTTTGGCTCTGCTCCTGATCTCGCCTGAACTCCGTTCCCAACTTGAATCTCGGCTTCGCTTGACCATTCCTGTTGCTCAGCCCTCATTGCCTGGTATCTCTCCTGACCTGCCGGCCTGGTTTCCCAACGGTTCCTAGGAACTCCTATCCTGGTTGCACCCCGGCTCAACTGATGTGGAACAATCTGGTTTTGCGACCAGCACCTTTAGACAGCTTCGGCTGCAGCAAAGGAGTACCTGGCACGCGGTCACCGCTCTCAAGCTTCGCAACCAGCTCCGCACCATATTATAATGGAGGATATGTCTTGATTTCCTAAAAACCCATAATGCGGTCTGATGAAAATATTTAGACTAGTTATACTCAGACTAGTGTTCTATACAGGTTTCTGCAGGTTAAAGCTATTGATTTGTTTATATGTCTCTGAGAATCAGCGTTTTGTGAAAAACTGCGTTTCCAACTGTTTTAATGAAACATATACAAAATCATATCTCTTGATTTCCTGAAAAACCAAGTAGTGTCTGGTGAAAATATTCTGACTATACTCAGAGCTGTGTACTAAACAGGATTATGAAGTTTAAAACATTCCATTTGTTTATAGCTCACCTAGAAACAGCGACATGCGAAAATTACAGTATTCAGCTGTTTTAATGTAAACTGTTCTGGAGCATATGTCTTGATTTCCTGAAAAAGCATAAAGTGTCTGATGAAAATGTTTAGACTAATTCCACTCAGAATGGCGTACTATACAGGTTTCTACAGTTTAAAACATTAGTTTTGTTTATACGCCTCTGAGAAACTGGTATTTGTGAAAAACTCACTTTGAAGCTATTTCAATGAAAACTATACTGGAGCATATAACTTGATTTCCCGAAAAACTAAAACATTTCTGTTAAAAATATTTCGAATATTTACACTCAGAGTAGAGTACTATATAGGATTAAACAGTTTTAAACATTCCATGTCTTTATACCTCTCTGAGAAACAGTGAGATGTGAAAATCCCAGTATTCAGCTGTTTTAATGAAAATTATAGTGGTGGATATGTCTTGATTTCCTGAAAACCCATAAAGTGTCTGATCAAAATATTAAGACTTGGGAAGGACCCTGAATGGTGCTCTAGCTACAGGCCTATTTCGTTGCTTAACGTAGATATTAAGTTGTTTGCTAAGATTCTTAGTGGTTGCCTTCGATCCGCCCTTCCGAGACTTATTCATCAAGATCAAGCGGGATTCGTTCCGTGTCGTGAGGCACGAGATAACACCACTAAGATACTGAATCTCATACATTTTGCACAGCTCCAGAAAATCCCTGCTATGCTTTTGTCTACAGATGCTGAAAAAGCCTTCGACAGGGTGAGTTGGCCGTTCTTATACGCAGTCTTGGAACATATTAGTCTTGGTCCGTCTATGCTTGCATGGATTGGAGCACTGTATCAAGCACCTACTGCTCGAATACGGATCAATGGCACACTATCTGAACCATTCACCCTGTCGAATGGTACTAGACAGGGGTGTCCTCTTTCACCTCTTCTCTTTGTACTTACCCTTGAACCTTTACTTAGTGCTCTCAGATCCAACCCTGATATTTTTGGCTAGAGGTAGGCCCCCATCACTACAAAATTGCTGCCTATGCAGATGACTTACTCTTGTTCCTTACTAACCCGACTCTCTCACTCCCTAATGTTATGAAAGAATTACAGGTATATGGATCTTTATCTAACTTTAAAATCAACTTTTCTAAGTCTGAAGTCTTAAATTTATCTTTATCTACTTCAACTGAAACGGCCCTATGTAATTCTTTCCCTTTTTGATGGACACCTTCTCGGCTCAAATATCTTGGTATATTTTTATCTAAAAACTTGACTGCTCTCTTTGACTTAAACTTTCAAAGTCTTTTATGTCAATGTCGCAGTGATTTGTCTACTTGGTCTAAGTTGCGGGTCTCTTGGTTTGGCCGAGCTTCCATTATAAAGATGAATATTCTACCTCGCATTTTATATCTTATTCAGACTTTACCTATTACGATCCCGAAGTCTTTCTTTTTGGAGCTGCGGTCCCTGATCCTTAAATTTGTCTGGCAGGGCAAACGTTCTCGCCTGGGCTTTAGCTATCTCACTAGACCTAAGCAGTTGGGGGGTTTAGGCCTCCCTGACATTGAGCCGTATTATAAGTCTGTGCATCTAGCTAGAATTGTGGATTGGTCTCGCCCTTCTTCTAAGACTTGGGTATCTTTGGAACAGAGGGGACTTTGTGTTCCCATTCCTGTGGCGGCCTGGGTATGTCCTAGACAGAAAGTTGTTACTAATGGTTATCATCCCACGGTGGCCCCCACTATGGGTATTTGGAAGGCTAGCTTTGCTTTACGCGGCCTTCTCAACTCACCTTCTCTCTTGCAGTCTCTTGCATTTCGAGAGGATTTTCCTCCCGGTAGGGATAGAGGTTACTTCAATGTTTTCTTTTCTAACAGTTTGCAGTTCCCCAGACTGGGTCATGTTCTTCAAGGTGCCCGATTTAAAACGTTAGATGAATTTTTGGACTCTCGTACTGGTCACCCTAGGCTTCCCTTCGCCTATTCTCAACTTTCTCACTATATCGCTACATTAACTTCTTTAGGTCCATTACCATCAGATGTTACCCCTTTTGAATCTTTATGCATGTCAGAGGAACCTCCCACTAAACTTGTTTCTAATATTTATAGATGCCTTACGGATTTGGCCTCGAGTTCTAAACCATTCTATATACGATTGTGGGAATCTGATTGTGGTGTTGAACTTTCTGATTCACAGTGGCGTAAAATGGTTACTTTAGCACATCAATGTAGTATGTCCACCCGGATTCAAGAGAAAGCCTTTAAATTACTCTCCAGGTGGTATATGGTTCCAGCTGCTTTGCATAAGGTTTTCCCTGCCACCTCGGATAGATGTTGGCGCTGTTGTGCGAACCGGGGGACTCTTTTACATATCTGGTGGACATGCCCGTTGATCATACCATTTTGGGACTCTGTCATGAGGGTTGTGAGGACGGTAGGTGATCCTGATATACCACATGAACCCATGCCTGTGCTTCTTCATCTCACCTCACATACAATCGGTTCTTATAAGAGGTCATTGACTATTCATCTATTGAATGCCGCCAAAATTCTTATTCCTAGATTTTGGAAGAGATCCCTCCCACCTTCGTTTCAAGATTGGGTGGAGTCTGTGGAGTCGATGCGAGCGGTGGAAGACGTAGTGCTATCAGCCCAAGGCAGGGGATTAGATCACTCTACTAGATGGCTTCCTTGGAGGATGTATTTAGAAAGTACCGAGTGCACAGGGGAGTTGGGTGCTGAGCTTTCGTCCTAGGTATTGGACTCTGGCCTGGGTAGTTTGCCTTTTTATTTCTTTAACTGCTTGGCTTCTGACATCATCGGATGAACCGGGCTTGCGGACTTTGGATGTTTAGGGACCAGGTATCCTCCCTCCTCCTCCTCCATCCCACTCCCTCCCTTTCCCATCTTTCCTTTCCCTCTCCCCGCTTTTCCCTCCTTTTCGTTCTTTCCTTATTTTTACCTTCCCCCCTCTTTACCCAGGTTTCCCCCCCCCCCTTTCTCTCCACCCTCCCCCATCTATCCTGACCCTCTCCCCTCCCTTTTATTGTTTCTTTTTATTTATGTTTATGGTATATTCTACCTACTGTGTTGTCTTATTCATTTTGGGCCCTGTATTGTGTATGACATAGTACTTCTGCTCCGCCTTAATGCTTAAGTGTCGTTTACATATGGTTGCTCATATAAAACATATGAGCAACCATATGTAAACGACACTTAAGCATTAAGGCGGAGCAGAAGTACATACGATTTTTTTGTATCACATGACCTACTATGTTTAAATATGCTTATGGTTATGCTCCATGTTTGTATTTTATTTTATTTCATTTTCTTAATAAACAGTTATTATACAAAATATTTAGACTAGTTATACTCAGACTATTGTTCTATACAGGTTTATGCAGGTTAAAGCTATTGATTTGTTTATATGTCTCTGAGAAACAGCGTTTTGTGAAAAACTGCGTTTCCAACTGTTTTAATGAAACATATACAGAATCATATCTATTGATTTCCTGAAAAACCAAGTAGTGTCTGGTGAAAATATTTTGACTAATTTTACTCAGAGCTGTGTACTAAACAGAATCATGCAGTTTAAAACATTCAGTTTATTTATAGCTCACCGAGAAACAGCGACATGTGAAAATCCCAGTATTCAGCTGTTTTAATGAAAATTATAATGGAGCATATGTCTTGATTTCCTGAAAACCCATAATGTGTCTGATGAAAATATTAAGACTAGTTATACTCAGACTAGTGTTCTATACAGGTTTATGCAGGTTAAAGCTATTGGTTTGTTTATATGTCTCTGAGAAACAGCGTTTTGTGAAAATCTGTGTTTCCAACTGTTTAAATGAAAGATATACTGAATCATATCTCTTGATTTCCTGAAAAACCAAGTAGTGTCTGGTGAAAATATTATGACTAATTATACTCAGAGCTGTGTACTAAACAGGATTATGCCGTTTAAAACATACCATTTGTTTATAGCTCTCCGTGAAACAGTGACATGCGAAAATTACAGTATTCAACTGTTTTAATGAAAACTGTACTGGAGCATATGTCTTCATTTCCTAAAAACCCATAATGTGTCTGATCAAAATATTTAGACTAGTTATACTCAGACTAGTGTTCTTATTCAGGTTTATGCAGGTTAAAGCTATTGATTTGTTTATATGTCTCTGAAAAACAGCGTTTTGTGAAAAACTGACTTTCCTACTGTTTTAAAAGAAACATATACAGAATCTTATGTCTTGATTTCCTGAAAAACCAAGTAGTATCAGGTCAAAATATTTTGACTAATTATACTCAGAGCTGTGTACTAAACAGGATTATGCAGTTTAAAACATACCATTTGTTTATAGCTCTCCGAGAAACAGTGACATGCGAAAATTACAGTATTCAGCTGTTTTAATGTAAACTGTACTGGAGTATATGTCTTCATTTCCTGAAAACCCATAATGTGTCTGATCAAAATATTTAGACTAGTTATACTCAGACTAGTGTTCTTATACATGTTTCTGCAGGTTAAAGCTATTGATTTGTTTATATGTCTCTGAGAAACAGCGTTTTGTGAAAAACTGACTTTACAACTGTTTTAATGAAACATATACAAAATCATATCTTTTGATTTCCTGAAAAACCAAGTAGTGTCAGGTGAAAATATATTGACTATTTATACTCAGAGCTGTGTACTAAACAGGATTATGCCGTTTAAAACATTCCATTTGTTTATAGCTCACCGTGAAACAGCGACATGCGAAAATTACAGTATTCAGCTGTTTTAATGAAAACTGTACTGGAGCATATGTCTTGATTTACTGAAAAACCATGAAGTGTCTGATGAAAATATTTAGACTAATTCCACTCAGACTAACGTACTATACAGGTTTCTACAGTTTAAAACATTTGATTTGTTTATACGACTCTGAGAAACTGCGTTTTGTGAAAAACTCACTTTGAAGCTATTTCATTGAAAACTATACTGGAGCATATAACTTGATTTCCTGAAAAACCAAAACATTTCTGTTAAAAATATTTTGCATATTTAGACTCAGAGTAGAGTACTATAAAGTATTAAACAGTTTTAAACATTCCATGTCTTTATACCTCTCTGAGAAACAGAGAGATGTTAAAATCCCTGTATTCAGCCGTTTTAATGAAAATTATAGTGGAGGATATGTCTTGATTTCCTGAAAACCCATAAAGTGTCTGATCAAAATATTTAGACTAGTTATACTCAGACTAGTGTTCTATACAGGTTTATGCAGGTTAAAGCAATTGATTTGTTTATATGTCTCTGAGAAACAGCGTTTTGTGAAAAACTGTGTTTCCAACTGTTTAAATGAAAGATATACTGAATCATATCTCTTGATTTCCTGAAAATCCATGTACTGTCTGGTGAAAATATTTAGACTAATTCCACTCAGACTAGCGTACTATAGAGGTTTCTAAAGTTTAAAAGATTTGATATGTTTGTATGTCTCTGAGAAACAGCGTTTTGTGAAAAACTGCTTTTCCAACTGTTTTAATGAGATATTTGTAGAATCATATCTCTTAATTTCCTGAAAAACCAAGTAGTGTCTGGTGAAAATATTTTGACTAATTATACTCACAGCTGTGTACTAAACAGGATTATGCAGTTTAAAACATACCATTTGTTTATAGCTCTCAGAGAAACAGCGACATGCGAAAATTACAGTATTCAGCTGTTTTAATGAAAACTGTACTGGAGCATATGTCTTGATTTCCTGAAAAACCATAAAGTGTCTGATGAAAATATTTAGACTAATTCCACTCAGACTGGCGTACTATAGAGGTTTCTACAGTTTAAAAGATTTGATTTGTTTATACGCCTCTGAGAAACTGCTTTTTGTGAAAAACTCACTTTGAAGCTATTTCAATGAAAACTATAAAGGAGCATATAACTTGATTTCCTGAAAAACCAAAACATTTCTGTTGAAAATATTTTGAATATTTAGACTCAGAGTAGAGTACTATAAAGTATTAAACAGTATTAAACATTCCATGTCTTTATACCTCTCTGAGAAAAAGAGAGATGTGAAAATCCCAGTATTCAGCTGTTTTAATGAAAATTATAATGGAGGATATGTCTTGATTTCCTGAAAACCCATAATGTGTCTGATCAAAATATTAAGACTAGTTATACTCAGACAAGTGTTCTATACAGGTTTATGCAGGTTAAAGCTATTGATTTGTTTATATGTCTCTGATAAACAGCGTTTTATGAAAAACTACGTTTCCAACAGTTTTAATGAAAGTTTTACAGAATCATATCTCTTGATTTCCTGAAAAACCAAGAAGTGTATGTTGAACATATTTTGACTAATTATACTCAGAGCTGTGTACTAAACAGGATTAGGCAGTTTAAAACATTCCATGTGTTTATTGCTCTCTGATAAACAGCGACATGTGAAAATTACAGTATTCAGCTGTTTTAATGTAAATTATAATGGAGCATATGTCTTGAATTGCTGAAAACCCATAATGTGTCTGATGAAAATATTAAGACTAGTTATACTCAGACTAGTGTTCTATACAGGTTTATGCAGGTTGATATCCTGAAAATCCATAAAGTGTCTGATGAAAATATTTAGACTAATTCCACTCAGACTGTCGGCGTTTGGCGGGGTTGCGGCGCTTTAGTGCGGGCCGCCGCGACGTAGGTGTCCAACGGCGCCCTCTGGGAATGCGGAAACATCGGAGCGGGCCGTCGTGACGTCAGACGTTGCCGCGTAATCAATGACGCGGAGGGGGAACTCCTCTATATAACCAAGCGTCTCAGTCTAGTCAACACTTGTTTATTCACAGCTCCTTGCTGTTATCATTGCAAGATGTCTCTACAAATTTGTTTCCTGCCTATATCTGACCCTCTGGCTATCCACCTGACAATACCAAGTACTCCGCCTGCATTTGACCCTTTGGCTATCTTCCTGACCAACCATTTGGAAGCTATCAGCTCTGATCTTTGGCTTCCCTCCTGACTAGTCTTCTGGCTGTCCGTCCACCTTCTCCTTCCTGTTCCTTTTTGAGCCTGTGACTCAGGGGGGTCCTCAGTTTCCTGTCAGTTTCCAGAAAGGCCTATCTGGATTTCATCACTTCCTGTGAACTGCTATTTTCCGTAAATCCCAGGTCCTATGCTACAGACTTTGTCAAAGTACGGACCACTATCTCCCTCCTTTCCGGTGAACCCCGGGCCTGGCCTCTCCACCTGCTCCGGGATGAGAGTCCTGTACTCCGGTCCTGGGCTTCATTCCGTAGGTCTTTGGATTAGCTATATGAAGACCCCCTGCGTTCTTCATCAGCTCAAAGTGCCATTAGAGCTCTTACCCAGGGCAGACGTCCGGTAGAGGACTACGTGGCGGAATTCCTTCGTCTCTCTATTGAGACCCAGTGGAATGAGCCTGCGCTGTTAGACCAGTTCCATCTTGGTCTGTCCGAAAATCTCAAAGACGAACTGGCTCGTATTGGCGTACCTCCCTATTTGGAAGATTTGATTCTCCTGGTTATTCAGCTCGACCGTCGCTTCCGAGAGCGTCGTCAGGAGAGGCAGGTCCCCTTGGCGTCTTCCTTCCGTGCCGTTCCTTCCACTACTTCCTACGTCCCTGTAGTTCTGCCGTCGGGTCCTTCGGAGGAACCTATGCAGATAGGCCTGGTCCGTGGTCCTCTTACTGATGCGGAACGTATGCACCGTCGACTGCTCAACCTCTATCTGTACTGCGGTAAGGGAGGTCACATGCTCCGAACCTGTCCTAAGAAGCCCCGTTCCACTAAAGGTAAATCAGATATACCGTTTCCTTCATCTCTTCTCTCCACTGTTTCTGTTTCTTATCTGTCTTTTTTCGTCTCTTTACAGTGGGGTTCTCAGCACAGTAACCTCACCGCCATCCTCGATTCTGGAACCTGTGGATGTTTTCTGGATCAGCAGACAGCTGACCATTTGGGCGTCCCCACACAGCTGAGGCAGACACCCAGGCATCAACAGTTGGCTGATGGCCGCAGCCTCCTGTCAGGTCCGGTCTCCTGGGAGACCCTACCGCTTCGGCTTCAAATTGGTTCCAGACATAGCGAAACCATCATCTTCGATATCATCTCATCACCTTTGCACCCTCTGATCCTGGGTCTCCCCTGGTTGCAGTTACATGACCCCCTAATCAGCTGGTCTACTGGCACTGTGTCCTTTTCTTCACCTTTTTGTACGAGCCACTGCCTGCCTCCACCTCAACTTCTGGCTCTTTACCCAACATCTGGATCATCTGTCTCTCTACCACCTCCATACCAGGCATATTCGGATGTCTTTGACCAAAAAGGGGTGGGAGGTGTTACCCCCACACAGGCCATATGATTGTCCCATAGATCTGCTTCCTGGGGCTCCTATACCCTACGGTCATATATATCCACTCTCTGGGCCTGAGCTTGGATATCTCAAAGATTACATCGACGAGAACCTGCGGCTGGGGTTTATCCGGCCTTCTACCTCCCCTGCGGGAGCAGGTATCTTTTTTGTCGGAAAGAAGGACGGAGGACTCCGGCCCTGCATGGACTAAAGCGACCTCAATAAAATAACCATAAAAAACCGGTACCCACTTCCATTAATCCCTGAGATGCTGGAGCGCCTTTCCTCCGCTACTGTATTCACCAAAATTGATTTAAGGGGGGCCTACAACTTGGTGAGGGTACGTCCTGGAGATGAATGAAAGACGGCATTCCGTACCCGGTATGGCCATTTTGAATACCTGGTCATGCCATTTGGCCTCTGTAACGCCCCGGCTACGTTCCAACACTTCATTAACAATGTTTTTAAGGACCTGTTGGATGTTTTTGTTATTAACTATCTGGATGATATCCTGATTTACTCTTCAACCCTTACAGAACACAGGGAACATGTCAGCACCGTACTGACACGCCTGCGGGAGCATCGGCTTTTTGCTAAGCTAGAAAAATGCCTCTTCGAGGTCCCGGAGGTGTCTTTTCTTGGTTTCATTGTGTCTCCAGGTCGTGTCACCATGGACCCTCAAAAAGTGGCAGCCATTGTACAGTGGCCAATTCCCGACTCAAAGAAGGCAGTGCAGAGGTTCGTGGGGTTTTCCAACTTCTACAGAAGATTTATCAGAGGGCTCTCACGAATTATAGCACCCATTCCGGCCCTTACTAAGCTTAATATACGTTTCCAGTGGACCGAGGCCGCACAGAAGTCTTTCGACCGATTGAAACACATGTTCACACAGGCTCCCATTCTCCGTCAGCCCGATGTGCAGAGACCATTTATAGTTGAGGTGGATGCGTCTGACACTGCTGTGGGTGCTATTTTGTCCCAACGTTCTGGTCCCAAAGACCTTTTACACCCTGTAGCCTTCTATTCTCGGAAGCTTACCCCAGCCGAGCATAACTATGAAACTATGACGTCAGCAACAAGGAACTGTTGGCTATTAAGTGTGCATTAGAGGAATGGCGACATCTCTTAGAAGGGGCCTTACATCCCATAACAGTGTTCACCGACCACCGGAACCTCGAGTATCTGAGATCTGCCAGACGGCTTTGTCCTCGACAGGCTAGGAGGGCCTTGTTCTTTTCCCGGTTTTTCTTGCATATCACCTACCGGGCAGGCTCAAAGAATGGTAAGGCTGATGCCTTATCACGGATCTACCCAGATGTCCCTTCACAGCATCAATCATCGCCTGACACCGTGCTACACCCCAGTCATTTTCTGCTACTTACAGAAAGCCTTCTAGACCGCATTCACCAAAACATTGTTGAAAGTCCGAACCCGGAGGGAGCTGAAGATCTGACCCTATCTGGGGGCCTGCTTTTCCGGCACCAACAAGTCTTCGTGTCCAGACCCTTTCGCCAGGAGGTCCTACAGCTTTTTCACGATCACCCTACAGCAGGACACGGAGGGTATGCCAAGACCATGGACAACATACGCCGTTATTTCTGGTGGCCCAGTCTGGGGGGAGACGTCCTTAACTATGTATCACCTGTGATACTTGCGCTAGGATGAAAGACAGTCACAGCAAACCATCAGGACTACTACATCCCTTACCGGTCCCAGCAGGCCCATGGCAGGATGTCACACTGTACTTTATTTCAGATCTACCCCCGTCCAACCAACAGAACACCATACTGGTTGTGGTGGACCGTTTCACGAAAATGGCTCATTTTCTACCTACCAAAGGACTACCTACTGCTGCTCATACCGCCACTTTATTCTTGATAGAGGTGTTCCGTCTCCATGGAGTACCTTTGTCAGTCACCTCAGATCGAGGACCCCAGTTTGTCTCAAAGTTCTGGCGTTCCTTCTGCTCCAACTTGTCCATCTCCTGTAATTTGTCTTCCGGATACCACCCAGAGACTAACGGACAAACGGAACGTACCAATCAAACTTTGGAGCAATATCTCCGCTGTTACACTACACACCTCCATGATGATTGGTGTAGTTTCCTTCCCTTGGCAGAGTTTGCATATAACCATCAAAGACACCGTTCCATCCGTTCCTCACCGTTTCATGCCCTCTATGGCTTCCATCCAAGGGCTATCCCCGGGTTGGACACGGAACCCGCTGTCCCCGATTCAGCTCTCCGTGTGCAACGATTGCAAGTCTGTCAAACCTTACTGTCCAACATACTAAGGGTGGCACAAGCTTCCAACAAACGGCAGGCTGATGCTCATCGAGTGCCGAGCCCTATCTACTCAGTGGGTGACAGGGACTGGTTATCCTCTTCCCATCTACGGCTGTCTTGCCCATCTCGGAAACTGGGTCCCCGGTTTCTTAGTCCATTTGTTGTTACCCGGATCATCAATCCTGTGGCTGTCCGGCTCGCTTTACCCACCTCGGTAAGGGTACACCCTACCTTTCATGTGTCTCAACTAAAACCATGGAGGTCCAGCCCATTTCCGGGACGTTGCCCAGTCCTGTCCCCGCCTGTGTCTGTTCGGGGGCAGGACGAATATGAAGTACAGAAAATCCTGGACTCCCGCTTCTGAAGAGGTAAACTCGAGTACCTGATACATTGGTCTGGTTATGGCCCGGAGGATAGATCCTGGGAACCATTAGAGAATGTACACGCTCCTGCTCTCTTGCGTTCCTTACATCGGACTCATCCGTCTCGGCCTCGTCCCCCTTGCGTCCGGAGGCCGCTCGTTGGGGGTGGGCTATGTCGGCGTTCGGCGGGGTTGCGGCGCTTCAATGCGTGCCGCCGCGACGTAGGTCTCCGTCGGCACCCACCGGGAATACGGAAGCATCGGAGCGGGCCGTCGTGACGTCAGACGTTGCCGCGTCATCCATGACGCGGAGGGGGAACTCCTCTATATAACCAAGCGTCTCAGTCTAGTCGACGCTTGGTTATTCACAGCTCCTTGCTGTTATCATTGCAAGCTGTCTCTACAAATTTGTTTCCTGCCTATATCTGACCCTCTGGCTATCCACCTGACAATACCAAGTACTCCGCCTGCATTTGACCCTTTGGCTATCTTCCTGACCATCCATTCGGAAGCTATCAGCTTAGATCTTTGGCTTCCCTCCTGACTAGTCTTCTGGCTGTCCGTCCACCTTCTCCTTCCTGTTCCTTTTTGAGCCTGTGACTCAGGGGGGTCCTCAGTTTCCTGTCTGGGGCTCTTCCTCTGTCTGGGTTCTTAGTTTGGGCTTCTCCTGCTATTGGGTTCCTACTCTGCCTGAGTCCTTTCCCTCATCTGTCAACTCACTGACTATCTGGCTTTCTGCTAGTTCTTTGTGGGGTAATTGTTTCCCATAGAGTACGGTTCAGCAAGCGTACATACCAAACCCTTTTTCCTCTTTGTACCTACAACAGTTCTCCGACAGAATAACCAAGCCAGATGATGGAACCCGCAGGGCTGGTTGATGCCCTATCGGCCTTGAGCAAACAGATCGCCACTTTCACGGACACTGTACAGGACCTACAGGCTAACCAAGCTACACTACAGCACCGCCTGCAGGACTTGCAGACCGCTACGTGACACGGCACTTCCACTTTGTCCTCAGGTACAGCCCAACCTGTCATAACATCAGATATGTATGCAGGGGCTCCTGAACCCCGTGTGCCCTTGCCGGAGAAGTTCTCCGGGGACAGAAAGGCCTATCTGGATTTCATCACTTCCTGTGAACTGCTATTTTCCGTAAATCCCAGGTCCTATGCTACAGACTTTGTCAAAGTACGGACCACTATCTCCCTCCTTTCCGGTGAACCCCGGGCTTGGCCTCTCCACCTACTCCGGGATGAGAGTCCTGTACTCCGGTCCTGGGCTTCATTCCGTAGGTCTTTGGATTCGCTATATGAAGAAAACCTGCGTTCTTCCTCAGCTCAAAGTGCCATTAGAGCTCTTGCCCAGGGCAGACGTCCGGTAGAGGACTACGTGGTGGAATTCCGTCGTCTCTCTATTGAGACCCAGTGGAATGAGCCTGCGTTGTTAGACCTGTTCCGTCTTGGTCTGTCCGAAAATCTCAAAGACGAACTGGCTCGTATTGGCGTACCTCCCTATTTGGAAGATTTGATTCTCCTGGTTATTCAGCTCGACCGTCTTTTCCGAGAGCGTCGTCGGGAGAGGCAGGTCCCCTTGGCGCCTTCCTTCCGTGCCGTTCCCTCCACTACTTCCGACGTCCCTGTAGTTCTGCCGTCGGGTCCTTCGGAGGAACCTATGCAGATAGGCCTGGTCCGTGGTCCTCTTACTGATGCGGAACGTATGCACCGTCGACTGCTCAACCTCTGTCTGTACTGCGGTAAGGGAGGTCACATGCTCCGAACCTGTCCTAAGAAGCCCCGTTCCACTAAAGGTAAATCAGATATACCATTCCCGTCATCTCTTGTCTCCACTACTTCTGTTTCTTATCTGTCTTTTTTCGTCTCTTTACAGTGGGGTTCTCAGCACAGTAACCTCACCGCCATCCTCGATTCTGGAGCCTGTGGATGTTTTCTGGATCAGCAGACAGCTGACCTTTTGGGCGTCCCCACACGTCTGAGGCAGACACCCAGGCATCTACAGTTGGCTGATGGCCGCAGCCGCCTGTCAGGTCCGGTCTCCTGGGAGACCCTACCGCTTCGGCTTCAAATTGGTTCCAGACATAGCGAAACCATCATCATCGATATCATCTCATCACCTTTGCACCCTCTGATCCTGGGTCTCCCCTGGTTGCAGTTACATGACCCCCTAATCAGCTGGTCTACTGGCACTTTGTCCTTTTCTTCACCTTTTTGTACGAGCCACTGCCTGCCTCCACCTCAACTTCTGGCTCTTTACCCAACATCTGGATCATCTGTCTCTCTACCACCTCCATACCAGGCATATTCGGATGTCTTTGACCAAAAATGGGTGGAGGTGTTACCCCCACAGAGGCCATATGATTGTCCCATAGATCTGCTTCCTGGGGCTCCTATACCCTACGGTCGTATATATCCACTCTCTGGGCCTGAGCTTGGATATCGCAAAGATTACATCGACGAGAACCTGCGGCTGGGGTTTATCCGGCCTTCCACCTCCCCTGCGGGAGCAGGTATCTTTTTTGTCAGAAAGAAGGACGGAGGACTCCGGCCCTGCGTGGACTAAAGCGACCTCAATAAAATAACCATAAAAAACCGGTACCCACTTCCATTAATCCCTGAGATGCTGGAGCGCCTGTATTCACCAAAATTGATTTAAGGGGGGCCTACAACTTGGTGAGGGTACGTCCTGGAGATGAATGGAAGACGGCATTCCGTACCCGGTATGGCCATTTCGAATACCTGGTCATGCCATTTGGCCTCTGTAACGCCCCGGCTACCTTCCAACACTTCATTAACAATGTTTTTAAGGACCTGTTGGATGTTTTTGTTATTATCTATCTGGTTGATATCCTGATTTACTCTTCAACCCTTACAGAACACAGGGAACATGTCAAGACCGTACTGACACGCCTGCGGGAGCATCAGCTTTTTGCTAAGCTAGAAAAATGCCTCTTCGAGGTCCCGGAGTTGTCTTTTCTTGGTTTCATTGTGTCTCCAGGTCGTGTCACCATGGACCCTCAAAAAGTGGCAGCCATTGTACAGTGGCCAATTCCCGACTCAAAGAAGGCAGTGCAGAGGTTCGTGGGGTTTTCCAACTTCTACAGAAGATTTATTAGAGGGTTCTCACGAATTATAGCACCCATCACGGCCCTTACAAAGCTTAATATACGTTTCCAGTGGACCGAGGCCGCACAGAAGGCTTTCGACCGATTGAAACACATGTTCACACAGGCTCCCATTCTCCGTCAGCCCGATGTGCAGAGACCATTTATAGTTGAGGTGGTTGCGTCTGACACTGCTGTGGGGGCTATTTTGTCCCAACGTTCTGGTCCCAAAGACCTTTTACACCCTGTAGCCTTCTATTCTCGGAAGCTTACCCCAGCCGAGCATAACTATGATGTCAGCAACAAGGAACTGTTGGCTATTAAGTGTGCATTAGAGGAATGGCGACATCTCTTAGAAGGGGCCTTACAATCCCATAACAGTGTTCACCGACCACCGGAACCTCGAGTATCTGAGATCTGCCAGACGGCTTTGTCCTCGACAGGCTAGGTGGGCCTTGTTCTTTTCCTGGTTTTCCTTGCATATCACCTACCGGGCAGGCTCAAAGAATGGTAAGGCTGATGCCTTATCACGGATCTACCCAGAGGTCCCTTCACAGCATCAGTCATCGCCTGACACCGTGCTACACCCCAGTCATTTTCTGCTACTTACAGATAGCCTTCTGGACCGCATTCGCCAAAACATTGTTGATAGTCCGAACCCGGAGGGATCTGAAGATCTGACCCTATCTGGGGCCCTGCTTTTCCGGCACCAACAAGTCTTCGTGCCCAGACCCTTTCGCCAGGAGGTCCTACAGCTTTTTCACGATCACCCTACAGCAGGACACGGAGGGTATGCCAAGACCATGGACAACATACGCCGTTATTTCTGGTGGCCCAGTCTGGGGGGAGACGTCCTTAACTATGTATCCACCTGTGATACTTGCGCTAGGATGAAAGACAGTCACAGCAAACTATCAGGACTACTACATCCCTTACCGGTCCCAGCAGGCCCATGGCAGGATGTCACACTGGACTTTATTTCAGATCTACCCCCGTCCAACCAACAGAACACCATACTGGTTGTGGTGGACCGTTTCATGAAAATGGCTCATTTTCTACCTACCAAAGGACTACCTACTGCTGCTCATACCACCACTTTATTCTTGAAAGAGGTGTTCCGTCTCCACGGAGTACCTTTGTCGGTCACCTCAGATCGAGGACCCCATTTTGTCTCAAAGTTCTGGCGTTCCTTCTGCTCCAACTTGTCCATCTCCTGTAATTTGTCTTCCGGATACCACCCAGAGACTTACGGACAAACGGAACGTACCAATCAAACTTTGGAGCAATATCTCCGCTGTTACACTACACACCTCCAGGATGATTGGTGTAGTTTCCTTCCCGTGGCAGAGTTTGCATATAACCATCAAAGACACCGTTCCATCCGTTCCAAACGAATGGAATGTTTTAAACTGCATAATCCTGTTTAGTACACAGCTCTGAGTATAATTAGTCAAAATATTTTCACCAGACCCTACTTGGTTTTTCAGGAAATCAAGAGATATGATTCTATATATATCTCATTAAAACAGTTGGAAAAGCAGTTTTTCCCAAAACGCTGTTTCTCAGAGACATATAAACATATCAAATCTTTTAAACTGTTGTAACCTCTATAGTACGCTAGTCTGAGTGGAATTAGTCTAAATATTTTCATCAGACTCTTTATGGTTTTTCAGGAAATCAAGACATATGCTCCACTACAGTTTTCATTAAAACAGCTGAATACTGTAATTTTCGCATTTCGCTGTTTCTCCTTAAAGCGAAATTAACAATTTGCAATAATAACCTCCATTTACCTTACTATGACCAGGAAATCCTTATGGCCCTTTTGAATTCTGTTGCTGTGCCTTTGATAATGAGATATTTTATTCACCGCTGAATGTCAGGTTCATGGAGTCAGACATTACAGTTGCTGGAAGTAGAATAAGCTACTTAACCCTTTAAGGACTAAATGTGTGAGCAACACTTTGCAAAGCAATTAACCCTTTGAGTGCCAGAGGGGTACGGAACGCATTGCTTTGGCACTCAAAGCAGTTAAAGTTTTACTATAATAATAATCATAATAATAATAAATAATAATAATAATAACTAGTATTTATATAGTGCCTTTTTCCCAGTGGGACTCAAAGCGATTTCAGCGCACGCTCTTGGAATTAACCGAATCGGCAGCTGAATAATAGATGTTATTATCTTTGTGTAGAATAAATTCATCCTGTAGATATAAAAATATCCAATTTAATACTCTTTTTTTCCAGTATCTGAGCAGTAAAAGTTTTAATTATAGCAGAGACCAACAAAAACTGGGGACCAGTCAGATTAGAGATTGGATGAGAATTCCACGCATTCTTATCCCTGGGAATAACGTCTCACCTCCAGCGTGAAAATTCCCTTTAACATTTCACACACCGCGGTGTTTTATATATTGTCACATCTCGCTCCCCTGGAGGGATAATTACCTTTCTCTATGTGTGTGTGTGTTTATACAGACTAGCAATGTAGAGAGGCGTTGCCCGTCATGTTATGACCATTGGGCCAACGTGTGTGAAATGTGAACGCACTGATAGATGAAGAGATATGCAACAAACAGGCAGACACATACACACAGTGAGAGTGAAACACACATGCACACAGACATAGACATGCAGCATGTGTGCACACACACACGAGCAACAGACATGCACACACATGCCACATACAAGTATACACAAGTGCAACAGACAAGCACACAGTGGGGACTCAAGTAACAACGCCCCTCAGCTCTGTAGTTGTGGCTCTTGCTGTTCCCCGGATCTTGAGGTTGTGATTGTAATGGGGTGGGCTGTGTCCTGTATGTGTACCCAAAACAGTGTCATTTTTTGAGGTGCAGGTAACGCAAGCGGATCTTGACTGTCTTCCTGCAAGTGTAAGATATGAATAATAATTAACCAATTGAGTTGCAGAGGGGTACGACACAAAATGCAAGCAATGCTATGCGTACCCCTGTAGCACTCAAATAGTTAAGTTATGTTGGAGCGAAAACATATGTTTTTCAAAAACTTGCAGTTCTCTTATTGGAGAGGCACTAAATGTGCGACATCAGTCGTTATGCAGCCGCACAGGCTTACAGGTCTGTGTGTGTGCTGGGTCCATCACTAATTAGGCAATTATTTACACTTTTTGTTTGTTTTTTGCAATGTTTTAAGACATTGATACTTTTATTTTTAATGTATACACACAAAATGCACACACTCAGTATTCACATCAAAAAACACACACAACACACACACACAAAATGCACACACTCAGTACTCACACCAAAAAACACAGACAACACACACACACAATACACCACAAAATGCACACACACAGTATTCACACCAAAAAACACACACACATGCACAAAACACATGAACAAATTTGTTCATGTGTTTTGTGTGTGTTTTTTGGTGTGAGTACTGTGTGTGTGCCTTCTGTGGTGTATTGTGTGTTTTTTGGTGTGAGTACTGCCTTTGTGTGTTTTGTGGTGTATTGTGTGTGTATGTGTGTGTGTAAGGCCCTGCAGTTCCTTGCAGAGATTTTCACAGCAGCCAACCCCCGGCTCACCCCCCCCGGCCACTCCTGTGAAAATCACTTACACCCTGTATGTATTCACACACACGCAGACACATTGTATATACACATGTATAAATAGACACACTGTACACACAAATATATAGATACAAACATACTGTAAACACACATATATACACACACAACCACATTGTATATACACTGTATACTAAACATATATATATATATATATATATATATATATATATCAGGGCTTAAAATTTCCACTCGCCACTAGCCAGTGGCAAGTAGAAATTCAGCCCTGGTGGCTATGTTATGTATTGCAGTGCCGAGTAACTTTTCAGGTCTGGCTAGTAGCAAAGGACATCTAAAGTTCTTGTTTGTAACTTTAGATGTTTCTTCTTTGTACACTAACATCCCTCATGATATAGGGGAGCTCTTAAGTCAGATGTTGCGTATGGTGGACCTCCAATTGATTACCTTGTGCTGTTGGTGGATATTATACTTAAGAAAAATTATTTTAAATTTGAAAATTCATTCTATTTGCAATTACACAGAACAGAAATGGGGTCAAATATGGCGCCCTCTTATGTAACATTGTTTATGGACTATTATGAATGAAAGTACATTTTTTCAAGTTGGTGACGCTAGAAAACTTAGACAGTTCACTAATTATTTGAATGATATTGAATCCACAATCAGATTCACCTTGAATTTTGATGATACATCAATTGATTTTTTGGATTTGACAGTCTATGTGCAAGGGGGTGTTATAAAAACAAAGATCTTCAGTAAACCTACAGATCGCAATACCCTCTTGTACGCAGATAGTCATCATCCATTGCCTTTGAAAGAGGGTCTCCCGTTTTCACAGATGATGAGGGTTGTTAGGAATACATCTGATCCAGAGATTAGGAAGAACAGTCTGTTAAAGATGGGAGAGAAATTTTGTCAAAGAGGGTATGATCAGAAGGTTGTTACAGCTGCTATAAATAAGGCTTCTAAGATTAATAGAGTTCAAGCATTATGTTCAAATGCGACACAAATCAATGACAGGCAGAAGGAACGGTTGTGTATTCAAACTACATACACAACCGCATCCCCAAAGATTAAGCGAGTTATTCTGGACAGATGGCCCATACTGGCGGGAGATGCGGGTTTGGGCGCATTTGTCCAGAATCCTCCGCTCTTTTGCTACCGTAGAGGCAAGAACCTTAAAGATATTTTGGTACGGGCAGACCTGACAGATAAATATGTTCAGGACAAAACTTGGCTTGCGACCTTTGGGAGTGACGTCAGTCACTGGGTCTCCGGTGTACGTCGCATCACGCTGGTGGCAATTCGGGCGGGGAAAGCTGAAAACAGGAGCAATGTCAAGGTATTTAAAATGGTTAAATTTTGTGTACAGTCACTACCCTGATGAAGGTCCGTTAAGGACCGAAAACGTTCGGTGTGAAGCAATGCTTAAATAAATCGAATTTGATCTTTAATCTCTGTGTGCTATTCCGTCCCGGTAAGCCCAGGCTGATTGCGTATATATATAGATAGATAGATAGATAGATAGATAGATAGATAGATAGATAGATATACATACATACATACACACACATACACATTGTATATACACACTGCATACACACATATACACACACAGACACACAGACACACTGTATACAGACATAAACACACAGACACACAGTGTACACACACATATACACACATAGACACAGTGTATACACACATAAACACACAGACACACAGTGAACACACACATAGACACAGTGTATACACACATAAACACAGAGATGTACACACAGAGATGATGGTGGTGTCCTAGAAAGACGACATTGTGGATAACAGGTTTGTGCAATTCGATTCGTCCACATTCGGATTTCAGACGAATAAGGGTGATTCTGAGCCATTCGGACATGGCGAAAATCTTAGAGCCATTCGTTTTTAGAAGCCGAATCCGAAACATAACTGGACAGAATTTGTTTACAACATTAGGATATTCGGATGACGTTCTCCCCGCGCATGCACTGCTTTCCCTCTCTCTCTAGTCCAATTAGCTTCTTTGTTTCATGATGTCTGTAGTCCAAACAATTAGCTTCTTTGTTTCATGATGGGGGTTGGACTAATGACATCACAGACACCCAGACAGCCTGCATTTCCTGTTAGTGCGCACTGCGTTGTTGGAGCTGAAAGAGAGAAGAAGCAGATAGAGAGAGTGACTGTCCAGTTGTTGTGTAGGCAGGTAGCATTAGGCATAGACAGGCAGCCAACATTAGTGCCAGTTTTTGCACCTGCAAGGGAGAGTCACCTTTGTTCCTGTGTAAAATATGAAAATTCAAATTAGGAGTTTGTTGAATAATTTGCAGACTGACAAACACAATATCACAGTTGTGTAGGGACTGGTAGGCCTACTATCTTACTACCACAGCAAGGGAGAACCACCTGTGTTCCAGTGTTAAATCTAAAAATTCAGCTTAGGAGTGTGTCTGAATAATTTACATAGTGACACAGCCAGTCTGGCAGTTGTCGTGTGGCCAGGTTGTAAAATTGTCAAATTATTATAGTACACTACCTACCTATCTGTTATGGATTTGAGTCCTAGTGAACAACCTAACGTTTCTCGTCCTGGTACCAGCTGCAGTGACCCAGCAACCACCAACTCCACCACAGTGATGTAGATTTCAAACAGAGCTAGCAGCAGCAGGTGGGCAAAGAAGAGGACTAGTACTAGTCAGACTCAGCAGCAGAATTCAAAACAAACAAATAAAAATAAGAAGGGAACTGCAAGTCGTTCTACCTCCTCTAGCAGGGTAGAGGTCCAGCTCCTCCTCTAAGACCACGAAGCAGCCATCACCTGTGTCTTGTCAGCCGTTTGTTGATGATCCCCCAGTACCACCTGCACAATGACTAGTGCCACTGCCAGTTTAGTTACCACCTCCACTACAGCCAGTTGTATAAACCTGTGGACACCCAGTGTCGGTAACAGTACTGGTTCGACACTGCGGGCAGTATCAGTGCAGGATTTTTTATAGTGAACATCCGTGTAAGCAGCCCAAATGGAAATTCTTGCAGTATTTGGATAACATTTTTCCTGTCACCACTGTCACTGCCACTGAGAGCATATCCACTCCAGAAAATGTTATTGATGGAGATAGTTTACCATTTCCCTGTAGTCACCAGGCAGAAGAGGAAACTGAGCAGGTTTCCACAAAATCTGATGATGATGTTTCTTCCTTTCAAAATCTACAAGAGTTAGAAGAAGAATCTGAGGGATCCTAAGCTTGATTTGTCCCCTGAGCTTGATTTTTCCAGTGATGTTGAACATTCCCCCGAGCTTAATTTTTCACCTGTTTCCCACATTACTCCTCCTGTTTCTCCAGTTACACTTGTGTCTTCTATTGACAACTCAACACCTGCCTCTCCAGTTCCATTTGAGTCTCCCAGACAGGTAGTAGCTGCTAGTGTCTCCACCACCAGTACCACTGTTACTCCACATTCCTCCTCCAATCCCAGACCCAACATTCCTGCTGCCAACTTTAGGTCTACTGGTACCCCTGTAATGGTACGTAAAAAGAAAAAGCAAAGTGAGGTTGCTCCAACATGTGAAGATGAAGAAAGTGTCATCTCAGTTTCTTCTTCTCCACCACCTTCCAGAGTTATCCATCGCTCCAAAGCTTGGGACCATTTTGTGGCACATGGTGATGGCCGGCTAGCAAAATGTAAATTGTGTGGCAGGGATGTCAGCCTTGGGTGGGTGTTGGGTCATCTGACTGCCTCCGGGATGAACCAACACCTGAACAACTACCACAAGTCGGTGTTGATAAGTGCAGAAGTTGGCAGTACTAGTACTGCATATAACAGTGTCGCACCCACCACCAGTAGGCAGCAGGAGAAAGGGCAGGGGGATCATGCCACATCTGGTCCTAGGAAGAGCAGCAGACAGTCACAGCCCATCCCAAAATCAATACAGGCCACACTGGAAGACTTTGGTGGGTTTCATTCCAAGGGGATGTGCAGACAGCAGGCCAGAAAAATGACACGCCTCATTGCACAACTCATAGCCATTGGGGGTGCTACTTTTAAATTTGGTGGATGGGGAGCCCTTCCAGCAACTTATGAAGGCTGTTGCATCCAGATATAAAATTCCATCCCGCACCACATTTAGTAGAACTATAGTGCCCTCACTGTACCGGTCGTGCGTTGTTGCTTTGAAGAACCTGCTAGGAAAGTCTTGTGGCCAGTCAATGCACTTTACCACTGACTTATGGAGTGCTCCTAGTCGCCAGCATGGCTTCCTGTCATTGACGGAGCATTGGTGGCAGCCAAATAGGTTGCAAGACACACCGATAGCAACAACAAGTTTGGGTGCAGTAACCAAGCAGGCAGGGCACCGCTCTTTCCTCCTCCATGCTAAGGTAATGGATCATCAGCATACCTCAGATAATATTTGCAAAGCACTGCAGAACATGGTGGCACAGTGGCTAGGGGAGCAGGCAGGCACACAGGCACAAATGGGGTTTGTGGTTACTGATGGTGCAGCTAACATGATAAAGGATCTCCCAGATTGCAGATTTGTGGGTGTGCTCTGCTCAGTGCATGTCCTGAATCTAGTGGTGAAGGCTGCTCTCGAGGATGGCAGTAACACTGGAAGGTTGTCAGCACTTCTGGAGTCGTGCCGACAAATTGCTGGCCACTTCCATCGTAACATCAGAGATAGCCATCTTCTCAGGAAGGAACAGAAAGAGGCAGACCTCTCAGAGCACCACCTAAAACAAGATGTTGGGATCAGGTGGAACTCCACCTTAGATTTGCTAGAGCGTATCCTGGAGCAGAAAAAGGCAATTCACGCAATGTCATGTCACCATTTCATTGGTAGTAACAGAACACTGGGCAGGGCTGACTGGGCCCTGATGGAACAGGTAGTCACAGTCCTCACACTTTTCTGTGCTTTGACAGAAATTTTGAGCAAAGAGAACACTAGCCTGGCAGAAGTTATTCCCCTCTTCACGCACCTCTCCTTAAAATTGGACGATTTCCTTGACCATAGAGAACGCTTGCCTGTACTGATGGTAATATACTTACCGATGTTGCTGCCCTTCTAACAAGGCTGAAGAAGGAACTAACTCGGCGCATGGAAGAGCGTATGTACAATTGTACGGAGTTAATGCTTGCCACAATATGCGATCCATGAATCAAAGGCAAGATGGCACTTACTTCCAATTCACTCACTGCCTGGAGGGAACAATTGATAGTGAGGGTGCGTGAGAGGCAAAGGAAAAACAGAATGCAGTCACAGGAGGCAGGAGAAGATTCCACAGATGAGCTGGAGGAGTGTGGTGGTCTTCCGGGACCTGTCAGTAGCACTTCATCTTGTTCCATTGAAGCAGCTGCTGCTTTTTATGGTGAGGCAATGGACAGATTATAGCTAAAGACAGAAAAAGCTTACAGAGCTAAACTAAGCACAGTGAATACATATAGTGTTTAAATTAGAAGAGATAGATTAATTGACATAATTATCAGCAAGGAAAGAAAAGATGGTTCTCCCAAGTATCAGGCCGAAACCCAAAGTGTAAGTGCAAAGAAAATGATCAATCCTGCGCTCTATATCAATAAGTGAATGCGTGCCCTAGCTTAGGCATATATAATAATCATTGCTAAATCTGAATATAAACATGAGGATTTTGTTCCCATATTGGCCAAAGTGGTATAAGCTTACCACCAACGCCAAGGTACCTCATAATTTGGCAAGTGCCTACTCTAACATGCCCATACACGTCTGTCTAAAACAAAAACAATAACTTGAGAAAGTCTGGAAACACGTTGATTGGAGCAAGGCCTCTTTAAGATGAAATGTATATTGAACTGATGGGTCCAGTGTGTATGCAATTAAACACACATATCTAACATTAAAAAAACTTTTGTATCTTGCGAAAGGAAGGAGTCCACTATAGAAATGTGCATTGGGACCTTTAAATATACCATACATGCTACTTTGTAGGTCCCATTATTTTCACAATTAAAAATCCAGGCAGAACTGTATAAAGGCATAAGAGAGTGACTTGCCTTAACAACCTCCATGGCCTGCAGTGAGTGTAAACTGGCACAAGAGGACCACAAACCTTTCAGAGACTCTTATAAGCCAGAAAATATCACCCCCAGAGGCCACTAGAGGAACAGCACTAGATAGCATGCATGGTGTAAGCAAGAACACATAGGCCAAAAACCACCCCTTTAAGAATCTTTAAGAAAAGTGTAACTATATATATATATATATATATATATATATATATATATATATATATAGTGTTGAAATAACCTAGTGGAATAAAATTAAAGCAGCTCGAATAAGCAAGAGGAGATTTTGGAGAAGCAATAGCAAAAGACAGATAAAGCTTACAGCGCTAAACTTACCACAGTGAATACATATAGTATATAAATTAAAAGGGATAAAGATTAATTGACATATAAATGGCAGCAAGGAAAGAGAGAGAGGGTTCTCCATAACCCCCAAGTATCAGACCGATATCCTGCGCTCTGTATCAATAAGTGAATGTATGCCCTAGCTTTGCATATATAATAATCATTTCTAAATGTGAAAATAAACATGAGGATTTAGTCCTCTTTTTTGGACAAAATGTATAAGCTTACCACCAATGCCAAGGTGCCTCATAGTTTGGCAAGTGCCTACTCTAACATGCTTTACTTTTATTTATTTACTGCCTGCTCCAGTGTTCTGCAGTCTTCTGCTGGCTATATCTCCGGTGTTCTGCAGTCTTCTGCTGGCTATATCTCCAGTGTTCTGCAGTCTTCTGCTGTCTATGTCTCCAGTGTTCTGCAGTCTTCTGCTGGCTATATCTCCAGTGTTCTGAAGTCTTCTGCTGGCTATATCTCCGGTGTTCTGCAGTCTTCTGCTGGCTATATCTCCGGTGTTCTGCAGTCTTCTGCTGGCTATATCTCCAGTGTTCTGCAGTCTTCTGCTGGCTATATCTCCAGTGTTCTGCAGTCTTCTGCTGGCTATATCTCCGATGTTCTGCAGTCTTTTGCTGGCTATCTCTCCGGTGTTCTGTAGTTTTCTGCTGGCTATATCTCCAGTGTTCTGCAGTCTTCTGCTGGCTATATCTCCGGTGTTCTGCAGTCTTCTGCTGGCTATATCTCCGGTGTTCTGCAGTCTTCTGCTGGCTATATCTCCGGTGTTCTGTAGTTTTCTGCTGGCTATATCTCCAGTGTTCTGCAGTCTTCTGCTGGCTATATCTCCAGTGTTCTGCAGTCTTCTGCTGGCTATATCTCCGGTGTTCTGCAGTCTTCTGCTGGCTATATCTCCAGTGTTCTGCAGTCTTCTACTGGCTATATCTCCAGTGTTCTGCGGTCTGCTGCTGGCTAGATCTCCGGTGTTCTGTATTTTTCTGCTGGCTACATCTCCAGTGTTACTGTCATCCTGAGTCTGCCCTGCACCAGTCATCCCCAGTCGCTGTATCCATATAATGACTGAGTCCTGCCTGCTCCAGTGTTCTTTCCAAATTTCGTCCTAGACGAACAGGTCCGGTCCAATTTTCGGATCGACTGAATAAGAAAAAAAAAAAATTGTCTGAAATCAAATTTTACAGAATGTTTTTCCCATGCACAAGTCTACTGGATAAACTAGTAATGATAACGAGATGATAAATTACATATACACACACACACACACACACATATACATATACACACACGTATACACTGTACACACATATATGCACATATACACACTGTATACACACATATACACACACACTGTATGAGATGATAAATGACTGTATACACACATATACACACTGTATACACACATATACACATAAGCACATTGTATACACACATATACACACTGTATACACACATATACACACTGTATACACACATATACACATATACACACTGTATACACACATTTACACACTGTATACACACATATACACACTGTATACACACATATACACATATACACACACTGTATACACACATATACACACTGTATACACACATTTACACACTGTATACACACATATACACACTGTATACACACATATACACATAAACACACTGTACAAGATAATAAATGACGTAAACACACATATACACACTGTATACACACATTTACACACTGTATACACACATATACACACTGTATAAACACATATACACACTGTACACACACACATATACACACTGTATACACACATTTACACACTGTATACACACATATACACACTGTATACACACATATACACACTATATACACACATATACACACGCACTGTACAATATGATAAATGACTGTAAACACATATATACACACTGTATACACACTGAATACACACATATACACACTGTATACACACATATACACACACTGTATACACACACATATACTCACTGTATACACACATATATGCACATATATATACACACTGTATACACACACATACACACACACTGTATGAGATGATAAATGACATATACATACACACATATACACACTGTACACACACATATACACACTGTATACACACATATACACATAAACACACTGTACAAGATAATAAATGACTGTAAACATACATATACACACTGTACACACACATATACACATATATACACTGTATACACACATATACACACACACTGTACACACACATATACACACTGTACACACACATATACACATATACACACTGTATACACACATATACACACAGACTGTACGAGATGATAAATGACTGTACACACACATATACACACTGTATACACACATATACACACTGTATACACACATATACACACACTGTATACACACACATATACACACTGTACACACACATATACACATATACACACTGTATACACACATATACACACACACACACTGTACGAGATGATAAATGACTGTACACACACATATACACACTGTATACACACATATACACACTGTATACACACACATATACACACACACTGTACAAGATGATAAATGACTGTACACACACATATACACACTGTATACACACATATACACACTGTATACACACATATACACACACACTGCATGATATGATAAATGACTGTAAACACACATATACACACTGTATACACACATATACACGTAAACACATTGTATACACACATATACACACTGTATACACACATATACACACATATACACACTGTATACACACATATACACACACACTGTACAAGATGATAAATGACTGTGTTAGATAAAGAACTAACAGAAATCCAGGTGCTTCTGACATCTCTTTACTGATCTCCTGTTTGTTACAAAGTGACACTTCCCCTTTAAGAGAACGCGTGGTGTAATTATCTTAGTAACTTGGCATTAGGTGTAACAATAGGAGATTGGTTATTATAGTGTGGGATCATTAGGTGTAACAATAGGAGATTGCTATTATAGTGTGGGATCGTTATGTGTAACAATAGGAGATTGGTTCCAGTGGTTATTATAGTGTGGGATTGTTATGTGTAACAATAGGAGATTGGTTCTAGTGGTTATTATAGTGTGGGATCGTATTAGTCTTCCCCCTCCTGTGTGTTTCTGGGGAGGACTTTAACACAAACAGGTCTAGTCCTTTCCTATCTCCTCTCTCCCAGGAATGTGCTGGATATTTGGGGGATTAAGTGCAGCAGATTCCAGTTGACCAGGGTATTAGGTGATATCTCTTCCCAAATCTCGTCCACTTCCCAGCCCTCCTCCCCCATGACTCGTCTGTCTCAGAAGAAGGAGCTGACCTGTCGCCCTTGTGCCACTTGATCTCGTTCTTCCCACTGTTCTCCTTGTCTCTGGGTCACTCTCCTCTATACTGATACCGGTCCTTCCGTCTCACAAGCACAATGACCCCCCTGACCTTTCCCATCCTGAGCCGCACATTTCAGGAGTGTAAATCTCAGTATAATACAATGACCCAAGTCCATATTCAAATAACACTGGTTCTGTCCACAAACAGTCCAGCCCAGAAACATCAGATAAATCCTCTCAGGACAAGAGAAACAGCATAACGACAGACATACATTTGGGCTTATGTGGGTCTTGTTGGTGTGGTATAGCAGAATCACCCTAGCCACATGGAAGCAAGGGCCCATGCCTAGGATGCCCTTACACTTTGGGAGACAAACAATTGTGAGGAGCGCCCATCAGGTGAGAACAAGATAAACTGTCTTGTTTTAGGTATGACAGCCTCACAATGGTGCTGCAACTCATGTTTTTCACTCCCATGTTCCACTGCAAAGAAGAAATTTCCATATTCATATGAGACAGGCCCTGCCCACAGACAATCCAATTTCAAAATGTTAGGCATATCCTCTCCGACACACCCACAGACGTACGTTTCAGACTATGTGTGCCTCGTCGGTGTGGTGCAGCTAATTCCTCTACCCTTATACTTCGAGAGACAAACAATTGTGAGAAGTAACCACCAAGCACAAACAAGATAAAGTGTCTTGTTCTACACATGGAAGGCTCCCTTGTACCATTCCACAGAAATTTCCATATTCATACAAGACTGGTCCTGCCCACAGGACGTCTGGCAAATCCTCTCCAAACAAGAAAAAGAGCACAATCACACACATAAGTTTTTGAACCTCGTAGGTGTGATACAGTTGAATCCCTTTATGCACATGGAAGCAAGGGCCCATGCCTGGGATGGCCTTATACTTTGGGAGACAAACAACTGTGAGGAACACCCATCAAGCAAGAACATGATAAATTTACTTATTTTAGGTATGGTAGCCTGCCATGTGCCTTTGCAGAGAAGAAATTTCCATATTCATATTAGACTGGTCTCCCACCACAGACAGCCAAACTCCAAAACATTAGGCAAACCCTCTCCAAAGAAAAAAAAAAAAACAGCACAACCACAGACATACATTACTGACTATGCATGCCTTGTCGGTGTGGTGCAGCAGATTAACTCTAATCTGATGGAGAGCAAGGGCTCATTCCTGGGATGCCCTTATACTTTGGGAGACAACTGTGAGGAGCAACCATCCAGCACGAATAAGATAAAGTGTTTAGTTCTGGGCATGGTGGCCTTTCAATGGTGTTACAACACACATATTTCACTCCCCTGTGCCTTTGCAGAGAAGAAATGTCCATATTCATATCAGACTGGTCCTGCACAGAGACAGTTAAAATCCAAAATTTCAAGCAAATCCACTCCGCACGAGAGAAACAGGACAACCACAGATGTATGTTTTGGCCCATTGTTGCCTCCTCGTTGTGGTGCAACTGAATCCCTTTAAGGGCATGAAGCATGGGCCTCTGCCTAGGATGCCCTTATACTTTGGGAGCCAAACAATTGTGAGGAGCACCCTTCAGCGTGAATAAGATAAAGTGTCTTGTTTTAAGCATGGTAGCATCTCAATTGTGCTACAACTCATGTTTTTAACTCCCATGTGTCATTACAAAGAAGACATTTCCATATTCATATCAGACAGGTCTCCCACCACAAACAGCGCTACTCTAAAATGTTAGGCAAATCTTCTCCGATGAAAGAAACAGCACAACCACAGATCTACATTTCAGACTATATGTGCATCATCAGTGTGGTGCAGCTGATTTACTCTACTCTGATGGAGATCAAGGGCCCATGCCTAGGATGCCCTTATACATAGATTCCAGCACGTATTGGCCTCATCAGTGTGGTGCAGCCGAATCCCTCTAGGCATATGAAGCGAGGTCCTCTGTCTAGAATGCCCTTATACTTTGGGAGCCAAACAATTGAGAGGAGCACCGTTTTAGCATGAACAAGATAAAGGGTCAGCCTATGTGTGCTTCATTGGTATGGTGCAGCTGATTCACTCTACCCTGATGGAGAGCAAGGACCCATGACAGGGATGCCCTTATACTTTGGGAAATAAGCAATTGTGAGAAGTAACCATCAAGCACAAACAAGATAAAATGTCTTGTTCTACGCATGGAAGCCTCTCTTGCGCCATTACAGAGAGAAAATTTCCATATTCATATCAGACTGGTCCTGCCCACAGACAGTCCAGTTCCAAAACATCTAGCAAAAGCTCTCCACATAAGAAAAACAGCACAATCACAGATGCACATTTTGGCCTATGTGTGCCTCGTCGGTGTGGTGTAGCTGAATCCCTCTAGGCAAGGGCCCATGCCTGAGATGCCTTTATACTTTGAGAAACAAAACAATTGTGACAAACACCCATCAAGCATGAACAAGATAAAGTGTCTTGTTTTAGGCATGATAGCCTCTCAGTGGTGCTACAACTCATGTTTTTCACTCCCATGTTCCACTACAAAGAAGGAATTTCCATATTCATATCAGACAGGCCCTGCCCACAGACAACTCAGTTTCAAAATGTTAAGCAAATTGTCTCCAACGAAAGAAACAGCACACCCACAGACATATGATTCGGACTATGTGTGCCTTGTTGGTGTGGTGCAGTTAATTCCCTCTACCCTGATAGAGACCAAGGGCCCATATCAGGGATTCCTTTATACTTTGGGAAGTCTCCTTTGTGCTGTTACAGAGAGGAAATTTCCATATTCAAATAACACTGGTTCTGTCCACAAACAGTCCAGCTCAGAAATATCCTCTCAGGACAAGAGCAACAGCATAACGACATACATACATTTGGCCCTATGTGGGTTTTGTTGGTGTGGTTCAGCTGAATCACCCTAGGCACATGGAAACAAGGGCCCATGCCTAGGATGCCCTTATACTTTGGGAGACAAACAATTGTGATGAGCACCCATCAGGTGAGAACAAGATAAAGTGTCTTGTTCTAGGCATTGTAGCCTCTCTATAGTGCTACAACTGACATTTTTCATTCCCATGTGCCATTGCAGAGAGGAAATTTCCATATGCATATCAGACTGGTCACACCCTCAGACAGTCCACCTTCAAAACCTCAGGCAAATCCTCTCTGTACGAGAGAAACAGCACAACTACAGATGTACGCTTCAGTCTATATGGGCCTCATCGGTGAAGTGCAACTGATAGCCTCTAGGCTCATGGAGAGCAAGGGCCCAAGCCTGGGATGCCCGTATACTTTGGGAGACAAACAATTGTGAAGAGCACCCATGAAGCACAAACAAGATAAAGTTCTAGTCATGGTAACCTCTCAGTGGTGCAACAACTCATGTTTTTCACTCCCACGTGCCATTGCAGAGAAGAAATTTCCATATTCATATCAGACTTGTCCTGCTCACAGACAGTCAAGCTCCAAAACGTCAAGCAAACTCTCTCCAATGAAAGAAACAGCACAACCACAGATGCACGTTTTGGAATCTGTGGTCCGCATTGTTGTGGTGCAGCTGATTCTCTCTTGGTTCATTGAGAGCAAATTTGTTTGGGAGACAAACAACTGTGAGGAGGACCCATCAAGCACGAACAAGATAAAGTGTCTTTTTCTAGGCATGGTAGCCTCTCAATGGTGCAAAAACTCACATTTTTCACTCCCATGTGCCATTGTAGGAGGAAATTTCCATATCCAACTGGTCCTGCCCACAGAGAGCCCAGCTCCAAAATGTTAGGCAAATCCTCTCTGATGAAAGAAACTGCACACCCATAGACGGACATTTCGGACCATCTGTGCCTCGTCGGTGTGGTGCAGCTTATTCCCTCTAGCCTGATGGAGAGCAAGGACTCATGCCTGGGATGACCTTATACTTTGCAAAACAAACAACTGTGAGTAGCACCCATCAAGCACGAACAAGATAAAATGTCTTGTTTTAGGTATGGTAGCCTCTCAAAGGTGCTACAACTCACATATTTCACTCCCATGTGCCATTGCACATAAACATTCCAGCTATGAAATGTCAAGCAAATCCTCTCCACCCAAAAGAATCAGCACAACCACAGATGAACATTTTGGCCTATATGGGTTTTATCAGTGTGGCGCAGCTGAATCCCCCTAGGCAAATGGAAGAAAGGGTCCATGCCTGGAATGCACTTATACTTTGTGAGACAAACAATTGTGAGGAGTACCCTTCCAGCATGAACAAGATAAAGTGTTTAGTTCTAGGCATGGTAGCCTCTCAATGGTGCTACAACACACGTTTTTAACTCCTATGTGCCATTGCAAAGAAGACATTTCCATATTCATATCAGAATGATCCTGCCTACGGTCACTCAGGTTCCAAATTTCAGGCAAATACTCTACACACGAAAGAGACAGCACAACCACAGATGTATGTTTCGCCTTTGTGAGCCTCATTTGCGTGGTGCAGCTGATTGTCTCTGGGCTGATGGAGATCAAGGGCTTATGCCTAGGATGCCCTTATACTTTGGGAGTCAAACAACTGTGAGGAGCACCCTTCAAGCCCAAACAACATAAAGTGTCTTGTTTTAGGCATGGTAACCTCTCAATGGTGCTACAACATTGCAGAGAGAAAATTTCCATATTCATAGCATATCCACAAAAGTACATTTCAGCCTATGTGGGCCTTGTCGGTGTAGTGCAGCTGAATCCCTCTAGGAACATGGTAGCAAGGGCCCATGCGTGGAATGGTCTTATACTTTGGGAGACACAGAATTGTGAGGAGCACCCATCAAGCGTGAACAAGATAAAGTGTCTTGTTTTAGGCACGGTAGCCTCTCAATGGTGATACAATTCACGTTTTTGACTCCCAAATGCCATTGCAAAGAAGAAAATTCCATATACATATTAGACAGGTCCTGCCCACAGACTACCCAACTCCAAAACGTAAGGCAAATCCTCTCCGACGAAAGAAACAGCACAACCGCAAACGTACGTTTCGGCTTATGTTGGCCTCATCAGTGTGGTGCAGCTTATTCCCTCTAGCCTGATCGAGAGCAAGGGCACATGCCTGGGATGCCCTTATTCTTTGGGAGACAAACAACTGTAAAGAACACCCACCAAGCTTAGAAGATAAAGTGTCTTGTTCTAGGCATGGTAGCCTCTCAATGGTGCTCCAGCTCATGTTCTTCACTCCCATGTACAATTACAGAGAGAAATTTTCCATATTCATATCAGACTGGTACTGCCAAAAGACAGTCAAGCTCTGAAATGTCAGTCAAATCCTCGAGATAAACAGCGCA
Organism: Rhinophrynus dorsalis; assembly: GCA_037306005.1. Lineage (NCBI taxonomy): Eukaryota > Metazoa > Chordata > Amphibia > Anura > Rhinophrynidae > Rhinophrynus > Rhinophrynus dorsalis. Next base: position 189,456,595 of record CM074724.1, on the reverse strand, counting down.
ACCACAGTTGTACATGTTGGCCTCGTTGGGGTGGTGCAGCTGAATCTTTCTATGCTCACAGAAGCAAGGACCCATGCCTTGGATGCCCTTATAGGTTGAGAGACAAACAATTGTGAGGAGCAGCCATCAAGAGCGAACAAAATAAAATGTTTTGTTTTAGGCATGGTGACTTCTCATTGGTACTACATCTCGCATTTTTTACTTCCATAGGCCATTGCAGAAAGGAAACCTCCATATTCATATCACACTGGTATTACCCAGAGAGAGTCCAAAATGTCAGGTAAATCCTCTCCATATGAAAGAAACAGCACAACAACAGACTCATGGAGAGTAAAACCCATCACTGGGATGTCCTTATACTTTGGGAGACAAATTGTGAGGGACACCCATTACGCTCAAACAAGATAAAGCGTCTTGTTATAGGCATGGTAGGCTATGAAAGATACTACAACTCATATTTTTAATCCCCGGGTGTCATTGCAGAGAGAAACTTCCACATTCATACAAAACTGGTTCTACTCACAGACAGCACAGCTCCAAATTGTCAAACAAATCCTCTCCACACAAGAGATACAGCAAAACCACAGACATACATTTCATCATTCTTGGGTGGGGTTACGGCTTATCCCCTCTTGGCTCATGAAGAACAAGGGCCCATGCTTGGGATGCCCTTATACTTTGGGAAACAATGTCCCATGTTTTAGGTATGGTAGCCTCCCATGTGCCATTGCAGAGAGGAAATTTCCATATTCATATTAGACTGGTCCTGCCCACAGACAGTCCAGCTCCAAAATGTCAGGCAAATTCTGTCCGCACGAATAAAACAGAATAACCACAAACGTACGTTTCAGCCTACATGAGCTTTGTCGGTGTGATGCAGCTGAGTCGATCGAGGAACATGAAAGCAATTGCCCATGCCTGGGATGCCCTTTTACTTTGGTAGAGGAACAATTGTGAGTAGCACTCTTCAAGAGCGAACAAGAAAAAGTTTCTTTCTTTTCTAGGCATTGTAGCCTCTCAATAGTGCTACAACTCACATTTTTCACTCCCATGTGTCACTGCAGAAAGGAAACTTCCATATTCACATCACACTTGTTCCACCCATAAACAGTCCAGCTCCAAAATATCGGGTAAATCCTCTCCACAAAGAGAAACAGCACAATCACAGATGTACATTTCAGTCTACATGGACCTCAACGATATAGCACAGCTAAATTCCTCTATGCACATGGAAACAAGGGCCTGTGCCTGGGATGCCCTTATACTTTGGGAGATAAAGAATTGTGAGGCTCACTAATCAAGCATGAACAAGATAAAGTGTCTTGTTCTAGGCATGGTTGCATCTCAATGGTGCAACAACTCATGTTTTTCACTCCCATGTGCCATTGCAGAGAAGAAATTTCCATACTCATATCAGACTGGTCCTGCTCACAGACAGTCCAGCTCCAAAACGTCAGGCAAATCCTCTCCGATGAAAAAAACAGTACAACCACAGATGCACGTTTTGGAATCTGTGGTCCGCATTGTTGTACTGCAGCTGATTTTCTCTTGGCTGATGGAGAGCAAGGGCTCATGCCTGGTATGCCCTTATACTTTGAGAGACATACAATTTTGAGAAGCACCCAACAAGCACAAACAAGATAAAGTGTCTTCTTCTCAGTATGGTAGCCTATCAATATTGCTACAACTCACATTTTTCACTCCCATGTGAAACTGCATAAAGGAATTTTCCATATTTATATCAGACTGGTTCTGCCCACAGAAAGCCCAGCTTCAAATTGTCAGGTAAATCCACTTCATATGAAAAACCCAGCACAACCACAGATGAACATTTAGACCTATGTGGGGATTGTTGGTGTCGAGGCACATAGATGCAAGGGCCCATGCCTGGGATTCCCTTATACTTTGGGAGACAAACAATTGTGAGAAACACCCATCAAGCATGAACTAGATAAAGTGTCTTGTTTTAGGCATGGCGGCCTCTCAATTGTGCTACAACTCAAGTTTTTCACTCCCATGTGCCATTACAAAGAAGAAATTTCCATATTCATATCAGACAAGTCCCCCACCACAGACAGCGCAACGCCAAAACGTTAGGCAAATCTTCTCAGATGAAAGGAACAGCATAGTCACAGACATATGTTTCGACCTATGTGGGCCTCATCAGTGTGGTACAGCTGTTTCCCTCGAGCCGGATGGAGAGCAAGGGCTCATGACTGGGTTGCTGTTATACTTTGGGAAACAAACAACTGTGAGGAGCAGCCATTTAGAGCAAACAAGATAAAATATCTTGTTCTAGTCATGGTAGCCTCTTAAAAGTGCTACAACTCATGTTTTTCGCTCCCCTGTGCCATTGCAGAGAGAATATTTCCATATTCATATCAGACTGGTCCTGCCCACAAACAGTGCATCTCCAAAATGTCAGACAAACCACCTCCATACAAGAGAAACAGCACAACCACAAACATACATTTTGGTCTACGTGAAACTTGTCAGTGTGGCACAGCTGAATCCCTCTAGGCACATGGAAGCAAAGGCCCATGCCTGGGATGCCCTTATACTTTGGGAGACAAACAATTGTGAGGAGCACACATCAAGCACAAGCAAGATAGACTGTCATTTTCTATATATGGTGGCCTCTCAATGGTGCTACAACTCATGTTTTTCACTCCCACGTGCCATTGAAGAGAGAAAATTTCCATACTCAAATCAGACTGGTCCTGCCCAGAGACAAAACAACTTCGAAATTTCAGGCAAATCCTCTCCACACGAGAGAAACAGTACAACTACAGATGTATGTTTCAGCCCATATTGGTCTCGTCGGCGAGGTGCATCAGAAACCCTCTAGACACATAAAGCAAGGGCGTCTGCCTAGGATGCCCTTATAGTTTGGAAGCCAAACAATTGTGAGGAGCACCCTTCATCGTGAACAAGATAAATTGTCTTGTTTTAAGCATGATAGCATCTCAATCGTGCTACAACTCACGTTTTTAACTCCCACGTGTCATTACAAAGAAGACATACCCATATTCATATCAGACAGGTCCCCTTCCAGAAACAGCACAACTCCAAAATGTTAGGCAAATCCTCTCTGATGGAAGAAACAGCACAACCACAGATCTACATTTCAGACTATATGTGCCTCATCAGTGTGGTGCAGCTGATTCCCTCTACCCTGATGGAGTGCAAGGGCTCATGCCTGGGAGAGAAAGAACTGTGAGGAACACCCATCAAGCAAGAACAAGATAAAGTGTTTAGCTTTAGGCATGGTAGCCTCTCAATCATGTTACAACTCACGCATTTCACTCCCAATGCAGAGAAGAAATTTCCATATTCATTTCAGACTGGTCCTGCCCAAACACAATCCAAATCCAAAGTTTCAGGCAAATCTTCTCCTGTAGAGCAAGGGCCCATGCCTGGGATGCCTTTATACTTTGGGAGACAAACAACTGTGAGGAGCACCCATCAAGCACGAACAAGATAAAGTGTTTAGTTCTAGGCATGGTGGCCTTTCAATGGTGTTACAACACACATATTTCACTCCCCTGTGCCTTTGCAGAGAAGAAATGTCCATATTCATATCAGACTGGTCCTGCCCAGAGACAGTTAAAATCCAAAATTTCAAGCAAATCCACTCCACACGAGAGAAACAGCACAACCACAGATGTATGTTTTGGCCCATTGTTGCCTCCTCGTTGTGGTGTAACTGAATCCCTCTAAGAGCATGAAGCATGGGCCTCTGCCTAGGATGCCCTTATACTTTGGGAGCCAAACAATTGTGAGGAGCACCCTTCAGCGTGAATAAGATAAAGTGTCTTGTTTTAAGCATGGTAGCATCTCAATTGTGCTACAACTCATGTTTTTAACTCCCATGTGTCATTACAAAGAAGACATTTCCATATTGATATCAGACAGGTCTCCCACCACAAACAGCGCTACTCTAAAATGTTAGGCAAATCTTCTCCGATGAAAGAAACAGCACAACCACACATCTACATTTCAGACTATATGTGCCTCATCAGTGTGGTGCAGCTGATTTACTCTACTCTGATGGAGATCAAGGGCCCATGCCTAGGATGCACTTATACATAGGTTCCAGCACGTATTGGCTTCATCAGTGTGGTGCAGCTGAATCCCTCTAGGCACATGGAAGCAAGGGCCCATGCCTGGGATGCAAAAACAATTGTGACAAACACCCATCAAGTGTGAACAAGATGAAGTGTCTTGTTTTAGGCATGATAGCCTCTCAATGGTGCTACAACTCATGTTTTTCACTCCCATGTTCCACTACAAAGAAGGAATTTCCATATTCATATGAGACAGGCCCGGCCCACAGACAACCCAATTTCAAAATGTTAAGCAAATTGTCTGCGACGAAAGAAACAGCACACCCACAGACATATGATTCGGACTATGTGTGACTTGTTGGTGTGGAGCAGTTAATTCCCTCTAGCCTGATAGAGATCAAGGGCCCATGCCAGGGATGCCTTTATACTTTGGGAAGTCTCCTTTGTGCCTTTACAGAGAGGAAATTTCCATATTTTAATAACACTGGTTCTATCCACAAACAGTCCAGCTCAGAAATGTCAGACAACTCCTCTCAGGACAAGAGCAACAGCACAACTACACAACGACAGACATACAGACATACAGACATACAGACATACAGACATACAGACATACAGACATACAGACATACAGACATACAGACATACATTTGAGCCTATATGGGCCTTGTTGGCATAGTGCAGCTGAATCACCCTAGGCACATGGAAGGAAGGGCCCATGCCTAGGATGCCCTTATACTTTGGGAGACAAACAATTGTGAGGAGCACCCATCAGGTGAACACAAGATAAAGTGTCTTGATCTAGGCATTGTAGCCTCTCAATAGTGCTACAACTCACATTTTTCACTCCCATGTGCCATTGCAGAAAGGAAATTTCCATATCCATATCCATATCCATATCAGACTGGTCTCACCCTCAGACAGTCCACCTTCAAAACTTCAGGGAAATCTTCTCCGCACGAGAGAAACAGCACAACTACAGGTGTACGTTTCAGTCTATATGAGCCTCATCGGTGAAGTGCAGCTGATAGCCTCTAAGCTCATGGAGAGCAAGGGCCCAAGCCTAGGATGCCCGTATACTTTGGGAGAGAAACAATTGTGAGGAGCACCCATGAAGCACAAACAAGATAAAGTTCTAGTTATGATAGCCTCTCAGTGGTGCAACAACTCATGTTTTTCACTCCCATGTGCCATTACAGAGAAGAAATTTCCATATTCATATCAGACTAATCCTGCTCACAGACAGTCTCCAATGAAAGAAACAGCACAACCACAAATGCACGTTTTGGAATCTGTGGTCCTCATTGTTGTGGTGCAGCTGATTCTCTCTTGATTCATGGAGAGCAAAGGCCCATGTCTAGGATGCCCTAATACTTTGGGAGACAAACAATTGTGAGGAGCACACATCAAGCACAAGCAAGATAAACTATCATGTTCTATATATGGTGGCCTCTCAATGGTGCTACAACTCATGTTTTTCACTCCCATGTGCCATTGAAGAGAGAAAATTTCCATACTCAAATCAGACTGACCCTGCCCAGAGACAACCCAACCCAATTTCAGGCAAATCCTCTCTGCACGAGAGAAACAATACAACCACAGATGTATGTTTCAGCCCATATAGGTCTCGTTGGTGTGGTGCAACTGAATCCCCACATAAAGAAAGGGCCTCTGCCTAGGATGCCCTTATTGTTTTGGAGCCAAACAATTGTGAGGAGCACCCTTTCAGCGTGAGCAAGATAAAGTTCTAGGCATGGGAGCCTCTCAATGGTGCTACAACTCACGTTTCTTACTCCCATGTGCCATTGCAGAGAGGAAATCTCCATATTCATATCAGACTGATCCTGCCCACAGACAGTCCAGCTTCAAAATGTTTCGGCCTATGTGGTCATCGTTGGTGTGGTGTAGCAGTTTCTCTTTAGGATGATGGAGAGCAAGGGCTCATGCTTGGGATGCCCCTATATATTTGAATACAAACAACTGTGAAGAGCACCCATCAAGCACATGGTAGCCTCTCAATATTGCTACAATTTACATTTTTCATTCCAATGTGCCATTGCAGAGAGAAAATTTCCATATTCATAGCACAACTACAGACATACATTTCAGCCAATGTAGGCATCGTTGGTGTGGTGCAGCTGATTCCCTCTTGGTTCATGGAGAGCAAGGGCCCATGCCTGGGATGCCCTTGTACTTTGGGAGGCAATCAACTGTGAGGAGGACCCATCAAGCCCAAACAACATAAAGTGTCTTGTTTTTAGGCATGGTAGTATCTCAGTGGTGCTACCACACTGCAGAGAAAAAAACTTCCATATTCATAGCACAACCACAAATGTAAATTTCAGCCTATGTGGGCCTGATCGGTGTAATGCAATTGAATCCCTCTAGGCACATGGAAGCAAGGGCCCATGCGAGGAATGGCCTTATACTTTGGGAGACACAGAATTGTGAGGAGCACCCATTAAGAGTGAACAAGATAAAGTGTCTTGTTTTAGGCACGGTAGCCTCTCAATGGTGATACAATTCACGTTTTTGACTCCCAAGTGCCATTGCAAAGAAGAAAATTCCATATTCATATTAGACAGGTCCTGCCCACAGACTACCCATCTCCAAAACGTAAGGCAAATCTTCTCCGACAAAAGAAACAGCACAACCGCAAACGTACGTTTCGGCTTATTGGTTGGTGTGGTGCAGGTTATTCCCTCTAGCCTGATGGAGAGCAGGGGCACATGTCTGGAATACCCTTGTACTTTAGGAGACAAACAATTGTGAGGAGCACACATCAAGCACAAACAATATTAAGTGTCATGTTCTAGGCATGGTAGCCTCTCAATGTTGCTACATCTCTTTTTTTTCTCTCCCATGTGCCATTGCAGAGATAAAATTTCCATATTCAAAGCAGCCTGGTCCTGCTAGAGACAGTTCAAATCCAAAATTTCAGGCAAATTCACTACACATATGAGAAACAACACAACCACAAACATATATTTCAGCCTACAAGGGTCTCATCAGTGTGGTGCAGCTGAATCTCTCTAGGCACATGAAGTAAGGGCCCATGCCTGGGATGCCCTTATACTTTGGGAGACAAACAATTGTAAAGAACAGCCACCAAGCTTAGAAGATTAAGTGTCTTGTTCTAGGCATGGTAGTCTCTTAATTGTGCTCCAGCTCATGTTCTTCACTCCCATGTACAATTACAGAGAGAAATTTTCCATATTCATATCAGACTGGTCCTGCCAACAGACAGTCAAGCTCTGAAATGTCAGGCAAATCCTCAAGAGAAACAGCACAACCACAGATGTACATGTTGGTCTATGTTGGCCTTGTTGGGGTGGTGCAGCTGAATCTCTCTATGCTCACAGAAGCAAGGGACCATGCCTGGGATGACCTTATAGGTTGAGAGACAAACAATTGTGAGGAGCAGCCATCATGAGAGAACAAAATAAAGTGTTTTGTTTTAGGCATGGTGACTTCTCATTGGTACTACAACTCGCATTTTTTACTTCCATATGCCATTGCAGAAAGGAAACCTCCATATTCATATCACACTGGTACTGCCCACAGACAGTCCAAAATGTCAGAAAAATCCTCTCCATATGAGAGAAACTGCGCAACCACAGAAGTATGTTTCAGCCTATGTGGGCCTCGTCGGTTTGGTGCAGCTGATTCCCTCTAGGCTCATGGAGAGTAAAACCCATCACTGGGATGTACTTATACTTTGGGAGACATATTGTGAGGGACACCCATCAAGCTCAAACAAAATAAAGTGTCTTGTTATAGGCATGGTAGGCTATGAAAAATGCTACAACTCATATTTTAATCCCCAGGTGCCATTGCAGAGAGAAACTTCCACATTCATACAAAACTGGTCCTACTCACAGACAGCACAGCTCCAAATTGTCAGACAAATCCTCTCCACACAAGAGATACAGCAAAACCACAGACACACATTTCATCCTTCATGGGTGTGATTACAGCTGATCCACACTAGGCTCATGAAGAACAAGGGCCCATGCTTGGGATGCCCTTATACTTTGGGAAACAAACAAAGTCCCATGTTCTAGGTATGGTAGCCTCCCATGTGCCATTGCAGAGAGGAAATTTCCATATTCATATTAGACTGGTCCTGCCCACAGACAGTCCAGCTCCGAAATGTCAGGCAAATTCTCTCCGCACGAATGAAACAGAATAACCACAGACATACGTTTCAGCCTACATGAGCTTTGTCGGTGTGATTCAGCTGAATCAGTCGAGGAACATGGAAGCAATGGCCCATGCCTGGGATGCCCTTTTACTTTGGTAGAGGAACAATTGTGAGTAGCACTCTTCAAAAGCAAACAAGAAAAAGTTTCTTTCTTTTTTAGGCATTGTAGCCACTCAATGGTGCTACAACTCACATTTTTCACTCCCATGTGCCATTCCAGAAAGGAAACTTCCATATACATATCACACTTGTCCCGCCCATAGACAGTCCAGCTCCAAAATATCAGGTAAATCATCTCCACACAAGAGAAACAGCACAATCACAGATGTACATCTCAGCCTACATGGACCTCATCAATATGGCACAGCTGAATACCTGTGCCTGGGATGCCCTTATAATTTGGGAGATAAAGAATTGTGAGGCTCACTAATCAAGCATGAACAAGATAAAATGTGTCTTGTTCTAGGCATGGTAGCATCTAAATGGTGCAACAACTCATGTTTTTCACTCCCATGTGCCAATGCAGAGAAGAAATTTCCATATTCATATCAGACTGGTCCTGCTCACAGACAGTCCAGCTCCAAAACATCAGGCAAATCCTCTCCGATGAAAAAAACAGTACAACCACACATGCACATTTTGGAATCTGTGGTCCTTATTGTTGTGGTGCAGCTGATTTTCTCTTGGCTGATGGAGAGCAAGGGCTCGTGCCTGGGATGCCCTTATACTTTGAGAGACATACAATTTTGAGAAGCACCCAACAAGCACAAACAAGATAAAGTGTCTTGTTCTCAGTATGGTAGCCTATCAATATTGCTACAACTCACATTTTTCACTCCCATGTGAAATTGCATAAAGGAATTTTCCATATTTATATCAGACTGGTTCTGCCATAGAAAGTCCAGCTTCAAATTGTCAGGTAAATCCACTTCACATGAGAAAACCAGCACACCCACAGATGAACATTTAAGCCTATGTGGGGATTGTTGGTGTCAAGGCACATAGAAGCAAGGGCCCATGCCTGGGATTCCCTTACACTTTGGGAGACAAACAATTGTGAGAAACACCCATCAAGCATGAACTAGATAAAGTGTCTTGTTTTAGACATGGTAGCCTCTCAATTGTGCTACAACTCAAGTTTTTCACTCGCATGTGCCATTGCAAAGAAAAAATTTCATTATTCATATCAGACAAGTCCCCCACCACAGACAGCACAACTCCAAAATGTTAGGCAAATCTTCTTAGATGAAAGAAACAACATTGTCACAGACATATGTTTGAACCTATGTGGGCCTCATCAGTGTGGTACAACTGTTTCTCTCGAGCCTGATGGAGAGCAAGGGCTCATGACTGGGTTGCTGTTATACTTTGGGAGACAAACAACTGTGAGGAGCAGCCATCTAGAGCAAACAAGATAAAATATCTGCTTTTAGTCATGGTAGCCTCTTAATGGTGCTACAACTCGTACTTTTCTCTCCCCTGTACCATTGCAGAGAGAACATTTCCATATTCATATCAGACTGGTCCTGCCCACAAACAGCACAGCTCCAAAATGTCAGACAAACCACCTCCACACAAGAGAAACAGCACAACCACAAACATACATTTTGGTCTATGTGAGACTTCTCAGTATAGCACAGTTGAAGCCCTAAAGGCACATGGAACCAAAGGCCCATACCTGGGATGCCCTCATACTTTGGGAGACAAACAATTGTGAGGAGCACACATCAAGCACAAGCAAAATAAACTATCATGTTCTATACATGGTGGCCTCTCACTGGTGCTACAACTCATGTTTTTCACTCCCATGTGCCATTGAAGAGAGAAAATGTCCATACTCAAATCAGACTGGTCCTGCCCAGAGACAACACAACTCTGAAATTTCAGGCAAATCCTCTCCGCACGAGAGAAACAGTACAACCACAGATGTATGTTTCAGCCCATATTGGCCTCGTTGGCGAGGTGCATCAGAAACCCTCTAGACACATAAAGCAAGGGCGTCTGCCTAGGATGCCCTTATAGTTTGGAAGCCAAACAATTGTGAGGAGCACTCTTCATCGTGAACAAGATAAAGTGTCTTGTTTTAAGCATGATAGCATCTCAATCGTGCTACAACTCACGTTTTTAACTCCCACGTGTCATTACAAAGAAGACATATCCATATTCATATCAGACAGGTCCCCTTCCAGAAACAGTGCAACTCCAAAATGTTAGGCAAATCCTCTCTGATGAAAGAAACAGCACAACCACAGAGCTACATTTCAGACTATATGTGCCTCATCAGTGTGGTGCAGCTGATTCCCTATACCCTGATGGAGTGCAAGGGCTCACGCCTGGGATGCCCTTATACTTTGGGAGAGAAAGAAATGTGAGGAACACAAACAAGATAAAGTGTTTAGCTCTAGGCATGGTAGCCTCTCAATCATGTTACAACTCACACATTTCACTCCCATTGCAGAGAAGAAATTTCCATATTCACCACAGACTGGTCCTGCCCAGAGACAAAGCCAGAATTTCAAGCAAATCCTCTCCACACAAGAAAAACAGCACAAATGTACATCTCAGCACATATTTTCCTCATCATTGTGGGGCAGCTGAATCCCTCTTGCTTCATGGAGAGCAAGGGCCCCTACCTGGTATGCCCTTATACTTTGGGAGACAAACAACTGTAAGGAGCACCCATCAAGCATGAACAAGATAAAGTGTTTAGTTCTAGGCATGGTGGCCTTTCAATGGTGTTACAACACACATATTTCACTCCCATGTGCCTTTGCAGAGAAGAAATGTCCATATTCATATTAGACTGGTCCTACTCAGAGACAATTAAAATCCTGAACAAGATAAAGTGTCTTGTTTTAAGCATGGTAGCATCTCAATCGTGCTACAACTCACATTTTTAACTCCCATGTGTCATTACAAAGAAGACATTTCCATATTCATATCAGACAGGTCTCCCACCACAAACAGCGTTACTCTAAAATGTTAGGCAAATCTTCAGCTGCACTACAGATCTACATTTCAGACTATATGTGCCTCATCAATGTGGTGCAGCTAATTTACTCTACTTTGATGGAGATCAACAGCCCATGCCTGGGATGCCCTTATACTTTGGGAGACAAAGAACTGTGAGGAGCACCCATCAAGCACGAACAAGATAAAGTGTTTAGTTCTAGGCATGGTAGCCTCTCAATCGTGTTACAAGTCACATATTTCACTCCCTTTGTAGATAAAAAATTTTCATATTCATATTCATATCAGACTGGTCCTGCCCAGAGACAATCCAAATTCCAAAATTTCAGGCAACTCTTCACCACACGAGAGAAACAGCGCAAATGTACGTTTCAGCGCATACTGGCCTCATCAGTGTGGTGCAGCTGAATCCCTCTAGGCACATGAAGCAAGGGCCTCTGTCTAGAATGCCCTTATACTTTGTGAGCCAAACAATTGTGAGGAGCATCATTTTAGCATGAACAAGATAAAGGGCCAGCCTATGTGTGCTTCATTGGTGTGGGGCAGCTGATTCACACGATCCTGATGGAGAGCAAGGACCCATGACAGGGATGCCCTTATACTTTGGGAAACAAGCAATTGTGAGAAGTAACCATCAAGCACAAACAAGATAAAGTGTCTTGTTCTATGCATGGAAGCCTCCCTTGCGCCATTACAGAGAGGAAATTTCCATATTCATATCAGACTGGTCCTGCCCACAGACAGTCCAGCTCCAAAACATCTAGCAAAAGCTCTCCACACAAGAAAAGCAGCACAACCACAGATGCACATTTTGGTCTATGTGTGCTTCATCGGTGTGGTGTAGCTGAATCCCTCTAGGCACATGGAAGCAAAGGCCCATGCCTGGGATGCCTTTATACTTTGAGAAAAAAACAATTGTGACAAACACCCATCAAGCGCGAACAAGATAAAGTGTCTTGTTTTAGGCATGATAGCCTCTCAATGGTGCTACAACTCATGTTTTTCACTACCATGTTCCACTACAAAGAAGTTATTTCCATATTCATATGAGACAGGCCCTGCCCACAGACAAGCCAATTTCAAATTATTAAGCAAATTGTCTCCGACGAAAGAAACAGCACACCCACAGACATATGATTCGGACTATGTGTGCCTTGTTGGTGTGGTGCAGTTAATTCCCTTTACCCTGATAGAGATCAAGGGCCTATGCCAGGGATGCCTTTATACTTTGGGAAGTCTCCTTTGTGCCTTTACAGAGAGGATATTTCCATATTCAAATAACACTGGTTCTGTCCACAAACAGTCCAGCTCAGAAATGTCAGACAACTCCTCTCAGGATAAGAGAAACAGCACAACGACAGACATACATTTGGACCTATGTGGGTCTTGTTGGTGTGGTGCAGTTGAATCACCATAGGTGCATGGAAGCAAGGGCCCATGCCTAGGATGCCCTTATACTTTGGGAGACAAACAATTGTGAGGAGCACCCATCAGCTGAGAACAAGATAAAGTGTCTTGTTCTAGGCATTGTAGCCTCTCAATAGTGCTACAACTCACATTTTTCACTCCCATGTGCCATTGCAGAGAGAAAATTTCCATATGCATATCAGACTGGTCCCACCCTCAGAGAGTCCACCTTCAAAACTTCAGGCAAATCCTCTCCGCACGAGAAACACAGCACAACTACAGGTGTATGTTTCAGTCTATATGAGCCTTATCAGTGAAGTGCAGCTGTTAGCCTCTAAGCTCATGGAGAGCAAGGGCCCAAGCCTGGGATGCCCGTATACTTTGGGAGACAAACAATTGTGAGGAGCACCCATGAAGCACAAACAAGATAAAGCTCTAGTCATGATAGCCTCTCAGTGGTGCAGCAACTCATGTTTTTCACTCCCACATGCCATTGGAGAGAATAAATTTCCATATTCATATCAGACTGGTCCTGCTCACAGGCAGTCCAGCTCTAAAACGTCAGGCAAACATTCTCCAATGAAAGAAACAGCACAACCACAGATGCACATTTGGAATCTGTGGTCCGCATTGTTGTGGTGCAGCTGATTCTCTCTTGGTTCATGGAGAGCAAAGGCCCATGTCTGGGATGCCCTTATACTTTGGGAAACAAACAACTGTGAGGAGCACCCATCAAGCACCAACAAGATAAAGTGTCTCGTTCTAGGCATGGTAGCCTCTCGATATTGATACAATTTACATTTGTCAATCCCATGTGCCATTGCAGAGAGAAAATTTCCATAGACATAGCACAACTACAGACATACGTTTCAGCCAATGTAGGCATCGTTGGTGTGGTGCAGCTGATTCCCTCTTGCTTCCTGGAGAGCAAGAGCCCATGCCTGGGATACCCTTATACTTTGGAAGACAACTGTGAGGGGCACCCATCAGGCACAAACAAGATAAAGTATCTTGTTTTAGGTATGGTAGCCTCTCAAAGGTGCTACAACTCACATATTTCACTCCCATGTGCCATTGCACATAAACATTCCCGCTATGAAATGTCAGGCAAATCCTCTCCGCCCAAAAGAATCAGCACAAACATTTCGGCCTATGTGAATCCCCCTAGGCAAATGAAAGAAAAGGTCCATGCCTGGGATGCACTTATACTTTGTGAGACAAACAGTTGTGAGGAGTACCCTTCCAGCGTGAACAAGATAAAGTGTTTGGTTCTAGGCATTGTAGCCTCTCAATGGTGCTACAACTCACGTTTTTAACTCCTATGTGCCATTGCAAAGAAGACATTTCCATATTCATATCAGAATGGTGCTGCCCACGGCCAGTCAGGTTCCAAATATCAGACAAATCCTCTACACACGAAAGAGACAGCAGAACCACAGATGTATATTTCAGCCTATGTGAGCCTCATTTGCATGGTGCAGCTGATTCTCTCTAAGCTGATGGAGAGCAAGAGCTCATGCCTGGGATACCCTTGTACTCTGGGAGGTAATCAACTGTGAGAAGGACCCATCAAGCCCTAACAACATAAAGTGTCTTGTTTTAGGCATGGTAGTATCTCAGTGGTGCTACCACACTACAGAGAGAAAATTTCCATATTCATAGCACAACCACAAATGTAAATTTCGGTCTATGTGGGTCTGATCGGTGTAGTGCAGCTGAATCCCTCTAGGCACATGGAAGCAAGGGCCCATGCGAGGAATGGCCTTATACTTTGGGAGACACAGAATTGTGAGGAGCACCCATCAAGCGTAAACAAGATAAAGTGTCTTGTTTTAGGCACGGTAGCCTCTCAATGGTGATACAATTCACGTTTTTGACTCCCAAGTGCCATTGCAAAGAAGAAAATTCCATATTCATATTACACAGGCCCTGCCCACAGACTACCCAACTCCAAAACGTAAGGCAAATCTTCTCCGACAAAAGAAACAGCACAACCGCAAACGTACGTTTCGGCTAATGTTGGTGTGGTGCAGCTTATTCCCTCTAGCCTGATGGAGAGCAGGAGCACATGTCTGGAATGCCCTTGTACTTTAGGAGACAAACAATTGTGAGGAGCATACATCAAGCACAAACAAGATTAAGTGTCATGTTCTAGGCATGGTAGCCTCTCAATGTTGCTACAACTCATTTTTTCCCCTCCCATGTGCCATTACAGAGATAAAATTTCCATATTCAAATCAGCCTGGTCCTGCCCAGAGACAGCTCAAATCCAAAATTTCAGGCAAATTCGCTATACATATGAGAAACAGCACAACCACAGATATACATTTCAACCTATGTGGGTCTCATCAGTGTGGTGCAGCTGAATCTCTCTAGGCACATGAAGCAAGGGCCCATGCCTGGGATGCCCTTATACTTTGGGAGACAAGCAATTATAAAGAACACCCACCAAGCTTAGAAGATAAAGTGTCTTGTTCTTGGCATGGTAGTCTCTTAATTGTGCTCCAGCTCATGTTCTTCACTCCCATGTGCAATTGCAGAGAGAAATTTTCCATATTCATATCAGACTGGTCCTGCCAACAGACAGTCAAGCTCTGAAATGTCAGGCAAATCCTCAAGAGAAACAGCACAACCACAGATGTATGTGCTGGTCTATGTGGGCCTTGTTGGGGTGGTGCAGCTGAATCTCTCTATTCTCACAGAATCAAGGGACCATGCCTGGAATGCCCTTATAGTTTGAGAGACAAACAATTGTGAGGAGCAGCCATCAAGAGCGAACAAAATAAAGTGTTTTGTTTTAGGCATGGTGACTCCTTATTGGTACTACAACTCACATTTTTCACCTCCATATTCATATCACACTGGTACTGCCCACAGACAGTCCAGTTCCAAAATGTCAGGTAAATCCTCTCCGTATGAGAGAAACAGCACAACCACAGACGGATGTTTTAGCTTATGTGGGCCACATCGGTTTGGTGCAGTTGATTCCCTTGAGGCTCATGGAGAGTAAGGCCAATCCCTGGGATGTCCTTATACTTTGGGAGACAAATTGTGAGGGACACCCAACAAGCTCAAACAAGATAAAGTGTGTTGTTCTAAGCATGGTAGGCTCTGAAAGATGCTACAACATTTTTAATCCCATGTGTCATTGCAGAGAGAAACTTCCATATTCATACAAAACTGGTTCTACTCACAGACAGCCCAGCACTGAACTGTCAAGCAAATTCTCTCCACACAAGAAAAACAGCACAACCACAGACATCCATTTCAGCCTATATGTGTTTCATGGGTACAGTTACAGCTGATCCACTCTAGGCTCATGAAGAACAAGGGCACATGCTTGGGATGCCCTTATACTTTGGGAAACAAAGTCCCATGTTCTAGGTATGGTAGCGTCCCATGTGCCATTGCAGAGAGGAAATTTCCATATTCATATTAGACTGGTCCTGCCCGAAATGCCAGGCAAATTCTCTCCGCACTAATGAAACAGCATAACTATAGACGTACATTTCAGCCTACGTGAGCTTTGTCGGTGTGTTGCAGCTGAATCCCTCTAGGCACATCGAAGCAATGGCCCATGCCTGGGATGCCCTTATACTTTGGCAGAGAAACAATTTTGAGGAGCACCCTTCAAGAGCGAACAAGAAAAAGTGTCTTTCTTCTCTAGGCATTGTAGCCTCTCAATGGTGCCACTGCAGAAAAGAAACTTCCATCTTCATATCACACTGGTCCCACCCATAGACAGTCCAGCTCCAAAATATCAAGTAAATCCTCTCCGCGCAAGAGAAACAGCACAAACACAGATGTCTACATGGACCTCATCAGTATTGCACGACTGAGTTCCTCTATACACGTGGAAGCAAGGGCCTGTGCCTGGGATGCCCTTATTCTTTGGGAGATAAAGAATTGTGAGGCTCACTAATGAAGCATGAACAAGATAAAGTGTCTTGTTCTAGGCATGGTAGCATCTCAATGGTGCAACAACTCACGTTTTACACTACCATGTGCCATTGCAGAGAGGAAATTTCCATATTCATATCAGACTGGTCCCGCCAACAGACAGTCCAGCTCTGAAATGTCAGGCAAATCCTCTCCGCATGAGAGAAACAGCACAACCTCAGATGTACGTTTCAGCCTATGTGGGCTTCATCGGTGTGGTGCAGCGGAATCCCTCTAAGAACATGGAAGCAATGGTCCATGCCTGGGATGCCCTTATACGTTGGTAGACAAACAATTGTGAGGAGCACTCATCAAGCATGAACAAGATAAATTGTCTTTATCTAGGCATGGTAGCCTTTCAATGGTGCTATAACTCATGTTTTTCACTCCCATGTGCTATTGAAGAAAGAACATTTCCATATTCCTATCTGACTGGTCCTACTCACAGACAGCCCAACTCCAAAATCTCAGGCAAATCCTCTCCACACGAGAGAAACAGCACAAGCACAAGCACAGATGCACATTTTGGAATTTGTGGTCTTCATTGTTGTGGTGCAGCTGATTTTCTCTTGGCTGATGGAGAGCAAGGGCTTATGCCTGGGATGCCCTTATACTTTGAGAGACAAACAATTTTGAGAATCACCCAACAAGCACAAACAAGATAAAGTGTCTTGTTCTAAGTATGGTAGCCTCTCAATATTGCTACATTTTTCACTCTCATGTGCAATTGCATAAAGGAATTTTCCATATTGATCAGACTGGTTCTGCCCATGGAAAGTCTAGCTCCAAAATGTCAGGTAAATCTACTTCACATGAGAAAAACAGCACAACCACAGATGTACTTTTAGGCCTATGTGGGCTTTGTTGAGATAATGCAGCTAAATCCCTCTAGGCACATGGAAGCAAGGGCCTGTGCCTGGGATGCCCTTATACTTTGGGAGATAAAGAATTGTGAGGTTCACTAATCAAGCATGAACTAGATAAAGTGTCTTGTTTTAGGCAGGGTAGCCCCTCAATGGTGCTACAACTCAAGTTTTTCACTCCCATGTGCCATTGCAAAGAAGACATTTTCATATTCATATCAGACAAGTCCCCCACCACAGACAGCACAACTCTAAAATGTTAGGCAAATCTTCTCAGATGAAAGAAGCAGCATAATCACAGACATATGTTTTAACCTATGTGGGCCTCATCAGTGTGGTACTGCTGTTTCTCTCATGCCTGATGGAGAGCAAGGGCTCATGACTGGGTTGCTGTTATACTTTGGGAGACAAACAACTGTGAGGAGCAGCCATCTAGAGCAAACAAGATAAAATATCTGCTTCTAGTCATGGTAGCCCTTTAATGGTGCTACAAGTCATGTTTTTCTCTCCCCTGTGCCATTGCAGAGAGAAAATTTCCATATTCATATCAGATTGGTCCTGCCCACAAAAAGTGCAGCTCTGAAATGTCAGACAAACCCCCTCCATACAAGAGAAACAGCACAACCACAAACATACATTTTGGTCTACGTGGGACTTGTCAGTGTGGTGCAGTTGAATCCCCCTAGGCACATGGAAGTAAGGGCCCCTGCCTGGGATGCCCTTATACTTTGAGAGACAAACAATTGCGGTGAGCATACATCAAGCAAAGCAAGATAAACTGTCATGTTCTATAGATGACAGCCTCTCAATGGTGCTACAACTCATGTTTTTCACTCCCGTGTGCCATTGAAAAGAGAAACTTTCCATGCTCAAATCAGACTGGACCTGCCCATAGACACCTCAACTCAACTCAACTCAACTCAACTCAACTCAACTCAACTATTTCAGGCAAATCCTCTCCACACAAGAGAAACAGTACAACAACAGATGTATGTTCCAGCCTATATTAGCATAGTCAGTGTGGTGCAACAGACTCCCTCAAGACACATAAAGTAAGGGCCTCTGCCTAGGATGCCCTTATACTTTGGGAGCCAAACAATTGCGAGGAGCACCCATTAAGCGCAAACAAGATAAAGTGTCTTGTTCTAGGCATGGTAACATCTCAGTTGTGCTACAACTCTTGTTTCTCACTCCGATGTGCCACTGCAGAAAGAACATTTCCATATTCAAATGAGACTGACCCTGCCCACAGACAGACCAGCTACGAAATTTCAGGCAAATCCTCTCCGCATGAGAGAAACAGCACAACCCCAGATGTACGTTTCGCCCTATGTGGACCTTGTTGGTGTGGTGCAGCTGAATCCCTTGAGCATCACTTGAGAGGCCACCCATGTCTTGAGCAAAGCACTTTATTTTGTTCTTTCTTATTGTGCGTTCCTCAAATTCTTTTGTTTTTGTAGTATCCCTAGGTGGAAGGGCATCTTAGTTATGGGCCCTTGCTTCCATGTGCCCAGATGGAATCTGCTGCATCACACTGACGCGGTCCACATAGACTGAAATGTACGTCTGGGGTTGTGCTGGTTCTCTCATGCAGAGAGACATTTTGGAGCTGGACGGGACTACTCTGATATGAATATGGAAATTTTCTCTTTGCAATGGTACATGGGGGTGAAAAATGTGACTTGACCAAAACACTTTATTTTGTTTTTTCTTGGTGTACATTCGTCACATTCTTTTGTTTTTGAACTTTTTAACCTTATGTTGTCTTTCGATGTAATGTCTAGCTACTGGTGTCCTTTTCAATTGCTGCTTATTTAGTGTAACATTTAGACCTCTGACAATCAGGGACCTATGTTCTCACATCCTAACGTGAAATGCTCTAGTGGTCTTGCCCATGTGAAATAAATTACAGGGACACTTTAAAGGGGAACATTCACTTAAAAAAATAATTTGAGCAAGGGTCCTCAGTAGCATGGTAAACGGAGCTTGCTTTAACATTAGCCTAGAAAAATGCAGCTCGGAAGAGAAGCACGAACGTGCTCCCTGGGCTGCTGGGAGGGAGGTGGGAAGTCCTGAGGAGGAGTGCCGCATATACAGGGTGACACACATTGTGGAAGTGCCCGTTTACAAGACTTCATATCTCCAATGTCGGGCTACTAAAAATAAAAAGAATAGCATCGTTAACATTACTTTTTCACATACAACCTTTGATCAAATTATTTTTTTTAAGTGAATGTTCCCCTTTAATAGATAAACAAAGAAGATGTAGTGCATGTAATGTTCTCCTTGACTACTATCTTGTAACCCGTTGATGGTACTTCAGATTTCACGCCTATTGTCATGTTTGAGCATGAGACACAGCCCTGACACCCTTATTACTGGGATCCCTGTCCATAGCTTTTCCATATTTCTCTACAGGGTCTGATCTCAACAGCTCGTCTCTAACACTCCTTCCCTTCTTTAAACAAAAAGGGGTGGCTTAGAGAACATATGTCCTATCGTTAGATCATTGGATAGTAGTCCCCAATTGTTTAAAGCAGTCTCCCTGAATCTTTTTGATAGATCACTATATGTCGTTGTGATTATCATCCTATCTTGTTTCCATGAATCTTTCTGTTTGGTGTCCTGTAATATTTGCCTATCCATACAGCTCACTTTCTGGGTGCGCCTGTCTATTTCATCTTTATTATAGCCCCTCTCACTGAATCTCCTACCCATAGTTTCAAAGTACAAGTGGTACAAGGCATGGGAGTGTCGGACAGTATAAGCATGGGTCTGTGGATTCTAGTGGAGAGTGGTACAAGGTCGGAGGGACAGACAGTGTATGCGTGGGTCTCTGGATACTAGTGGACAGTGGTACAAGGTTGTGGAGGTCAGACAGTGTATGCGTGGTTTTGTGGATACTAGCGGACAGTGGTACAAAGTTGATGGGTCAGACACTGTATATGAGTTTGTGTGGATACTAGCGGAGAGTGGTACAAGGTCAAAGGGGTAAAACAGTATATGTGTGGTTGTGTGGATACTAGTGGACAGTGTTACATGGTCAGGGGGTCAGACAGTGGGTTTGTGGTTCTGTGGATACTAGTGGACAGTGGTAAAAGGTCAAGGGGGTCAGAAACTGTGTGTGGTTAGGTGGATAGTAGTGGACAGTGCTACAAGGTTGGGAGGTCAGAAACTGTATGTGTGATTCTGTGGATACTAGATGACATAAGCCAGCACAACAGAGGTTAATATAGAACACACACACCTGTAAATCCCACAGCAACCCAAGATCACCTGGCAAAGATCAACAGCCAATGGAAAAACAACATACACCTGACGACATCACACACACAACTGACAGCTATACATCATTTACTACAAATCACACAAACAACAAGAGACATACTGGCAAACACCCACCTGGACAACACACACCCTCCCATTGGTCACTCATGACCCCATGGCCACACCTTGACAACACTCTATAGAGACAGAGAGAGAGAGATCAGGTGTATGTTTGCTTACCTATTTCTGTGATGATAGCAGAGACGAAGGTGTGCACGGGCAATGGATCACCTTCTTACCCCAAGCATACCTGTTGATGCTGATGTTCGACAGTCTAGACAGTCAGAGAGGAGCCCATCTCCACCTGGAGAACCACAACTGGCAGCAGCACCCAGCTGCTGCAACCAGATTGCCCAACGCTGCCACAAGGACCTGAGGAGCAGCACAGGAATGACACATGTCCGCACAGACCCAGAATATTATGTACACACTCCTGGGAATGATGTGGAGGTCAGAGACAGGTACAGGTAGACCTCCCACAGCATCATTCAGTTGTATGAGGTGATGAAGGATGACATCAACCTCATATACCAGCCCAACTGGGCCCCAGCTGGATTGCAGAAGCTCACGATGCAAGAGAGAATAAATGACATCTGAGTGACATTAGAAGTGTAGAACATCATTCTGGTGTGTCCACTCATTTCAAAATGGGCAGATGTGGTAACTCCAGTTTTACAGTTCAGGGTATAGAGCGGGTTACCTGGGAGTGCACAAAGGATGTTTCGAAGATAAATTATCCAGAAGAGAGGTCTTTTGGTTATTGAATTATGGACGAGACATCCGAGTGGCCTTGACAGGGAATATGATGTCACTTGTTATTTTTAGCTCCACCATCTTGTATGGCAAAGATATTAAAGACATGTAAATGTGTGCACTGGACATTGCCCGTCACATGCATATATTTCATCATGGTGTTCCTGGTATGCTTGTATTAATTTAGTAGGAGCACGATGTATTGGTGGTTTGAAAATGCAGGCATATTGTTTATAAGTGTTATCTGATTGCCATTATCTCCTTTTCATAGATTTGAGGTTGAATACTGCGTGTTCATGTATGCCCCATGTTGATAAACTTTTAATGTAATTGTGATTTATATAGCTTTGTGTGACACCTATAGAGTGGAGCTATCTATGTACACGCAATACATATGTTATATACCATCATACTTGTATTATTTATGAGACATTGAGTTTGATCAAATGTGCCCTTATATGCCTTGAATATATATGTGCATTTTATTACATATTCGTCTTTCATTGAGACAGATAATTTATTTGTTATTTAAAGGGATAGTTTTGGACATGCGCCTCTCTCACAATTTCTCTACATCTAGTAGGAATCTTATTTTTTTTAAACATATTTCATTGATAACTTTTATGGTCTTTGAGGTCTGCATTGTTGTCCTTTACATCGATAGGCTTAAGATCTATATCTCGGTTGTGTGTAATTGTAATGTCAATTTTAATATTGTTAAAACATTTGTGTAATTTATCTGACATAAAATTCTAGGCTACATTCTGTTTGACTTTGAATATGTTTCATCCATAATGTTTATCTAATGCACTCAATGGATTGGTTTGCTTAATGGTCCCGATTTGCTTGCTCAGGATATGTAGGGAATTAATGCACACACACAGATGCAAGACACACACACAGATAGACACACATGCAAATGCACTCGCATGCACTGAGATGCATAAAGAGTGACACAGTCATACACACATACATGCAATGCACAACATTCAGACACATAGAGTGTGATACAGACATGCAATACACACAGTGAGGAACACACAGGCACACACAGAAACACACACACATAGAAGTGAGTCATAAGGTGGTGACTTACGTGTCATTGTACGTGTTTGTACTTATGCCTCCACAGTGGCATTCATTCATGTAGTTGAAATGCATGTGGTAATTGTACATACTTTGGTGGAAGGTGGATCATGCTGGCTTCCGGGGTGTGAGTGAGTGTGTGTGAGTGGCATTCATTCATGTAGTTGAAATGCATGTGGTAATTGCGCATACTATGGTGGAAGGTGGATCGTGCTGGCTCCTGGGGTATGAGTGAGTGTGAGTGAGACTATGGTGGAAGGTGGATTGTGCTGACTCCCGGGGTGTGAGTGTGTGTGATTGAGTGAGAGTGTGTGAGTGTGAGAAAGTGTGAGTGAGTTTGCGAGTGAGAGTGTGTGAGAGGGTGTATGAGAGTGTGTGAGTGAGAGAGTGTGAGTGAGAGAATGTGAGTGTGTGAGTGAGAGTGTGAGTGAGAGTATGTGAGTGAGAGTGTGAGTGTGTGAGTGTGAGTTTGTGTGTGAGGGAGAGTGTGTGAGTGTGAGTGATTGAGTGTGAGTGATTAAGTGTGTGAGTGTGTGAATTATTGTGTGTGATTAAGTGTGAGTGTGTGTGTGTTTTTTGTCTGATGTGTTTGTGTCTGTGGTATAGGAGTGAGTGGCAGCCATTTTGTTTTTTGAGTTACTTGGATAGTGGTGGGCAGGCTGGATAGTGGGGGCAGGCCAACTCCCTGCATGATTTAAATCACTCCCCCAATAAATCACCCAATGGGAGCAGTAACTCCTCCTTACTTAAGTAGAGGTAACATAACAATGTAACACACGGTGGCTCTTCAGTTGAGGCAGAGTAGCAATATGCTGAGGGATCAAATAGAAAGTGGTGTTTGAGGCTTGCCCTCTGTAACATACAGCAAAGCATCTCTCTCCCTTTAAGGAGAAAGGGCGGGAATCAGGAAGTGGAGGAGTGACAGTTGAAAACAGGCAGTTAGTGAGTTTGACTGAAGAGAAGAAAAGAATTAAATAAAAGAATCGCTATTAAGTTTATCCCTGAGTTTGTATTTTATGGAAACATTACACCCTCGTACTGAAACAGAGTGAATGGAGGGTTACAGTTATCTGTGGGAGGTGAAACAGTTTGTTTGTGGGGTCATGATCCTGAGTGAGAAGTTACTGATATCCCCTACTTCAGGAGCGAGTGGAAGTTATATTTTTTTGTCAGTTGGATAGTGGTGGGCGGGCCAACTCCCTGTATGATAAACACGCCCCATTGATTCACCCAGTGGGAGCAGTAAAGTCCCCATTGAATCACCCAATGGGAGTTGTGTCTCCTAATGAGGCATAAATTATGTAATGAGGCATTCTGTTCAATGTGTGTTTGTTTTCGGAGGAGACATAAATTATGTTCTGTGTGTGAGGTACCATAAATTATGCAGTGAGGCTTATTCTTTTATATATATAGATATATATAGATATATTTATATATATATGTATGATAATGATATCTTTGCCTGTGTGTGTGTGACAAGTAAAATGTCACTCGAAGGGTTAATGTTTCTATTCGAGAGAAGCAATGAGGGCGTGAATTGCTTGTATCCATTCCAGGGATTGCATTAATGGATATGTTTAATGATTAGCTGATGCCTATTCAAAAGTCTAAACAGACACAGCCGCAACCCCAGATCATGAGTATGCGTGTCAAACGCGCAACACGTTGATCATTGAGGGACTGATTGAAACACACCTTGCTGGTCAACATATGAGTACTCCATAAAATTCTCTCCTCCATCTTCTTGAAATCTTTTGGACGTTGTGAAGGTACTTATACATTTTTATATTATGTCACAATAAAATCATTGTTTTTACTGAATTTGCAGATTGTTTACGAGTGATTTTTTTTTTTTTTTTAACTTCCATGTTTGTATTACCCTTTACATGTAGAGAGAGACCCTAAGGGGTAGATTTAAAGGCAGGTGTTAATATAGCCGGTAGGGCCAAAGTGAATACCAGCTGATAAACTAACATGTCTAACGCGGTATTCAGAGACCCTACCAGCTAAAATAACAAAGGACGTTAAGCAACAGAAACGGGCTAAACATCCATTTTGTGAGTTAAGTTCCCAAAATGCCACTAAGAGCAGTGATACTGGGTACTTAACAGTCAAAAACAATGAACAATCAGTGCCTGACATACTGCCAAGCACCGATCATTAACTGATCCATGTTACACTTACCTGTCATCCACTGTCCTTCTGTCTTCTCTTCTTTCTTCTGTCTTCTCTTCTTTATTCTGCCTTCTCTTCTATCTTCTCTTCTATCGTCTGTCTTCTCTTCTATCTTCTATCTTCTACCTTCTCTTCTTTCTTCTATCTTCTGCCTTCTCTTCTATCTTCTGCCTTCACTTCTATCTTGTGTCTTCTCTTCTATCTTCTACATTCTGTCTTCACTTCTATCTTGTGTCTTCTCTTCTATCTTCTGTCTTCTCCTCTATCTTCTGCCTTCACTTCTATCATCTATCTTCCACCTTCTCTTCTTTCTTCTATCTTCTGTCTTCTCTTCTATCTTCTGTCTTCTCTTCTATCTTCTGTCGTCTCTTCTTTCTTCTATCTTCTGCCTTCTTTTCTATCTTCTACCTTCTCTTCTTTCTTCTATCTTCTGCCTTCTCTTCTATCTTCTGCCTTCACTTCTATCTTGTGTCTTCTCTTCTATCTTCTATCTTCTCTTCTATCTTCTGCCTTCTCTTCTATATTCTGTCTTCTCCTCTATCTTCTGCCTTCACTTCTATCGTCTATCTTCCATCTTCTCTTCTTTCTTCTATCTTCTGTCTTCTCTTCTATCTTCTGTCTTCTCTTCTATCTTCTGTCGTCTCTTCTTTCTTCTATCTTCTGCCTTCTCTTCTATCTTCTATACAGTCTTCTGATTCTTCTTTCTTCTGCCTGTAAAATAAAACAAAGTATAAATACCAAGCATAATTGAAGACATTGTTTAACCCTTTGAGTGGCAGAGGGGTAACCAATGCATTGCAAAGCAATGTGTTATGTACCTCACTGGCCCTCACAGGTTTAAATAGTATTGCGCCATGAATATTCCTCACATTAAATGCCTCTGTATAATGCCAAAATATATAATCAAGCCAAGAAGAAATAGTATACAATATACACAGAAATCACAGTTATGCATTAATGCTAAGTAAATGCACTTAGCTAAATTCTTCATCCTCCGCCGCTTGGAGCGGCCGTGAGGGCATCAGCAGCGGAGACATCGATGTCCAGAACAGGTCCCTCTTCACCCCTGAATGGGCCGATGCCCGTAGCACACTGAGGGCATTGGAAGTGAGCCTGACTTTATATATGGTCAATCTCACTTCCATTTCCCTCACAGCCATTGGCTGGGATGTTTTTACTCACATTCCAGCCAATCAGATTAAAGAATAGCCGATCAAATCTGATTGGCTGGGATGTGAGTAAGAACATCCCAGCCAATGGCTGTGAGGGAAATGGAAGTGAGCCTGCCCATATATAAAGGCAGGCTCACTTCCAATGCCCTCAGTGTGTTATGGGCATCGGCACATACAGGGCTGGAGGGGACCCGTGCTGGACATCTGTGTCTCCACTACTGCTGCCCTTGCAGCCACTCCAATCGGCGGAGACATGAAGACGTTAGCTAAGTGTATTTACTTAGCATTAATGCATGACATTGATTTCTGTGTATATGGATACTATTTTTTCTTGACATGATTATACTTTTGGGCATTAAAGGGATAGTAATAGTTTAATGTTACTAATGTCCATAGTGTAGCTCTTTAAAAAATAATTAAATTGTCCCCAGGTTCATCTCTCAGACCTTTATAGTTTGAGAGAAAACCGTAAGCAAAGATCCCCTTCCCTCCCCCTTCCCTGAAGTCA
The DNA here is from genome assembly GCA_037306005.1 of Rhinophrynus dorsalis. NCBI lineage: Eukaryota > Metazoa > Chordata > Amphibia > Anura > Rhinophrynidae > Rhinophrynus > Rhinophrynus dorsalis. The sequence goes on along the minus strand of CM074724.1, from coordinate 189,430,124 downwards.
GCGTTGTACTGACTGCAGGGAAATCCGGTCTTATTTTTCAACAGGTGGCTCTGCAGCAGAGCCGAGATCGCGTTAGTAAAAAATAATTATTTCACTGAAACGGTCTTCTACGTGTGCTTGGTTTGAAGATAGAAGGGAAGGCAGAAGGTAAAAGAAAGAAGAGAAGGCAGAAGAAAGAATAGAAGATAGAAGAAAGAAGAGAAGATAGAAGAAAGAAAAGAAGACATAAGATAGAAGAGAAGGCAGAAGATATAAGAAAGAAGAGAAGACAGAAGAGAAGGCAAAAGACAGAAGAAGGAAGAGAAGGACAGAAGATTGAAGAGAAGGCAGAAGATAGAAGGGAAGGACAGGAGATAGAAGAGAAGGACAGAAGACAAAAGAAAGAAGAGAAGATAGAATAGAAGGCAGAAGATAGAAGAAAGAAGAGAAGACAGAAGATAGAAGAGAAGAAAGAAGATAGAAGAAAGAAAATAAGACATAAGATAGAAGAGAAGGCAGAAGATAGAAGAAAGAAGAGAAGACAGAAGATAGAAGAGAAGACAGAAGATAGAAGAAAGAAAAGAAGACATAAGATAGAAGAGAAGGCAGAAGATAGAAGAAAGAAGAGAAGACAGTATACAGAACAGAAGACAGAAGAGAAGGCAGACGTTAGAAGAAAGAAGAGAAGGACAGAAGATTGAAGAGAAGGCAGAAGATAGAAGAGAAGGACAGAAGATAGAAGAAAGAAGAGAAGATAGAAGAGAAGGCAGAAGAGAAAGAAGAGAAGACAGAAGATAGAATAGAAAGCAGAAGACAGAATATAGAAGAGAAGATAGAGGATAGAAGACAAGCCAGAAGAGAGAAGAAAGAAGATCGGGGAGGGCAGAAGATAGAAGAAAGAAGAGAGGATAGAAGAAAGAAGAGAAGGCAGAAGACAGAAGAGAAGGCAGAAGATAGAAGAAAGAAGAGAGGATAGAAGAAAGAAGAGAAGGCAGAAGATATAAGAAAGAAGAGAAGGCAGAAGATAGAAGAGAAGACAGAAGATAGAAGAAAGAAGAGAATGCAAAGGATAGAAGAAAGAAGAGAAGATAGAAGAAAGAAGAGAAGGCTGAAGATAGAAGAGAAGGCAGAAGATAGAAGAAAGCAGAGAAGACAGAAGATAGAAGAGAAGGCAGAAGATAGAAGAAAGAAGATAAGATAGAAGAAAGAAGAGAAGGCAGAAGATAGACGAGATTGCAGAAGATAGAAGAAAGAAGAGAAGACAGAAGATAGAAGAGAAGGCAGAAGACAGAAGAAAGAAGATAAGGTAGAAGAAAGATGAGAAGACAGAAGATAATAGAAAAGACAGAAGATAGAAGAAAGAAGAGAAGACAGAAGGTAGAAGAGAAGGCAGAAGATAGAAGAAAGAAGAGACGATAGAAGAAAGAAATGAAGACAGAAGATAGAAAAGAAGACAGAAGAAAGAAGAGAAGACATAAGATAGAAGAGAAGGCATAATATAGAAGAAAGTAGAGAAGACAGAAGATAGAATAAAAGGCAGAAGATAGAAGAAAGAAGAGAAGATAGAAGAAAGAAGAGAAGACAGAAGATAGAAGAGAAGACAGAAGAGAAGGCAGAAGATAGAAGAAAGAAGAGAAGACAGAAGATAGAAGAGATGATAGAAGAAAGAAGAGAAGGCAGAAGATAGAAGAGAAGGTAGAAGATAGAAGAAAGAAGTGAAGACAGAAGAAAGAAGAGAAGACAGAAGATAGAAGAGAAGGCAGAAGATAGAAGAAAGAAGAGAAGACAGAAGAAAGAAGAGAAGACAGAAGATAGAAGAGAAGGCATAAGATAGAAGAAAGAAGAGAAGCCAGCATACAAAAGAGAAGATAGAAGAAAGAAGAGAAGGACAGAAGATTGAAGAGAAGGCAGAAGATAGAAGAGAAGGACAGAAGATAGAAGAAAGAAATGAAGACAGAAGATAGAAGAGAAGACAGAAGATAGAAGACAAGCCAGAAGAGAGAAGAAAGAAGATCGGGGAGGGCAGAAGATAGAAGAGAAGGCAGAAGAGAAAGAAGAGAAGACAGAAGATAGAAGAGAAAGCAGAAGAGAGAAGAAAGAAGAGAAGACAGAATATAGAAGAGAAGATAGAGGATAGAAGACAAGCCAGAAGAGAGAAGAAAGAAGATCGGGGAGGGCAGAAGATAGAAGAAAGAAGAGAGGATAGAAGAAAGAAGAGAAGGCAGAAGATAGAAGAGAAGGCAGAAGATAGAAGAAAGAAGAGAAGATAGAAGAAAGAAGAGAAGGCAGAAGATATAAGAAAGAAGACAAGACAGTAGATAGAAGAGAAGACAGAAGATAGAAGAAAGAAGAGAATGCAAAAGATAGAAGAAAGAAGAGAAGACAGAAGAAAGAAGAGAAGGCTGAAGATAGAAGAGAAGGCAGAAGATAGAAGAAAGAAGAGAAGACAGAAGATAGAAGAGAAGGCAGAAGATAGAAGAAAGAAGATAAGATAGAAGAAAGAACAGAAGGCAGAAGATAAACGAGATTGCAGAAGATAGAAGAAAGAAGAGAAGACAGAAGATAGAAGAGAAGGCAGAAAATAGAAGAAAGAAGATAAGATAGAAGAAAGATGAGAAGACAGAAGATAATAGAAAAGACAGAAGATAGAAGAAAGAAGGAAGACAGAAGAAAGAAGAGAAGACAGAAGGTAGAAGAGAAGGCAGAAGATAGAAGAAAGAAGAGAAGGCAGAAGAAAGAAGAGAAGACAGAAGATAATAGAAAAGACAGAAGATAGAAGAAAGAAGAGAAGACAGAAGAAAGAAGAGAAGACAGAAGGTAGAAGAGAAGACATAAGATAGAAGAAAGTAGAGAAGACAGAAGATAGAATAAAAGGCAGAAGATAGAAGAAAGAAGAGAAGGCAGAAGATAGAAGAGAAGACAGAAGATAGAAGAGAAGATAGAGGAGAGGCAGAAGATAGAAGAAAGAAGAGAAGACAGAAGATAGAAGAGATGATAGAAGAAAGAAGAGAAGGCAGAAGATAGAAGAGAAGACAGAAGAGAAGGAAGAAGATAGAAGAAAAAAGAGAAGACAGAAGATAGAAGAGATGATAGAAGAAAGAAGAGAAGGCAGAAGATAGAAGAGAAGGTAGAAGATAGAAGAAAGAAGAGAAGAAAGAAGAGAAGACAGAAGATAGAAGAGAAGGCAGAAGATAGAAGAAAGAAGAGAAGACAGAAGAAAGAAGAGAAGACAGAAGATAGAAGAGAAGGCATAAGATAGAAGAAAGAAGAGAAGCCAGCATACAAAAGAGAAGATAGAAGAAAGAAGAGAAGGACAGAAGATTGAAGAGAAGGCAGAAGATAGAAGAGAAGGACAGAAGATAGAAGAAAGAAGAGAGGATAGAAGAAAGAAGAGAAGGCAGAAGATAGAAGAGAAGGTAGAAGATAGAAGAAAGAAGAGAAGACAGAAGAAAGAAGAGAAGACAGAAGATAGAAGAGAAGGCAGAAGATAGAAGAAAGAAGAGAAGACAGAAGAAAGAAGAGAAGACAGAAGATAGAAGAGAAGGCATAAGATAGAAGAAAGAAGAGAAGCCAGCATACAAAAGAGAAGATAGAAGAAAGAAGAGAAGGACAGAAGATTGAAGAGAAGGCAGAAGATAGAAGAGAAGGACAGAAGATAGAAGAAAGAAATGAAGACAGAAGATAGAAGAGAAGACAGAAGATAGAAGACAAGCCAGAAGAGAGAAGAAAGGAGATCGGGGAGGGCAGAAGATAGAAGAGAAGGCAGAAGAGAAAGAAGAGAAGACAGAAGATAGAAGGGAAAGCAGAAGAGAGAAGAAAGAAGAGAAGACAGAATATAGAAGAGAAGATAGAGGATAGAAGACAAGCCAGAAGACAGAAGAAAGAAGATCGGGGAGGGCAGAAGATAGAAGAAAGAAGAGAGGATAGAAGAAAGAAGAGAAGGCAGAAGATAGAAGAGAAGGCAGAAGATAGAAGAAAGAAGAGAAGATAGAAGAAAGAAGAGAAGGCAGAAGATATAAGAAAGAAGAGAAGACAGTAGATAGAAGAGAAGACAGAAGATAGAAGAAAGAAGAGGATGCAAAAGATAGAAGAAAGAAGAGAAGACAGAAGAAAGAAGAGAAGGCTGAAGATAGAAGAGAAGGCAGAAGATAGAAGAAAGAAGAGAAGACAGAAGATAGAAGAGAAGGCAGAAGATAGAAGAAAGAAGATAAGATAGAAGAAAGAACAGAAGGCAGAAGATAAACGAGATTGCAGAAGATAGAGGAAAGAAGAGAAGACAGAAGATAGAAGAGAAGGCAGAAAATAGAAGAAAGAAGATAAGATAGAAGAAAAATGAGAAGACAGAAGATAATAGAAAAGACAGAAGATAGAAGAAAGAAGAGAAGACAGAAGAAAGAAGAGAAGACAGAAGGTAGAAGAGAAGGCAGAAGATAGAAGAAAGAAGAGAAGGCAGAAGAAAGAAGAGAAGACAGAAGATAATAGAAAAGACAGAAGATAGAAGAAAGAAGAGAAGACATAAGAAATAAGAGAAGACAGAAGGTAGAAGAGAAGGCATAAGATAGAAGAAAGTAGAGAAGACAGAAGATAGAATAAAAGGCAGAAGATAGAAGAAAGAAGAGAAGGCAGAAGATAGAAGAGAAGACAGAAGATAGAAGAGAAGATAGAAGAGAAGGCAGAAGATAGAAGAAAGAAGAGAAGACAGAAGATAGAAGAGATGATAGAAGAAAGAAGAGAAGGCAGAAGATAGAAGAGAAGACAGAAGAAAGAAGAGAAGACAGAAGAAAGAAGAGAAGACAGAAGATAGAAGAGAAGGCAGAAGATAGAAGAAAGAAGAGAAGACAGAAGATAGAATAAAAGGCAGAAGATAGAAGAAAGAAGAGAAGATAGAAGAAAGAAGAGAAGGCAGAAGATAGAAGAAAGAAGAGAAGACAGAAGATAGAATAAAAGGCAGAAGATAGATGAAAGAAGAGATGATAGAAGAAAGAAGAGAAGGCAGAAGATAGAAGAGAAGGCAGAAGATAGAAGAAAGAAGAGAAGACAGAAGAAAGAAGAGAAGACAGAAGATAGAAGAGAAGGCATAAGATAGAAGAAAGAAGAGAAGCCAGCATACAGAAGAGAAGATAGAAGAAAGAAGAGAAGGACAGAAGATTGAAGAGAAGGCAGAAGATAGAAGAGAAGGACAGAAGATAGAATAAAGAAATGAAGACAGAAGATAGAAGAGAAGACAGAAGATAGAAGACAAGCCAGAAGAGAGAAGAAAGAAGATCGGGGAGGGAAGAAGATAGAAGAGAAGGCAGAAGAGAAAGAAGAGAAGACAGAAGAAAGAAGAGAAAGCAGAAGATAGAAGAAAGAAGAGAAGACATAATATAGAAGAGAAGATAGAGGATAGAAGACAAGCCAGAAGAGAGAAGAAAGAAGATCGGGGAGGGCAGAAGATAGAAGAAAGAAGATGTGAAAATCCCAGTATTCAGCTGTTTTAATGAAAATTATAATGGAGGATACGTCTTGATTTCCTGAAAACCCATAATGTGTCTGATCAAAATATTAATACTAGTTATACTCAGACAAGTGTTCTATACAGGTTTATGCAGGTTAAAGCTATTGATTTGTTTATATGTCTCTGAGAAACAGCGTTTTGTGAAAAACTGCATTTCCAACTGTTTTAATGAAACATATACAGAATCATATCTCTTGATTTCCTGAAAAACCAAGTAGTGTCTGGTGAAAATATTTTGACTAATTATACTCAGAGCTGTGTACTAAACAGTATTATGCAGTTTAAAACATTCCCTTTGTTTATAGCTCTCCGAGAAACAGCGACATGCGAAAATTACAGTATTCAGCTTTTTTAATGAAAACTGTACTGGAGCATATGTCTTGATTTCCTGAAAAACCATAAAGTGTCTGATGAAAATATTTAGACTAATTCCACTCAGACTGTCGGCGTTCGGTGGGGTTGCGGCGCATCAGTGTGCTCCGCCGCTACGTAGGTCTACGTCGGCGCTCGCCGGGAATGCGGAAGCATCGGAGTGGGCCGTCGTGACGTCAGACGTTGCCGTGTCATCCATGACGCGGAGGGGGAACTCCTCTATATAACTAAGCGTCACAGTCTAGTCGACGCTTGGTTATTCACAGCTCCTTGCTGTTATCATTGCAAGCTGTCTCTACAAATTTGTTTCCTGCCTATATCTGACCCTCTGGCTATCCACCTGACAATAACAAGTACTCCGCCTGCATTTGATCCTTTGGCTATCTTCCTGACCATCCATTCGGAAGCTATCAGCTCTGACCTTTGGCTTCCCTCCTGACTAGTCTTCTGGCTGTCCGTTTACCTTCTCCTTCCTGTTCCTTTTTGAGCCTGTGACTCAGGGGGGTCCTCAGTTTCCTGTGTGGGGCTCTCCCTCTGTCTGGGTTCTTAGTTTGGGCTCCTCCTGCTATTGAGTTCCTACTCTGCCTGAGTCCTTTCCCTTATCTGTCAACTCTCTGACTATCTGGCTTTCTGCTAGTTCTTTGTGGGGTAATTGTTTCCCATAGAGTACGGTACAGCAAGCGTACATACCAAACCCTTTTTCCTCTTTGTACCTACAACAGTTCTCCGACAGAATAACCAAGCCAGATGATGGAACCCGCAGGACTGGTTGATGCCCTATCGGCCTTGAGCAAACAGATCGCCACTCTCACGGACACTGTACAGGACCTACAGGCTAACCAAGCTACACTACAGCACCGCCTGCAGGACTTGCAGACCGCTACGGGACACGGCACTTCCACTTTGTCCTCAGGTACAACCCAACCTGTCATAACATCAGATATGTATGCAGGGGCTCCTGAACCCTTGTGCCCTTGCCGGAGAAGTTCTCCGGGGACAGAAAGGCCTATCTGGATTTCATCACTTCCTGTGAACTGCTATTTTCCGTAAATCCCAGGTCCTATGCTACAGACTTTGTCAAAGTACGGACCACTATCTCCCTCCTTTCCGGTGAACCCCGGGCCTGGCCTCTCCACCTGCTCCGGGATGAGAGTCCTGTACTCCGGTCCTGGGCTTCATTCCGTAGGTCTTTGGATTCGCTATATGAAGACCCCCTGCGTTCTTCCTCAGCTCAAAGTGCCATTAGAGCTCTTACCCAGGGCAGACGTCCGGTAGAGGACTACGTGGCGGAATTCCGTCGTCTCTCTATTGAGACCCAATGGAATGAGCCTGCGCTGTTAGACCAGTTCCGTCTTGGTCTGTCCGAAAATCTCAAAGACGAACTGGCTCGTATTGGCGTACCTCACTATTTGGAAGAATTGATTCTCCTGGTTATTCAGCTCGACCGTCGCTTCCGAGAGCGTCGTCGGGAAAAGCAGGTCCCCTTGGCGTCTTCCTTCCGTGCCGTTCCCTCCACTACTTCCGACGTCTCTGTAGTTGTGCCGTCGGGTCCTTCGGAGGAGCCTATGCAGATAGGCCTGGTCCGTGGTCCTCTTACTGATGTGGAACGTATGCACCGTCGACGGCTCAACCTCTGTCTGTATTGCGGTAAGGGAGGTCACATGCTCGGAACCTGTCCTAAGAAGCCCTGTTCCACTAAAGGTAAATCAGATATACCGATCCCGTCATCTCTTGTCTCCACTGCTTCTGTTTCTTATCTGTCTTTTTTCGTCTCTTTACAGTGGGGTTCTCAGCACAGTAACCTCACCGCCATCCTCGATTCTGGAGCCTGTGGATGTTTTCTGGATCAGCAGACAGCTGACCGTTTGGGCGTCCCCACACGGCTGAGGCAGACACCCAGGCATCTACAGTTGGCTGATGGCCGCAGCCTCCTGTCAGGTCCGGTCTCCTGGGAGACCCTACCGCTTCGGCTTCAAATTGGTTCCAGACATAGCGAAACCATCATCTTCGATATCATCTCATCAGCTTTGCACCCTCTGATCCTGGGTCTCCCCTGGTTGCAGTTACATGACCCCCTAATCAGCTGGTCTACTGGCACTGTGTCCTTTTCTTCACCTTTTTGTACGAGCCACTGCCTGCCTCCACCTCAACTTCTGGATCTTTACCCAACATCTGGATCATCTGTCTCTCTACCACCTCCATACCAGGCATATTCGGATGTCTTTGACCAAAAAGGGGTGGAGGTGTTACCCCCACACAGGCCATATGATTGTCCCATAGATCTTCTTCCTGGGGCTCCTATACCCTACGGTCGTATATATCCACTCTCTGGGCCTGAGCTTGGATATCTCAAAGATTACATCGACGAGAACCTGCAGCTGGGGTTTATCCAGCCTTCCACCTCCCCTGCGGGAGCAGGTATCTTTTTTGTCGAAAAGAAGGACGGAGGACTCCAGCCCTGCGTGGACTACCGCGACCTCAATAAAATAGCCAGAAAAAAACGGTACCCACTTCCATTAATCCCTGAGATGCTGGAGCGCCTTTCCTCCGCTACTGTATTCACCAAAATTGATTTAAGGGGGGCCTACAACTTGGTGAGGGTACGTCCTGGAGATGAACGGAAGACGGCATTCCGTACCCGGTATGGCCATTTCGAATACCTGGTCATGCCATTTGGCCTCTGTAACGCCCCGGCTACCTTCCAACACTTCATTAACAATGTTTTTAAGGACCTGTTGGATGTTTTTGTTATTATCTATCTGGATGATATCCTGATTTACTCTTCAACCCTTACAGAACACAGGGAACATGTCAAGACCGTACTGACACGCCTGCGGGAGCATCGGCTTTTTGCTAAGCTAGAAAAATGCCTCTTCGAGGTCCCGGAGGTGTCTTTTCTTGGTTTCATTGTGTCTCCAGGTCGTGTCACCATGGACCCTCAAAAAGTGGCAGCCATTGTACAGTGGCCAATTCCCGACTCAAAGAAGGCAGTGCAGAGGTTCGTGGGGTTTTCCAACTTCTACAGAAGATTTATCAGAGGGTTCTCACGAATTATAGCACCCATCACGGCCCTTACTAAGCTTAATATACGTTTCCAGTGGACCGAGGCCGCACAGAAGGCTTTCGACCGATTGAAACACATGTTTACACAGGCTCCCATTCTCCGTCAGCCCGATGTGCAGAGACCATTTATAGTTGAGGTGGATGCGTCTGACACTGCTGTGGGGGCTATTTTGTCCCAACGTTCTGGTCCCAAAGACCTTTTACACCCTGTAGCCTTCTATTCTCGGAAGCTTACCCCAGCCGAGCATAACTATGACGTCAGCAACAAGGAACTGTTGGCTATTAAGTGTGCATTAGAGGAATGGCGACATCTCTTAGAAGGGGCCTTACATCCCATAACAGTGTTCACCGACCACCGGAACCTCGAGTATCTGAGATCTGCCAGACGGCTTTGTCCTCGACAGGCTAGGTGGGCCTTATTCTTTTCCCGGTTTTCCACCTACCGGGCAGGCTCAAAGAATGGTAAGGCTGATGCCTTATCACGGATCTACCCAGAGGTCCCTTCACAGCATCAATCATCGCCTGACACCGTGCTACACCCCAGTCATTTTCTGCTACTTGCAGATAGCCTTCTGGACCGCATTCGCCAAAACATTGTTGATAGTCCGAACCCGGAGGGATCTGAAGATCTGACCCTATCTGGGGGCCTGCTTTTCCGGCACCAACAAGTCTTCGTGCACAGACCCTTTCGCCAGGAGGTCCTACAGCTTTTTCACGATCACCCTACAGCAGGACACAGAGGGTATGCCAAGACCATGGACAACATACGCCGTTATTTCTGGTGGCCCAGTCTGGGGGGAGACGTCCTTAACTATGTATCCACCTGTGATACTTGCGCTAGGATGAAAGACAGTCACAGCAAACCATCAGGACTACTACATCCCTTACCGGTCCCAGCAGGCCCATGGCAGGATGTCACACTGGACTTTATTTCAGATCAACCCCTGTCCAACCAACAGAACACCATACTGGTTGTGGTGGACCGTTTCACGAAAATGGCTCATTTTCTACCTACCAAAGGACTACCTACTACTGCTCAAACCGCCACTTTATTCTTGAAAGAGGTGTTCCGTCTCCATGGAGTACCTTTGTCGGTCACCTCAGATCGAGGACCCCAGTTTGTCTCAAAGTTCTGGCGTTCCTTCTGCTCCAACTTGTCCATCTCCTGTAATTTGTCTTCCAGATACCACCCAGAGACTAACGGACAAACGGAACGTACCAATCAAACTTTGGAGCAATATCTCCTCTGTTACTCTACACACCTCCAGGATGATTGGTGTAGTTTCCTTCCCTTGGCAGAGTTTGCATATAACCATCAATGACACACGTTCCATCCGTTCCTCACCGTTTCATGACCCCGCTGTCCCCGATTCAGCTCCCCATCTGTCAAACCTTACTGTCCAACATACTAACGGTGGCACAAGCTTCCAACAAACGGCAGGCTGATGCTCATCGAGTGCCGAGCCCTATCTACTCAGTGGGTGACAAGGTCTGGTTATCCTCTTCCCATCTACGGCTGTCTTGCCCAACTCGGAAACTGGGTCCCCGGTTTCTTGGTCCATTTGTTGTTACCCGGATCATCAATCCTGTGGCTGTCCGGCTCGCTTTACCCGCCTCGGTAAGGGTACACCCTACCTTTCATGTGTCTCAACTAAAACCATGGAGGCCCAGCCCATTTCCGTGACGTTGCCCAGTCCGGTCCCTGCCTGTGTCTGTTCGGGGGCAGGACGAATATGAAGTACAGAAAATCCTGGACTCCCGCTTCCGAAGAGGTAAACTCGAGTACCTGATACATTGGTCTGGTTATGGCCCGGAGGATAGATTCTGGGAACCATTGGAGAATGTACACGCTCCTGCTCTGTTGCGTTCCTTTCATCGGACTCATTCGTCTCGGCCTCGTCCCCCTTGCGTCCGGAGGCCGCTCGTTGGGGGTGGGCTATGTCGGCGTTCGGCGGGGTTGCGGCGCTTCAGTGCGTGCCGCCGCACGTAGGTCTCTGTCGGCGCCCGCCGGCAATGCGGAAGCATCAGAGCGGGCCGTCGTGACGTCAGACGTTGCCGCGTCATCCATGACGCGGAGGGGGAACTCCTCTATATAACCAAGCTTCTCAGTCTAGTCGACTCCGCCTGCATTTGACCCTTTGGCTATCTTCCTGACCATCCATTCGGAAGCTATCAGCTCTGACCTTTGGCTTACCTCCTGACTAGTCTTCTGGCTGTCCGTCCACCTTCTCCTTCCTGTTCCTTTTTGAGACTGTTACTCAGGGGGGTCCTCAGTTTTCTGTCTGGGGCTCTCCCTCTGTCTGGGTTCTTAGTTTGGGATCCTCCTGCTATTGGGTTCCTACTCTGCCTGAATCCTTTCCCTCATCTGTCAGCTCTCTGACTATCTGGCTTTCTGCTAGTTCTTTGTGGGGTAATTGTTTCCCATAGAGTACGGTTCAGCAAGCGTATATACCAAAACCTTTTTCCTCTTTGTACCTACAACAGTTCTCCGACACAGACTGGCGTACTATAGAGGTTTCTACAGTTTAACAGATTTGATTTGTTTGTGCGCCTCTGAGAAACTGCGTTTTGTGAAAAACTCACTTTGAAGCTATTTCAATGAAAACTATAGTGGAGCATATAACTTGATTTCCTGAAAAACCAAAACATTTCTGTTAAAAATATTTTGAATATTTAGACTCAGAGTAGAGTACTATATAGGATTAAACAGTTTTAAACATTCCATGTCTTTATACCTCTCTGAGAAAAAGAGAGATGTGAAAATCCCAGTATTCAGCTGCTTTAATGAAAATTATAACGGAGGATATGTCTTGATTTCCTGAAAACCCATAATGTGTCTGATCAAAATATTAAGACTAGTTATACTCAGACAAGTGTTCTATACAGGTTAATGCAGGTTAAAGCTATTGATTTGTTTATATATCTCTGAGAAAGTGTTTTGAGAAAAACTGCATTTCCAACTTTTTTAATGAAACATATACAGAATCATATCTCTTGATTTCCTGAAAAACCAAGTAGTGTCAGGTCAAAATATTTTGACTAATTATACTCAGAGCTGTGTACTAAACAGGATTATGTAGTTTAAAACATTCCATTTGTTTATTGCTCTCCGAGAAACAGCGACATGCGAAAATTACAGTATTCAGCTGTTTTAATGTAAACTATGCTGGAGCATATGTCTTGATTTCCTGAAAAACCGTAAAGTGTCTGAGGAAAATATTTAGACTAATTCCACTCAGACTAGTGTTCTTTACAGGTTTCTACAGTTTAAAACATTTGATTTGTTGCTACGTCTCTGAGAAACTGCGTTTTGTGAAAAACTCACTTTGAAGCTATTTCAATGAAAACTATACTGGAGCATATAACTTGATTTCCCGAAAAACCAAAACATTTCTGTTAAAAATATTTTGCATATTTAGACTCAGAGTAGAGTACTATATAGGATTAAACAGTTTTAAACATTCCATGTCTTTAAACCTTTCTGAGAAACAGAGAGATGTGAAAATCCCAGTATTCAGCTGTTTTAATGAAAATTATAAAGGAGGATTTGTCTTGATTTCCTGAAAACCCATAAAGTGTCTGATCAAAATATTTAGACTAGTTATACTCAAACTAGTGTTCTATACAGGTTTATGCAGGTTAAAGCTATTGATTTGTTTATATGTCTCTGAGAAACAGCGTTTTGTGAAAAACTGCTTTTCCAACTGTTTTAATGAAACATAAACAGAATTATATCTCTTGATTTCCTGAAAAACCATGGTGTAGATTTAAAGGCAGCCGTTAAACCATCCGCTAAGTAAAAAAGACACATCGGCCGCAAAGAACACATGGTTTACGGCAGATTCAAAGGCACTACAAAAACACTTTAAACAAAAACCAGCGTCGCACCTGATTTCGCATCACCGTGCATCCCAAACACCCGTTAAAACACAACTTAACTCAAAATGTTACATTACGGCTGCCGTTGTCTAGCAACCCTGATAGATGCACAAACAAAATTCAAACCTACAGCCAATCCCAAGGCCCCAAAGTATCAAAAATGTTCAAATACACCTATATATACCTCAAAATAACGGTTACACCCTGTCTGTGTTTCGAGTTTCAGCAAGCTAGAGCACAGGACCCAGGAGAGAAGGATAGCGTTTAGAGAGAGGGAGAGAGATAGAGAGAGAAGCATACACAGCAGTAATGTAGAGGGATCTTGGAGAGAAGTACATTTAAATAGACACATAGCACACTTTTGCACATAGCACATACATCCATCCAAACACAAACACATACACATACATACACATAGTCTTTTTTTTTTTTCATCACACCTTACACATTTTAAACTTTATTTTTACAGTGTGAATCCGTGAGTGAAAGTGTGTGACAGAGAGTGAGTGGGATCGAGTGTGTCTGTGAGGGCGTGTGAGAGTGCCTGGGTGTGAGTGGGTGAATGATGGCTAGGAGAGGAGGACAGGAGAGAGGGATGGGGAGACTAGTGGAGGAGGAGGAGGAAGGTCAGGAGGGGATCCCTCAGCAGAGCAGGGGTGGGAGAGGGAGATACGCAGGGCGGAGGGGGACCAGGCCCACAAGAACAGGCTCACGAAGAAGAACAGGGACAGATCCTGCAGTGGGATGAGGGGTAGTTCCTGGGGACCACCACACACAGGCAGGGGCAGAGCAGGCAGGACACTCCGGTTTTGACTCCTCACATGCCGGAGCTGAGGGGGACAGGGTCAGGGATCCCCGATATACCGAGGAAGAAAACACGGCCCTCGTGGAGGCTGTGCTGGAGAGGGAGAGTGTCCTCTTCCCGGGGGACAGACTCCCTGGCCTGTCTGCGAGGAGGAGAGCTGCCTGGAGTCAAATCTGCAGCAGAGTTAATGCGGTGGCCACCAGCAGACGGGATGTGGACTCAATCAAGAAGAGATGGGGCGACTGCAAAAGGCAGGTGAAGAGGAAGATGGGGGATGCCGCCCTTCACGCCCGAGCCACCGGAGGTGGGCCACCTGTCCCCATCACCTTCAGCGCATGGGAGGAGAGGCTGCGGCAGACACTGTCATCTACCCTCATTGAGGGGGTCCCTGGAGGATCAGACACTGGGGAGGAGAGGAGCCTCCACACCACCGGTAAGTGCATCACCCCAAAACCACACACCACCCCAAACCACACACCCATCACAAACAAGCACTCACATCCCAACATCTGCCCTTCATTCAACCACACAATTGCACCAACACAGCACCATGAGGGTGTAAACAGGAATCAAGACAAGGACAAATGTCAAGGTTCAACAAGGCCAAAACCTGTCCAACTCCCTGGTTAACCCTCATGTTGCTGTGCTGATCACACACAATACACACAAACCATGGTCAGTAAAGTGTTGTATGTCAAACATCACAATTGTTGTCACACAGTGTTACACATGTTCACACAGGGAATCCAGCACATAACCCCATGAGTGCTAGAGGGATCATCAAGGCATCGATCAACAATGCTTTGGCAACCCCTCTGGTACTCAAAGGGTTAACCAGACAACAAACACATGTCGATAGGTTAACAATTACATGACACATAGGCGACATTCACTAAGCGGTGAAAAAGAGCTGATGTAGAGAATTTGACACATACATACCCTCACTTCACCAATCACAATGTTAGTCTATGGAGAACATCCAATAACAGGATTCAAGCTGCACAGGCCCCATTGTGTTGACTCCATAGAAAACACTGCAGATGGGGAAATGAGGTCAGCGGAGAAGTCAGCATCTGTTCATCAGGTCCACTTAACCGCTTACTGAATCACCAACAGGATGGATCAGGTCACAAATCACAGTGCCACTGAGAATAAATGCTTGTATGTGCAACACACAGGCCAAAAACAATCACACATAACTGAAGGTGAAAAAGTTGGCCTTGGTGTTGTGTATGCAATCATTTACGCTAACTTCAATTTACATAGCTCACATTTGATTCACATATAGATCCTCAGGAGTGCTGATGCCATGGATGGATGGTACACCAGACACTATTTGCAGGATACATATGGGAACCAAATATGAACCATTGAGGTTTGGTCAATAACAGGCCAGGAATTATGGTTATCTATTATCGGGTCTGGCTGCCTCACACAGAAGGATGGATGGGCTGATCTAGGAAAAAAAAGGCCTCAATCAATGATATCCTTCAATACTGGCTTGATTGTTGCCCCTCAGGATTCAACTTGAACAGACCTCATGGACAGAATCCTGTAATGTACATCAATCCCTGATTGCCACGGTGGTATCCCATGCATCACAATGCAATGCATAGGATACCATCATGACAACCAGAGAGGGACATGTCTAATCTGACAAAATCCAGCACTGTACGGGATGAACTGATAACATAGGGGTGAATACTACTTGAATCACACTGCAGATCTATTCAAAAAAGATATGTACAGAAAGAAAAACAACCAGATTTGTATGTGGATATGTCCCTTTCAAATGGGTACAAATAGGTCCCAACAAGATGTAAACCCAGAGTTCGGTTCAGTACGTGTGATTGTCCTACTGCCCATATATGTGCACCCTCAACAAAATAACTCATATTGATATCATCATCAGAGTACATATACCCAGTATATTATACCTACTTGGATGGGTATCAGTTGTATCTATGAAAGATCATTTGTGATGGCTGTACATATATAGGCAGTTAGACAATCACATGTTCTGAACAGATCTCTGGGTTCATATCTATCAAGGATATGTTTGTACCCATATGAAAGGTACATATACACACATATCAGACCATATTCCTCACTGTGTACCTTGGCATGGCAATGGTTAATTTCACTTGATGTAACCTTGCAGGCATCATAAAGAGATGTTTAGAAAGATGTTACTGTATGTGACAGCTGGAGATGTCAGTCATATGACAACATGGAGGCTCTTCAGCAGACCCAAAATTGAACCAATTGGGGATGGATCCATCATTGACATGGTCCACAGAGCGTGCTTACAAACCAGGAACACTTAGTAGACAATGGCAAAGATGTAGTTATCTCCAAATGGGTCAATGTGGAGTCTGCTGAAGAGCCTCCGTGTGGTCAAATGACTGACATCTCCAGTTGTCACATACAGCAACATCTTTCTAAACATCTCTTTATGATGCCTGCAATGTTACATCAAGGTGAAATTAACCATTGCTATCCCGTTAAAGAGATAGTTATACCTAAAATGTAAAAGGAAAAATACATGTCATAGGATTGATCCACCGGTAATGCAAGGGTATTCCCACTACTGAAAGGTGTTTCCATGGACAATATCACTGTGGCCTGAAAATGTACTATGTCAATGTTGCCAGACCATACTATGGCTAGCTTTGGTCCAGGGAGCAGATATCCACAAAGGATGATGTGGCAACAGCGCAAATGTACAATTTCAGGCCACTGGGATGTGGCACCAAAGGTATTCAACTCTGAGCTGCAATACATGTAGAATACATGTGCCATGTAACCAGACATTATCAGTAAGAGGACCACGGACCAGGCCTATCTGCATAGGCTCCTCCGAAGGACCCGACGGCAGAACTACAGGGATGTCGGAAGTAGTGGAGGGAACGGCACGGAAGGAAGACGCCAAGGGGACCTGCCTCTCCCGACGACGCTCTCGGAAGAGAAGGTCAAGCTGAATAACCAGGAGAATCAAATCTTCCAAATAGGGAGGTACGCCAATACGAGCCAGTTCGTCTTAGAGATTTTCGGACAGACCAAGACGGAACTGGTCTAACAGCGCAGGCTCATTCCACTGGGTCTCAATAGAGAGACGACGGAATTCCGCCACGTAGTGCTCTACCGGACGTCTGCCCTGGGTAAGAGCTCTAATGGCACTTTGAGCTGAGGAAGAACGCAGGGGGTCTTCATATAGCGAATCCAAAGATCTACGGAATGAAGCCCAGGACCGGAGTACAGGACTCTCATCCCGGAGCAGGTGGAGAGCCCAGGCCCGGGGTTCACCGGAAAGGAGGGAGATAGTGGTCCGTACTATGACAAAGTCTGTAGCATAGGACCTGGGATTTACGGAAAATAGCAGTTCACAGGAAGTGATGAAATCCAGATAGGCCTTTCTGTCCCCGGAGAACTTCTCCGGCAAGGGCACACGGGGTTCAGGAGCCCCTGCATACATATCTGATGTTATGACACGTTGGGTTGTACCTGAGGACAAAGTGGAAGTGCCGTGTCCCGTAGCGGTCTGCAAGTCCTGCAGGCGGTGCTGTAGTGTAGCTTGGTTAGCCTGTAGGTCCTGTACAGTGTCCGTGAGAGTGGCGATCTGTTTGCTCAAGGCCGAAAGGGCATCAACCAGCCCTGCGGGTTCCATAATCTGGCTTGGTTATTCTGTCGGAGAACTGTTGTATGTACAAAGAGGAAAAAGGGGTTTGGTATGTACGCTTGCTGAAAAGTACTCTATGGGAAACAATTACCCCACAAAGAACTAGCAGAAAGCCAGATAGTCAGAGAGTTGACAGATGAGGGAAAGGACTCAGGCAGAGTAGGAACCCAATAGCAGGAGGAGCCCAAACTAAGAACCCAGACAGTGGGAGAGCCCCAGACAGGAATCTGAGGACACCCCTGAGTCACAGGCTCAAAAAGGAACAGGAAGGAGAAGGTGGACGGACATCCAGAAGACTAGTCAGGAGGGAAGCCAAAGGTCAGAGCTGATAGCTTCCGAATGGATGGTCAGGAAGATAGCCAAAGGGTCAAATGCAGGCGGAGTATTTGGAATTGTCAGGTGGATAGCCAGAGGATCAGATATAGGCAGGAAACAAATTTGTAGAGACAGCTTGCAATGATAACAGCAAGGAGCTGTGAATAACCAAGCGTCGACTAGACTGAGATGCTTGGTTATATAGAGGAGTTCCCCCTCCACGTTATGGATGACGCGGCAACGTCTGGCGTCACGAAGGACCGCCCCGATGTTTCCGCATTCCCGGTGGGCGCCGACGGAGACCTAGGTCGCAGCGGCCCGCACTTAAGCGCCGCAACCCCGACGAACGCCGACAGACTGAGTGGAATTAGTCTAAATATTTTCATCAGACACTTTATGGATTTTCAAATATTCAAAAATATTCAAAATATTTTTAACAGAAATGTTTTGGTTTTTCAGGAAATCAAGTTACATGCTCCAGTATAGTTTTCATTGAAATAGCATCAAAGTGAGTTTTTCACAAAACACAGTTTCTCAGAGGCGCATAAACAAATCAAATCTTTTAAACTGTAGAAACCTCTATAGTACGCTAGTCTGAGTGGAATTAGTCTAAATAATTTCATCAGACCCTTTATGGTTTTTCAGGAAATCAAGACATATGCTCCAGTACAGTTTTCATTAAAACAGCTGAATACTGTAATTTTCACATGTCGCTGTCTCTCGGAGAACTATAAACAAATGGAATGTTTTAAACTGCATAATCCTGTTTAGTACACAGCTCTGAGTATAATTAGTCAAAATATTTTCACCAGACACTACTTGGTTTTTCAGGAAATCAAGAGATATGATTCTGTATATGTTTCATTAAAACAGTTGGAAACGCAGTTTTTTACAAAACGCTGTTTCTCAGAGACATATAAACAAATCAATAGCTTTAACCTGCATAAACCTGTATAGAACACTTGTCTGAGTATAACTAGTCTTAATATTTTCATCTGACACATTATGGGTTTTCAGGAAATCAAGACATATCCTCCATTATAATTTTCATTAAAACAGCTGAATACTGGGATTTTCACATCTCTCTTTTTCTCAGAGAGGTATAAAGACATGGAATGTTTAAAACTGTTTAATCCTATATAGTACTCTACTCTGAGTCTAAATATTCAAAATATTTTTAACAGAAATGTTTTGGTTTTTCAGGAAATCAAGTTATATGCTCCAGTATAGTTTTCATTGAAATAGCATCAAAGTGAGTTTTTCACAAAACACAGTTTCTCAGAGGCGCATAAACAAATCAAATCTTTTAAACTGTAGAAACCTCTATAGTACGCTAGTCTGAGTGGAATTAGTCTAAATAATTTCATCAGACCCTTTATGGTTTTTCAGGAAATCAAGACATATGCTCCAGTACAGTTTACATTAAAACAGCTGAATACTGAAATTTTCGCATGTCGCTGTTTCTCGGAGAGCTATAAACAAATGGAATGTTTTAAACTGCATAATCCTGTTTAGTACACAGCTCTGAGTATAATTAGTCAAAATATTTTCACCAGACACTACTTGGTTTTTCAAGAAATCAAGAGATATGATTCTGTTTATGTTTCATTAAAACAGATGGAAATGCAGTTTTTCACAAAAAGCTGTTTCTAAGAGACATATAAACAAATCAATAGCTTTAACCTGCATAAACCTGTATAGGACACTAGTCTGAGTGGAATTAGTCTAAATATTTTCATCAGACTCTTTATGGTTTTTCAGGAAATCAAGACATATGCTCTAGAACAGTTTACACTAAAACAGCTGAATACTGTAATTTTCGCTTGTCGCTGTTTCTTGGAGGGCTATAAACAAATGGAATGTTTTAAACTGCATAATCGTGTTTAGTACACAGCTCTGAGTATAATTAGTCAAAATATTTTCAAGAGACACTACTTGGTTTTTCAGGAAATCAAGAGATATGATTCTGTATATGTTTCATTTAAACAGTTGGAAACACAGTTTTGCACAAAAAGCTGTTTCTCAGAGACATATAAACAAATCAATAGCTTTAACCTGCATAAACCTGTATAGAACACTAGTCTGAGTATAACTAGTCTAAATATTTTCATCAGACACTTTATGGGTTTTCAGGATATCAAGACATATCCTCCATTATAATTTTCATTAAAACAGCTGAATTCTGGGATTTTCACATCTCTCTGTTTCTCAGAGAGGTATAAAGACATGGAATGTTTAAAACTGTTTAATCCTATATAGTACTCTACTCTGAGCCTAAATATTCAAAATATTTTTTACAGAAATGTTTTGGTTTTTCAGGAAATCAAGTTATATGCTCCTGTATAGTTTTCAATGAAATAGCTTCAAAGAGAGTTTTTCACAAAAAGCAGTTTCTCAGAGGTGTAACAACAAATCAAATCTTTTAAACTATAGAAACCGCTATAGTACGCCAGTCTGAGTAGAATTAGTCTAAACATTTTCATCAGACACTTTATGGTTTTTCAGGAAATCAAGACATATGCTCCAGAACAGTTTTCATTAAGACAGCTGAATACTGTAATTTTAGCATGTCTCTGTTTCTCGGAGAGCTATAAACAAATGGAATGTTTTATACTGCACAATCCTGTTTAGTACACAGCTCTGAATATAATTAGTCAAAATATTTTCCCCAGACACTACTTGGTTTTTCAGGAAATCAAAAGATATGATTCTATATATATCTCATTAAAACAGTTGGAAAAGCAGTTTTTCACAAAACGCTGTTTCTCAGAGACATATAAACATATCAAATATTTTAAACTGTAGTAACCTCTATAGTACGCCAGTCTGAGTGGAATTAGTCTAAATATTTTCATCAGACACTTTATGGTTTTTCAGGAAATCAAGACATATGCTCCACTAAAGTTTTAATTAAAACAGCTGAATACTGTAATTTTCGCATGTCGCTGTTTCACTGAGAGCTATAAACAAATGGAAAGTTTTAAACTGCATAATCCTCTTTAGTACACAGCTCTGAGTATAATTAGTCAAAATATTTTCACCAGACACTACTTGGTTTTTCAGGAAATGAAGAGATATGATTCTATAAATATCTCATTAAAACAGTTGTAAAAGCAGTTTTTCACAAAACGCTGTTTCTCAGAGACATATAAACATATCAAATCTTTTAAACTGTAGAAACCTCTATAGTACGCTAGTCTGAGTGGAATTAGTCTAAATATTTTCATCAGACACTTTATGGTTTTTCAGGAAATCAAGACATATGCTCCAGTACAGTTTACATTGAAACAGCTGAATACTGTAATTTTCGCATGTCGCTGTTTCTCGGAGAGCTATAAACAAATGGAATGTTTTAAACTGCATAATCCTGTTTAGTACACAGCTCTGAGTATAATTAGTCAAAATATTTTCACCATACACTACTTGGTTTTTCAGGAAATCAAGAGATATGTTTCTGTATATGTTTCATTAAAACAGTTGGAAACGCAGTTTTTCACAAAACGCTGTTTCTCAGAGACATATAAACAAATCAATAGTTTTAGCCTGCATAAACCTGTACAGATCACTAGTCTGAGTATAACTAGTCTAAATATTTTGATCAGACAAATTATGGTTTTTTAGGAAATCATGACATATGCTCCATTATAATTTTCATTAAAACAGCTGAATACTGGGATTTTCACATCTCTCTGTTTCTCAAAGTGGTATAAAGACATGGAATGTTTAAAAATGTTTAATCCTATATAGTACTCTACTCTGAGACTAAATATGCAAAATATTTTTAACAGAAATGTTTTTTTTTTCAGCAAATCATGTTATATGCCTCAGTACAGTTTTCATTGAAATTGCTTCAAAGTGAGTTTTTCACAAAAAGCCGTTTCTAAGAGGCGCATAAACAAATCAAATCTTTTAAACTGTAGAAACCTGTATAGTACGCTAGTCTGAGTGGAATTAGTCTAAATATTTTCATCAGACACTTCATGGTTTTTCAGGAAATCAAGACATATGCTCCAGTACAGTTTTCATTAAAACAGCTGAATACTGTAATTTTCGAATGGCACTGTAACAGATCGGTGTATATACTGATAAAGTGTAATGTGCGTATTACAGTTATATGTAACAAATCGGTGTATAAACAGATAATGTGTGTATTACAGTTATATGTAACAGATCTTTATATATACAGATAATGTGTGTATTACAGTTATATGTAACAGATCGGTATATATACAGATAATGTGTTTATTACAGTTCTATATAACAGATCGGTATATATACAGATAATGTGTGTATTACAGTTATATGTAACAGATCAGTATATACAGATAATATGTGTGTTACAGTTATATGTAACAGATTGGTATATACAGATAATGTGTGTATTATAGTTATATGTAACAGATCAGTATACACAGATAATGTGCGTATTACAGTTATATGTAACAGATCGGTATATATACAGATAATGTGCGTATTACAGTTATATGTAACAGATCGGTATATACAGATAATGTTTGTATTACAGTTAATGGAACAGATCGGTATATATACAGATAATGTGTATATTACAGTTATATGTAACAGATCGGTATATACAGATAATGTGTTTATTACAGTTATATGTAACAGATCGGTATATATACACATAATGTGTTTATTACAGTTATATATAACAGATCGGTATATAAACAGATAATGTGTGTATAACAGTTATATGTAACAGATCGGTATATATACAGATAATGTGTGTATTTGTCACCGTTGCTCCCGGGCCGCGTCTTTCGCGGCGGCGCTTCCGGGTTGCGGTGGCGATCGGGCCGCGCATGCGCAGATCCCCCTCGCCTTAAGCCTGGCGGATGCGAATGCGCCGAGCCCGGCGTTCTATTGGACAGTCCTTCCCTTATGTCCTTGCGGCGTCCAGCCGAGCCCCTCTCGCTCTCCTAGCCATTGGTCAGCCTTAGTATTTGAACGGGCTGCCCCAGGAATAGGGCGCCCGTTGCATAGTTAGTGCTCTGGCTAGGTTCTGGACTCTGGACCTCTGCTCCAAGTTAGATCACGTATTTTTGCTCTCCACTCCTGGTACTGACCCTTGGCTTTGCTCCTGACCACTCCGGATCTCCACTCCTGGTACTGACCCTTGGCTCTGCTCCTGACCACTTCGGATCTCCACTCCTGGTACAGACCCTTGGCTTTGCTCCTGACCACCCCGGATCTCCACTACTGGTACTGACCCTTGGCTCTACTCCTGACCACTCCGGATCTCCACTCCTGGTACTGACCCTTGGCTTTGCTCCTGACCACTCCGGATCTCCACTCCTGGTATTGACCCTTGGCTCTGCTCCTGACCACTCCGGATCTCCACTCCTGGTACTGACCCTTGGCTTTGCTCCTGACCACTCCGGATCTCCACTCCTGGTATTGACCCTTGGCTCTGCTCCTGACCACTCCGGATCTCCACTCCTGGTATTTACCCTTGGCTCTAGTCCTGACCACTCCAGATCTCCACTCCTGGTTTTTGACCTTTGGCTCCTCTCCTGATCTCGCCTGAACTCCGTTCCCAACTTGATTCTCGGCTTCGCTTGACCATTCCTGTTGCTCAGCCCTCATTGCCTGGTATCTCGCCCGACCTGCCGGCCTGGTTTCCCAACGGTTCCTAGGTACTCCTATCCTGGTTGCACCCCGGCTCAACTGAGGTGGAACAATCTGGTTTTGCGACCAGCACCTTTAGACAGCTTCGGCTGCAGCAAAGGAGTACCTGGCACGCCGTCACCGCTCTCAAGCTTCGCACCCCAGCTCCGCACCATATTATAATGGAGGATATGTCTTGATTTCCTAAAAACCCATAATGTGGTCTGATGAAAATATTTAGACTAGTTATACTCAGACTAGTGTTCTATACAGGTTTCTGCAGGTTAAAGCTATTGATTTGTTTATATGTCTCTGAGAATCAGCGTTTTGTGAAAAACTGCGTTTCCAACTGTTTTAATGAAACATATACAAAATCATATCTCTTGATTTCCTGAAAAACCAAGTAGTGTCTGGTGAAAATATTTTGACTATACTCAGAGCTGTGTACTAAACAGGATTATGAAGTTTAAAACATTCCATTTGTTTATAGCTCTCCGAGAAAGAGCGACATGTGAAACTTACAGTATTCAGCTGTTTTAATGAAAACTGTTCTGGAGCATATGTCTTGATTTCCTGAAAAACCATGAAGTGTCTGATGAAAATATTTAGACTAATTTCACTCAGACTAGCGTACTATACAGGTTTCTACAGTTTAAAACTTTTGATTTCTTTATACGTCTCTGAGAACTGCGTTTTGTGAAAAACTCACTTTGAAGCTATTTCAATGAAAACTATACTGGAGCATATAACTTGATTTTCCGAAAAACCAAAACATTTCTTTTAAAAATATTTCGAATATTGAGACTCAGAGTAGAGTACTATATAGGATTAAACAGGTTAAAACATTCCATGTCTTTATACCTCTCTGAGAAACAGAGAGATGTGAAAATCCCAGAATTCAGTTGGTTTAATGAAAATTATAAAGGAGGATATGTCTTGATTTCCTGAAAACCCATAATGTGTCTGATCAAAATATTTAGACTAGTTATACTCAGACTAGTGTTCTATACAGGTTTATGCAGGTTAAAGCTATTAATTTGTTTATATGTTTCTGAAAACAGCGTTTTGAGAAAAACTGCGTTTCCAACTGTTTTAATGAAACATACACAGAATCATATCTCTTGATTTCCTGATAAACCAAGTAGTGTCTGGTGAAAATATTTTGACTAATTTTACTCAGAGCTGTGTACTAAACAGGATTATGAAGTTTAAAATATTCCATTTGTTTATAGCTCACCTAGAAACAGCGACATGCGAAAATTACAGTATTCATCTGTTTTAATGTAAACTGTACTGGAGCATATGTCTTGATTTCCTGAAAAAGCATAAAGTGTCTGATGAAAATGTTTAGACTAATTCCACTCAGATTGGCGTACTATACAGGTTTCTACAGTTTAAAACATTAGTTTTGTTTATACGCCTCTGAGAAACTGGTATTTGTGAAAAACTCACTTTGAAGCTATTTCATTGAAAACTATACTGGAGCATATAACTTGATTTCCCAAAAAAACAAAACATTTCTGTTAAAAATATTTTGCATATTTAGATTCAGAGTAGAGTAATATATAGGATTAAACAGTTTTAAACATTCCATGTCTTTATACCTCTCTGAGAAACAGTGAGATGTGAAAATCCCAGTATTCAGCTGTTTTAATGAAAATTATAGTGGTGGATATGTCTTGATTTCCTGATCAAAATATTTAGACTAGGGAAGGACCCTGAATGGTGCTCTAGCTACATGCCTATTTCGTTGCTTAACGTAGATATTAAGTTGTTTGCTAAGATTCTTAGTGGTCGCCTTCGATCCGCCCTTCCGAGACTTATTCATCAAGATGAAGCGGGATTCGTTCCGTGTCGTGAGGCACGAGCTAACACCACCAAGATACTGAATCTCATACATTTTGCACAGCTCCAGAAAATCCCTGCTATGCTTTTGTCTACAGATGCTGAAAAAGCCTTCAACAGGGTGAGTTGGCCGTTCTTATACGCAGTCTTGGAACATATTGGTCTTGGTCCGTCTATGCTTGCATGGATTGGAGCACTGTATCAAGCACCTACTGCTCGAATACGGATCAATGGCACACTATCTGAACCACTCACCCTGTCGAATGGTACTAGACAGGGGTGTCCTCTTTCACCTCTTCTCTTTGTACTTACCCTTGAACCTTTACTTAGTGCTCTCAGATTCAACCCTGATATTTTTGGACTAGAGGTAGGCCCCCATCACTACAAAATTGCTGCCTATGCAGATGACTTACTCTTGTTCCTTACTAACCCGACTCTCTCACTCCCTAATGTTATGAAAGAATTACAGGTATATGGATCTTTATCTAACTTTAAAATCAACTTTTCTAAGTCTGAAGTCTTAAATTTATCTTTATCTACTTCAACTGAAACGGCCCTATGTAATTCTTTCCCTTTTTGATGGACACCTTCTCGGCTCAAATATCTTGGTATATTTTTATCTAAAAACTTGACTGCTCTCTTTGACTTAAACTTTCAAAGTCTTTTATGTCAATGTCGCAGTGATTTGTCTACTTGGTCTAAATTGCGGGTCTCTTGGTTTGGCCGAGCTTCCATTATAAAGATGAATATTCTACCTCGCATTTTATATCTTATTCAGACTTTACCTATTACGATCCCGAAGTCTTTCTTTTTGGAGCTGCGGTCCCTGATCCTTAAATTTGTCTGGCAGGGCAAACGTTCTCGCCTGGGCTTTAGCTATCTCACTAGTCCTAAGCAGTTGGGGGGTTTAGGACTCCCTGACATTGAGCGGTATTATAAGTCTGTGCATCTAGCTAGCATTGTGGTTTGGTCTCGCCCTTCTTCTAAGACTTGGGTATCTTTGGAACAGAGGGGACTTTGTGTTCCCATTCCTGTGGCGGCCTGGGTATGTCCTAGACAGAAAGTTGTTACTAATGGTTCTCATCCCACGGTGGCCCCCACTATGGGTATTTGGAAGGCTAGCTTTGCTTTACGCGGCCTTCTCACCTCCCCTTCTCTCTTGCAGTCTCTTGCATTTCGAGAGGATTTTCCTCCCGGTAGGGATAGAGGTTACTTCAATGTTTTCTTTTCTAACAGTTTGCAGTTCCCCAGACTGGGTCATGTTCTTCAAGGTGCCCGTTGATCATACCATTTTGGGACTCTGTCATGAGGGTTGTGAGGACGGTAGGTGATCCTGATATACCACATGAACCCTTGCCTGTGCTTCTTCATCTCACCTCACATACAATCGGTTCTTATAAGAGGTCATTGACTATTCATCTATTGAATGCCGCCAAAATTCTTATTCCTAGATTTTGGAAGAGATCCCTCCCAACTTCGTTTCAAGATTGGGTGGAGTCTGTGGTGTCGATGCGAGCGGTGGAAGACGTAGTGCTATCAGCCCAAGGCAGGGGATTAGCTCACTCTACTAGATGGCTTCCTTGGAGGATGTATTTAGAAAGAACGGGGTGCACAGGGGAGTTGGGTGCTGAGCTTTCGTCCTAGGTTTTGGACTCTGGCCTGGGTAGTTTGCCTTTTTATTTCTTTAACTGCTTGGCTTCTGACATCATCGGATGAACCGGGCTTGCGGACTTTGGATGTTTAGGAACCAGGCATCCTCCCTCCTCCTCCTCCATCCCACTCCCTCCCTTTCCCATCTTTCCTTTCCCTTTCCCCGCTTTTCCCTCCTTTTCTTTCTTTCCTTATTTTTACCTTCCCCCCTCTTTACCCAGGTTTTCCCCCCCCTCCCTTTCTCTCCACCCTCCCCCATCTATCCTGACCCTCTCCCCTCCCTTTTATTGTTTCTTTTTATTTATGTTTATGGTATATTCTACCTACTGTGTTGTCTTATTCATTTTGGGCCCTGTATTGTGTATGACATAGTACTTCTGCTCCGCCTTAATGCTTAAGGGTCGTTTACATATTGCTGCTCATATGTTTTTCATACGATTTTTTGTATCACATGACCTACTATGTTTAAATATGCTTATGGTTATGCTCCATGTTTGTATTTTATTTTATTTCATTTTCTTAATAAACAGTTATTATACAAAATATTTAGACTAGTTATACTCAGACTATTGTTCTATACAGGTTTATGCAGGTTAAAGCTATTGATTTGTTTATATGTCTCTGAGAAACAGCGTTTTGTGAAAAACTGCGTTTCCAACTGTTTTAATGAAACATATACAGAATCATATGTCTTGATTTCCTGAAAAACCAAGTAGTGTCTGGTGAAAATATTTTGACTAATTATACTCATAGCTGTGTACTAAGCATATAAATTGATTTCCTGAAAAACCAAAACATTTCTGTTGAAAATATTTTGAATATTTAGACTCAGAGTAGAGTACTATATAGGATTAAACAGTTTTAAACATTCCATGTCTTTATACCTCTCTGAGAAAAAGAGAGACGTGAAAATCCCAGTATTCAGCTGTTTTAATGAAAATTATAATGGAGGATATGTCTTGATTTCCTGAAAACCCATAATGTGTCTGATCAAAATATTAAGACTAGTTATACTCAGACAAGTGTTCTATACAGGTTTACGCAGGTTAAAGCTTTTGATTTGTTTATATGTCTCTGAGAAACAGCGTTTTATGAAAAACTACGTTTCCAACAGTTTTAATGAAACATATACAGAATCATATCTCTTGATTTCCTGAAAAACCAAGAATTGTATGTTGAAAATATTTTGACTAATTATACTCAGAGCTGTGTACTAAACAGGATTATGCAGTTTAAAACATTCCATGTGTTTATTGCTCTCTGAGAAACAGCGACATGTGAAAATTACAGTATTCAGCTGTTTTAATGTAAATTATAATGGAGCATATGTCTTGAATTGCTGAAAACCCATAATGTGTCTGATGAAAATATTAAGACTAGTTATACTCAGACTAGTGTTCTATACAGGTTTATGCAGGTTGATATCCTGAAAATCCATAAAGTGTCTGATGAAAATATTTAGACTAATTCCACTCAGACTGTTGTTTGGCGGGGTTGCGGCGCTTCAGTGCGGGCCGCCGCGACGTAGGTGTCCGTCGGCGCCCTCCGGGAATGCGGAAACATCAGAGCGGGCCGTCGTGACGTCAGACGTTGCCGCGTCATTAATGACGCGGAGGGGTAACTCCTCTATATAACCAAGCGTCTCAGTCTAGTCAACGCTTGGTTATTCACAGCTCCTTGCTGTTATCATTGCAAGATGTCTCTACAAATTTGTTTCCTGCCTATATCTGACCCTCTGGCTATCCACCTGACAATACCAAGTACTCCGCCTGCATTTGACCCTTTGGCTATCTTCCTGACCATCCATTTGGAAGCTATCAGCTCTGATCTTTGGCTTCCCTCCTGACTAGTCTTCTGGCTGTCCGTCCACCTTCTCCTTCCTGTTCCTTTTTGAGCCTGTGACTCAGGGGGGTCCTCAGTTTCCTGTCAGTTTCCAGAAAGGCCTATCTGGATTTCATCACTTCCTGTGAACTGCTATTTTCCGTAAATCCTAGGTCCTATGCTACAGACTTTGTCAAAGTACGGACCACTATCTCCCTCCTTTCCGGTGAACCCCGGGCCTGGCCTCTCCACCTGCTCCGGGATGAGAGTCCTGTACTCCGGTCCTGGGCTTCATTCCGTAGGTCTTTGGATTCGCTATATGAAGACCCCCTGCGTTCTTCCTCAGCTCAAAGTGCCATTAGAGCTCTTACCCAGGGCAGACGTCCGGTAGAGGACTACGTGGCGGAATTCCGTCGTCTCTCTATTGAGACCCAGTGGAATGAGCCTGCACTGTTAGACCAGTTCCGTCTTGGTCTGTCCGAAAATCTCAAAGACGAACTGGCTCGTATTGGCGTACCTCCCTATTTGGAAGATTTGATTCTCCTGGTTATTCAGCTCGACCGTCGCTTCCGAGAGCGTCGTCGGGAAAGGCAGGAGCCCTTGGCGTCTTCCTTCCGTGCCGTTCCCTCCACTACTTCCGACGTCCCTGTAGTTCTGCCGTCGGGTCCTTCGGAGGAGCCTATGCAGATAGGCCTGGTCCGTGGTCCTCTTACTGATACGGAACGTATGCACCGTCGACTGCTCAACCTCTTTCTGTACTGCGGTAAGGGAGGTCACATGCTCCGAACCTGTCCTAAGAAGCCCCGTTCCACTAAAGGTAAATCAGATATACCGTTCCCGTCATCTCTTGTCTCCACTGCTTCTGTTTCTTATCTGTCTTTTTTCGTCTCTTTACAGTGGGGTTCTCAGCACAGTAACCTCACCGCCATCCTCGATTCTGGAGCCTGTGGATGTTTTCTGGATCAGCAGACAGCTGACCGTTTGGGCGTCCCCACACGGCTGAGGCAGACACCCAGGCATCTACAGTTGGCTGATGGCCGCAACCTCCTGTCAGGTCCGGTCTCCTGGGAGACCCTACCGCTTCGGCTTCAAATTGGATCCAGACATAGCGAAACCATCAACTTCGATATCATCTCATCACCTTTGCACCCTCTGATCATGGGTCTCCCCTGGTTGCAGTTACATGACCCCCTAATCAGCTGGTCTACTGGCACTGTGTCCTTTTCTTCACCGTTTTGTACGAGCCACTGCCTGCCTCCACCTCAACTTCTGGCTCTTTACCCAACATCTGGATCATCTGTCTCTCCACCACCTCCATACCAGGCATATTCGGATGTCTTTGACCAAAAAGGGGTGGGAGGTGTTACCCCCACACAGGCCATATGAATGTACCATAGATCTGCTTCCTGGGGCTCCTATACCCTACGGTCATATATATCCACTCTCTGGGCCTGAGCTTGGATATCTCAAAGATTACATCGACGAGAACCTGCGGGTGGGGTTTATCCGGCCTTCTACCTCCCCTTTGGGAGCAGGTATCTTTTTTGTCGGAAAGAAGGACGGAGGACTCCGGCCCTGCGTGGACTAAAGCGACCTCAATAAAATAACCATAAAAAAACGGTACCCACTTCCATTAATCCCTGAGATGCTGGAGCGCCTTTCCTCCGCTACTGTATTCACCAAAATTGATTTAAGGGGGGCCTACAACTTGGTGAGGGTACGTCCTGGAGATGAATGGAAGATGGCATTCCGTACCCGGTATGGCCATTTCGAATACCTGGTCATGCCATTTGGCCTCTGTAACGCCCCGGCTACCTTCCAACACTTCATTAACAATGTTTATAAGGACCTGTTGGATGTTTTTGTTATTAACTATCTGGATGATATCCTGATTTACTCTTCAACCCTTACAGAACACAGGGAACATATCAAGACCGTACTGACACGCCTGCGGGAGCATCGGCTTTTTGCTAAGCTAGAAAAATGCCTCTTCGAGGTCCCGGAGGTGTCTTTTCTTGGTTTCATTGTGTCTCCAGGTCGTGTCACCATGGACCCTCAAAAAGTGGCAGCCATTGTACAGTGGCCAATTCCCGACTCAAAGAAGGCAGTGCAGAGGTTCGTGGGGTTTTCCAACTTCTACAGAAGATTTATCAGAGGGTTCTCACGAATTATAGCACCCATCACGGCCCTTACTAAGCTTAATATACGTTTCCAGTGAACCGAGGCCGCACAGAAGGCTTTCGACCGATTGAAACACATGTTCACACAGGCTCCCATTCTCCGTCAGCCCGATGTGCAGAGACCATTTATAGTTGAGGTGGTTGCGTCTGACACTGCTGTGGGGGCTATTTTGTCCCAACGTTCTGGTCCCAAAGACCTTTTACACCCTGTAGCCTTCTATTCTCGGAAGCTTACCCCAGCCGAGCATAACTATGACGTCAGCAACAAGGAACTGTTGGCTATTAAGTGTGCATTAGAGGAATGGCGACATCTCTTAGAAGGGGCATTACAATCCCATAACAGTGTTCACCGACCACCGGAACCTCGAGTATCTGAGATCTGCCAGACGGCTTTGTCCTCGACAGGCTAGGTGGGCCTTGTTCTTTTCCCGGTTTTCCTTGCATATCACCTACCGGGCAGGCTCAAAGAATGGTAAGGCTGATGCCTTATCACGGATCTACCCAGAGGTCCCTTCACAGCATCAATCATCGCCTGACACCGTGCTACACCCCAGTCATTTTCTGCTACTTACAGATAGCCTTCTGGACTGCATTCGCCAAAACATTGTTGATAGTCCGAACCCGGAGGGATCTGAAGATCTGACCCTATCTGGGGCCCTGCTTTTCCGGCACCATCAAGTCTTCGTGCCCAGACCCTTTCGCCAGGAGGTCCTACAGCTTTTTCACGATCACCCTACAGCAGGACACGGAGGGTATGCCAAGACCATGGACAACATACGCCGTTATTTCTGGTGGCCCAGTCTGGGGGGAGACGTCCTTAACTATGTATCCACCTGTGATACTTGCGCTAGGATGAAAGACAGTCACAGCAAACCATCAGGACTACTACATCCCTTACCGGTCCCAGCAGGCCCATGGCAGGATGTCACACTGGACTTTATTTCAGATCAACCCCGTCCAACCAACAGAACACCATACTGGTTGTGGTGGACCGTTTCACGAAAATGGCTCATTTTCTACCTACCAAAGGACTACCTACTGCTGCTCATACCGCCACTTTATTCTTGAAAGAGGTGTTCCGTCTCCACGGAGTACCTTTGTCGGTCACCTCAGATCGAGGACCCCGGTTTGTCTCAAAGTTCTGGCGTTCCTTCTGCTCCAACTTGTCCATCTCCTGTAATTTGTCTTCCGGATACCACCCAGAGACTAACGGACAAACGGAACGTACCAATCAAACTTTGGAGCAATATCTCCGCTGTTACACTACACACCTCCAGGATGATTGGTGTAGTTTCCTTCCCTTGGCAGAGTTTGCATATAACCATCAAAGACAGCGTTCCATCCGTTCCTCACCGTTTCATGCCCTCTATGGCTTCCATCCAAGGGCTATCCCCGGGTTGCCCCCGGACCCCGCTGTCCCCGATTCAGCTCTCCGTGTGCAACGATTGCAAGTCTGTCAAACCTTACTGTCCAACATACTAACGGTGGCACAAGCTTCCAACAAACGGCAGGCTGATGCTCATCGAGTGCCGAGCCCTATCTACTCAGTGGGTGACAAGGTCTGGTTATCCTCTTCCCATCTACGGCTGTCTTGCCCAACTCGGAAACTGGGTCCCCGGTTTCTTGGTCCATTTGTTGTTACCCGGATCATCAATCCTGTGGCTGTCCGGCTCGCTTTACCCGCCTCGGTAAGGGTACACCCTACCTTTCATGTGTCTCAACTAAAACCATGGAGGCCCAGCCCATTTCCGGGACATTGCCCAGTCCAGTCCCCGCCTGTGTCTGTTCGGGGGCAGGACGAATATGAAGTACAGAAAATTCTGGACTCCCGCTTCCGAAGAGGTAAACTCGAGTACCTGATACATTGGTCTGGTTATGGCCCGGAGGATAGATTCTGGGAACCATTGGAGAATATACACGCTCCTGCTCAGTTGCGTTCCTTTCATCGGACTCATCCGTCTCGGCCTCGTCCCCCTTGCGTCCGGAGGCCGCTCGTTGGGGGTGGGCTATGTCGGCGTTCGGCGGGGTTGCGGTGCTTCAGTGCGGGCCGCCGCGACGTAGTACTCTGTCGGCGCCCGCCGGGATTGCGGAAGCATCGGAGCGGGCCGTCGTGACGTCAGACGTTGCCGCGTCATCCATGACACGGAGGGGAAACTCCTCTATATAACCAAGCGTCTCAGTCTAGTCGACGCTTGGTTATTCACAGCTCCTTGCTGTTATCATTGCAAGCTGTCTCTACAAATTTGTTTCCTGCCTATATCTGACCCTCTGGCTATCCACCTGACAATCCCAAGTACTCCGCCTGCATTTGACCCTTTGGCTATCTTCCTGACCATCCATTCGGAAGCTATCAGCTCTGACCTTTGGCTTCCCTCCTGACTAGTCTTCTGGCTGTCCGTCCACCTTCTCCTTCCTGTTCCTTTTTGAGCCTGTGACTCAGGGGGGTCCTCAGTTTCCTGTCTGGGGCTCTCCCTCTGTCTGGGTTCTAAGTTTGGGCTCCTCCTGCTATTGGGTTCCTACTCTGCCTGAGTCCTTTCCCTCATCTGTCAACTCTCTGACTATCTGGCTTTCTGCTAGTTCTTTGTGGGGTAATTGTTTCCCATAGAGTACGGTTCAGCAAGCGTACATACCAAACCCTTTTTCCTCTTTGTACCTACAACAGTTCTCCGACAGAATAACCAAGCCAGATGATGGAACCCGCTGGGCTGGTTGATGCCCTATCGGCCTTGAGCAAACAGATCGCCACTCTCACGGACACTGTACAGGACCTACAGGCTAACCAAGCTACACTACAGCACCGCCTGCAGGACTTGCAGACCGCTACGGGACACGGCACTTCCACTTTGTCCTCAGGTACAACCCAACCTGTCATAACATCAGATATGTATGCAGGGGCTCCCGAACCCCGTGTGCCCTTGCCGGAGAAGTTCTCCGGGGACAGAAAGGCCTATCTGGATTTTATCACTTCCTGTGAACTGTTATTTTCCGTAAATCCCAGGTCCTATGCTACAGACTTTGTCAAAGTACGGACCACTATCTCCCTCCTTTCCGGTGAACCCCGGGCCTGGCCTCTCCACCTGGTCCGGGATGAGAGTCCTGTACTCCGGTCCTGGGCTTCATTCCGTAGGTCTTTGGATTCGCTATATGAAGACCCCCTGCGTTCTTCCTCAGCTCAAAGTGCCATTAGAGCTCTTACCCAGGGCAGACGTCCGGTAGAGGACTACGTGGCGGAATTCCGTCGTCTCTCTATTGAGACCCAGTGGAATGAGCCTGCGCTGTTAGACCAGTTCCGTCTTGGTCTGTCCGAAAATCTCAAAGACGAACTGGCTCGTATTGGCGTACCTCCCTATTTGGAAGATTTGATTCTCCTGGTTATTCAGCTCGACCGTCGCTTCCGAGAGCGTCGTCGGGAAAGGCAGGAGCCCTTGGCGTCTTCCTTCCGTGCCGTTCCCTCCACTACTTCCGACGTCCCTGTAGTTCTGCCGTCGGGTCCTTCGGAGGAGCCTATGCAGATAGGCCTGGTCCGTGGTCCTCTTACTGATACGGAACGTATGCACCGTCGACTGCTCAACCTCTTTCTGTACTGCGGTAAGGGAGGTCACATGCTCCGAACCTGTCCTAAGAAGCCCCGTTCCACTAAAGGTAAATCAGATATACCGTTCCCGTCATCTCTTGTCTCCACTGCTTCTGTTTCTTATCTGTCTTTTTTCATCTCTTTACAGTGGGGTTCTCAGCACAGTAACCTCACCGCCATCCTCGATTCTGGAGCCTGTGGATGTTTTCTGGATCAGCAGACAGCTGACCGTTTGGGCGTCCCCACACGGCTGAGGCAGACACCCAGGCATCTACAGTTGGCTGATGGCCGCAGCCTCCTGTCAGGTCCGGTCTCCTGGGAGACCCTACCGCTTCGGCTTCAAATTGGATCCAGACATAGCGAAACCATCATCTTCGATATCATCTCATCACCTTTGCACCCTCTGATCCTGGGTCTCCCCTGGTTGCAGTTACATGACCCCCTAATCAGCTGGTCTACTGGCACTGTGTCCTTTTCTTCACCGTTTTGTACGAGCCACTGCCTGCCTCCACCTCAACTTCTGGCTCTTTACCCAACATCTGGATCATCTGTCTCTCCACCACCTCCATACCAGGCATATTCGGATGTCTTTGACCAAAAAGGGGTGGGAGGTGTTACCCCCACACAGGCCATATGATTGTCCCATAGATCTGCTTCCTGGGGCTCCTATACCCTACGGTCATATATATCCACTCTCTGGGCCTGAGCTTGGATATCTCAAAGATTACATCGACGAGAACCTGCGGCTGGGGTTTATCCGGCCTTCTACCTCCCCTGTGGGAGCAGGTATCTTTTTTGTCGAAAAGAAGGACGGAGGACTCCGGCCCTGCGTGGACTAAAGCGACCTCAATAAAATAACCATAAAAAACCGGTACCCACTTCCATTAATCCCTGAGATGCTGGAGCGCCTTTCCTCCGCTACTGTATTCACCAAAATTGATTTAAGGGGGGCCTACAACTTGGTGAGGGTACGTCCTGGTGATGAATGGAAGACGGCATTCCGTACCCGGTATGGCCATTTCGAATACCTGGTCATGCCATTTGGCCTCTGTAACGCCCCGGCTACCTTCCAACACTTCATTAACAATGTTTATAAGGACCTGTTGGATGTTTTTGTTATTAACTATCTGGATGATATCCTGATTTACTCTTCAACCCTTACAGAACACAGGGAACATGTCAAGACCATACTGACACGCCTGCGGGAGCATCGGCTTTTTGCTAAGCTAGAAAAATGCCTCTTCGAGGTCCCGGAGGTGTCTTTTCTTGGTTTCATTGTGTCTCCAGGTCGTGTCACCATGGACCCTCAAAAAGTGGCAGCCATTGTACAGTGGCCAATTCCCGACTCAAAGAAGGCAGTGCAGAGGTTCGTGGGGTTTTCCAACTTCTACAGAAGATTTATCAGAGGGTTCTCACGAATTATAACACCCATCACGGCCCTTACTAAGCTTAATATACGTTTCCAGTGAACCGAGGCCGCACAGAAGGCTTTCGACCGATTGAAACACATGTTCACACAGGCTCCCATTCTCCGTCAGCCCGATGTGCAGAGACCATTTATAGTTGAGGTGGTTGCGTCTGACACTGCTGTGGGGGCTATTTTGTCCCAACGTTCTGGTCCCAAAGACCTTTTACACCCTGTAGCCTTCTATTCTCGGAAGCTTACCCCAGCCGAGCATAACTATGACGTCAGCAACAAGGAACTGTTGGCTATTAAGTGTGCACTAGAGGAATGGCGACATCTCTTAGAAGGGGCATTACAATCCCATAACAGTGTTCACCGACCACCGGAACCTCGAGTATCTGAGATCTGCCAGACGGCTTTGTCCTCGACAGGCTAGGTGGGCCTTGTTCTTTTCCCGGTTTTCCTTGCATATCACCTACCGGGCAGGCTCAAAGAATGGTAAGGCTGATGCCTTATCACGGATCTACCCAGAGGTCCCTTCACAGCATCAATCATCGCCTGACACCGTGCTACACCCCAGTCATTTTCTGCTACTTACAGATAGCCTTCTGGACTGCTTTCGCCAAAACATTGTTGATAGTCCGAACCCGGAGGGATCTGAAGATCTGACCCTATCTGGGGCCCTGCTTTTCCGGCACCATCAAGTCTTCGTGCCCAGACCCTTTCGCCAGGAGGTCCTACAGCTTTTTCACGATCACCCTACAGCAGGACACGGAGGGTATGCCAAGACCATGGACAACATACGCCGTTATTTCTGGTGGCCCAGTCTGGGGGGAGACGTCCTTAACTATGTATCCACCTGTGATACTTGCGCTAGGATGAAAGACAGTCACAGCAAACCATCAGGACTACTACATCCCTTACCGGTCCCAGCAGGCCCATGGCAGGATGTCACACTGGACTTTATTTCAGATCTACCCCCGTCCAACCAACAGAACACCATACTGGTTGTGGTGGACCGTTTCACGAAAATGGCTCATTTTCTACCTACCAAAGGACTACCTACTGCTGCTCATACCGCCACTTTATTCTTGAAAGAGGTGTTCCGTCTCCACGGAGTACCTTTGTCGGTCACCTCAGATCGAGGACCCCGGTTTGTCTCAAAGTTCTGGCGTTCCTTCTGCTCCAACTTGTCCATCTCCTGTAATTTGTCTTCCGGATACCACCCAGAGACTAACGGACAAACGGAACGTACCAATCAAACTTTGGAGCAATATCTCCGCTGTTACACTACACACCTCCAGGATGATTGGTGTAGTTTCCTTCCCTTGGCAGAGTTTGCATATAACCATCAAAGACAGCGTTCCATCCGTTCCTCACCGTTTCATGCCCTCTATGGCTTCCATCCAAGGGCTATCCCCGGGTTGCCCCCGGACCCCGCTGTCCCCGATTCAGCTCTCCGTGTGCAACGATTGCAAGTCTGTCAAACCTTACTGTCCAACATACTAACGGTGGCACAAGCTTCCAACAAACGGCAGGCTGATGCTCATCGAGTGCCGAGCCCTATCTACTCAGTGGGTGACAAGGTCTGGTTATCCTCTTCCCATCTACGGCTGTCTTGCCCAACTCGGAAACTGGGTCCCCGGTTTCTTGGTCCATTTGTTGTTACCCGGATCATCAATCCTGTGGCTGTCCGGCTCGCTTTACCCGCCTCGGTAAGGGTACACCCTACCTTTCATGTGTCTCAACTAAAACCATGGAGGCCCAGCCCATTTCCGGGACATTGCCCAGTCCAGTCCCCGCCTGTGTCTGTTCGGGGGCAGGACGAATATGAAGTACAGAAAATTCTGGACTCCCGCTTCCGAAGAGGTAAACTCGAGTACCTGATACATTGGTCTGGTTATGGCCCGGAGGATAGATTCTGGGAACCACTGGAGAATGTACACGCTCCTGCTCAGTTGCGTTCCTTTCATCGTACTCATTCGTCTCGGCCTCGTCCCCCTTGCGTCCGGAGGCCGCTCGTTGGGGGTGGGCTATGTCGGCGTTCGGCGGGGTTTGCGGCGCTTCAGTGCGGGCTGCCGCGACGTAGTACTCTGTCGGCGCCCACCGGGATTGCGGGAAGCATCGAAGCGGGCCGTCGTGACGTCAGACGTTGCCGCGTCATCCATGACATGGAGGGGGAACTCCTCTATATAACCAAGCGTCTCAGTCTAGTCGACGCTTGGTTATTCACAGTTCCTTGCTGTTATCATTGCAAGCTGTCTCTACAAATTTGTTTCCTGCCTATATCTGACCCTCTGGCTATCCACCTGACAATCCCAAGTACTCCGCCTGCATTTGACCCTTTGGCTATCTTCCTGACCATCCATTCGGAAGCTATCAGCTCTGACCTTTGGCTTCCCTCCTGACTAGTCTTCTGGCTGTCCGTCCACCTTCTCCTTCCTGTTCCTTTTTGAGCCTGTGACTCAGGGGGGTCCTCAGTTTCCTGTCTGGGGCTCTCCCTCTGTCTGGGTTCTAAGTTTGGGCTCCTCCTGCTATTGGGTTCCTACTCTGCCTGAGTCCTTTCCCTCATCTGTCAACTCTCTGACTATCTGGCTTTCTGCTAGTTCTTTGTGGGGTAATTGTTTCCCATAGAGTACGGTTCAGCAAGCTTACATACCAAACCCTTTTTCCTCTTTGTACCTACAACAGTTCTCCGACAGAATAACCAAGCCAGATGATGGAACCCGCTGGGCTGGTTGATGCCCTATCGGCCTTGAGCAAACAGATCGCCACTCTCACGGACACTGTACAGGACCTACAGGCTAACCAAGCTACACTACAGCACCGCCTGCAGGACTTGCAGACCGCTACGGGACACGGCACTTCCACTTTGTCCTCAGGTACAAACCAACCTGTCATAACATCAGATATGTATGCAGGGGCTCCTGAATCCCGTGTGCCCTTGCCGGAGAATTTCTCCGGGGACAGAAAGGCCTATCTGGATTTCATCACTTCCTGTGAACTGTTATTTTCCGTAAATCCCAGGTCCTATGCTACAGACTTTGTCAAAGTACGGACCACTATCTCCCTCCTTTCCGGTGAACCCCGGGCCTGGCCTCTCCACCTGCTCCGGGATGAGAGTCCTGTACTCCGGTCCTGGGCTTCATTCCGTAGGTCTTTGGATTCGCTATATGAAGACCCCCTGCGTTCTTCATCAGCTCAAAGTGCCATTAGAGCTCTTACCCAGGGCAGACGTCCGGTAGAGGACTACGTGGCGGAATTCCGTCGTCTCTCTATTGAGACCCAGTGGAATGAGCCTGCACTGTTAGACCAGTTCCGTCTTGGTCTGTCCGAAAATCTCAAAGACGAACTGGCTCGTATTGGCGTACCTCCCTATTTGGAAGATTTGATTCTCCTGGTTATTCAGCTCGACCGTCGCTTCCGAGAGCGTCGTCGGGAAAGGCAGGAGCCCTTGGCGTCTTCCTTCCGTGCCGTTCCCTCCACTACTTCCGACGTCCCTGTAGTTCTGCCGTCGGGTCCTTCGGAGGAGCCTATGCAGATAGGCCTGGTCCGTGGTCCTCTTACTGATACGGAACGTATGCACCGTCGACGGCTCAACCTCTTTCTGTACTGCGGTAAGGGAGGTCACATGCTCCGAACCTGTCCTAAGAAGCCCCGTTCCACTATAGGTAAATCAGATATACCGTTCCCGTCATCTCTTGTCTCCACTGCTTCTGTTTCTCATCTGTCTTTTTTCGTCTCTTTACAGTGGGGTTCTCAGCACAGTAACCTCACCGCCATCCTCGATTCTGGAGCCTGTGGATGTTTTCTGGTTCAGCAGACAGCTGACCGTTTGGGCGTCCCCACAAAGCTGAGGCAGACGCCCAGGCATCTACAGTTGGCTGATGGCCGCAGCCTCCTGTCAGGTCTGGTCTCCTGGGAGACCCTACAGCTTCGGCTTCAAATTGGTTCCAGACATAGCGAAACCATCATCTTCGATATCATCTCATCACCTTTGCACCCTCTGATCCTGGGTCTCCCCTGGTTGCAGTTACATGACCCCCTAATCAGCTGGTCTACTGGCACTGTGTCCTTCTCTTCACCTTTTTGTACGAGCCACTGCCTGCCTCCACTTCAACTTCTGGCTCTTTACCCAACATCTGGATCATCTGTCTCTCTACCACCTCCATACCAGGCATATTCGAATGTCTTTGACCAAAAAGGGGTGGAGGTGTGGGGTGGGGCTCTCCCTCTGTCTGGGTCCTTAGTTTGGGATCCTCCTGCTATTTTGTTCCTACTCTTCCTGAATCCTTTCCCTCATCTGTCAACTCTCTGACTATCTGGCTTTCTGCTAGTTCTTTGTGGGGTAATTGTTTCCCATAGAGTACGGTTCAGCAAGCGTACATACCAAAACCTTTTTCCTCTTTGTACCTACAACAGTTCTCCGACACAGACTGGCGTACTATAGAGGTTTCTACAGTTTAAAAGATTTGATTTGTTTGTGCGCCTCTGAGAAACTGCGTTTTGTGAAAAACTCACGTTGAAGCTATTTCAATGAAAACTATACTGGAGCATATAACTTGATTTCCTGAAAAACCAAACCATTTCTGTTAAAAATATTTTAAATATTTAGACTCAGAGTAGAGTACTATATAGGATTAAACAGTTTTAAACATTCCATGGCTTTATACATCTCTGAGAAAAAGAGAGATGTGAAAATCCCAGTATTCAGCTGTTTTAATGAAAATTATAACGGAGGATATGTCTTGATTTCCTGAAAACCCATAAAGTGTCTGATCAAAATATTAAGACTAGTTATACTCAGACAAGTGTTCTATACAGGTTTATGCAGGTTAAAGCTATTGATTTGTCTATATATCTCTGAGAAATAGTTTTTTGTGAAAAACTGCGTTTCCAACTGTTTTAATGAAAGATATACAGAATCATATCTCTTGATTTCCTAAAAAACCAAGCAGTGTGTGGTGAAAAGATTTTGACTAATTATACTCACAGCTGTGTACTAAACAGGATTATGCAGTTTAAATCATTCCATTTGTTTATAGCTCACCTAGAAACAGCGACGAGCGAAAATTACAGTATTCAGCTTTGTTAATGTAAACTGTACTGGAGCATATGTATTGATTTCCTGAAAATACATAAAGTGTCTGATGAAAATATTTAGATTAATTCCACTCAGACTAGCGTACTATAGAGTTTTCTACAGTTTAAAAGATTTGATATGTTTATATGTCTCTGAGAAACAGGTTTTTGTGAAAAACTGCTTTTCCATCTCTTTTAATGAGATAATTATAGAATCATATCTCTTGATTTCCTGAAAAACCAAGTAGTGTCTGGTGAAAATATTTTGAATAATTATACTCAGAGCTGTGTACTAAACAGGATTATGCAGTCTAAAATATTCCATTTGTTTATAGGTATACGAGAAACAGCGACATACGAAAATCACAGTATTCAGCTGTTTTAATGAAAACTGTTCTGGAGCATATGTCTTGATTTCCTGAAAACCAATAAAGTGTCTGATGAAAATATTTAGACTAATTCCACTCAGACTGGCGTACTATAGAAGTTTCTACAGTTTAAAAGATTTGATTTGTTTATTCTCCTCTGAGAAACTGCGTTTTGTGAAAAACTCACTTTGAATCTATTTCAATGAAAACTGTACTGGAGCATATAACTTGATTTCCTGAAAAACCAAAACATTTCAATTAAAAATATTTTGAATATTTAGACTCAGAGTAGAGTACTATATAGGATTAAACAGTTTTAAACATTCCATGTCTTTATACCTCTCTGAGAAACAGAGAGATGTGAAAATCCCACTATTCAGCTGTTTTAATGAAAATAATAATGGAGGTTATGTCTTGATTTCCTGAAAACCCATAATGTGTTTGGTCAAAATATTTAGACTAGTTATACTCAGACTAGTGTTCTTATACATGTTTCTGCAGGTTAAAGCTATTGATTTGTTTATATGTCTCTGAGAAACAGCGTTTTGTGATAAACTGCATTTCAAACTGTTTTAATGAAACATATACAGAATCATATGTCTTGATTTCCTGAAAAACTAAGTAGTGTCTGGTGAAAATATTTTGACTAATTATACTCAGAGCTGTGTGCTGAACAGGATTATGCAGTTTAAAACATTCCATTTGTTTATAGCTCTCCGAGAAACAGCGACATGCGAAAATTACAGTATTCCTCTGTTTTAATGAAAACTGTACTGGAGCTTATGTCTTGATTTCCTGAAAAACCATAAAGTGTCTGATGAAAATATTTAGACTAATTCCACTCAGAATAGCGTACTATACATGTTTCTACAGTTTAAAACATTTGATTTGTTTATACGTCTCTGAGAAACTGCATTTTGTGAAAAACTCTCTATGAAGCTATTTCAATGAAAACTATACCGGAGCATATAACTTGATTTCCCGAAAAACCAAAACATTTGTGTTAAAAATATTTTGAATATTTAGACTCAGAGTAGAGTACTATAAAGTATTAAACAGTTTTAAACATTCCATGTCTTTATACCTCTCTGAGAAACAGAGAGATGTGAAAATCCCAGTATTCAGCTGTTTTAATGAAAATTATAGTGGAGCTTATGTCTAGATTTCCAGAAAAACCTTGAAGTGTCTGATGAAAATATTTAGACTAATTCCACTCAGACTAGCGTACTATACAGGTTTCTATAGTTTAAATCATTTGATTTGTTTATACGACTCTGAATAACTGCGTTTTGTGAAAAACTCACTTTGAAGCTATTTCAATGAAAACTATACTGGAGCATATAACTTGATTTCCCGAAAAACCAAAACATTTCTGTTAAAAATATTTTGCATATTTAGACTCAGAGTAGAGTACTATAAAGTATTAAATAGACTTGATTTCCTGAAAGCCCATAAAGTGTCTGATCAAAATATTTAGACTAGTTATACTCAGACTAGTGTTCTATACAGGTTTATGCAGGTTAAAGCTATTGATTTGTTTATATGTCTCTGAGAAACAGCGTTTTGTGAAAATCTGCATTTCCAACTGTTTTAATGAAACATATGCAGATCATATGTCTTGATTTCCTGTAAAACCAAGTAGTGTCTGGTGAAAATATTTTGACTCATTATACTCGGAACTGTGTACTAAATAGGATTATATAGTTTAAAACATTCCATTTGTTTATAGCTCACCGAGAAATAGCGAAATGTGAAAATCCCTGTATTCAGCTGTTTTAATGGAAATTATAATGGAGCATATGTCTTGAATTGCTGAAAACCCATAATGTGTCTGATGAAAATATTAAGACTAGTTATACTCAGACTAGTGTTCTATACAGGTTTATGCAGGTTAAAGCTATTGATTTGTTTTTATGTCTCTGAGAAACAGCGTTTTGTGAAAAGCTGCGTTTCCAACTATTTTAATGAAACATATACAGAATCATATCTCTTGATTTCCTCAAAAACCAAGTAGTGTCTGGTGAAAATATTTTGACTAATTATACTCAGAACTGTGTACTAAACAGGATTATGCAGTTTAAAACATTCCATTTGTTTATAGCTCTCCGAGATACAGCGACATGTGAAAATCCCAGTATTCAGCTGTTTTAATAAAAAGTATAATGGAGCTTATGTCTTGATTTATTGAAAACCCATAATGTGTTTGTTCAAAATATTTAGACTAGTTATACACAGACTAGTGTTCTATACAGGTTTATGCAGGTTAAAGCTATTGATTTGTTTTTATGTCTCTGAGAAACAGCGTTTTGTGAAAAGCTGCGTTTCCAACTGTTTAAATGAAACATATACAGAATCATATCTCTTGATTTCCTCAAAAACCAAGTAGTGTCTGGTGAAAATATTTTGACTAATTATACTCAGAACTGTGTACTTAACAGGATTATGCAGTTTAAAACATTCCATTTGTTTATAGCTCTCCGAGATACAGCGACATGTGAAAATCCCAGTATTCAGCTGTTTTAATGAAAAGTATAATGGAGCTTATGTCTTGATTTACTGAAAACCCATAATGTGTTTGTTCAAAATATTTAGACTAGTTATACACAGACTAGTGTTCTATACAGGTTTATGCAGGTTAAAGCTATTGATTTGTTTATATGTCTCTGAGAATCAGCATTTTGTGAAAAACTGCATTTCCAACTGTTTTAATGAAACATATACAGAATCATATGTCTTGATTTCCTGAAAAACTAAGAAGTCTGGTGAAAATATTTTGACTAATTATACTCAGAACTGTGTACTAAACAGGATTATATGGTTTAAAACATTCCATTTGTTTATAGCTCACTGAGAAACAGCGACATGTGAAAATCTCAGTATTCAGCTGTTT
Source organism: Rhinophrynus dorsalis (assembly GCA_037306005.1). NCBI lineage: Eukaryota > Metazoa > Chordata > Amphibia > Anura > Rhinophrynidae > Rhinophrynus > Rhinophrynus dorsalis. Next base: position 189,386,092 of record CM074724.1, on the reverse strand, counting down.
TAATGAAAATTATAATGGAGCATATGTCTTGATTTCCTGAAAACCCATAATGTGTCTGATGAAAATATTAAGACTAGTTATACTCAGACTAGTGTTCTTATACATCTTTCTGCAGGGTAAAGTTATTGATTTGTTTATATGTCTCTGAAAAACAGCGTTTTGTGAAAAACTGACTTTCCAACTGTTTTAATGAAACCTATACAAAATCATATCTTTTGATTTCCTGAAAAACCAAGTAGTGTCAGGTGAAAATAGTATGACTAATTATACTCAGAGCTGTGTACTAAACAGTATTATGCCGTTTAAAACATTCCATTTGTTTATAGCTCACCGTAAAAATCAGCGACATGCGAAAATTACAGTATTCAGCTGTTTTAATGAAAACTGTACTGGAGCTTATGTCTTGATTTCCTGAAAAACCATGAAGTGTCTGATGAAAATATTTAGACTAATTCCACTCAGACTAGCGTACTATACAGGTTTCTACAGTTTAAATCATTTGATTTGTTTATACGACTCTGAATAACTGCGTTTTGTGAAAAACTCACTTTGAAGCTATTTCAATGAAAACTATACTGGAGCATATAACTTGATTTCCCGAAAAACCAAAACATTTCTGTTAAAAATATTTTGCATATTTAGACTCAGAGTAGAGTACTATAAAGTATTAAATAGACTTGATTTCCTGAAAGCCCATAATGTGTCTGATGAAAATATTAAGACTAGTTATACTCAGACTAGTGTTCTATACAGGTTTATGCAGGTTAAAGCTATTGATTTGTTTATATGTCTCTGAGAAACAGCGTTTTGTGAAAATCTGTGTTTCCAACTGTTTAAATGAAAGATATACTGAATCATATTTCTTGATTTCCTGAAACACCAAGTAGTGTCATGTCAAAATATTTTGACTAATTATACTCAGAGCTGTGTACTAAACAGGATTATGCAGTTTAAAACATTACATTTGTTTATAGCTCACCGAGAAACAGCAACATGTGAAAATCCCAGTATTCCGCTGTTTTAATGAAAACTGTACTGGAGCTTATGTCTTGATTTCCTGAAAAACCATAAAGTGTCTGGTGAAAATATTTAGACTAATTCCACTCAGACTAGCGTACTATACAGGTTTCTACAGTTTAAAACATTTGATTTGTATATACGTCTCTGAGAAACTGCATTTTGTGAAGAACTCACTTTGAAGCTATTTCAATGAAAACTATACCGGATCATATAAGTTGATTTCGTGAAAAACAAAAACATTTTTTTTAAAATATTTTGCATATTTAGACTCAGAGTAGAGTACTATACAGGATTAAACAGTTTTAAAAATTCCATATCTTTATACCTTTCTGAGAAACAGAGAGATGTGAGAATTCCAGTATTCAGCTTTTTTAATGAAAATTATAGTGGAGGATATGTCTTGATTTTCTGAAAACCTATAAAGTGTCTGATCAAAATATTTAGAATAGTTATACTGAGACTAGTGTTCTATACAGGTTTGTGCAGGTTAAAGCTATTGTTTTGTTTATATGTCTCTGAGAAACAGCGTTTGGTGAAAAACTGCATTTCCAACTGTTTTAATGAAACATATAGAGAATCATATGTCTTGATTTCCTGAAAAACCAAGTAGTGTCTGGTGAAAATATTTTGACTAATTCTACTCAGAACTGTGTACTAAACAGGATTATGCGGTTTAAAACATTCCATTTGTTTATAGCTCACCGAGAAACAGCCACATGTGAAAATCCCAGTATTCAGCTGTTTTAATGAAAACTGTACTGGAGCTTATGTCTTGATTTCCTGAAAAACCATGAAGTGTCTGATGAAAATATTTAGACTAATTCCACTCAGACTAGCATACTTACAGGTTTCTACAGTTTAAATCATTTGATTTGTTTATACGACTCTGAATAACTGCGTTTTGTGAAAAACTCACTTTGAAGCTATTTCAATGAAAACTATACTGGAGCATATAACTTGATTTCCCGAAAAACCAAAACATTTCTGTTAAAAATATTTTGCATATTTAGACTCAGAGTAGAGTACTATAAAGTATTAAATAGACTTGATTTCCTGAAAGCCCATAAAGTGTCTGATCAAAATATTTAGACTAGTTATACTCAGACTAGTGTTCTATACAGGTTTATGCAGGTTAAAGCTATTGATTTGTTTATATGTCTCTGAGAAACAGCGTTTTGTGAAAATCTGCGTTTACAACTGTTTTAATGAAACATAAACAGAATCATATCTCTTGATTTCCTGAAAAACCAAGTAGTGTCTGGTGAAAATATTTTGACTAATTATACTCAGAACTGTGTACTAAACAGGATTATGCAGTTTAAAACATACCATTTGTTTATAGTTCTCCGAGATACAGCGACATGTGAAAATCCAAGTATTCAGCTGTTTTAATGAAAAGTATAATGGAGCTTATGTCTTGATTTACTGAAAACCCATAATGTGTCTGATGAAAATATTAAGACTAGTTATACTCAGACTAGTGTTCTATACAGCTTTATGCAGGTTAAAGCTATTGGTTTGTTTATATGTCTCTGAGAAACAGCGTTTTGTGAAAAACTGTGTTTCCTATTGTTTAAATGAAAGAAATACTGAATCATATCTCTTGATTTCCTGTAAAACCAAGTAGTGTCAGGTCAAAATATTGTGACTAATTATACTCAGAGCTGTCTACTGAACAGGATTCTGTATTTTAAAACATTCAGTTTGTTTATAGCTCTCCTAGATACAGCGAAATGCGAAAATTACAGTATTCAGCTGTTTTAATGAAAATTGTACTGGTGCATATGTCTTGATTTCCTGAAAAACCATGAAGTGTCTGATGAAAATATTTAGACTAATTCCACTCAGACTAGAGTACTATACAGGTTTCTACAGTTTAAAACATTTGATTTGTTTATACGACTCTGAGAAACTGCGTTTTGTGAAAAACTCACTTTGAAGCTATTTCAATGAAAACTATACTGGAGCATATAACTTGATTTCCTGAAAAACCAAAACATTTCTGTTAAAAATATTTTGCATATTTAGACTCAGAGTAGTGTACTATAAAGTATTAAACAATTTAAAACATTCCATGTCTTTATACCTCTCTGAGAAACAGAGAGATGTGAAAATCCCAGTATTCAGCTTTTTTAATGAAAATTATAATGGAGCATATGTCTTGATTTACTGAAAAACCATAATGTGTCTGATCAAAATATTTAGACTAGTTATACTCAGACTAGTGTTCTATACAGGTTTATGCAGGTTAAAGCTATTGATTTGTTTATATGTCTCTGAGAAACAGCGTTTTGTGGAAAAACTGCATTTCCAACTGTTTTAATGAAACATATACAGATCATATGTCTTGATTTCCTGAAAAACCAAGTAATGTCTGGTGAAAATATTTTGACTAATAATACTCAGAACTGTGTACTAAACAGGATTATGCAGTTTAAAACATTCCTTTTGTTTATAGCTCACCGAGAAACAGTGACATGTGAAAATCCCAGTATTCAGCTGTTTTAATGAAAAGTATAATGGAGCTTATGTCTTGATTTCCTAAAAAACCCATAATGTGTCTGATGAAAATATTAAGACTAGTTATACTCAGACTAGTGTTCTATACAGGTTTATGCAAGTTAAAGCTATTGGTTTGTTTATATGTCACTGAGAAACAGCGTTTTGTGAAAATCTGTGTTTCCAACTGTTTAAATGAAAGATATACTGAATCATATCTCTTGATTTCCTGAAACACCAAGTAGTGTCAGGTCAAAATATTTTGACTAATTATAATCAGAGCTGTGTACTAAACAGGATTATGCAGTTTAAAACATTACATTTGTTTATAGCTCACCGAGAAACAGCAACATGTGAAAATCCCAGTATTCAGCTGTTTTAATGAAAACTGTAGTGGAGCTTATGTCTTGATTTCCTGAAAAACCATAAAGTGTCTGATGAAAATATTTAGACTAATTCCACTCAGACTAGCGTACTATACAGGTTTCTACAGTTTAAAACATTTGATTTGTATATACGTCTCTGAGAAACTGCGTTTTGTGAAAAACTCACTTTGAAGCTATTTCAATGGAAACTATACCGGATCATATAACTTGATTTCGCGAAAAACAAAAACATTTTTTTAAAAAATATTTTGCATATTTAGACTCAGAGTAGAGTACTATACAGGATTAAACAGTTTTAAAAATTCCATGTCTTTATACCTCTCTGAGAAACAGAGAGATGTGAGAATTCCAGTATTCAGCTTTTTTAATGAAAATTATAGTGGAGCATATGTCTTGATTTACTGAAAAACCATGTGTCTGATCAAAATATTTAGACTAGTTATACTCAGACTAGTGTTCTATACAGGTTTGTGCAGGTTAAAGCTATTGTTTTGTTTATATGTCTCTGAGAAACAGCTTTTGGTGAAAAACTGCTTTTCCAACTGTTTTAATGAAACATGTAGAGAATCATATGTCTTGATTTCATGAAAAACCAAGTAGTGTCTGGAGAAAAAAATTTTGACTAATTCTACTCAGAACTGTGTACTAAACAGGATTATGCGGTTTAAAACATTCCATTTGTTTATAGCTCACCGAGAAACAGCCACATGTGAAAATCCCAGTATTCAGCTGTTTTAATGAAAATTATAATGGAGGTTATGTCTTGATTTCCTGAAAACCCATAAAGTGTCTGATCAAAATATTTAGACTAGTTATACTCAGACTAGTGTTCTATACAGGTTTATGCAGGTTAAAGCTATTGGTTTGTTTATATGTCTCTGAGAAACAGCGTTTTGTGAAAATCTATGTTTCCAATTGTTTAAATGAAAGATATACTGAATCATATCTCTTGATTTCCTGAAAAACCAAGTAGTGTCAGGTCAAAATATTTTGACTAATTATACTCAGAGCTGTGTACTAAACAGGATTATGCCGTTTAAAACATTACATTTGTTTATAGTTCACCGTAAAAAACATCGACATGCGAAAATTACAGTATTCAGCTGTTTTAATTAAAACTGTACTGGAGCTTATGTCTTGATTTCCTGAAAAACCATGAAGTGTCTGATGAAAATATTTAGACTAATTCCACTCAGACTAGCGTACTATACAGGTTTCTTCTGTTTAAAACATTTGATTTGTTTATACGTCTCTGAGAAACTGCATTTTGTGAAAAACTCACTTTGAAGCTATTTCAATGAAAACTATACCGGAGCATATAACTTGATTTCCCAAAAAAAGAAAACTTTTGTTTTAAAAATATTTTGCATATTTAGACTCAGAGTAGAGTACTATATAGGATTAAACAGTTTTAAACATTTCATGTCTTTATACCTCTCTCTGAGAAACAGAGAGATGTGAAAATCCCAGTATTCAGCTTTTTTAATGAAAATTATAATGGAGCATATGTCTTGATTTACTGAAAAACCATGTGTCTGATCAAAATATTTAGACTAGTTATACTCAGACTAGTGTTCTATACAGGTTTATGCAGGTTAAAGCTATTGATTTGTTTATATGTCTCTGAGAAACAGCGTTTTGTGAAAACTGCATTTCCAGCTGTTTTAATGAAACATATACAGACCATATGTCTTGATTTCCTGAAAAACCAAGTAGTGTCTGGTGAAAATATTTTGACTATTTATACTCAGAACTGTGTACTAAACAGGATTATGCAGTTTAAAACATTCCATTTGTTTATAGCTCACCGAGAAACAGCGACATGTGAAAATCCCAGTTTTCAGCTATTTTATTGAAAAGTATAATGGAGCTTATGTCTTGATTTCCTGAAAACCCATAATGTGTCTGATGAAAATATTAAGACTAGCTATACTCAGACTAGTGTTCTATACAGCTTTATGCAGGTTTAAACTATTTGTTTGTTTATATGTCTTGAGAAACAGCGTTTTGTGAAAAACTGTGTTTCCAATTGTTTAAATGAAAAATATACTGAATCATATCTCTTGATTTCCTGAAAAACCAAGTAGTGTCAGGTCAAAATATTTTGACTAATTATACTCACAGCTGTCTACTAAACAGGATTATGTATTTTAAAACATTCAATTTGTTTATAGCTCTCCGAGATACAGAGACATGCGAAAATTACAGTATTCAGCTGTTTTAATGAAAATTGTACTGGAGCATATGTCTTGATTTCCTGAAAACCCATAAGGTGTGTGATCAAAATATTTAGACTAGTTATACTCAGACTAGTGTTCTTATACATGTTTCTGCAGGTTAAATCTATTGATTTGTTTATATGTCTCTGAGAAACAGCGTTTTGTGAAAAACTGACTTTCCAACTGTTTTAATGTCTGATGAAAATATTTAGACTAATTCCACTCAGACTAGCGTACTATACAGGTTTCTACAGTTTAAAACATTTGATTTGTTTATACGTCTCTGAGAAACTGCATTTTGTGAAAAACTCACTTTGAAGCTATTTCAATGAAAACTGTACCGGAGCATATAACTTGATTTCCCGAAAAACCAAAACATTTCTTTTAAAAATATTTTGCATATTTAGACTCAGAGTAGAGTACTATACAGGATTAAACAGTTTTAAAAATTCCTTGTCTTTATACCTCTCTGAGAAACAGAGAGATGTGAAACTTCCAGTATTCAGCTGTTTTAATGAAAATTATAGTGGAGGATATGTCTTGATTTCCTGAAAACCCATAAAGTGTCTGATCAAAATATTTAGACTAGTTATACTCAGTCTAGTGTTCTATACAGGTTTATGCAGGTTAAAGCTATTGATTTGTTTATATGTCTCTGAAAAACAGCGTTTTGTGAAAAACTGCGTTTCCAACTGTTTAAATGAAACATATACTGAATCATATCTCTTGATTTCCTGAAAAACCAAGTAGTGTCTGGTGAAAATATTTTGACTAATTATACTCAGAGCTGTGTACTAAACAGGATTATGCAGTTTAAAACATTACCTTTGTTTATAGCTCTCCGAGAAACAGTGACATGTGAAAATTACAGTATTCAGCTGTTTTTATGTAAACTGTACTGGAGCATATGTCTGATTTCCTGAAAATCCATAAAGTGTCTGATGAAAATATTTAGACTAATTCCACTCAGACTGTCGGCGTTCGGCGGGGTTGCGGCGCTTCAGTGCGGGCCGCCGCGATGTAGGTGTCCGTCGGCGCCCTCCGGGAATGCGGAAACATCGGAGAGGGCCGTCGTGACGTCAGACGTTGCCGCTTCATCCTTGACGCGGAGGGGGAACTCCTCTATATAACCAAGCGTCTCAGTCTAGTCAACGCTTGGTTATTCACAGCTCCTTGCTGTTATCATTGCAAGCTGTCTCTACAAATTTGTTTCCTGCCTATATTTGACCCTCTGGCTATCCACCTGACAATACCAAGTACTCCGCCTGCATTTGACCCTTTGGCTATCTTCCTGACCATCCATTCGGAAGCTTTCAGCTCTGATCTTTGGCTGCCCTCCTGACTAGTCTTCTGGCTGTCCGTCCACCTTCTCCTTCCTGTTCCTTTTTGAGCCTGTGACTCAGGGGGGTCCTCAGTTTCCTGTCTGGGGCTCTCCCTCTGTCTGGGTTCTTAGTTTGGGCTCCTCCTGCTATTGGGTTCCTACTCTGCCTGAGTCCTTTCCCTCATCTGTCAACTCACTGACTATCTGGCTTTCTGCTAGTTCTTTGTGGGGTAATTGTTTACCATAGAGTACGGTTCAGCAAGCGTACATACCAAACCCTTTTTCCTCTTTGTACCTACAACAGTTCTCCGACACAGACTGGCGTACTATAGAGGTTTCTACAGTTTAAAAGATTTTATTTGTTTATGCGCCTCTGAGAAATTGCCTTTTGTGAAAAACTCACTTTGAAGCTATTTCAATGAAAACTATACTGGAGAATATAACTTGATTTCCTGAAAAACCAAAACATTTCTGTTCAAAATATTTTGAATATTTAGACTCAGAGTAGAGAACTATATAGGATTAAACAGTTTTAAACATTCCATGTCTTTATACCTCTCTGAGAAAAAGAGAGATGTGAAAATCCCAGTATTCAGCTGTTTTAATGAAAATTATAATGGAGGATACGTCTTGATTTCCTGAAAACCCATAAGGTGTCTGATCAAAATATTAATACTAGTTATACTCAGACTAGTGTTCTTATACATGTTTCTGCAGGTTAAAGCTATTGATTTGTTTATATGTCTCTGAGAATCAGCATTTTGTGAAAAACTGCGTTTCCAACTGTTTTAATGAAACATATACAGAATCATATCTCTTGATTTCCTGAAAAACCAAGTAGTGTCTGGTGAAAATATTTTGACTAATTATACTCAGAGCTGTGTACTAAACAGGATTATGCAGTTTAAAACATTCTATTTGTTTATAGCTCTCCGAGAAACAGCGACATGCGAAAATTACAGTATTCAGCTGTTTTAAAGAAAACTGTTCTGGAGCATATGTCTTGATTTCCTGAAAAACCATAAAGTGTCTGATGAAAATATTTAGACTAATTACACTCAGACTGGTGTACTATAGAGGTTTCTACAGTTTAAAAGATTTGATTTGTTGTTACGCCTCTGAAAAACTGACTTTTGTAAAAAACTCACTTTAAATCTATTTCAATGAAAACTATACTGGAGCATATAACTTGATTTCCTGAAAAACCAAAACATTTCTGTTAAACATATTTTGCATATTTAGACTCAGAGTAGAGTACTATATAGCATTAAAGAGTTTTAAAAATTCCATGTCTTTATACCTCTCTGAGAAAGAGAGAGATGTGAAAATCCCAGTATTCAGCAGGGTTAATGAAAATTATAATATAGGATATGTCTTGATTTCCTTAAAACCCATAATGTGTCTGATGAAAATATTTAGACTAGTTATACTCAGACTAGTGTTCTATACAGGTTTATGCTGGTTAAAGCTATTGATTTGTTTATATGTCTCTGAGAATCTGCATTTTGTGAAAAACTGCTTTTCCAACTGTTTTAATGAAACATATACAGAATCATATCTCTTGATTTCCTGAAAAACCAAGTAGTGTCTGGTGAAAATATTTTGTCTAATTATACTCAGAGCTGTGTACTAAACAGGATTATGCAGTTTAAAACATTCCATTTGTTTATAGCTCTCCGAGAAACAGCGACATGCGAAAATTACAGTATTCATCTGTTTTAATGAAAACTGTACTGGAGCATATGTCTTGATTTCTTGAAAAACCTTGAAGTGTCTGATGAAAATATTTAGACTAATTCCACTCAGACTAGCGTACTATACAGGTTTCTACAAATTAAAACATTTGATTTGTTTATACGACTCTTAGAAACTGCTTTTTGTGAAAAACTCACTTTGAAGCTATTTCATTGAAAACTATACCGGAGCATATAACTTGATTTCCCGAAAAACCAAAACATTTCTTTTAAAAATATTTTGCATATTTAGACTCAGAGTAGAGTACTATACAGGATTAAACAGTTTTAAACATTCCATGTCTTTATACCTCTTTGAGAAACAGAGAGATGTGAAAATTCCAGTATTCAGCTGTTTTAATGAAAATTATAGTGGAGCATATGTCTTGATTTCCTGAAAACCCATAAAGTGTCTGATCAAAATATTTAGACTAATTCCACTCAGACTAGCATTCTATACAGGTTTCTACAGTTTAAAACATTTGATTTGTTTATACGACTCTTAGAAACTGCTTTTTGTGAAAAACTCACTTTGAAGCTATTTCATTGAAAACTATACTGGAGCATATAACTTGATTTCCTGAAAAACCAAAGCATTTCTATTAAAAATATTTTGCTTATTTACACTCAAAGTAGAGTACTATATAGGATTAAACAGTTAACAACATTCCATGTCTTTATACAATTCTGAGAAACAGACAGATGTGAAAATCCCAGTATTCAGCTGTTTTAATGAAAAATAATGGAGCATATGTCTTGATTTCCTGAAAAACCATAAGGTGTCTGATCAAAATATTTAGACTAGTTATACTCAGACTAGTGTTCTATACAGGTTTCTACAGTTTAAAAGTTTTGATATGTTTATATGTCTCTGAGAAACAGCTTTTTGTGAAAAACTGCTTTTCCAACTGTTTTAATGAGATATTTATAGAATCATATCTCTTCATTTCCTGAAAAACCAAGTAGTGTCTGGTTAAAATATTTTGACTAATTATACTCAGAGCTGTGTACTAAATAGGATTATGCAGTCTAAAACATTCCATTTGTTTATAGGTCTCCCAGAAACAGCGACATACGAAAATTACAGTATTCAGCTGTTTTAATGAAAACTGTACTGGAGCATATGTCTTGATTTCCTGAAAACCAATAAAGTGTCTGATGAAAATATTTAGACTAATTCCACTCAGACTGGCGTACTATAGAGGTTTCTACAGTTTAAAAGATTTGATTTGTTTATACGCCTCTGAGAATCTGCGTTTTGTGAAAAACTCACTTTGAAGCTATTTCAATGAAAACTATACTGGAGCATATAAATTGATTTCCTGAAAAACCAAAACATTTCAATTAAAAATATTTTGAATATTTAGACTCAGAGTAGAGTACTATATAGGATTAAACAGTTTTAAACATTACACATCTTTATACCTCTCTGAGAAACAGAGAGATGTGAAAATCCCAGTATTCAGCTGTTTTAATGAAAATTAAAATGGAGGCTATGTCTTGATTTCCTGAAAACCCATAATGTCTCTGATGAAAATATTAAGAGTAGTTATACTCAGACTAGTGTTCTATACAGGTTTATGCAGGTTTAAGCTATTGATTTGTTTATATGTCTCTGAGAAACTGCATTTTGTGAAAAACTCCCTTTGAAGCTATTTCAATGAAAACTAAACCGGAGCATATAACTTGATTTCCCGAAAAACGAAAACATTTCTTTTAAAAATATTTTGCATATTTAGACTCAGAATAGAGTACTATACAGGATTAAACAGTTTTAAACATTCCATGTCTTTATACCTCTGAGAAACAGAGAGATGTGAAAATTGCAGTATTCAGCTGTTTTAAAGAAAATTAAAGTGGAGGATATGTATTGATTTCCTGAAAACCCATAGAGTGTCTGTTCAAAATATTTAGACTAGTTATACTCAGACTAGTGTTCTATACAGGTTTATGCAGGTTAAAGCTATTGATTTCTTTATATGTCTCTGAGAAACAGCATTTTGTGAAAAACTGCGTTTCCAACTGTTTTAATGAAACATATACAGAATCATATCTCTTTATTTCCTGAAAAACCAAGTAGTGTCTGGTGAAAATATTTTGACTAATTTTACTCAGAGCTGTGTACTAAACAGGATTATGCAGTTTAAAACATTCCATTTGTTTATGGCTCACCTAGAAACAGCGACTTGCGAAAATTACAGTATTCAGCTGTTTTAATGAAAACTGTTCTGGAGCATATGCCTTGATTTCCTGAAAAACCATAAAGAGTCTGATGAAAATATTTAGACTAATTCCACTCAGACTAGAGTACTATAGAGGTTTCTAGACTTTAAAACATTTGATTTGTTTATACGATTCTGAGAAACTGCTTTTTGTGAAAAACTCACTTTGGATCTATTTCAATGAAAACTATACTGGAGCATATAACTTGATTTCCGAAAAACCAAAGCATTTCTGTTAAAAATATTTTGAATATTTAGACTCAGAGTAGAGTACTATATAGGATTAAACAGTTTTAAACATTCCACGTCTTTATACCTCTCTGAGAAACAGAGAGATGTGAAAATCCCAGTATTCATCTGTCTTAATGAAAATTAAAATGGAGGATATGTATTGATTTCCTGAAAACCCAAAATGTCTCTGATGAAAATATTAAGACTAGTTATACTCAGTCTAGTGTTCTATACAGGTTTATGCAGGTTAAAGCTATTAATTTGTTTATATGTCTCTGAGAAACAGCTTTTTGTGAAAAACTGCGTTCCCAACTGTTTTAATGAAAGATATACAAAATCATATCTCTTGATTTCCTGAAAAACCAAGTAGTGTCAGGTCAAAATATTTTGACTAATTATACTCAGAGCTGTGTACTAAACAGGACTATACAGTTTAAAACATTCCATTTGTTTATAACTCACCGAGAAACAGCGACTTGCGAAAATTACAGTATTCAGCTGTTTTAATGAAAACTGTTATGGAGCATATGCCTTGATTTCCTGAAAAACCATAACGAGTCTGATGAAAATATTTAGACTAATTCCACTCAGACTAGAGTACTATAGAGGTTTCTACAGTTTAAAACATTTGATTTGTTTATACGTTTCTGAGAAACTGCGTTTTGTGAAAAACTCACTTTGAAGCTATTTCAATGAAAACTATACTGGAGCATATAACTTGATTTCCGAAAAACCAAATCATTTCTGTTAAAAATATTTTGCATATTTAGACTCAGAGTAGAGCACTATATAGGATTAAACAGTTTTAAACATTCCACATCTTTATACCTCTCTGAGAAACAGAGAGATGTGAAATTCCCAGTATTCAGCTGTTTTAATGAAAATTAAAATGGAGGATATGTCTTGATTTCCTGAAAACCCATAATGTATCTGATGAAAATATTAAGAGTAGTTATACTCAGACTAGTGTTCTATACAGGTTTATGCAGGTTTAAGCTATTGATTTGTTTATATGTCTCTGAGAAACAGCTTTTTGTGAAAAACTGCGTTTCCAACTGTTTTAATGAAAGATATACAAAATCATATCTCTTGATTTCCTGAAAAACCAAGTAGTGTCAGGTCATAATATTTTGACTAATTATACTCAGAGCTGTGTACTAAACAGGATTATGCAGTTTAAAACATTCCATTTGTTTATGGCTCACCGAGAAACAGCGACTTGCGAAAATTACAGTATTCAGCTGTTTTAATGAAAACTGTACTGGAGCATATGTCTTGATTTCCTGAAAAACCGTAAAGTGTCTGATGAAAATATTTAGACTAATTCCACTCAGACTAGCGTACTATAGAGGTTTCTACAGTTTAAAAGATTTGATATGTTTATATGTCTCTGAGAAACAGCGTTTTGTGAAAAACTGCTTTTCCAACTGTTTTAATGAGATATTTGTAGAATCCTATCTCTTGATTTCCTGAAAAACCAAGTAGTGTCTGGTGAAAATATTTTGACTAATTATACTCACAGCTGTGTACTAAACAGGATTATGCAGTTTAACCCTTTGAGTGCCAAGTGGGTACATTGTACGAGTTTGGACAGCTGTACCCGCTGTGCCAAGCTCGTACAATGTACCCACTAAAATGCGGTCACTGCATGAGCCGGTATAACCGGCATGCAGTGACCGCATTTTAAAAAAAAAAAAGGTGGGCAATCGTGGGGGGACATGAGGATCACTCCTCATGTCTCCCCTGTTATTGATCTCCCAGCCGATCGCGCTGGGAGATCAATAAAGGAAGAGGAGAAGCGCAGCAGAAGCACAGCTTCTCCTCTTCCGTCTCTCCTACCCGAACTTCCGGGTAGGAGTGGGCGGGACCGGGGGAAGCCTCCCAACGTCATCAGTGACATGTCACTGATGACGTTGGGGAAGTTTCCCCGGTCCCATTCACTCCTACCGGTGGTAGGAGTGAAGGGCAGGAGAGCTTCTGCTCTCCTGCAGTCGCCAAATTGGTCTCCCAGCCTATCGGCTGGGAGATCAATTACTTGGCGGACACCAGGAGGGGTCCTGATGTCCCCCACGAGGTCTGAATATATAAAAAATAAAATAAAAAAAAAACAAAAAAAAAACTAACCCTGTGAGTGCCGCAGTGGTCCCCAGCACATTGCTTTGCAATGTGCTGGAGACCCTTGTAGCACTCACAGGGTCTTTTCTTTGGGTTTTTTTTTGTTTTTTTTTAAAGACCTCATTGGGGGGATCAAGGGGGATCCTGATGCCCCTCAATGAGGTCTATTATTAAAAAAATAATAATAAAATTTTTTAACCCTGTGTGTGCCACAGGGGGTGGTCAAATGCACCCCCCCCTCCTGTGGCATACACAGGGCTTCTATCATTACTTTGTTACTAGAGATTGTTGGGGGGCCATCAGGATTTGTCCTGATGGCCCCCCAACAAGCTCTGATTACAAAGTAATAATAAAAAAAAAAATTAACCCTCTGAGTGCCAGAAGGGTCCAATGCATTGCTTTGCAATGCGCTGGAAACCCCTTTGGCACTCACAGGGACATTTATTTTGATTCCTTTTTTTTTTTTTTTTTTAAGACCTCGTTGGGGGGAATCAGAGGGGTCCTGATACCCACCAATGAGGTCCATAATAAAAAAAAAGTAAAGAAAAAAAAATTAACCCTGTGTGTGCCAATGCAGCCCCCCTTCTGTGGCGCACACACAGGGCATTTATCATTACTTCGTTATCAGAGATTGTTGGGGGGCCTTCATGATTGGTCCTGATGGCCCCCCAACAAGCTCTGATTACCAAGTAATGATTAAAAAAAAAATTAACCCTCTGAGTGCCAGAAGGGTCCAATGCATTGCTTTGCAATGCGCTGGAGAGCCCTTTGGCACTCACAGGGACATTTATTTTGATTCCTTTTTTTTTTTTTTTTAAGACCTCATTGGGGGGAATCAAAGGGGTCCTGATACCCACCAATGAGGTCCATAATAAAAAAAGTAAAGAAAAAAAATTAACCCTGTGTGTGCCTCAAGGGGGGCCAATGCAGCCCCCCTTCTGCGGCGCACACACAGGGCATTTCTCATTACTTCGTTATCAGAGATTGTTGGGGGGCCATCATGATTGGTCCTGATGGCCCCCCAACAAGCTCTGATTACCAAGTAATGATTAAAAAAAAAATTAACCCTCTGAGTGCCACAAGGATCCAATGCATTGCTTTGCAATGCACTGGAGACCCCTGTGGCACTCTCCTGGTCCCCTGTTTGTGGACATATATATATATTTTTTTACTAAGACCTCATTGGGGAGGGATCAGGGGGTCCTTATGCCCCTCAATGAGGTATATAATAAAAAAAAAAAAAATTAAAACACAAATTAACCCTGTGTGTGCCACTAGGAGGGGAGTTCAATGCCGACCCCCTTCCTGTGGCACACACAGGACTTTTTATCAACACTGGTAGTCACAGATCTCCCATACACACTATCAAACACTGCCCCACCATCCTTGCTCCTCTGCTCATACCCACACACACTGCCTAATCCCTCACCCTCCCACATACTTTGTTACACTTGTAGTCACAGGTCCGCACGTACACCGGCTGACGCCCTAGCTTCTTTCATCTGTTAGCCATAAAATCACACATACACTGTTTGCTTTACCATTTCTGTTTCACTGGTAGCTACGCTCCTGTAGCGTAAATTGGTATGTCAACCCACAGCAGTGGGGTACCATTTTTCTTAGGCTGGCAAGAAGTCCTCCTAGGAAATCCCACGCCATTGAACCATTTTAGTATCTTTGAAGTGACTGATGTGTAAAACAAAATTTTATTTTTCCCTTTAGCACCACATTCTGGAAATAGTTGTGCCAACTAACTTAGGGGTAAAAAGGCAAGTGACCCCTCATTAGATGCGGCAGGTTGTCTTCTTTCCAAAATGGTATGGTTTATCTACCTTTTCTTCAATTCTGAAGGTGTTATAGTCATTTTCGTACAGGCAAGTCAGGTTTGAGAAAATGTTAGAAACATCAGAGGTTGTAGTAGGTGTAGTTTTCTACTTCTAGCACCCCCTAAGGTAGTTCAACTCATACCAATGGGGTGTCATTTGACTCCTAAGAGCACTAGCAAACAAATGCAGTTGAAAATTCCATGGTTTTCACAGCGCTCCATACATTTGAAGGGGCAGAAATGTAAAAAAATGCAATTTTTTTCCTATATCGCCTCCTTCTGGAAACATTTATGCACACCAGTATTGGGGTAAGAAGGCAAGTGACCCCTCATTAGATGCGGCAGGTTGTTTTCTTTCCAAAATGGTATGGTTTATCTACCTTTTCTTCAATTCTGAAGGTGTTATAGTCATTTTCGTACAGGCAAGTCAGGTTTGAGAAAATGTTAGAAACATCAGAGGTTGTAGTAGGTGTAGTTTTCTACTTCTAGCACCCCCTAAGGTAGGTCAACTCATATCAATGGGGTGTCGTTTGACTCCTAAGAGCACTAGCTAATGAATGCAGTTGAAAATTCCATGGTTTTTACAAAGTTCCATACATTTGAAGGGGCAGAAATGTAAGAAAATGCCTTTTTTTTTCACTAGCGCCACCTCCTGGAAGCATTTGTGCATACCAGCCTTTGGGTAAGAAGGCACGTGACCCCTCATTAGATGCGGAGGATGTTTTCTTTCCAAAATGGCATTGTTTCTATACCTTTTCTGCATATCTATTATGGTTATAACCATTTTAGTGCAAGCAGATAATTTCAAAAACAAAAGTGTCAGGTTTACGTACGTGTTCCTAGCACCCACATATTCTATGTTAACCCACACAAATAGGCTACCATTTTTCTCATGTTGGTAGCAGGTACTGAATACAGCAGGAAATGTTATGGTTTTCAAAGATTTTAGTATCTTTGAAGTGGTGGAAATGTAAAAAAACATGTATTTATTCCCATAGCGCCACCTTTTGGAAATATTTGTGCACTTCAGCCCAGGGGGTAGAAAGGCAATTGACCCCTCAATTGATGCGGGAGAATGTCTACTTTCCAAAATGGTATACCTTTTATACCTTTCCTTCATGTCTCTAACAGTAATGGACATTTTAGTACAAGCCGCCATTTTCGAAGAAGTAAACAGATAGGTGTAGTGATGTGCTTCTGGCACCCCTAAGGTAGGTCGACTCATTCCAGTGGGGTGTCATTTTTCTCCTAAGAGCACTAGCTAATGAATACAGTTGGAAATGCCATGGTTTGCACAAATTTCAGTACATTTGAAGGGGCAGAAATGTAAGAAAATGCCTTTTTTTTTCATTAGCGCCACCTTCTGGAGGCATTTGTGCTCTCCAGGCTTGGGGTAACAAAGCAAGTCACCCATCAATAGATGCGGCAGGGTGTCTTCTTTTCAAAATGGTATGGTTTGTGTACCCTTTCTTCACTTCTGTAGTTGTTATAACCATTTGTGTACAGACAAGTAATGTTAGAGAAAATGTTAGAAAAATTTGAGGTTGTAGTAGGTGTCATTTTGCACTTCTAACGCCCCCTGAGGTAGTTAAACTCATACCAATGGGGTGTCATTTTTCTCCTAAGAGCACTAGCTAATGAATACAGTTGGAAATACCATGGTTTGCACATATTTCAGTACATTTGAAGGGGCAGAAATGTAAGAAAATGCCTTTTTTTTTCATTAGTGCCACCTTCTGGAGGCATTTGTGCACTCCAGGCTTGGGGTAACAAGGCAAGTCACCCATCATTAGATGCGGCAGGGTGTCTTCTTTTCAAAATGGTATGGTTTGTGTACCCTTTCTTCACTTCTGTAGTTGTTATAACCATTTGTGTACAGACAAGTAATGTTTGAGAAAATGTTAGAAAAATTTGAGGTTGTAGTAGGTGTCATTTTGCACTTCTAACGCCCCCTGAGGTAGTTAAACTCATACCAATGGGGTGTCATTTTTCTCCTAAGAGCACTAGCTAATGAATACAGTTGGAAATACCATGGTTTGCACATATTTCAGTACATTTGAAGGGGCAGAAATGTAAGAAAATGCCTTTTTTTTTCATTAGTGCCACCTTCTGGAGGCATTTGTGCACTCCAGGCTTGGGGTAACAAGGCAAGTCACCCATCATTAGATGCGGCAGGGTGTCTTCTTTTCAAAATGGTATGGTTTGTGTACCCTTTCTTCACTTCTGTAGTTGTTATAACCATTTGTGTACTGACAAGTAATGTTTGAGAAAATGTTAGAAAAATTTGAGGTTGTAGTAGGTGTCATTTTGCACTTCTAACGCCCCCTGAGGTAGTTAAACTCATACCAATGGGGTGTCATTTTTCTTCTAAGAGCACTAGCTAATGAATACAGTTGGAAATGCCATGGTTTTCACAAATTTCAGTACATTTGAAGGGGCAGAAATGTAAGAAAATGCCTTTCTTTTCATTAGCGCCATCTTCTGGAGGCATTTGTGCACACCAGGCTTGGGGTAAGAAGGCAAGTTACCCCTCATTAGATGCGGCAGGTTGTCTACTTTTCCGAAATATATATTTTTATATAGTTATTCCACTGTTTTAGGGTAGTTTTACCACAAAAACCCTAGAATGCGCATATTAGTTTATAAAGTTGAAAATGTCATTTTGCGCTGCTGGTGATTAGGGCTCTACGCTAGCCATGGACGTAGGTAAAACTATACAAATTTGGTATTTTTTTACTCAGGGGACTCGAGGCTTTTTCAAATAATTGAAACTTTTTCAATCAAGGTAAATATTTTTGATACATAGTATGTGATTTTAGCAAAATGAGTAAATTTTCACTTTTTTTTGTCATTATGACATCATAGCTTTTTGCACGATGTAAAATTCTCTTCATGTAAGGTATCACAAGAAAGCTCAATTCGTTCTGAAAAAAACAATATATAGTTTTCCATATGTAACTAAAAATCCCCAGAGGAAATCAAGCCTAAACGGAAGGATAGCAAAAATGTTGAAAAAGTGTCTGGCCTGCAGGGTTCAGGAAATGGCCCGAGCCTCTGGCACTGAAGGGGTTAAAACATACCATTTGTTTATAGCTCTCCGAGAAACAGCGACACTCAACACTAATGTAAAGCATTTAAAAAATCTGCAAATATAATCTGATTGAAATCCAGAGCAACACTAAAATAGAAATGTGAAAAATGGTGTTTCTCTGCCTTACTGCAGATTTTGGGAGGGATTGGTGATACAGTGGCAGCGAAAAAATTGATAAGATGCAAATAGAATGAAAGCCAGGGTTGTCTACTCTTCAACAAAATATACTTTTGGGGGTAAAATTAATTGCAGCATTGCCAAACAGACCGAAATGAGACAAGGCACCAGCTGTAAAAATGGCATGTCTGTAAAAGGAAACTAACATGTTCCAACTGGGCCCAGTAGCTCCCCGAAAACCCCGACAAACCTATGTATATGGGGTATTGCCGTAATTAGAAGAAGGAGCCGAACACTAATCAATGCAGTTTATAAAATCTACACCTGTTCTGTGCTTGAAATTCACATCAACATTGAAGGCAAAGCGTGAAAAATGCTGAATTTTTTTACTTATGTCAAGTTTTCACAGGCTTGGTGGTAAAATGGCTGTTTGCAAGATTTGAAAACACACCTAAAATGAAAGCCTGGGGTGTCTACTTTCAAAAAATATCCACTTTTGGGGGGAAATCTTAAAAAAGAGCAGTGTTACTCAGCCCAAATGAGAAATGGCACCAGTAACGCAAGATGTGAAGATTCAAAGTGTGAACCTGGAAACGCGCATGTTCCAATTTGGGACCCGTAACTCCCACAAACCATGAGAAAGCTATGCATATGGGGTATTGCCGTACTCAGAAGAAGGAGCTGAACACTAATCAATGCAGTTTATAAAATCTTCACCTGTTCTGTGCTTGAAATTCACATCAACATTGAAGGCAAAGCGTGAAAAATGCTGAATGTTTTTACTTACGTCAAGTTTTCACAGGCTTGGTGGTAAAATGGCTGTTTGCAAGATTTGAAAACACACCTAAAATGAAAGCCTGGGGTGTCTACTTTCAAAAAATATCCACTTTTGAGGGGAAATCTTAAAAAAGAGCAGTGTTACACAGCCCAAATGAGAAATGGCACCAGTAACGCAAGCTGTGAAGATTCAAAGTGTGAACCTGGAAACGCGCATGTTCCAATTTGGGACCCGTAACTCCCACAAACCATGAGAAAGCTATGCATATGGGGTATTGCCGTACTCAGAAGAAGGAGATGAACACTAATCAATGCAGTTTATAAAATCTTCACCTGTTCTGTGCTTGAAATTCACATCAACATTGAAGGCAAAGCGTGAAAAATGCTGAATTTTTTTACTTACGTCAAGTTTTCACAGGCTTGGTGGTAAAATGGCTGATTGCAAGATTTGAAAACACACCTAAAATGAAAGCCTGGGGTGTCTACTTTCAAAAAATATCCACTTTTGGGGGGAAATCTTAAAAAAGAGCAGTGTTACACAGCCCAAATGAGAAATGGCACCAGTAACACAAGCTGTGAAGATTCAAAGTATGAACCTGGAAACGCGCATGCTCCAATTTGGGACCCGTAACTCCCACAAACCATGAGAAAGCTATACATATGGTGTATTGCCGTACTCAGAAGAAGGAGCTGAACACTAATGAATGCAGTTTATAAAATCTTCACCTGTTCTGTGCTTGAAATTCACATCAACAATGAAGGCAGAGTGTAAAAAACGCTGTATTTTTACTTACGTCACGTTTACGAGAAAGTGGTGGTAAAATGGCTGAGTAAAAAATTTGAAAACACACCTAAAATGAAAGCTGGAGGTGTCTACTTTCCAAAAATAAACACTTTTGGGGGGAAATCCTAAAGTGGAGCACTGGAACATAGCCCAAAATGAGTAATGGCACCAGTTAAGCAGGACTTGAAAATTCAATATTTGTTCAAAATTGGGCCCTGTAGCTCCCCCAAACCTTGAGAAACCTATGCATATGGGTTATTGCTGTACTCAGAAGAAGGAGCTGAACACTAAACAATGCATTTTTAAAACTTTTCACCTATCATGTGCTTGAAATTCACATCAACATTGAAGTGAAAGTGTGAAAAAAGCTGTTTTTTTAACTTACGTCAAGATTTACTAGTGATTGGTGGTAAAATGGCTGCGTTAAAAATTTAAGAACATACATAAAATGAAAGCCTGGGGTGTCTACTTTCCAAAAAATATATGCTTTTGGGGGGAATCTTAGAGTGGAGCTCTGTTACACAGCCCCAAATGAGACATGGCACCAGTGATGCAAGGTGTGAAAATTCAAAGTGTGAAACTGGAAACGAGCATGTTCCAATTTCCAAGCCTGGGGTGTCTACTTTCAAAAAATATCCACTTTTGAGGGGAAATCTTAAAAAAGAGCAGTGTTACACAGCCCAAATGAGAAATGGCACCAGTAACGCAAGCTGTGAAGATTCAAAGTGTGAACCTGGAAACGCGCATGTTCCAATTTGGGACCCGTAACTCCCACAAACCATGAGAAAGCTATACATATGGTGTATTGCCGTACTCAGAAGAAGGAGCTGAACACTAATCAATGCAGTTTATAAAATCTTCACCTGTTCTGTGCTTGAAATTCACATCAACATTGAAGGCAAAGCGTGAAAAATGCTGAATGTTTTTACTTACGTCAAGTTTTCACAGGCTTGGTGGTAAAATGGCTGTTTGCAAGATTTGAAAACACACCTAAAATGAAAGCCTGGGGTGTCTACTTTCAAAAAATATCCACTTTTGGGGAGAAATCTTAAAAAAGAGCAGTGTTACACAGCCCAAATGAGAAATGGCACCAGTAACGCAAGCTGTGAAGATTCAAAGTGTGAACCTAGAAACGCGCATGTTCCAATTTGGAACCCGTAACTCCCACAAACCATGAGAAAGCTATGCATATGGGGTATTGCCGTACTCAGAAGAATTTTTTTACTTACGTCAAGTTTTCACAGGCTTGGTGGTACAATGGCTGATTGCAAGATTTGAAAACACACCTAAAATGAAAGCCTGGGGTGTCTACTTTCAAAAAATATCCACTTTTGGGGGGAAATCTTAAAAAAGAGCAGTGTTACACAGCCCAAATGAGAAATGGCACCAGTAACACAAGCAGTGAAGATTCAAAGTATGAACCTGGAAACGCGCATGCTCCAATTTGGGACCCGTAACTCCCACAAACCATGAGAAAGCTATACATATGGGGTATTGCCGTACTCAGAAGAAGGAGCTGAACACTAATGAATGCAGTTTATAAAATCTTCACCTGTTCTGTGCTTGAAATTCACATCAACAATGAAGGCAGAGTGAAAAAACCCTGTTTTTTTACTTACGTCAAGTTTACGAGAAAGTGGTGGTAAAATGGCTGTGTAAAAAATTTGAAAACACACCTAAAATGAAAGCTGGAGGTGTCTACTTTCCAAAAATAAACACTTTTGGGGGGAAATCCTAAAGTGGAGTACTGGAACATAGCCCAAAATGAGTAATGGCACCAGTTAAGCAGGACTTGAAAATTCAATATTTGTTCAAAATTGGGCCCTGTAGCTCCCCCAAACCTTGAGAAACCTATGCATATAGGGTATTGCTGTACTCAGAAGAAGGAGCTGAACACTAAACAATGCATTTTTAAAAATTTTCACCTATCATGTGCTTGAAATTCACATCAACATTGAAGTGAAAGTGTGAAAAAAGCTGTTTTTTTAACTTACGTCAAGATTTACTAGTGATTGGTGGTAAAATGGCTGCGTTAATAATTTAAGAACATACATAAAATGAAAGCCTGGGGTGTCTACTTTCCAAAAATATATGCTTTTGGGGGGAAATCTTAGAGTGGAGCACTGTTACACAGCACCAAATGAGACATGGCACCAGTGATGCAAGCTGTGAAAATTCAAAGTGTGAAACTGGAAACACGCATGTACCAATTTGGGCCCCATAGCTCCCGCAAACCTTGAATAACCTATGCATATGGGGTATTGCCGTACTCAGAAGAAGGAGCTGAACACTAAACAATGCATTTTTAAAAATCTTCACCTATCATGTGCTTGAAATTCACATCAACATTGAAGTGCAAGTGTGAAAAACGCTGTTTTTTTTAACTTACGTCAAGATTTACGAGCGATTGGTGGTAAAATGGTTGCGTAAAAAAATTGAAAACATACATAAAATGAAAGCCTGGTGTGTCTACTTTCCAAAAATATATACTTTTGGGGGGAAATCTTAGAGTGGCGCACTGTTACACTGCACCAAATGAGACATGGCACCAGTGATGCAAGCTGTGAAAATTCAAAGTGTGAAACTGGAAAAGCGCATGTACCAATTTGGGCCACGTAGCTCTCCCAAACCTTGAGAAACCTATGCATATGGGGTATTGCCGTACTCAGAAGAAGGAGCTGAACACTAAACAGTGCATTTTTAAAAATCTTCACCTATCATGTGCTTGATATCAACAGTAGTATCGAAATGTAAGTGTGAAAACTGCAAAAAAACAAAATATTACCACAATTTTGAATTTTTTTTCTGGAAAAATAGCTGCATGAAAAACTCCAAAATTCTCCTGATTATTTACCTTATGTTGTGTAGTTTTCAGAAACATATACATTTGTGGGACATTTTTGGTTCTGGCACCGTCAGCTAAGCTATGATGCTCACATGCCAATTGTTGAGAAATTGCAAGTTGGAAATAATGGCATCCATCTTGTAATATTTACCTTATAAATGTGAGGAAGTGATTGAAATACTAGGCATATGGGGTATTCTTATATTCAGGAGAAGCAAATGAATATATTTAGGGTTTTTTTTTTGTCATAAACTAATTGTATGCAAATCCTGACACGAAAATATAAGCAAAATGTTGTTTTTTTTCAATTTTTTTCCTCTTTTTTTCTATTTTAATCAAATTAAACAAGGAGATATTCATATAATTGTGGTATAGAAAGAAAGCCCTACTTGTGCTTAAAAAAACAGTATATAATTTATGTGGGTGCACAAAAGGAATTAAAGAGAAAATATGGTTGAACAAAGACATAGTCAAAAAAGTCAAAATTGCTCCGGTCCTTAAGTCAAATCAAACTCAGATTTTCCCGGTCCTTAAGGGGTTAAAGCTATTTCAATAAAAACTATACTGGAGCATATAAATTGATTTCCTGAAAAACCAAAACGTTTCTGGTGAAAATATTTAGTATATTTAGACTCAGAGCCGAGTACTATACAGGATTATACAGTTTGAAACACTCCATGTGATTATACCTCTCTGATAAACAGCGACATGTGAAAGTTTCAATATCTAGCTGTTTTAATGAAAATTATAATGGAGCATATGTCTTGATTTCCTGAAAAACCATAATGTGTCTGATGAAAATATTTAGACTAGTTATACTCAAACTCATGCTCTGTTGATTTCGTGAAAAACCAAGTAGTGTCTGGTGAAAATATTTGACTAATTATACTCTGAGTTGTCTACAATACAGGATTATACAGTTTTAAACATTCCATGTGTTTATACCTCTCTGAGAAACAGAGACATGTGAAATATTCAGTAGCCAGCTGTTTTAATGAACACTATACAGGAGAGAAGGTCTCGAGTTCCTGAAAAACCATAATGTGTCTGATGAAAATATTTAGACTAATTACACTCAAACTAGTGTACCATACAGGTTTGTACAGTTTTAAACATTTGATTTGTTTATACATCGCTGAGAAATAGTGGTTTGTGAAAATTATACTGGAGCATATAACGTGATCTCCTAAAAAAACAAAAAGTTTCTTGTGAAAATATTTAGTATATTTAAACTTAGAGTACTATACAGGATTATACAGTTTAAAATGTTCCATTTGTTTATACCTCTCTGATAAACAGCGATATGTGAAAGTTTTAGTATCCAGCTGATTTAATGAAAAGTATACTGGAGAATATGTCTTGCTTTCCAGAAAAACCATAATCTCTCTGATGAAAATATTTGTACTAATTACACTCAGACTAGTGTACTATACAGGTTTACACATTTTAAAACTATTGATTTGTTTATACGTCTCTGAGAAACAGTGTTTTGTGAAAAACTCAGTTTCAAACTGTTTTAATGAGATATATATATGATTTCCTGAAAAACCAAGTAGTGTCTGGTGAAAATATTTTGACTAATTATACTCGCAGCTGTGCACAATACAGGATTATAAAGTTTTAATCATTCCATGTGTTTATACCTCTCTGAGAAAGAGCAACATGTGAAAAATTCAGTAGCAAGCTGTTTTAATGAAAACTATACTGGAGAATATATCTTGATTTCCTGAAAAACCATAATGTGTCTGTTGAAAATATTTAGACTAATTACACTTAGAGTAGTGTACTATACAGGTTTATGCAGTTTAAAACTATCGGATTGTGGGGGGCGTGTCCTAGCGTGCGACGGAGATGGCTGCGTTTTAGAGGAGCTCCACCGTGGACCAGCATTTTATGCAACTATAGACCTATAGACCCCTGATATTACTTTTGACATACCATTACAAAATGTCTCATCATCGCAATAAGCGACACCAGGAGCAAATGATGAAGTATTTGGCACCTAAGGAAAAGAAAAAGGCGGTACATCAGTCTGAGGCCTTGTCTCAAGATGGCGTCCGGCCTGATGCCGAGGACGACGACTTATCTGAGTTGGACGAGACTGCATCTACATCTTCCCGGAGTGCTCCCCCACCTATAGGAGAGATGAAATCACTCCTTAAGACTCTAAGGTCTCAGATCAAAGGGGATGTCAAGGCGATGTTGGCGGACTTAAAAAAAGACCTTAGGGATATTGGCGAACGCACTTCTAAGATCGAAGATAAACTTGATGAAGTGATAGAGGCGCATAACGACCTCTCCACTTGCCACGACGACTTGCTTCAAGAGGTGCAACTTTTACGGGCAAAGGTGGTGGACTTGGAGGACAGATCTCGGCGCAATAATGTAAGGATTCGGGGAATCCCGGAGGAAGTGCAACAGGCCGATCTGAAAGCTTGGGTGGTTGACTTTTTCACTAGTCTTTTGCCTGACTATTCTGATCAGGACTTTCTGCTGGATAGAGTGCACAGGCTACCTAGACCTCGGGCCTTACCTGGTGATGTTCCACGAGATGTCTTGTTGAGGCTCCATTATTTTCACGTTAAGGAAGCTGTCTTACAAGCTGGCAGAATGCGTGTGACCTTACCTGAGCCATACTCTTCGATCCAGTTGTATGCAGATATTTCGGCCTCCACTCTGCTCCAGAGAAGGCGTTACAGAAATGTCACTGCGGCTTTGCGCCAGGCTGAGATCCGTTACAAATGGGGATTCCCTGTGAAGCTAATCGTTTCCAGGAATGGGGCCATCACAACGCTCAGCTCTCCGGAGGAGGCGATTCGCGTCTTGTCTACTTGGAATATTCCTGTTGCGGATGTCCCTGACCCTTTTCGTACAACTACTCAGAGGCCTACGAAGGACTGGTCAATAGTGCAGCCAACGCCTGCTGTGTCCAGACTGCGTCCGCTGTCATCTCCCAAACCTCTGGTGGACAGTTGAGGGTCCACTGGGGCTCATGCTTCCCTCATATTTGATCGTTCACTTATTAGTATATGACACCCGTATGGTTTATCATTTTGTCTGCCTGGGTAATACTATTGTCAAATGCTGGTATGTTGTATGCTATTACATATTATGTTATGTGTACTGTTTTGGACCTTAGTTGCGCCCTCATCTATAGGGTATGCTCATTCATTTGTTTGTAACTGGGCATTGTGTGGATTTTGGGTTTTGGGGCTGTAGGGTCCGGCTGGGTGCCCTGGGGGTCGTTGTCTGCAGCGTGTTTGGCGCGTCCCTTGGGGCATCAGGTTGGGACAGAGATACATAGTTACATATACATAGTATGAAGGGAGTCGGGTGGTGTTTAAGTACTAAGCTTGTGGGATCTGTGGGATTTGTACATTTAGGGTGTCCAACTACTGTACTGAGTTGTTCTGTGCCGATGGTGGCCGTGCGGTAGTCCTGGAGTTGGGGGCGGACTGACTGGGCGGCTACTGTTGGTGCAGACTTATGGACCTTGGGGTTAGAGTGTGGGGATTGTGGTCTACGATAAAGTGTTATTCTGGCACAATTCTGTTGACATTTCCCCTTGCACTGCACTTTCATCAGCAGTTATGATTGTGGGAGGGAACCTGGGGTTATGGGGCAAATAGAGGGCATGGCATGAATGGGGATGCAAGAAAGAATGAGACGAGGAGGAAGGAAAAAAAAAAAAAAAAAAAAAAAATAAATAAATAAATAAATAAACAGTATAAAACAGATAAGGATTTAGGTATGCCTGTCTTTATCTCACTCAATGTGTTGGATTTAGTTTGTAGTTGGACCTCTGGGTGCTTATAACAATGCCCATCACCCCCTGGGCAATTGTGATGCCTGTGGTGTACCTTTGCTCACGGGGTTCCTTTGATCGGTCCCACAGTTGGTGTCTCCTGTAAGCTGGGTTTTTCTTTTAGGTTTGTTCCTATTATTGAGTATCTATATGTTATGGTCATACAGTTTCTTTGTATGATAGCTGTTGGGGTCGTTGTTGTTTTTTCTTATTATTGCTGGTTCACGGTCTGGGAGCCTGCATGCTGATTTCAGCTTGTACTCCTAGCTCGTCTATACCCCTTCTCATCTGGGTATGAGAGTAGTGCTATTGGTTCATCCGTGTTATCATATAATCTGGTTATATGCACTAATTTGTTTGCTGCCCTATTGTGCAGCTTTCTCTACTTTTTTTTCTCTTTTCTTTCTTACTTTCCTTGCCGTTTTTTTTGCCTTTTTTGTTTTTCCCTTTTTTGTTTTGCTTTCTCCTTTTGTGTCCTTCCCCAGTCCCCCGTTTGTTATCATTGTATTTGCTGGCCTGCTGGACCTTACACTATCCTATATGAAGGTTGAGTTAAATTGTCGGTATCTCTTTGATGATATCGCGGCTCTAAGCTTAGTCTTTTATTGTTTTAAATTTAATGGGTCTTAAATTTTTGTCCTTAAATGTTAAAGGGCTAAATACTCCTCATAAGAGACGTCTGCTGTTTCGGGAGGCAGCGGGGCACCAGGCGCAGATCGTTTGTGCGCAGGAGACTCATTTTGCCACGGGTAAGATTCCTTCAGTCCTCACTAGACAATACCCTGTGGTTTATCATTCTACTGCGCCTACCAAACGAGCGGGTGTGTCAATATGGTTCCACAGCTCCCTGGCTATTGATGTACTACAGGTTAAAAGAGATGCAAAAGGTCGTTTTCTAGCTTTGGTACTAACAATTAATACTACGGTCTATACAATTATCTCCATGTATGCTCCTAATTCTAATTCGGCCAACTTCGTCAAAAACACATTGTCTAAGTTGGAATCCTTCATTAGGGGTGCAGTAGTGGTTTGTGGTGATTTCAATTCCTTAGCAGATCCTACTGTGGATTCTTCTGGATCTCCTGGAGGTCCTTACATGCGATTTCTGAAATCACAGAGCATGGTTTTATCACAAGCTCTCCGGGAGTTCCGACTTTTTGATGTTTGGAGGGTGTTGCATGAGGGGGAGAGGGATTACACCTTTTATTCGAATGTTCATTCCACTTATTCACGTTTAGACTATTTTTGCTTAGATAAACAAACACTGCAGCGCACCAAGAAATGTGTGATTGGTAGCATTCAGTGGTCTGATCATGCTCCTGTTTTATTGGAACTCTCGGAGTCTTTCCGCTCTCGAGGCGCGGGGCTTTGGCGCATTAATGATGATTTACTTGCTCAACCCACCACTATTGCTTTTGTGAAGCAACAACTGGAGGAATATTTTGGGTACAACCAGACTCCTGATGTTTCACCAGATATGTTGTGGGAAGCCCATAAGGCAGTCCTACGGGGCCATTTTATAGCCTATGCGTCCCGGGAGAAAAGAAGGAGGGAGGAAAGGATGAATGCTTTAACCAAGGAATTGTCTGTTTTAGAGAGCTTACATAAGTCTGCACCATCCAAGCGACGGCTGAAGCAGCTCAGGGTTATCCAGAATGCGATATCTGAGATACAACTGCATCATACTCAGTTAATGCTTAAAAAGTTGAGGCAGAAGTATTATACTCAGGGGAATAAGTCTGGCACTTTCCTTGCCAGGAGATTGAGAAAGCGGGAAATTACTAAGGCCATCCCTTACATTATCTCGGCGGATGGGGGAAAAATTATGAATCCTGCTGATATTCCTACGGTCTTCGCTCAATATTATGAGAAACTATACAATTTATGTCTAGATTCGCAAACTGCTCAACCATCCTCTCAGGATGTTGAGTCTTTTTTGAATCAGGTTCGCTTGCCTAGGCTTTCGGAGGAGCAAAGTGAGAATTTACAGGCACCAATATCTGCTGAGGAAATCAGGATTCAGATTCGATCCCTACCTCTCCACAAGGCGCCGGGTCCGGATGGTTTTTCTAATTTGTACTATAAGTCTTTCTCTAGTGTTCTTATACCACATCTGGAAAAGCTCTTTGGTTATTGCAGCCTGAGAGGTTCTTTCTCTTTCGATATGCTTTCGGCCACTATAACAACTCTCCCCAAGCCGGGCAAACCCCCAACTCACTGCCCGAATTTTAGACCTATATCGTTGCTTAATACTGATATAAAGTTATATGCCAGAATATTGGCTGCCAGAATGAAACACTTGCTTCCGTCCCTCTTGCATTATGATCAGACAGGCTTTGTTTTTGGAAGACAGGCGTCGGACAATACCAGGAGAGTTTGTAACTTGATTGACTCTGCCATAACAAATGGGTCGGAATGTCTTCTCTTAGCCTTAGACGCGGAGAAGGCGTTTGATAGATTACACTGGGGCTTTTTGAGAGCAGTTTTAGAAAGGTTTGGTTTTCCCTCTTCATTTACTGACACTGTTTTTTCTCTATATTCCAGCCCGTCAGCCAGGGTTTCCTATGCCGGTTTCATGTCTGCCCCGTTCCGTATTACAAATGGTTCGAGGAAGGGCTGTCCACTATCGCCTCTATTGTATGTCCTAGCGTTGGAAACCCTGGCAGCTTGTATTCGCCAACACCCTTCCATTCAGGGCTATATGTTCAGATCGACGGAAGTTAAACTTTGTCTGTTTGCAGACGACATTCTTATTGCCCTCTCTCATCCAGAGGATTCCATGCCGCATCTGATGGAAGTATTAGATTGCTATGGCAAGGTGTCCTATCATAAAGTAAATCGAACCAAGACACAAGCTTTGCCTCTCAATATACCCGAGGTACGGGTTACCTCTCTCAGGTCCTGTTATGATTTTGACTGGCGGTCAAGCAGTATTTCCTATTTGGGGGTACATCTTGCTAAATCTTCGCAGGCTCTAATTGACTTGAACCTTCGCAAGTTGTGGAGTTTGGTTAGACGGGACATGAGGAGTTGGTCCCCTTTGATGCTCTCCTGGTTGGGACGAATAGCAGCTGTAAAAATGAATATTCTTCCAAAGTTGTTATACTTATTCCGTACACTTCCTATTAAGCTTCCATTGCCATTTCTTAGAGAAATGCAGAGGGAGATTGCTAGATTTATTCATGGCTCGCGGACTTCTAGAGTTTCAAACAAGTGGCTCCTTGTGCCGTTGAATAGGGGAGGTCTGGGGGTCCCTTCTCTTTTAAACTATTATAGGGCATCTAGGATGGCACAAGCTATTTTACATCATGTTCCTCCGGGGCGGATAGCGTGGGTTGACATGGAGGACGCTCAAGTAGCGCCACATAGAGTGTGTGATTTGCTATGGCTGCCAACCACAGTGGGGCGAGTAGGACTGCACTTGCTTGGTAGCACTACCTTATCAATAGAAATATGGGATATATATGCCAAGCATATTAAAGCTTTGCGTCGGTTCACGTTAGCCACCCCACTACGTTCGCTGGAATATATGATTCCACACACTACCCTTTCTAGCTGGCACTCCATGGGGTTAGTTCGGCTGGGCCAAATGTTTCTGAGGGGTGAGTTATGTACTTTTGAGGACCTAAAAAACCAATTTGGCCTTCCTAAGCATGACTTCTTTAAATATTTACAGGTTAGACATCTACTAACCTCGTCCTCTAGTTCTAAAGAATGTTTGGTTCTGGTTTCTGATAGATTGATACAGGCCTGCGCAACTCCTCTTCAAACCCGTAAATTACTTTCCCTCTGCTATGAGGCGTTGGCGGTATCGGGTTTACCTGAGAAATTTCCATTTATGGTGGCGTGGGAACGTGAGCTGGGATGTCAATTGTCACAGGAACAATGGATGCGATCGATTCATTATGCATCTACTTTCTCACATTGTACGAAGCATTTAGAATTAACTAGAAAAATCTTATATCGATGGTATTTAGTACCACATCGTTTAGCTCATATTTTCCCCACCTCATGTTGGAGGTGTGGAGTGGGAGTGGGTACAATGGAACACATTTGGTGGTCCTGTTCTCAGTTACGGACCTACTGGAATAATGTTTTGCTCTCTTATCGCGTTCAGTTGGCTTTGTTATCTCGGGGGTACCAGAGATAGCCCTTTTTCATATTCTCCCTGAGTCTCTGCCTCGATGTCTAAAAGTTCTTGCTGGTCAGATCCTTGTCGCGGCTAAACTTCTTTTGGCCAGGGCTTGGAAATCTGGGCTGGTGCCTTCGCTGTCTGACTTGGAGCAGTTGGTATCTACTAATCTTATAATGGAGAAAATGCATTATACCCTTACCTCGACAATGGGTACTTACGATCAAATCTGGAATGCCTGGGAGAAAGGTCGTGTTGTTGTTAGGTAGGAGGGTGGATCGGTCCTAGTGGGCTAGAGCGGTTATTCCCTTTCCCTCTGTGTGTCCCTTTCCCCCCCCCCCATCTCTCCCTTTTTCTTTTTCTCTTCTTTATCTTCTTTCCTCTTTTCTTTCTGCCTATCTCTCACATCATGGGTTTAGCTTATTGGTTTTTCACTCTCATTAGAGTTCCTCTTGAATATTGCATCTAAGCTATGGAGAGTGCTGCTCTCAGGTTTATTGGGTACTGTTCTATTGCTATTGTACCTGTTATTGTACTTTGTAATTTTTTTTATTCATTGCTATTATTATTGATGTCATCAGAACCCGTGATGTGATGTAACTCTTTATTAAACTTTAATAAAAATGATATTACAAAAAAAAAAAAAACTATCGGATTGTTTATACGTTTCTGAGAAACAGCGTTTTGTGAAAAACTTAGTTTCAAGCTATTTCAATGAAAACTATACTGGAGCATATAACTTGATTTCCTGAAAAACCAAAATTTTTCTGGTAAAAATATTAATTATATTTAGACAAAGAGCTGAGTAATATACAGGATTATACAGTTTTAAACATTCCATGTGTTTATACCTCTCTGAGAAACAGCGACATGTGAAAAACTCAGTATTCAGCTGGTTTAATGAAAACTATACGGGAGCATATGTTTTGATTTCCTGAAAAACCATAATGTGTCTGATGAAAATATTTAGAGTAGTTACACTCAGACTAGTGTAATATACAGGTTCATGCAGTTTAAAACTATAGCTTTGTTTATCTGTCTCTGAGAAACAGCGTTTTGTGAAAAACTCAGTTTTAAATTGTTTTAATGAAAGATTTACAGAAGCAAATCTCTTGATTTCCTTAAAAACCAAGTAGTGTCTGGTGAAAATATTTTGAATAATTATACTCAGATCTGTGTACAAAACAGGATTATACAGTTTTAAACGTTCCATGTGTTTACACCTCTCTGAGAAACAGTGTTGTGTGAAAAACTCAGTTTCAAGCTATTTTAATGTAAACTATACTGGAGCATATAACTTGATTTCCTGAAAAACCAAAACTTATCTGGTAAAAATATTAAATAGATTTAGACAAAAAGATGAGTACTATACAGGATTATACAGTTTTAAACATTCCATGTGTTTATACCTCTCTGAGAAACAGCGACGTGAAAAACTCAGTATTCAGCTGTTTTAATGAAAACTATACAGGATCATATGTTTTGATTTCCTGAAAGACCATAAAGTGTCTGCTGAAAATATTTAGAGTAGTTACAGTCAGCCTAGTGTAATATACAGTTTTATGCAGTTTAAAACTATAGCTTTGTTTATCTCTGAGAAACAGCGTTTTGTGAAAAACTCAGTTTTAAATAGTTTTAATTAAAGATTTACAGAAGCAAATCTCTTGATTTCCTGAAAAACCAAGTAGTGTCTGGTGAGCTGTGTACAAAACAGGATTAAGCAGTTTAAAAGATACCATTTGTTTATAGCTCTATTAGAAACAACGACATGCTAAAATTACAGTATTCATCTGTTTTAATGTAAACTGTACTGGAGCATATGTCTTGATTTCCTGAAAAACCATAAAGTGTCTGATGAAAATATTTAGACTAATTCCACTCATACTAGCGTACTATACAGGTTACCACTGTTTAAAACATTTTATTTGTTTATACATCTCTGAGAAACTGCTTTTAGTGAAAAACTCACTTTGAAGCTATTTCAATAAAAACTATACTTGAGCATATAACTTAATTTCCCGAAAAACCAAAACATTTCTGTTAAAAATATTTTGCATATTTAGACTCAGAGTAGAGTACTATATAGGATTAAACAGTTTTAAACATTCCATGTGTTTATACCTCTCTGAGAAACAGAGAGATGTGAAAATTCCAGTATTCAGCTGTTTTAATGAAAATTATAATGGAGGATACGTCTTGATTTCCTGAAAACACATAATGTGTCTGATCAAACTATTAAGACTAGTTATACTCAGACAAGTGTTCTATACAGGTTTATACAGGTTAAAGCTATTGATTTGTTTATATGTCTCTGAAAAACAGCGTTTTGTGAAAAACTGCGTTTCCAACTGTTTTAATGAAACATATACATAATCATATCTCTTGATTTCCTGAAAAACCAAGTAGTGTCTGGTGAAAATATTTTGACTAATTATACTCAGAGCTGTGTACTAAACAGGATTAAGCAGTTTAAAACATTCCATTTGTTTATAGCTCACCGAGAAACAGAGACATGCGAAAATTACAGTATTCAGCTGTTTTAATGAAAACTGTACTGGAGCATATGTCTTGATTTCCTGAAAAACAGTAAACTGTCTGATGAAAATATTAAGACTAATTCCACTCATACTAGCGTACTATACAGGTTTCTACAGTTTAAAATATTTGATTTGTTTATACGTCTCTGAGAAACTGCGTTTTGTGAAAAACTCACTTTGAAGCTATTTAAATGAAAACTATACTGGAGCATATAACTTGATTTCCCGAAAAACCAAACAAAAACTGTTAAAAATATTTTGCATATTTTGACTCAGAGTAGAGTACTATATAGGATTAAACAGTTTAAAACATTCCATGTCTTTATACCTCTCTGAGAAACAGAGAGATGTGAAAATCAGAGTATTCAGCTGTTTTAATGAAAATTATAATGGAGCATATGTCTTGATTTCCTGAAAAACCATACTGTGTCTGATCAAAATATTTAGACTAGTTATACTCAGACTAGTGTTCTATACAGGTTTATACAGGTTAAAGCTATTGATTTGTTTAAATGTGTCTGAGAAACAGTGTTTTGTGAAAAACTGCTTTTCCAACTGTTTTAATGAAAGATATATAGAATCATATTTCTGGATTTCCTGAAAAACCAAGTAGTGTCTGGTGAAAATATTTTGACTAATTATACTCAGAGCTGTGTACTAAACAGGATTATGCAGTTTAAAACTTTCCATTTGTTTATAGCTCTCCGAGAAACAGCGACATGCGAAAATTACAGTATTCAGCTGTTTTAATGAAAACTGTACTGGAGCATATGTCTTGATTTCCTGAAAAACCGTAAAATGTCTGATGAAAATATTTAGACTAATTACATTCAGACTAGCGAACTATACAGGTTAATACAGTTTAAAACATTTGATTTGTTTATACTTCTCTGAGAAACTGCGTTTTGTGAAAAACTCACTTTGAAGCTATTTCAATGAAAACTATACGGGAGCATATAACTTGATTTCCCGAAAAACCAAAACATTTCTGCTAAAAATATTTTGCATATTTAGACTCAAGGTAGAGTACTATATAGGATTAAACAGTTTTAAACATTCCATGTCTTTATACCTCTCTGAGAAACATAGAGATGTGAAAATCCCAGTATTCAACTGTATTAATGAAAATTATAATGGAGCATATGTCTTGATTTCCTGAAAAACCATAATGTGTCTGATCAAAATATTTAGACTAGTTATACTCAAAGTAGTGTTCTATACAGGTTTATGCAGGTTAAAGCTATTGATTTGTTTATATGTCTCTGAGAAACAGCGTTTTGTGAAAAACTGCTTTTCCATCTGTTTTAATGAAACATATACAGAATCATATCTCTTGATTTCCTGAAAAACCAAGCAGTGTCTGGTGAAAATATTTTGACTAATTATACTCAGAGCTGTGTACTAAACAGGATTATGCAGTTTAAAACATTCCATTTGTTATAGCTCTCCGAAAAACAGCAACATGCGAAAATTACAATATTGAGCTGTTTTAATGTAAAATGTACTGGAGCATATGTCTTGATTTCCTGAAAAACCATAAAGTATCTGATGAAAATATTTAGACTAATTCCACTCAGACTAGCGTACTATAGAGGTTTCTACAGTTTAAAAGATTTGATATGTTTATATGTCTCTGAGAAACAGCGTTTTGTGAAAAACTGCGTTTCCAACTGTTTTAATGAAACATATACAGAATCACATCTCTTGATTTCCTGAAAAACCAAGTAGTGTCAGGTCAAAATATTTTGACTAATTATACTCAGAGCTGTGTACTAAACAGGATTATGCAGTTTAAAACATTCCATTTGTTTATAGCTCTCCGAGAAACATCGAGATGCGAAAATTACAGTATTCCTCTTTTTTAATGTAAACTGTACTGGAGCATATGTCTTGATTTCCTGGAAAACTGTAAAGTGTCTGATGAAAATATTTAGACTAATTCCACTCAGACTAGCGTACTATAGAGGTTTCTACAGTTTAAAAGATTTGATACGTTTATATGTCTCTTTGAAACAGCGTTTTGTGAAAAACTGTTTTTCCAACTGTTTTAATGAGAAATTTTTAGAGTCATATCTCTTGATTTCCTGAAAAACCAAGTAGTGTCTGGTGAAAATATTTTGACTAATTATACTCAGAGCTGTGTACTAAACAGGATTATGCAGTTTAAAACATTCCATTTGTTTATAGCTCTCCGAGAAACAGCGACATGCGAAAATTACAGTATTCAGCTGTTTTAATGAAAACTCTTCTGGAGCATATGTCTTGATTTCCTGAAAAACCATGAAGTGTCTTCATGAAAATATTTAGACTAATTCCACTGAGACTAGCGTACTATACAGGTTTCTACCGTTTAAAACATTTGATTTGTTTATATGTCTCTGAGGAACTGCGTTTTGTGAAAAACTCACTTTGAAGTTATTTCAATGAAAACTATACTGAAGCATATAACTTGATTTCCCGAAAAACCAAAACATTTCTGTTAAAAATATTTTCATATTTAGACTCAGAGTAGAGTACTATATAGGATTAAACGGTTTTTAACATTCCATGTCTTTATACCTCTCTGAGAAACAGAGAGATGAGAAAATCCCAGTATTCAGCTGTTTTAATGAAAATTATAATGGAGGATATGTCTTGATTTCCTGAAAACCCTTAATGTGTCTGATGACAATTTTTAGACTAGTTATACTCAGACTAGTGTTCTATACAGGTTTATGAAGGTTAAAGCTATTGATTTGTTTATATGTCTCTGAGAAACAGCGTTTAGTGAAAAACTGCGTTTCCAAATTTTTTAATGAAACATATACAGAATCATATCTCTTGATATCCTGAAAAACCAAGTAGTGTCTGGTGAAAATATTTTGACTAATTTTACTCAGAGCTGTGTAATAAACAGGATTATGCAGTTTAAAACATTCCATTTGTTTATAGCTCACCGAGAAACAGCGACATGCGAAAATTACAGTATTCAGCTGTTTTAATGTAAACTGTACTGGAGCATATGTCTTGATTTCCTGAAAAACCATAAAGTGTCTGATGAAAATATTTAGACTAATTCCACTCAGACTAGCGTACTATAAAGGTTTCCACAGTTTAAAAGATTTGATATGTTTATATGTCTCTGAGAAACAGCGTTTTGTGAAAAACTGCTTTTCCAACTGTTTTAATGAGATATTTATAGAATCATATCTCTTGATTTCCTGAAAAACCAAGTAGTGTCTGGTGAAAATATTTCGACTAATTATACTCAGAGCTGTGTATTAAACAGGATTATGCAGTTTAAAACATTCCATTTGTTTATAGCTCTCCGAGAAACAGCGACATGCGAAAATTACAGTATTCAGCTGTTTTAATGAAAACTGTTCTGGAGCATATGTCTTGATTTCCTGAAAAACCATAAAGTGTCTGATGAAAATATTTAGACTAATTCCACTCAGACTAGCGCACTATAGAGGTTTCTAAAGTTTAAAAGATTTGATATGTTTTTATGTCTCTGAGAAACAGTGTTTTGTGAAAAACTGCTTTTCCAACTGTTTTAATGAGATATTTATAGAATCATATCTCTTGATTTCCTGAAAAACCAAGTAGTGTCTGGTGAAAATATTTCGACTAATTATACTCAGAGCTGTGTACTAAACAGGATTATGCGTTTGAAAACATTCCAATTGTTTATAGCTCTCCGAGAAACAGCGACATTCGAAAATTACAGTATTCAGCTGTTTTAATGAAAACTGTTCTGGAGCATATGTCTTGATTTCCTGAAAAACCATGAAGTCTCTGATGAAAATATTTAGACTAATTCTACTCAGACTACCGTACTATACAGGTTTCTACAGTTTAAAAGATTTGATATGTTTATACGTCTCTGAGAAACAGCGTTTTGTGAAAAACTGATTTTCCAACCTTTTTAATGAAAGATATACAGAATCATATCTCTTGATTTCCTGAAAAACCAAGTAGTGTCAGTTCAAAATATTTTGACTAATTATGCTCAGAACTGTGTACTAAACAGGATTATGCAGTTTAAAACATTCCATTTGTTTATAGCTCTCCGAGAAACAGCGACATGCGAAAATTACAGTTTTCATCTGTTTTAATGTAAACTGTACTGGAGCATATGTCTTGATTTCCTGAGAAACCGTAAAGTGTCTAATGAAAATATTTAGACTAATTCCACTCAGACTAGCGTACTATAGAGGTTTCTACATTTTTAAAGATTTGATATGTTTATATGTCTCTGAGAAACAGCTTTTTGTGAAAAACTGCTTTTCCAACTGTTTTAATGAGAAATTTATAGAATCATATCTCTTGATTTCCTGAAAAACCAAGTAGTGTCTGGTGAAAATATTTTGACTAATTATACACAGAGCTGTGTACTAAACAGGATTATGCAGTTTAAAACATTCCATTTGTTTATAGCTCACCGTGAAACAGCGACATGCGAA
The DNA here is from genome assembly GCA_037306005.1 of Rhinophrynus dorsalis. NCBI lineage: Eukaryota > Metazoa > Chordata > Amphibia > Anura > Rhinophrynidae > Rhinophrynus > Rhinophrynus dorsalis. The sequence goes on along the minus strand of CM074724.1, from coordinate 189,347,988 downwards.
AATTACAGTATTCAGCTGTTTTAATGTAAACTGTACTGGAGCATATGTCTTGATTTGCTGAATAACCGTAAAGTGTCTGATGAAAATATTTAGACTAATTCCACTCAGACTAGCGCACTATAGAGGTTTCTAAAGTTTAAAAGATTTGATATGTTTATATGTGTCTGAGAAACAGCGTTTTGTAAAAAACTGCTTTCAACTGTTTTAATGAGATATTTATAGAATCATATCTCTTGATTTCCTGAAAATCCAAGTAGTGTCAGTTCAAAATATTTTGACTAATTATACTCAGAACTGTATACTAAAAAGGATTATGCAGTTTAAAACATTCAATTTGTTTATAGCTCTCCGAGAAACAGCGACATGCGAAAATTACAGTTTTCATCTGTTTTAATGTAAACTGTACTGGAGCATATGTCTTGATTTCCTGAAAAACCGTAAAGTGTCTGATGAAAATATTTAGACTAATTCCACTCAGACTAGAGTACTATAGAGGTTTCTACATTTTTAAAGATTTGATATGTTTATATGTCTCTGAGAAACAGCTTTTTGTGAAAAACTGCTTTTCCAACTGTTTTAATGAGAAATTTATAGAATAATATCTCTTGATTTCCTGAAAAACCAAGTAGTGTCTGGTGAAAATATTTTGACTAATTATACTCAGAGCTGTGTACTAAACAGGATTATGCAGTTTAAAACATTCCATTTGTTTATAGCTCACCGAGAAACAGCGACATGTGAAAATTACAGTATTCAGCTGTATTAAAGTAAACTGTACTGGAGCATATGTCTTGATTTCCTGAAAAACCATAAAGTGTCTGATGAAAATATTTAGACTAATTCCACTCAGACTAGCGCACTATAAAGGTTTCTACAGTTTAAAAGATTTGATATGTTTATATGTCTCTGAGAAACAGCGTTTTGTGAAAAACTGCTTTTCCAACTGTTTTAATGAGATATTTATAGAATCATATCTCTTGATTTCCTGAAAAACCAAGTAGTGTCTGGTGAAAATATTTTGACTAATTATACTCAGGGCTGTGTATTAAACAGGATTATGCAGTTTAAAACATTCCATTTGTTTATATCTCACCGAGAAACAGCAAAATGCGAAAATTACTGTATTCTTCTGTTTTAATGTAAACTGTACTGGAGCATATGTCTTGATTTCATGAAAAACCATAAAGTGTCTGATGAAAATATTTGGTCTAATTCCACTCAGACTAGCGCACTATAGAGGTTTCTAAAGTTTAAAAGATTTGATATGTTTATATGTGTCTGAGAAACAGCGTTTTGTGAAAAACTGCTTTTCCAACTGTTTTAATGAGATATTTATAGAATCATATCTCTCGATTTCCTGAAAAACCAAGTAGTGTTTGGTCAAAATATTTTGACTAATTATACTCAGAGCTGTGTACTAAACAGGATTATGCATTTTAAAACATTCCATTTGTTTATAGCTCTTCGAGAAACAGCGACATTCGAAAATTACAGTATTCAGCTGTTTTAATGAAAACTGTTCTGGAGCATATGTCTTGATTTCCTGAAAAACCTTGAAGTCTCTGATGAAAATATTTAGACTAATTCTACTCAGACTAGCGTACTATACAGGTTTCTACAGTTTAAAAGATTTGATATGTTTATATGTCTCTGAGAAACATCGTTTTGTGAAAAACTGCTTTTCCAACTGTTTTAATGAGAAATTTATAGAATCATATCTCTTGATTTCCTGAAAAACCAAGTAGTGTCTGGTGAAAATATTTTGACTAATTATACTCAGAGCTGTGTACTAAACAGGATAATGCAGTTTAAAACATTCCATTTGTTTATAGCTCTCCGAGAAACAGCGACATGCGAAAATTACAGTATTCCTCTGTTTTAATGAAAACTCTTCTGCAGCATATGTCTTGATTTCCTGAAAAACCAGGAAGTGTCTGATGAAAATATTTATACTAATTCCACTGAGACTAGCGTACTATACAGGTTTCTATTTTTTAAAACATTTGATTTGTTTATACGTCTCTTAGAAACTGCGTTTTGTGAAAAACTCACTTTGAAGCTATTTCAATGAAAACTATACTGAAGCATATAACTTGATTTCCCGAAAAACCAAAACATTTCTGTTAAAAATATTTTGCATATTTAGACTCAGAGTAGAGTACTATATAGGATTAAACAGTTTTAAACATTCCCTGTCTTTCTACTTCTCTGAGAAAAAGAGAGATGTGAAAATCCCAGTATTCATCTGTTTTAATTAAAATTATAATGGAGGATATGTCTTGATTTCCTGAAAACCCATAATGTGTCTGATCAAAATATTAATACTAGTTATACTCAGACAAGTGTTCTATACAGGTTTATGCAGGTTAAAGCTATTGATTTGTTTATATGTCTCTGAGAAAAAGCGTTTTGTGAAAACTGGGTTTCCAACTGTTTTAATGAAACATATACAGAATCATATCTCTTGATTTCCTGAAAAACCAAGTAGTGTCTGGTGAAAATATTTTGACTAATTATACTCAGAGCTGTGTACTAAACAGGATTATGCAGTTTAAAACATTCCATTTGTTTATAGCTCTCCGAGAAACAGCGACATGCGAAAATTACAGTATTCAGCTGTTTTAATGAAAACTGTACTGGAGCATATGTCTTGATTTCCTGAAAAACCATAAAGTGTCTGATGAAAATATTTAGACTAATTCCACTCAGACTGTCGGAGTTCGGCGGGGTTACGGCGCTTCAGTGTGGTCCGCCGCGACGTAGGTCTCCGTAGGCGCCCGCCGGGAATGCGGAAGCATCGGTGCGGACCGTCGTGACGTCAGACGTAGCCGTGTCATCTATGACGCGGAGGGGGAACTTCTCTATATAACTAAGCGTCTCAGTCTAGTCGACGCTTGGTTATTCACAGCTCCTTGCTGTTATCATTGCAAGCTGTCTCTACAAATTTGTTTCCTGCCTATATCTGACCCTCTGGCTATCCACCTGACAATTCCAAGTACTCCGCCTGCATTTGACCCTTTGGCTATCTTCCTGACCATCCATTCGGAAGCTATCAGCTCTGACCTTTGGCTTCCCTTCTGACTAGTCTTCTGGCTGTCCGTCTACCTTCTCCTTCCTGTTCCTTTTTGAGCCTGTGACTCAGGGGGGTCCTCAGTTTCCTGTCTGGGGCTCTCCCTCTGTCTGGGTTCTTAGTTTGGGCTCCTCCTGCTATTGGGTTCCTACTCTGCCTGAGTCCTTTCCCTCATCTGTCAACTCTCTGACTATCTGGCTTTCTGCTAGTTCTTTGTGGGGTAATTGTTTCCCATAGAGTACGGTTCAGCAAGCGTACATACCAAACCCTTTTTCCTCTTTGTACCTACAACAGTTCTCCGACAGAATAACCAAGCCAGATGATGGAACCCGCAGGGCTGGTTGATGCCCTATCGGCCTTGAGCAAACAGATCACCACTCTCACGGACACTGTACAGGACCTACAGGCTAACCAAGCTACACTACAGCGCCGCCTGCAGGACTTGCAGACCGCTACGGGACACGGCACTTCCACTTTGTCCTCAGGTACAACCCAACCTGTCATAACATCATATATGTATGCAGGGGCTCCTGAACCCCGTGTGCTCTTGCCGGAGAAGTTCTCCGTGGACAGAGAGGCCTATCTGGATTTCATCACTTCCTGTGAACTGCTATTTTCCGTAAATCCCAGGTCCTATGCTACAGACTTTGTCAAAGTACGGACCACTATCTCCCTCCTTTCCGGTGAACCCCGGGCCTGGGCTCTCCACCTGCTCCGGGATGAGAGTCCTGTAGTCCGGTCCTGGGCTTCATTCCGTAGGTCTTTGGATTCGCTATATGAAGACCCCCTGCGTTCTTCCTCAGCTCAAAGTGCCATTAGAGCTCTTACCCAGGGCAGACGTCCAGTAGAGGACTACGTGGCGGAATTCCGTCGTCTCTCTATTGAGACCCAGTGGAATGAGCCTGCTCTGTTAGACCAGTTCCGTCTTGGTCTGTCCGAAAATCTCTAAGACGAACTGGCTCGTATTGGCGTACCTCCCTATTTGGAAGATTTGATTCTCCTGGTTATTCAGCTCGACCGTCGCTTCCGAGAGCGTCGTCGGGAGAGGCAGGTCCCCTTGGCGTCTTCCTTCCGTGCCGTTCCCTCCACTACTTCCGACGTCCCTGTTGTTCTGCCGTCGGGTCCTTCGGAGGAGCCTATGCAGATAGGCCTGGTCCGTGGTCCTCTTACTGATGCGGAACGTATGCACCGTCGACGGCTCAACCTCTGTCTGTACTGCGGTAAGGGAGGTCACATGCTCCGAACCTGTCCTAACAAGCCCCGTTCCACTAAAGGTAAATCAGATATACCGTTCCCGTCATCTCTTGTCTCCACTGCTTCTGTTTCTTATCTGTCTTTTTTCGTCTCTTTACACTGGGGTTCTCAGCACAGTAACCTCACCGCCATCCTCGATTCTGGAGCCTGTGGATGTTTTCTGGATCAGCAGACAGCTGACCGTTTGGGCGTCCCCACACGGCTGAGGCAGACGCCCAGGCATCTACAGATGGACGGAGGACTCCGGCCCTGCGTGGAATACCGCGACCTCAATAAAATAACCATAAAAAAACGGTACCCACTTCCATTAATCCGTGAGATGCTGGAGCGCCTTTCCTCCGCTACTGTATTCACCAAAATTGATTTAAGGGGGGCCTACAACTTGGTGAGGGTACGTCCTGGAGATGAATGGAAGACGGCATTCCGTACCCGGTATGGTCATTTCGAATACCTGGTCATGCCATTTGGCCTCTGCAATGCCCCGGCTACCTTCCAACACTTCATTAACGATGTTTTTAAGGACCTGTTGGATGTTTTTGTTATTATCTATCTGGATGATATCCTGATTTACTCTTCAACCCTTAAAGAACACAGGGAACATGTCAAGACACGCTTGCGGGAGCATCGCCTTTTTGCTAAGCTAGAAAAATGCCTCTTCGAGGTCCCGGAGGTGTCTTTTCTTGGTTTCTTTGTGTCTCCAGGTTGTGTCACCATGGACCCTCAAAAAGTGGCAGCCATTGTACAGTGGCCAATTCCCGACTCAAAGAAGGCAGTGCAGAGGTTCGTGGGGTTTTCCAACTTCTACAGAAGATTTATCAGAGGGTTCTCATGAATTATAGCACCCATCACGGCCCTTACTAAGCTTAATATACGTTTCCAGTGGACCAAGGCCGCACAGAAGGCTTTCGACCGATTGAAACACATGTTCACACAGGCTCCCATTCTCCGTCATCCCGATGTGCAGAGACCATTTATAGTTGAGGTGGATGCGTCTGACACTGCTGTGGGGGCTATTTTGTCCCAACGTTCTGGTCCCAAAGACCTTTTACACCCTGTAGCCTTCTATTCTCAGAAGCTTACCCCAGCCGAGCATAACTATGACGTCAGCAACAAGGAACTGTTGGCTATTAAGTGTGCATTAGAGGAATGGCGACATCTCTTAGAAGGGGCCTTACAATCCCATAACAGTGTTCACCGACCACCGGAACCTCGAGTATCTGAGATCTGCCAGTCGGCTTTGTTCTTGACAGGCTAGGTGGGCCTTGTTCTTTTCCCGGTTTTCCTTGCATATCACCTACCGGGCAGGCTCAAAGAATGGTAAGGCTGATGCCTTATCACGGATCTACCCAGAGGTCCCTTCACAGCATCAATCATCGCCTGACACCGTGCTACACCCCAGTCATTTTCTGCTACTTACAGATAGCCTTCTGGACCGCATTCGCCAAAACATTGTTGATAGTCCGAACCAGGAGGGATCTGAAGATCTGACCCTATCTGGGGGCCTGCTTTTCCGGCACCAACAAGTCTTCATGCCCAGACCCTTTCGCCAGGAGGTCCTACAGCTTTTTCACGATCACCCTACAGCAGGACACGGAGGGTATGCCAAGACCATCGACAACATACACCGTTATTTCTGGTGGCCCAGTCTGGGGGGAGACGTCCTTAACTATGTATCCACCTGTGATACTTGTGCTACGATGAAAGACAGTCACAGCAAACCATCAGGACTACTACATCCCTTACCGGTCCCAGCAGGCCCATGGCAGGATGTCACACTGGACTTTATTTCAGATCTACCCCCGTCCAACCAACAGAACACCATACTGGTTGTGGTGGAACGTTTGGTGTAGTTTCCTTCCCTTGGCAGAGTTTGCATATAACCATCAAAGACACCGTTCCATCCGTTCTTCACCGTTTCATGCCCTCTATGGCTTCCATCCAAGGGCTATCCCCGGGTTGCCCCCGGACCCCGCTGTCCCCGATTCAGCTCTCCATGTGCAACAATTGCAAGTCTGTCAGACCTTACTGTCCAACATACTAACGGTGGCACAAGCTTCCAACAAACGGCAGGCTGATGCTCATTGAGTGCCGAGCCCTATCTAATCAGTGGGTGACAAGGTCTGGTTATCCTCTTCCCATCTACGGCTGTCTTGCCCAACTCGGAAACTGGGTCCCCGGTTTCTTGGTCCATTTGTTGTTACCCGGATCATCAATCCTGTGGCTGTCCGGCTCGCTTTACCCGCCTCGGTAAGGGTACACCCTACCTTTCATGTGTCTCAACTAAAACCATGGAGGCCCAGCCCATTTCCGGGACGTTGCCCAGTCCGGTCCACGCCTGTGTCTGTTCGGGGGCAGGACGAATATGAAGTACAGAAAATCCTGGACTCCCGCTTCCGAAGAGGTAAAATCGAGTACCTGATACATTGGTCAGGTTATGGCCCGGAGGATAGATCCTGGGAACCATTGGAGAATGTACACGCTCCTGCTCTGTTGCGTTCCTTTCATCGGACTCATCCGTCATGGCCTCGTCCCCCTTGCGTCCGGAGGCCGCTCATTGGGGGTGGGCTATGTCGGCGTTCGGCAGGGTTGCGGCGCTTCAGTGCGGGCCGCCGCGACGTAGGTCTCCGTCGGCGCCTGCCGGGAATGCGGAAGCATCGGAGCGGGCCGTCGTGACGTCAGACGTTGCCGCGTCATCCGTGACGCGGAGGGGGAACTCCTCTATATAACCAAGCGTCTCAGTCTAGTCGACGCTTGGTTATTCACAGCTCCTTGCTGTTATCATTGCAAGCTGTCTCTAAAAATTTATTTCCAGCCTATATCTGACCCTCTGGCTATTCACCTGACAATACCAAGTACTCCGCCTGCATTTGACCCTTTGGCTATCTTCCTGACCATCCATTCGGAAGCTATCAGCTCTGACCTTTGGCTTACCTCCTGACTAGTCTTCTGGCTGTCCGTCCACCTTCTCCTTCCTGTTCCTTTTTGAGCCTGTGACTCAGGGTGGTTCTCAGTTTTCTGTCTGGGGCTCTCCCTCTGTCTGGATTCTTAGTTTGGGCTCCTCCTGCTATTGGGTTCCTACTCTGCCTGAGCCTTTCCCTCATCTGTCAACTCTCTGACTATCTGGCTTTCTGCTAGTTCTTTGTGGGGTAATTGTTTCCCATAGAGTACGGTTCAGCAAGGGTACATACCAAACTCTTTTTTATCTTTGTACATACAACAGTTCTCCGACACAAACTGGCGTACTATAGAGGTTTCTACAGTTTAAAATATTTGATTTATTTATGCGCCTCTGAGAAACTGCGTTTTGTGAAAAACTCACTTTGATGCTATTTCAATGAAAACTATACTGGAGCATATATCTTGATATCCTGAAAAAACAAAACATTTCTGTTAAAAATATTTTGAATATTTAGACTCAGAGTAGAGTACTATATAGGATTAAACAGTTTTAAACTTTCCATGTGTTTATACCTCTCTGCGAAACAGAGAGATGTGAAAATCCCAGTACTCAGCTGTTTTACTGAAAATTATAATGGAGGATATGTCTTGATTTCCTGAAAACCCATAATGTGTCTGATCAAAATATTTAGACTAGTTATACACAGACTAGTGTTCTATACAGGTTTCTGCAGGTTAAAGATATTGATTTGTTTATATGTCACTGAGAAACAGTGTTTTGTGAAAAACTGCGTTTCCAACTGTTTTAATGAAAGAAATATAGAATCATATGTCTTGATTTCCTGAAAAACCAAGTAATGTCTGGTAAAAATATTTTGACTAATTATACTCAGAGCTGTGTACTAAACAGGATTATGCCGTTTAAAACTTTCCATTTGTTTATAGCTCTCCCAGAAACAGCGACATGCGAAAATTACAGTATCCAGCTGTTTTAATGAAAACTGTACTGGAGCATATGTCTTGATTTCCTGAAAAACCGTAAAGTGTCTGATGAAAATATTTAGACTAATTCCACTCAGACTAGCGTACTATACAGGTTGCTACAGTTTAAAACATTTGATTTGTTTATACGTCTCTGAGAAACTGCGTTTTGTGAAAAACTCACTTTGAAGCTATTTCAATGAAAACTATACTGGAGGATATATCTTGATTTCCCGAAAAACCAAAACATTTCTATTAAAAATATTTTGCATAATTAGTCTCAAAGTAGAGTACTATATAGGATTAAACAGTTTTAAGCATTCCATGTCTTTATACCTTTCTGAGAAACAGAGAGATGTGAAAATCCCAGTATTCAGCTGTTTTAATGAAAATTATAATGTAGCATATGTCTTGATATCCTGAAAAACCATAATGTGTCTGATCAAAATATTTAGACTAGTTATACTCAGACTAGTGTTCTATGCAGGTTTCTACAGTTTAAAAGATTTGATATGTTTATATGTCTCTGAGAAACAGCTTTTTGTGAAAAACTGCTTTTCCAACTGTTTTAATGAGATATTTATAGAATCATATCTCTTGATTTCATGAAAAACGAAGTAGTGTCTGGTGAAAATATTTTGACTAATTATACACACAGCTGTGTACTAAACAGCATTATGCAGTTTAAATCATTCCATTTGTTTATAGCTCTCCGAGAAACAGCGACATGCGAAAATTACAGTATTCATCTGTGTTAATATAAACTGTACTGGAGCATATGTGTTGACTTCCTGAAAAACCATAAAGTGTCTGATGAAAATATTTAGATTAATTCCACTCAGACTGGTGTACTATAGAGTTTTCTACAGTTTAAAAAATTTGATATGTTTATATGTCTCTGAGAAACAGCTTTTTGTGAAAAACTGCTTTTCCAGCTCTTTTAATGAGATACTTATAGAATCATAACTCTTGATTTCCTGAAAAACCAAGTATTGTCTGGTGAAAATATTTTGACTAATTATACTCAGAGCTGTGTACTAAACAGGATTATGCAGTCTAAAAAATTCCATTTGTTTATAGATCTCCGAGAAACAGCCACATACGAAAATTACAGTATTCAGCTGTTTTAATGAAAAATGTACTGGAGCATATGTCTTGATTTACTGAAAAACCATAAAGTGTCTGACGAAAATATTTAGATTAATTCCACTCAGACTGGTGTACTATAGAGGTTTCTACAGTTTAAAAGATTTGATTTGTTTATACGCCTCTGAGAAACTGCGTTTTGTGAAAAACTCACTTTGAAGCTATTTCAATGAAAACTATACCGGAGCATATAACTTGATTTCCCGAAAAACAAAAACATTTCTTTTAAAAATATTTTGCATATTTAGACTCAGAGTAGAGTACTATACAGGATTAAACAGTTTTAAACATTCCATGTCTTTATACCTCTCTGAGAAACAGAGAGATGTGAAAATCCCAGTATTCAGCTGTTTTAATGAAAATTATAATGGAGGATATGTCTTGATTTCCTGAAAACCCATAATGTGTCTGATCAAAATATTTAGACTACTTATACACAGTCTAGTGTTCTATACAGGTTTATGCAGGTTAAAGCTATTGATTTGTTTATATGTCTCTGAGAATCAGCGTTTTGTGAAAACTGCGTTTCAAACTGTTTTAATGAAACATATACAGAATCATATCTCTTGATTTCCTGAAAAACCAAGTAGTGTCTGGTGAAAATATTTTGACTAATTATACTCAGAGCTGTGTACTAAATAGGATTATGCAGTTTAAAACATTCCATTTGTTTATAGCTCTCCGAGAAACAGCGACATGTGAAAATTAAAGTATTCAGCTTTTTTAATGAAAACTGTACTGGAGCATATGTCTTGATTTCCTGAAAAACCATAAAGTGTCTGATGAAAATATTTAGACTAATTCCACTCAGACTAGCGTACTATACAGGTTTCTACAGTTTAAAACATTTGATTTGTTTATACGACTCTGAGAAACTGCTTTTTGTGAAAAACTCACTTTGAAGCTATTTCATTGAAAACTATACTGGAGCATATAACTTGATTTCCCGAAAAACCAAAACATTTCTGTTTAAAATATTTTGCATATTTAGACTCAGAGTAGAGTGCTATATAGGATTAAACAGTTTTAAACATTCCATGTCTTTATACCTCTCTGAGAAACAGAAAGATGTGAAAATTCCAGTATTCAGCTGTTTTAATGAAAATTATAGTGGAGGATATGTCTTGATTTCCTGAAAACCCATAAATTGTCTTATCAAAATATTTAGACTAGTTACACTGAGACTAGTGTTTTATACAGATTTATGCAGGTTAAAGCTATTGATTTGTTTATATGTCTCTGAGAAACAGCGTTTTGTGAAAAACTGCGTTTCCAACTGTTTTAATGAGATATTTGTAGAATCATATCTCTTGATTTCCTGAAAAACCAAGTAGTGTCTGGTGAAAATATTTTGACAAATTATACTCACAGCTGTGTACTAAACAGAATTATGCAGTTTAAAACATACCATTTGTTTATAGCTCTCCGAGAAACAGCGACATACGAAAATTACAGTATTCAGCTGTTTTAATGAAAACTCTTCTGCAGCATATGTCTTGATTTCCTGAAAAACCAGGAAGTGTCTGATGAAAATATTTATACTAATTCCACTGAGACTAGCGTACTATACAGGTTTCTATTTTTTAAAACATTTGATTTGTTTATACGTCTCTTAGAAACTGCGTTTTGTGAAAAACTCACTTTGAAGCTATTTCAATGAAAACTATACCGGAGCATATAACTTGATTTCCCGAAAAACAAAAACATTTCTTTTAAAAATATTTTGCATATTTAGACTCAGAGTAGAGTACTATACAGGATTAAACAGTTTTAAACATTCCATGTCTTTATACCTCTCTGAGAAACAGAGAGATGTGAAAATCCCAGTATTCAACTGTTTTAATGAAAATTATAATGGAGCATATGTCTTGATTTACTGAAAAACCATAATGTGTCTGATCAAAATATTTAGACTAGTTATACTCAGACTACTGTTCTATACAGGTTTATGCAGCATAAAGCTATTGATCTGTTTATATGTCTCTGAGAAACAGCGTTTTGTGAAAAACTGAGTTTCCAATTGTTTTAATGAAACATATACAGAATCATATGTCTTGATTTCCTGAAAAACTAAGTAGTGTCTGGTGAAAATATTTTGACTAATTATACTCAGAACTGTGTACTAAATAGGATTATGCAGTTTAAAACATTCCATTTGTTTATAGCTCACCGAAAAACAGCGACATGGGAAAATCCCAGTATTCAGCTGTTTTAATGAAAATTATAATGGAGCATATGTCTTGATTTCCGGAAAATCATAATGTGTCTGATGAAAATATTAAGACTAGTTATACTCAGACTAGTGTTCTATACAGGTTTATGCAGGTTAAAGCTATTGGTTTGTTTATATGTCTCTAAGAAACAGCGTTTAGTGAAAAACTGTGTTTCCAACTGTTTAAATGAAAGATATACAGAATCATATCTCTTGATTTCCTGAAAAACAAAGTAGTGTCAGGTCAAAATATTTTGACTAATTATACTCAGAGCTGTGTACTAAACAGGATTATGCAGTTTAAAACATTCCATTTGTTTATAGCTCTCCGAGAAACAGCGACATGCGAAAATTTCAGTATTCAGCTGTTTTAATGAAAACTGTACTAGAGCATATGTCTTGATATCCTGAAAAACCATAAAGTGTCTGATGAAAATATTTAGACTAATTCCACTCAGACTGGCGTACTATAGAGGTTTCTACTGTTTAAAACATTTGATTAGTTTATACGACTCTGAGAAACTGCGTTTTGTGAAAAACTCACTTTGAAGCTATTTCAATGAAAACTATACTGGAGCATATAACTTGATTTCCCGAAAAACAAAAACATTTCTGTTAAAAATATTTTGCATATTTAGACTCAGAGTAGAGTACTATATAGGATTAAACAGTTTTAAACATTCCATGTCTTTATACCTCTCTGAGAAAGAGAGATTTGAAAATCCCAGTGTTCAGCTGTTTTAATGAAAATTATAATGGATCATATGTCTTGATTTACTGAAAAACCATAATGTGTCTGATGAAAATATTAAGACTAGTTATACTCAGACTAGTGTTCTATACAGGTTTATGCAGGTTAAAGCTATTGATTTGTTTATATGTCTCTGATAAACAGCGTTTTGTGAAAAACTGCATTTCCAACTGCTTTAATGAAACATATTCAGAATAATGTCTTGATTTACTGAAAAACCAAGTAGTGTTAGGTCAAAATATTTTGACTAGTTATACTCAGAGCTGTGTACTAAACAGGATTATGTATTTTAAAACATTCCATTTGTTTATAGCTCTCCGAGAAACAGTGACATGCGAAAATTACAGTATTCAGCTTGTTTAAAGAAAAATGTACTGGTGCATATGTCTTCATTTCCTGATAACCCATAATGTGTCTGAACAAAATATTTAGACTAGTTATACTCAGACTAGTGTTCTATACAGGTCTATGCAGGTTAAAGCTATTGATTTGTTTATATGTCTCTGAGAAACAGTGTTTTGTGAAAAACTGTGTTTCCAACTGTTTAAATGAGAGATGTACAGAATCATATCTCTTGATTTCCTGAAAAACAAAGTAGTGTCAGGTCAAAATATTTTGACTAATTATACTCAGAGCTGTGTACTAAACAGGATTATGCAGTTTAAAACATTCCATTTGTTTATAGCTCTCCGAGAAACAGCGACATGCGAAAATTTCAGTATTCAGGTGTTTTAATGAAAACTGTACTAGAGCATATGTCTTGATTTCCTGAAAAACCATAAAGTGTCTGATGAAAATATTTAGACTAATTCCACTCAGACTGGCGTACTATAGAGGTTTCTACTTTTTAAAACTTTGATTTGTTTATACGACTCTGAGAAACTGCGTTTTGTGAAAAACTCACTTTGAAGCTATTTCAATGAAAACTATACTGGAGCATATAACTTGATTTCCCGAAAAACCAAAACATTTCTGTTAAAAATATTTTGCATATTTAGACTCAGAGTAGAGTACTATGTAGGATTAAACAGTTTTAAACATTCCATGTCTTTATACCTCTCTGAGAAACAGAGAGATGTGAAAATCCCAGTATTCAGCTGTTTTAATGAAAATTATAATGGATCATATGTCTTGATTTACTGAAAAACTATAATGTATCTGATGAAAATATTAAGACTAGTTATACTCAAACTAGTGTTCTATACAGGTTTATGCAGGTTAAAGCTATAGATTTGTTTATATGTATCTGATAAACAGCGTTTTGTGAAAATCTGCGTTTCCAACTGCTTTAATGAAACATATACAGAATAATATGTCTTGTTTTACTGAAAAACCAAGTATTGTCAGGTCAAAATATTTTGACTAATTATTCTCAGAGCTGTGTACTAAACAGGATTATGCATTTTAAAACATTCCATTTGTTTATAGCTCTCCGAGAAACAGCGACATGCGAAAATTTCAGTATTCAGGTGTTTTAATGAAAACTGTACTAGAGCATATGTCTTGATTTCCTGAAAAACCATAAAGTGTCTGATGAAAATATTTAGACTAATTCCACTCAGACTGGCGTACTATAGAGGTTTCTACTTTTTAAAACTTTGATTTGTTTATACGACTCTGAGAAACTGCGTTTTGTGAAAAACTCACTTTGAAGCTATTTCAATGAAAACTATACTGGAGCATATAACTTGATTTCCCGAAAAACCAAAACATTTCTGTTAAAAATATTTTGCATATTTAGACTCAGAGTAGAGTACTATGTAGGATTAAACAGTTTTAAACATTCCATGTCTTTATACCTCTCTGAGAAACAGAGAGATGTGAAAATCCCAGTATTCAGCTGTTTTAATGAAAATTATAATGGATCATATGTCTTGATTTACTGAAAAACTATAATGTATCTGATGAAAATATTAAGACTAGTTATACTCAAACTAGTGTTCTATACAGGTTTATGCAGGTTAAAGCTATAGATTTGTTTATATGTATCTGATAAACAGCGTTTTGTGAAAATCTGCGTTTCCAACTGCTTTAATGAAACATATACAGAATAATATGTCTTGTTTTACTGAAAAACCAAGTATTGTCAGGTCAAAATATTTTGACTAATTATTCTCAGAGCTGTGTACTAAACAGGATTATGCATTTTAAAACATTCCATTTGTTTATAGCTCTCCGAGAAACAGTGACATGCGAAAATTACAGTATTCAGGTTGTTTAAAGAAAAATGTACTGGTGCATATGTCTTCATTTCCTTAAACCCATAATGTGTCTGAACAAAATCTTTTGATTTCCTGAAAAACCAAGTAGTGTCAGGTTAAAATATTTTGACTAATTATACTCAGAACTGTGTACTAAACAGGATTATGCCGTTTAAAACATTACATTTGTTTATAGCTCACCGTGAAACAGCGACATGCGAAAATTACAGTATTCAGTTGATTTAATGAAAACTGTACTGGAGCTTATGTCTTGATTTCCTGAAAAACCATAAAGTGTCTGATGAAAATATTTAGACTAATTCCACTCAGACTAGCGTACTATACAGGTTTCTACAGTTTAAAACATTTGATTTGTTTATACGTCTCTGAGAAACTGCATTTTTTGAAAAACTCACTTTGAAGGTATTTCAATGAAATCTATACCGGAGCATATAACTTGATTTCCCAATGAACAAAAACATTTGTTTTAAAAATATTTTGCATATTTAGACTCAGAGTAGAGTACTATAAAGGATTAAACAGTTTTAAACATTCCATGTCTTTATACCTCTCTGAGAAACAGAGAGATGTGAAAATTCCAGTATTCAGCTCTTTTAATGAAAATTATAGTGGAGGATATGTCTTGATTTCCTGAAAACCCATAAAGTGTCTGATCTAAATATTTAGACTAGTTATACTCAGACTAGTGTTCTATACAGGTTTATGCAGGTTAAAGCTATTGATTTGTTTATATGTCTCTGAGAAACATCGTTTTGTGAAAAACTGCGTTTCCAACTGTTTTAATGAGATATTTGTAGAATCATATCTCTTGATTTCCTGAAAAACCAAGTAGTGTCTGGTGAAAATATTTTGACTAATTATACTCACAGCTGTGTACTAAACAGAATTATGCAGTTTAAAACATTCCATTTGTTTATAGCTCACAGAGAAACAGCGACATGCGAAAATTACAGTTTTCAGCTGTTTTAATGTAAACTGTTCTGGACCATATGTCTTGTTTTCATGAAAAACCATAAAGTGTCTGATGAAAATATTTAGACTAATTCCACTCAGACTAGCGTACTATAGAGGTTTCTACAGTTTAAAAGATTTCATATGTTTATATGTCTATGAGAAACAGCTTTTTGTGAAAAACTGCTTTTCCAACTGTTTTAATGAGATATTTGTAGAATCATATCTCTTGATTTCCTGAAAAACCAAGTAGTGTCTGGTGAAAATATTTTGACTAATTATACTCAGAGCTGTGTACTAAACAGGATTATGCAGTTTAAAATATACCATTTGTTTGTAGCTCTCCGAGAAACTGCGACATGCGAAAATTACAGTATTCTGCTGTTTTAATTAAAACAGTACTGGAGCATATGTCTTGATTTCCTGAAAAATCATAACGTGTCTGATAAAAATATTTAGACTAATTCCACTCAGACTGGCGTACTATAGAGGTTTCTACAGTTTAAAAGATTTGATTTGTTTATACGCCTCTGAGAAACTGCGTTTTGTGAAAAACTCACTTTGAAGCTATTTCAATGAAAACTATACTGGAGCATATAACTTGATTTCCCGAAAAACCAAAACATTTCTGTTAAAAATATTTTGCATATTTAGACTCAGAGTACTATATAGGATTAAACAGTTTTAAACATTACATGTCTTTATACCTCTCTGAGATACAGAGAGATGTGAAAATTCCAGTATTCAGCTGTTTTAATAAAAATTATAATGGAGGATATGTCTTGATTTGATGAAAACCCATTAAGTGTCTGATCAAAATATTTAGACTTGTTATACTCAGACTAGAGTTCTATACAGGTTTATGCAGGTTAAAGCTATTGATTTGTTTATATGTCTCTGAAAAACAGCGTTTTGTGAAAAACGCCGTTTCCAACTGTTTTAATGAAAGATATACAGAATCATATCTCTTGATTTCCAGAAAAACCAAGTAGTGTCTGGTGAAAATGTTTTGACTAATTTTAGTCAGAGCTGTGTACTAAACAGGATTGTGCAGTTTAAAACATTTCATTTGTGTTTAGCTAACCGAGAAACAGCGACATGCGAAAATTACAGTATTCAGCTGTTTTAATGTAAACTGTACTGGAGCATATGTCTTGATTTCCTGAAAAACCATAAAGTGTCTGGTGAAAATATTTAGACTAATTCCATTCAGACTAGCGTACTATAGAGGTTTCTACAGTTTAAAAGATTTGATATGTTTATATGTCTCTGAGAAACAGTGTTTTGTGAAAAACTGCTTTTCCAACTATTTTAATGAGATATTTATAGTATCATATCTCTTGATTTCCTGAAAAACCAAGTAGTGTGTGGTGAAAATATTTTGACTAATTATACTCAGAGCTGTGTACTAAACAGGATTATGCAGTTTAAAACATTCCATTTGTTTATAGCTCTCCTAGAAACAGCGACATGCGAAAATTACAGTATTCAGCTGTTTTAATGAAAACTGTTCTGTAGCATATGTCTTGATTTCCTGAAAAACCATGAAGTGTCTGATGAAAATATTTAGATTAATTCCACTCAGACTAGAGTACTATACAGGTTTCTACAGTTTAAAACATTTGATTTGTTTATACGTCTCTGGAAACTGCGTTTTGTGAAAAACTCACTTTGAAGCTATTTCAATGAAAACTATACTGGAGCATATAAATTGATTTCCCGAAAAACCAAAACATTTCTGTTACAAATATTTTGCATATTTAGACTCAGAGTAGAGTACTATATAGGATAAAACAGTTTTAAACATTCCATGTCTTTATACCTCTCTGAGAAACAGAAAGATGCGAAAATCCCAGTATTCAGCTGTTTTAATGAAAACAGGACTGGAGCATATGTCTTCATTTCCTGAAAACCCATAATGTGTCTGATTAAAATATTTAGATTAGTTATACTCAGACTAGTGTTCTTATACATGTTTCTGCAGGTTAAAGCTATTGATTTGTTTATATGTCTCTGAGAAACAGCGTTTTGTGAAAAACTGACTTTCCAACTGTTTTAATGAAACATATACAAAATCATATCTTTTGATTTCCTGAAAAACCAAGTAGTGTCAGGTCAAAATATTTTGACTTATTATACTCAGAGCTGTGTACTAAACAGGATTATGCCATTTAAAACATTCCATTTGTTTATAGCTCACCGTGAAACAGCGACATGCGAAAATTACAGTATTCAGCTGTTTTAATGAAAACTGTACTGGAGCATATGTGTTGATTTCCTGAAAAACCATAAAGTGTCTGATGAAAATATTTAGACTAATTCCACTCAGACTAGTGTACTATACAGGTTTCAACAATTTAAAACATTTGATGTGTTTATACGTCTCTTAGAAACAGAGTTTTGTGAAAAACTCACTTTGATTCTATTTCAATGAAAACTATACTGCAGCATATAATTTGACTTCCTCAAAAACCAAAACATTTCTGTCAAAAATACTTTGCATATTTAGACTCAGAGTAGAGTACTATATAGGATTATACAGTTTTAAACATTCCATGTGTTGATACCTCTCTGAGAAACAGAGAGATGTGAAAAACCCAGTATTCAGCTGCTTTAATGAAAATTATAAAGGAGGTTATGTCTTGATTTCCTGAAAACCGATAATGTGTGTGATGAAAAGATTTAGACTAGTTATCCTCAGACTAGTGTTCTTTACAGGTTTATGCAGTTTAAATCTACTGATTTATTTATATGTCTCTGAGAAACAGCGTTTTGTAGAAAACTACATTTCCACTGTTTTAATGAAAGATATACAGAATCATATCTCTTGATTTCCTTAAAAACCAAGTAGTGTCTGGTGAAAATATTTTGACTAATTATACTCAAAGCTGTGTACTAAACAGGATTATGCAGTTTAAAACATACCATTTGTTTATAGCTCACCGAGAAACAGCAACATGTGAAAATCCCAGTATTCAGCTGTTTTAATGAAAATTATAATGGAGCATATGTCTTGATTTCCTGAAAACCCATAATGTGTCTCATGAAAATATTTAGACTAGTTATACTCAGACTATTGTTCTATACAGGTTTATGCAGGTTAAAGCTATTGGTTTGTTTATATGTCTCTGAGAAACAGCGTTTTGTGAAAAACTGTGTTTCCAACTGTTTAAATGAAAGATATACTGAATCATATCTCTTGATTTAATGAAAAACCAAGTAGTGTCAGATCAAAATATTTTGACTAATTATACTCAGAGCTGTGTACTAAACAGGATTATGCAGTTTAAAACATTCCATTTGTTTATAGCTCTCCGAGAAACAGTGACATGCGAAAATTACAGTATTCAGCTGTTTTAATGAAAACTGTACTGGAGCATATGTCTTCATTTCCTGAAAACCCATAATGTGTCTGATCAAAATATTTAGACTAGTTATACTCAGACTAGTGTTCTTATACATGTTTCTGCAAGTTAAAGCTATTGATTTGTTTATATGTCTCTGAGAAACAGCGTTTTGTGAAAAACTGACTTTCCAACTGTTTTAATGAAACATATACAAAATCATATCTTTTGATTTCCTGAAAAACCAAGTAGTGTCAGGTCAAAATATTTTGACTTATTATACTCAGAGCTGTGTACTAAACAGGATTATGCCGTTTAAAACATACCATTTTTTTATAGCTCACCGTGAAACAGCGACATGCGAAAATTACAGTATTCAGCTGTTTTAATGAAAACTGTACTGGAGCATATGTGTTGATTTCCTGAAAAACCATAAAGTGTCTGATGAAAATATTTAGACTAATTCCACTCAGACTAGTGTACTATACAGGTTTCAACAATTTAAAACATTTGATGTGTTTATACGTCTCTTAGAAACAGAGTTTTGTGAAAAACTCACTTTGATTCTATTTCAATGAAAACTATACTGCAGCATATAATTTGACTTCCTCAAAAAAAAAACATTTCTGTCAAAAATACTTTGCATATTTAGACTCAGAGTAGAGTACTATATAGGATTATACAGTTTTAAACATTCCATGTGTTGATACCTCTCTGAGAAACAGAGAGATGTGAAAAACCCAGTATTCAGCTGCTTTAATGAAAATTATAAAGGAGGATATGTCTTGATTTCCTGAAAACCGATAATGTGTGTGATGAAAAGATTTAGACTAGTTATCCTCAGACTAGTGTTCTTTACAGGTTTATGCAGTTTAAATCTACTGATTTATTTATATGTCTCTGAGAAACAGCGTTTTGTAGAAAACTACATTTCCACTGTTTTAATGAAAGATATACAGAATCATATTTCTTGATTTCCTTAAAAACCAAGTAGTGTCTGGTGAAAATATTTTGACTAATTATACTCAAAGCTGTGTACTAAACAGGATTATGCAGTTTAAAACATACCATTTGTTTATAGCTCACCGAGAAACAGCAACATGTGAAAATCCCAGTATTCAGCTGTTTTAATGAAAATTATAATGGAGCATATGTCTTGATTTCCTGAAAACCCATAATGTGTCTCATGAAAATATTTAGACTAGTTATACTCAGACTATTGTTCTATACAGGTTTATGCAGGTTAAAGCTATTGGTTTGTTTATATGTCTCTGAGAAACAGCGTTTTGTGAAAAACTGTGTTTCCAACTGTTTAAATGAAAGATATACTGAATCATATCTCTTGATTTAATGAAAAACCAAGTAGTGTCAGATCAAAATATTTTGACTAATTATACTCAGAGCTGTGTACTAAACAGGATTATGCAGTTTAAAACATTCCATTTGTTTATAGCTCTCCGAGAAACAGTGACATGCGAAAATTACAGTATTCAGCTGTTTTAATGAAAACTGTACTGGAGCATATGTCTTCATTTCCTGAAAACCCATAATGTGTCTGATCAAAATATTTAGACTAGTTATACTCAGACTAGTGTTCTTATACATGTTTCTGCAAGTTAAAGCTATTGATTTGTTTATATGTCTCTGAGAAACAGCGTTTTGTGAAAAACTGACTTTCCAACTGTTTTAATGAAACATATACAAAATCATATCTTTTGATTTCCTGAAAAACCAAGTAGTGTCAGGTCAAAATATTTTGACTTATTATACTCAGAGCTGTGTACTAAACAGGATTATGCCGTTTAAAACATTCCATTTGTTTATAGCTCACCGTGAAACAGCGACATGCGAAAATTACAGTATTCAGCTGTTTTAATGAAAACTGTACTGGAGCATATGTGTTGATTTCCTGAAAAACCATAAAGTGTCTGATGAAAATATTTAGACTAATTCCACTCAGACTAGTGTACTATACAGGTTTCAACAATTTAAAACATTTGATGTGTTTATACGTCTCTTAGAAACAGAGTTTTGTGAAAAACTCACTTTGATTCTATTTCAATGAAAACTATACTGCAGCATATAATTTGACTTCCTCAAAAACCAAAACATTTCTGTCAAAAATACTTTGCATATTTAGACTCAGAGTAGAGTACTATATAGGATTATACAGTTTTAAACATTCCATGTGTTGATACCTCTCTGAGAAACAGAGAGATGTGAAAAACCCAGTATTCAGCTGCTTTAATGAAAATTATAAAGGAGGATATGTCTTGATTTCCTGAAAACCGATAATGTGTGTGATGAAAAGATTTAGACTAGTTATCCTCAGACTAGTGTTCTTTACAGGTTTATGCAGTTTAAATCTACTGATTTATTTATATGTCTCTGAGAAACAGCGTTTTGTAGAAAACTACATTTCCACTGTTTTAATGAAAGATATACAGAATCATATCTCTTGATTTCCTTAAAAACCAAGTAGTGTCTGGTGAAAATATTTTGACTAATTATACTCAAAGCTGTGTACTAAACAGGATTATGCAGTTTAAAACATACCATTTGTTTATAGCTCACCGAGAAACAGCAACATGTGAAAATCCCAGTATTCAGCTGTTTTAATGAAAATTATAATGGAGCATATGTCTTGATTTCCTGAAAACCCATAATGTGTCTCATGAAAATATTTAGACTAGTTATACTCAGACTATTGTTCTATACAGGTTTATGCAGGTTAAAGCTATTGGTTTGTTTATATGTCTCTGAGAAACAGCGTTTTGTGAAAAACTGTGTTTCCAACTGTTTAAATGAAAGATATACTGAATCATATCTCTTGATTTAATGAAAAACCAAGTAGTGTCAGATCAAAATATTTTGACTAATTATACTCAGAGCTGTGTACTAAACAGGATTATGCAGTTTAAAACATTCCATTTGTTTATAGCTCTCCGAGAAACAGTGACATGCGAAAATTACAGTATTCAGCTGTTTTAATGAAAACTGTACTGCAGCATATGTCTTCATTTCCTGAAAACCCATAATGTGTCTGATCAAAATATTTAGACTAGTTATACTCAGACTAGTGTTCTTATACATGTTTCTGCATGTTAAAGCTATTGATTTGTTTATATGTCTCTGAGAAACAGCGTTTTGTGAAAAACTGACTTTCCAACTGTTTTAATGAAACATATACAAAATCATATCTTTTGATTTCCTGAAAAACCAAGTAGTGTCAGGTCAAAATATTTGGGCTAATTATACTCAGAGCTGTGTACTAAACAGGATTATGCAGTTTAAAACATTCCATTTGTTTATAGCTCTCCGAGAAACAACGACATGCGAAAATTAAAGTATTCAGCTGTTTTAATGAAAACTGTACTGGAACATATGTCTTGATTTCCTGAAAAACCATAAAGTGTCTCATGAAAATATTTAGACTAATTGCACTCAGACTGGTGTACTATAGAGGTTTCTACAGTTTAAAAGATTTGATTTGTTGTTACGCCTCTGAGAAACTGATTTTTGTAAAACTTCACTTTAAATCTATTTCAATGAAAACTATACTGGAGCATATAACTTGATTTCTTGAAAAACCAAAACATTTCTGTTAAACATATTTTGCATATTTAGACTCAGAGTAGAGTACTATATAGTATTAAACAGTTTTAAACATTCCATGTCTTTATACCTCTCTGAGAAACAGAGAGATGTGAAAATTCCAGTATTCAGCTGTTTTAATGAAAATTATAATGGATCATATGTCTTGATTTACTGAAAAACCATAATGTGTCTGATGAAAATATTTAGACTAGTTATACACAGACTAGTGTTCTATACAGGTTTCTGCAGGTTAAAGATATTGATTTGTTTATATGTCACTGAGAAACAGTGTTTTGTGAAAAACTGCGTTTCCAACTGTTTTAATGAAAGAAATATAGAATCATATGTCTTGATTTCCTGAAAAACCAAGTAATGTCTGGTAAAAATATTTTGACTAATTATACTCAGAGCTGTGTACTAAACAGGATTATGCCGTTTAAAACTTTCCATTTGTTTATAGCTCTCCCAGAAACAGCGACATGCGAAAATTACAGTATCCAGCTGTTTTAATGAAAACTGTACTGGAGCATATGTCTTGATTTCCTGAAAAACCGTAAAGTGTCTGATGAAAATATTTAGACTAATTCCACTCAGACTAGCGTACTATACAGGTTGCTACAGTTTAAAACATTTGATTTGTTTATACGTCTCTGAGAAACTGCGTTTTGTGAAAAACTCACTTTGAAGCTATTTCAATGAAAACTATACTGGAGGATATATCTTGATTTCCCGAAAAACCAAAACATTTCTATTAAAAATATTTTGCATATTTAGACTCAAAGTAGAGTACTATATAGGATTAAACAGTTTTAAGCATTCCATGTCTTTATACCTCTCTGAGAAACAGAGAGATGTGAAAATCCCAGTATTCAGCTGTTTTAATGAAAATTATAATGGATCATATGTCTTGATATCCTGAAAAACCATAATGTGTCTGATCAAAATATTTAGACTAGTTATACTCAGACTAGTGTTCTATGCAGGTTTCTACAGTTTAAAAGATTTGATATGTTTATATGTCTCTGAGAAACAGCTTTTTGTGAAAAACTGCTTTTCCAACTGTTTTAATGAGATATTTATAGAATCATATCTCTTGATTTCATGAAAAACGAAGTAGTGTCTGGTGAAAATATTTTGACTAATTATACACACAGCTGTGTACTAAACAGCATTATGCAGTTTAAATCATTCCATTTGTTTATAGCTCTCCGAGAAACAGCGACATGCGAAAATTACAGTATTCATCTGTGTTAATATAAACTGTACTGGAGCATATGTGTTGACTTCCTGAAAAACCATAAAGTGTCTGATGAAAATATTTAGATTAATTCCACTCAGACTGGTGTACTATAGAGTTTTCTACAGTTTAAAAAATTTGATATGTTTATATGTCTCTGAGAAACAGCTTTTTGTGAAAAACTGCTTTTCCAACTCTTTTAATGAGATACTTATAGAATCATAACTCTTGATTTCCTGAAAAACCAAGTATTGTCTGGTGAAAATATTTTGACTAATTATACTCAGAGCTGTGTACTAAACAGGATTATGCAGTCTAAAAAATTCCATTTGTTTATAGATCTCCGAGAAACAGACACATACGAAAATTACAGTATTCAGCTGTTTTAATGAAAAATGTACTGGAGCATATGTCTTGATTTCCTGAAAAACCATAAAGTGTCTGACGAAAATATTTAGATTAATTCCACTCAGACTGGTGTACTATAGAGGTTTCTACAGTTTAAAAGATTTGATTTGTTTATACGCCTCTGAGAAACTGCGTTTTGTGAAAAACTCACTTTGAAGCTATTTCAATGAAAACTATACCGGAGCATATAACTTGATTTCCCGAAAAACAAAAACATTTCTTTTAAAAATATTTTGCATATTTAGACTCAGAGTAGAGTACTATAAAGTATTAAACAGTTTTAAACATTCCATGTCTTTATACCTCTCTGAGAAACAGAGAGATGTGAAAATCCCAGTATTCAGCTGTTTTAATGAAAATTATAATGGAGGATATGTCTTGATTTCCTGAAAACCCACAATGTGTCTGATCAAAATATTTAGACTACTTATACACAGTCTAGTGTTCTATACAGGTTTATGCAGGTTAAAGCTATTGATTTGTTTATATGTCTCTGAGAATCAGCGTTTTGTGAAAACTGCGTTTCAAACTGTTTTAATGAAACATATACAGAATCATATCTCTTGATTTCCTGAAAAACCAAGTAGTGTCTGGTGAAAATATTTTGACTAATTATACTCAGAGCTGTGTACTAAATAGGATTATGCAGTTTAAAACATTCCATTTGTTTATAGCTCTCCGAGAAACAGCGACATGCGAAAATTAAAGTATTCAGCTGTTTTAATGAAAACTGTACTGGAGCATATGTCTTGATTTCCTGAAAAACCATAAAGTGTCTGATGAAAATATTTAGACTAATTCCACTCAGACTAGCGTACTATACAGGTTTCTACAGTTTAAAACATTTGATTTGTTTATACAACTCTGAGAAACTGCTTTTTGTGAAAAACTCACTTTGAAGCTATTTCATTGAAAACTATACTGGAGCATATAACTTGATTTCCCGAAAAACCAAAACATTTCTGTTTAAAATATTTTGCATATTTAGACTCAGAGTAGAGTGCTATATAGGATTAAACAGTTTTAAACATTCCATGTCTTTATACCTCTCTGAGAAACAGAAAGATGTGAAAATTCCAGTATTCAGCTGTTTTAATGAAAATTATAGTGGAGGATATGTCTTGATTTCCTGAAAACCCATAAATTGTCTTATCAAAATATTTAGACTAGTTACACTGAGACTAGTGTTTTATACAGATTTATGCAGGTTAAAGCTATAGATTTGTTTATATGTCTCTGAGAAACAGCGTTTTGTGAAAAACTGCGTTTCCAACTGTTTTAATGAGATATTTGTAGAATCATATCTCTTGATTTCCTGAAAAACCAAGTAGTGTCTGGTGAAAATATTTTGACAAATTATACTCACAGCTGTGTACTAAACAGAATTATGCAGTTTAAAACATACCATTTGTTTATAGCTCTCCGAGAAACAGCGACATACGAAAATTACAGTATTCAGCTGTTTTAATGAAAACTCTTCTGCAGCATATGTCTTGATTTCCTGAAAAACCAGGAAGTGTCTGATGAAAATATTTATACTAATTCCACTGAGACTAGCGTACTATACAGGTTTCTATTTTTTAAAACATTTGATTTGTTTATACGTCTCTTAGAAACTGCGTTTTGTGAAAAACTCACTTTGAAGCTATTTCAATGAAAACTATACCGGAGCATATAACTTGATTTCCCGAAAAACAAAAACATTTCTTTTAAAAATATTTTGCATATTTAGACTCAGAGTAGAGTACTATACAGGATTAAACAGTTTTAAACATTCCATGTCTTTATACCTCTCTGAGAAACAGAGAGATGTGAAAATCCCAGTATTCAACTGTTTTAATGAAAATTATAATGGAGCATATGTCTTGATTTACTGAAAAACCATAAAGTGTCTGATCAAAATATTTAGACTAGTTATACTCAGACTACTGTTCTATACAGGTTTATGCAGCATAAAGCTATTGATCTGTTTATATGTCTCTGAGAAACAGCGTTTTGTGAAAAACTGCGTTTCCAATTGTTTTAATGAAACATATACAGAATCATATGTCTTGATTTCCTGAAAAACTAAGTAGTGTCTGGTGAAAATATTTTGACTAATTATACTCAGAACTGTGTAATAAATAGGATTATGCAGTTTAAAACATTCCATTTGTTTATAGCTCACCGAAAAACAGCGACATGTGAAAATCCCAGTATTCAGCTGTTTTAATGAAAATTATAATGGAGCATATGTCTTGATTTCCTGAAAACCCATAATGTGTCTGATGAAAATATTAAGACTAGTTATACTCAGACTAGTGTTCTATACAGGTTTATGCAGGTTAAAGCTATTGGTTTGTTTATATGTCTCTGAGAAACAGCGTTTAGTGAAAAACTGTGTTTCCAACTGTTTAAATGAAAGATATACAGAATCATATCTCTTGATTTCCTGAAAAACAAAGTAGTGTCAGGTCAAAATATTTTGACTAATTATACTCAGAGCTGTGTACTAAACAGGATTATGCAGTTTAAAACATTCCATTTGTTTATAGCTCTCCGAGAAACAGTGACATGCGAAAATTACAGTATTCAGCTTGTTTAAAGAAAAATGTACTGGTGCATATGTCTTCATTTCCTGATAACCCATAATGTGTCTGAACAAAATATTTAGACTAGTTATACTCAGACTAGTGTTCTATACAGGTCTATGCAGGTTAAAGCTATTTATTTGTTTATATGTCTCTGAGAAACAGTGTTTTGTGAAAAACTGTGTTTCCAACTGCTTAAATGAGAGATGTACAGAATCATATCTCTTGATTTCCTGAAAAACAAAGTAGTGTCAGGTCAAAATATTTTGACTAATTATACTCAGAGCTGTGTACTAAAAAGGATTATGCAGTTTAAAACATTCCATTTGTTTATAGCTCTCCGAGAAACAGCGACATGCGAAAATTTCAGTATTCAGCTGTTTTAATGAAAACTGTACTAGAGCATATGTCTTGATTTCCTGAAAAACTATAAAGTGTCTGATGAAAATATTTAGACTAATTCCACTCAGACTGGCGTACTATAGAGGTTTCTACTTTTTAAAACTTTGATTTGTTTATACGACTCTGAGAAACTGCGTTTTGTGAAAAACTCACTTTGAAGCTATTTCAATGAAAACTATACTGGAGCATATAACTTGATTTCCCGAAAAACCAAAACATTTCTGTTAAAAATATTTTGCATATTTAGACTCAGAGTAGAGTACTATGTAGGATTAAGCAGTTTTAAACATTCCATGTCTTTATACCTCTCTGAGAAACAGAGAGATGTGAAAATCCCAGTATTCAGCTGTTTTAATGAAAATTATAATGGATCATATGTCTTGATTTACTGAAAAACCATAATGTGTCTGATGAAAATATTAAGACTAGTTATACTCAAACTAGTGTTCTATACAGGTTTATGCAGGTTAAAGCTATAGATTTGTTTATATGTATCTGATAAACAGCGTTTTGTGAAAATCTGCGTTTCCAACTGCTTTAATGAAACATATACAGAATAATATGTCTTGTTTTACTGAAAAACCAAGTATTGTCAGGTCAAAATATTTTGACTAATTATTCTCAGAGCTGTGTACTAAACAGGATTATGCATTTTAAAACATTCCATTTGTTTATAGCTCTCCGAGAAACAGTGACATGCGAAAATTACAGTATTCAGGTTGTTTAAAGAAAAATGTACTGGTGCATATGTCTTCATTTCCTGAAAACCCATAATGTGTCTGAACAAAATATTTAGACTAGTTATACTCAGACTAGTGTTCTTATACATGTTTCTGCAGGTTAAAGCTATTGATTTGTTAATATGTCTCTGAGAAACAGCGTTTTGTGAAAAACTGACTTTCCTAATGTATTAATGAAACATATACAAAATCATATCTTTTGATTTCCTGAAAAACCAAGTAGTGTCAGGTGAAAATATTTTGACTAATTATACTCAGAACTGTGTACTAAACAGGATTATGCCGTTTAAAACATTACATTTGTTTATAGCTCACCGTGAAACAGCGACATGCGAAAATTACAGTATTCAGTTGATTTAATGAAAACTGTACTGGAGCTTATGTCTTGATTTCCTGAAAAACCATAAAGTGTCTGATGAAAATATTTAGACTAATTCCACTCAGACTAGCGTACTATACAGGTTTCTACAGTTTAAAACATTTGATTTGTTTATACGTCTCTGAGAAACTGCATTTTTTGAAAAACTCACTTTGAAGGTATTTCAATGAAATCTATACCGGAGCATATAACTTGATTTCCCAATGAACAAAAACATTTGTTTTAAAAATATTTTGCATATTTAGACTCAGAGTGGAGTACTATAAAGGATTAAACAGTTTTAAACATTCCAAGTCTTTATACCTCTCTGAGAAACAGAGAGATGTGAAAATCCCAGTATTCAACTGTTTTAATGAAAATTATAATGGAGCATATGTCTTGATTTACTGAAAAACCATTAAGTGTCTGATCAAAATATTTAGACTAGTTATACTCAGACTATTGTTCTATACAGGTTTATGCAGGTTAAAGCTATCGATCTGTTTATATGTCTATGAGAAACAGCGTTTTGTGAAAAACTGCGTTTCCAACTGTTTTAATGAAACATATACAGAATCATATGTCTTGATTTCCTGAAAAACCAAGTAGTGTCTGGTGAAAATATTTTGACTAATTATACTCAGAACTGTGTACTAAACAGGATTATGCAGTTTAAAACATTCCATTTGTTTATAGCTCACCGAGAAACAGCGACATGTGAAAATCCCAGTATTCAGCTGTTTTAATGAAAATTATAATGGAGCATATGTCTTGATTTCCTGAAAACCCATAATGTGTCTCATGAAAATATTTAGACTAGTTATACTCAGACTATTGTTCTATACAGGTTTATGCAGGTTAAAGCTATTGGTTTGTTTATATGTCTCTGAGAAACAGCGTTTTGTGAAAAACTGTGTTTACAACTGTTTAAATGAAAGATACTCTGAATCATATCTCTTGATTTACTGAAAACCCAAGTAGTGTCAGGTCAAAATATTTTGACTAATTATACTCAGAGCTGTGTACTAAACAGGATTATGCAGTTTAAAACATTCCATTTGTTTATAGCTCTCCGAGAAACAGTGACATGCGAAAATTACAGTATTAAGCTGTTTTAATGAAAACTGTACTGGAGCATATGTCTTCATTTCCTGAAAACCCATAAGGTGTCTGATCAAAATATTTAGACTAGTTATACTCAGACTTGTGTTCTTATACATGTTTCTGCAAGTTAAAGCTATTGATTTATTTATATGTCTCTGAGAAACAGCGTTTTATGAAAAACTGACTTTCCAACTGTTTTAATGAAACATATACAAAATCATATCTTTTGATTTCCTGAAAAACCAAGTAGTGTCAGGTCAAAATATTTGGACTAATTATACTCAGAGCTGTGTACTAAACAGGATTGTGCCGTTTAAAACATTCCATTTGTTTATAGCTCACCGTGAAACAGCAACATGCGAAAATTACAGTATTCAGCTGTTTTAATGAAAACTGTACTGCAGCTTATGTCTTCATTTCCTGAAAAACCATAAAGTGTCTGATGAAAATATTTAGACTAATTCCACTCAGACTAGCGTACTATAAAGGTTTCTACAGTTTAAAACATTTGATTTGTTTATATGTCTCTGAGAAACTGCATTTTGTGAAAAACTCACTTTGAAGCTATTTCAATGAAAACTATACCGGAGCATATAACTTGATTTCCCGAAAAACGAAAACATTTCTTTTAATAATATTTTGCATATTTCGACTCAGAGTAGAGTACTATACAGGATTAAACAGTTTTAAACATTCCATGTCTTTATACCTCTCTGAGAAACAGAGAGATGTGAAAATTCCAGTATTCAGCTGTTTTAATGAAAATTATAGTGGAGGATATGTCTTGATTTCCTGAAAACCCATAAAGTGTCTGATCTAAATATTTAGACTAGTTATACTCAGACTAGTGTTCTATACAGGTTTATGCAGGTTAAAGCTATTGATTTGTTTATGTGTCTCTGAGAAACATCGTTTTGTGAAAAACTGCGTTTCCAACTGTTTTAATGAGATATTTGTAGAATCATATCTCTTGATTTCCTGAAAAACCAAGTAGTGTCTGGTGAAAATATTTTGACTAATTATACTCACAGCTGTGTACTAAACAGAATTATGCAGTTTAAAACATTCCATTTGTTTATAGCTCACAGAAAAACAGCGACATGCGAAAATTACAGTTTTCAGCTGTTTTAATGTAAACTGTTCTGGACCATATGTCTTGTTTTCATGAAAAACCATAAAGTGTCTGATGAAAATATTTAGACTAATTCCACTCAGACTAGCGTACTATAGAGGTTTCTACAGTTTAAAAGATTTCATATGTTTATATGTCTATGAGAAACAGCTTTTTGTGAAAAACTGCTTTTCCAACTGTTTTAATGAGATATTTGTAGAATCATATCTCTTGATTTCCTGAAAAACCAAGTAGTGTCTGGTGAAAATATTTTGACTAATTATACTCAGAGCTGTGTACTAAACAGGATTATGCAGTTTAAAATATACCATTTGTTTGTAGCTCTCCGAGAAACTGCGACATGCGAAAATTACAGTATTCAGCTGTTTTAATGAAAACAGTACTGGAGCATATGTCTTGATTTCCTGAAAAATCATAACGTGTCTGATAAAAATATTTAGACTAATTCCACTCAGACTGGCGTACTATAGAGGTTTCTACAGTTTAAAAGATTTGATTTGTTTATACGCCTCTGAGAAACTGCATTTTGTGAAAAACTCACTTTGAAGCTATTTCAATGAAAACTATACTGGAGCATATAACTTGATTTCCCAAAAAACCAAAACATTTCTGTTAAAAATATTTTGCATATTTAGACTCAGAGTAGAGTACTATATAGGATTAAAAAGTTTTAAACATTACATGTCTTTATACCTCTCTGAGATACAGAGAGATGTGAAAATTCCAGTAATCAGCTGTTTTAATAAAAATTATAATGGAGGATATGTCTTGATTTGATGAAAACCCATTAAGTGTCTGATCAAAATATTTAGACTTGTTATACTCAGACTAGAGTTCTATACAGGTTTATGCAGGTTAAAGCTATTGATTTGTTTATATGTCTCTGAAAAACAGCGTTTTGTGAAAAACGCCGTTTCCAATTGTTTTAATGAAAGATATACAGAATCATATCTCTTGATTTCCAGAAAAACCAAGTAGTGTCTGGTGAAAATGTTTTGACTAATTTTACTCAGAGCTGTGTACTAAACAGGATTGTGCAGTTTAAAACATTTCATTTGTGTATAGCTGACCGAGAAACAGTGACATGCGAAAATTACAGTATTCAGCTGTTTTAATGTAAACTGTACTGGAGCATATGTCTTGATTTCCTGAAAAACCATAAAGTGTCTGGTGAAAATATTTAGACTAATTCCATTCAGACTAGCGTACTATAGAGGTTTCTACAGTTTAAAAGATTTGATATGTTTATATGTCTCTGAGAAACAGCGTTTTGTGAAAAACTGCTTTTCCAACTGTTTTAATGAGATATTTATAGTATCATATCTCTTGATTTCCTGAAAAACCAAGTAGTGTGTGGTGAAAATATTTTGACTAATTATACTCAGAGCTGTGTACTAAACAGGATAATGCAGTTTAAAACATTCCATTTGTTTATAGCTCTCCGAGAAACAGCAACATGCGAAAATTACAGTATTCAGCTGTTTTAATGAAAACTGTTCTGTAGCATATGTCTTGATTTCCTGAAAAACCATGAAGTGTCTGATGAAAATATTTAGATTAATTCCACTCAGACTAGAGTACTATACAGGTTTCAACAATTTAAAACATTTGATGTGTTTATACGTCTCTTAGAAACAGAGTTTTGTGAAAAACTCACTTTGATTCTATTTCAATGAAAACTATACTGCAGCATATAATTTGACTTCCTCAAAAACCAAAACATTTCTGTCAAAAATACTTTGCATATTTAGACTCAGAGTAGAGTACTATATAGGATTATACAGTTTTAAACATTCCATGTGTTGATACCTCTCTGAGAAACAGAGAGATGTGAAAAACCCAGTATTCAGCTGCTTTAATGAAAATTATAAAGGAGGATATGTCTTGATTTCCTGAAAACCGATAATGTGTGTGATGAAAATATTTAGACTAGTTATCCTCAGACTAGTGTTCTTTACAGGTTTATGCAGTTTAAATCTACTGATTTATTTATATGTCTCTGAGAAACAGCGTTTTGTAGAAAACTACATTTCCACTGTTTTAATGAAAGATATACAGAATCATATCTCTTGATTTCCTTAAAAACCAAGTAGTGTCTGGTGAAAATATTTTGACTAATTATACTCAAAGCTGTGTACTAAACAGGATTATGCAGTTTAAAACATACCATTTGTTTATAGCTCACCGAGAAACAGCAACATGTGAAAATCCCAGTATTCAGCTGTTTTAATGAAAATTATAATGGAGCATATGTCTTGATTTCCTGAAAACCCATAATGTGTCTCATGAAAATATTTAGACTAGTTATACTCAGACTATTGTTCTATACAGGTTTATGCAGGTTAAAGCTATTGGTTTGTTTATATGTCTCTGAGAAACAGCGTTTTGTGAAAAACTGTGTTTCCAACTGTTTAAATGAAAGATATACTGAATCATATCTCTTGATTTAATGAAAAACCAAGTAGTGTCAGATCAAAATATTTTGACTAATTATACTCAGAGCTGTGTACTAAACAGGATTATGCAGTTTAAAACATTCCATTTGTTTATAGCTCTCCGAGAAACAGTGACATGCGAAAATTACAGTATTCAGCTGTTTTAATGAAAACTGTACTGGAGCATATATCTTCATTTCCTGAAAACCCATAATGTGTCTGATCAAAATATTTAGACTAGTTATACTCAGACTAGTGTTCTTATACATGTTTCTGCAAGTTAAAGCTATTGATTTGTTTATATGTCTCTGAGAAACAGCGTTTTGTGAAAAACTGACTTTCCAACTGTTTTAATGAAACATATACAAAATCATATCTTTTGATTTCCTGAAAAACCAAGTAGTGTCAGGTCAAAATATTTGGGCTAATTATACTCAGAGCTGTGTACTAAACAGGATTATGCAGTTTAAAACATTCCATTTGTTTATAGCTCTCCGAGAAACAACGACATGCGAAAATTAAAGTATTCAGCTGTTTTAATGAAAACTGTACTGGAACATATGTCTTGATTTCCTGAAAAACCATAAAGTGTCTCATGAAAATATTTAGACTAATTGCACTCAGACTGGTGTACTATAGAGGTTTCTACAGTTTAAAAGATTTGATTTGTTGTTACGCCTCTGAGAAACTGCTTTTTGTAAAACTTCACTTTAAATCTATTTCAATGAAAACTATACTGGAGCATATAACTTGATTTCTTGAAAAACCAAAACATTTCTGTTAAACATATTTTGCATATTTAGACTCAGAGTAGAGTACTATATAGGATTAAACAGTTTTAAACATTCCATGTCTTTATACCTCTCTGAGAAACAGAGAGATGTGAAAATTCCAGTATTCAGCTGTTTTAATGAAAATTATAATGGATCATATGTCTTGATTTACTGAAAAACCATAATGTGTCTGATGAAAATATTTAGACTAGTTATACACAGACTAGTGTTCTATACAGGTTTCTGCAGGTTAAAGATATTGATTTGTTTATATGTCACTGAGAAACAGTGTTTTGTGAAAAACTGCGTTTCCAACTGTTTTAATGAAAGAAATATAGAATCATATGTCTTGATTTCCTGAAAAACCAAGTAATGTCTGGTAAAAATATTTTGACTAATTATACTCAGAGCTGTGTACTAAACAGGATTATGCCGTTTAAAACTTTCCATTTGTTTATAGCTCTCCCAGAAACAGCGACATGCGAAAATTACAGTATCCAGCTGTTTTAATGAAAACTGTACTGGAGCATATGTCTTGATTTCCTGAAAAACCGCAAAGTGTCTGATGAAAATATTTAGACTAATTCCACTCAGACTAGCGTACTATACAGGTTGCTACAGTTTAAAACATTTGATTTGTTTATACGTCTCTGAGAAACTGCGTTTTGTGAAAAACTCACTTTGAAGCTATTTCAATGAAAACTATACTGGAGGATATATCTTGATTTCCCGAAAAACCAAAACATTTCTATTAAAAATATTTTGCATATTTAGACTCAAAGTAGAGTACTATATAGGATTAAACAGTTTTAAGCATTCCATGTCTTTATACCTCTCTGAGAAACAGAGAGATGTGAAAATCCCAGTATTCAGCTGTTTTAATGAAAATTATAATGGATCATATGTCTTGATATCCTGAAAAACCATAATGTGTCTGATCAAAATATTTAGACTAGTTATACTCAGACTAGTGTTCTATGCAGGTTTCTACAGTTTAAAAGATTTGATATGTTTATATGTCTCTGAGAAACAGCTTTTTGTGAAAAACTGCTTTTCCAACTGTTTTAATGAGATATTTATAGAATCATATCTCTTGATTTCATGAAAAACAAAGTAGTGTCTGGTGAAAATATTTTGACTAATTATACACACAGCTGTGTACTAAACAGCATTATGCAGTTTAAATCATTCCATTTGTTTATAGCTCTCCGAGAAACAGCGACATGCGAAAATTACAGTATTCATCTGTGTTAATATAAACTGTACTGGAGCATATGTGTTGACTTCCTGAAAAACCATAAAGTGTCTGATGAAAAATATTTAGATTAATTCCACTCAGACTGGTGTACTATAGAGTTTTCTACAGTTTAAAAAATTTGATATGTTTATATGTCTCTGAGAAACAGCTTTTTGTGAAAAACTGCTTTTCCAACTCTTTTAATGAGATACTTATAGAATCATAACTCTTGATTTCCTGAAAAACCAAGTATTGTCTGGTGAAAATATTTTGACTAATTATACTCAGAGCTGTGTACTAAACAGGATTATGCAGTCTAAAAAATTCCATTTCTTTATAGATCTCCGAGAAACAGACACATACGAAAATTACAGTATTCAGCTGTTTTAATGAAAAATGTACTGGAGCATATGTCTTGATTTCCTGAAAAACCATAAAGTGTCTGACGAAAATATTTAGATTAATTCCACTCAGACTGGTGTACTATAGAGGTTTCTACAGTTTAAAAGATTTGATTTGTTTATACGCCTCTGAGAAACTGCGTTTTGTGAAAAACTCACTTTGAAGCTATTTCAATGAAAACTATACCGGAGCATATAACTTGATTTCCCGAAAAACAAAAACATTTCTTTTAAAAATATTTTGCATATTTAGACTCAGAGTAGAGTACTATACAGGATTAAACAGTTTTAAACATTCCATGTCTTTATACCTCTCTGAGAAACAGAGAGATGTGAAAATCCCAGTATTCAGCTGTTTTAATGAAAATTATAATGGAGGATATGTCTTGATTTCCTGAAAACCCATAATGTGTCTGATCAAAATATTTAGACTACTTATACACAGTCTAGTGTTCTATACAGGTTTATGCAGGTTAAAGCTATTGATTTGTTTATATGTCTCTGAGAATCAGCGTTTTGTGAAAACTGCGTTTCAAACTGTTTTAATGAAACATATACAGAATCATATCTCTTGATTTCCTGAAAAACCAAGTAGTGTCTGGTGAAAATATTTTGACTAATTATACTCAGAGCTGTGTACTAAATAGGATTATGCAGTTTAAAACATTCCATTTGTTTATAGCTCTCCGAGAAACAGCGACATGCGAAAATTAAAGTATTCAGCTGTTTTAATGAAAACTGTACTGGAGCATATGTCTTGATTTCCTGAAAAACCATAAAGTGTCTGATGAAAATATTTAGACTAATTCCACTCAGACTAGCGTACTATACAGGTTTCTACAGTTTAAAACATTTGATTTGTTTATACGACTCTGAGATACTGCTTTTTGTGAAAAACTCACTTTGACGCTATTTCATTGAAAACTATACTGGAGCATATAACTTGATTTCCCGAAAAACCAAAACATTTCTGTTTAAAATATTTTGCATATTTAGACTCAGAGTAGAGTGCTATATAGGATTAAACAGTTTTAAACATTCCATGTCTTTATACCTCTCTGAGAAACAGAAAGATGTGAAAATTCCAGTATTCAGCTGTTTTAATGAAAATTATAGTGGAGGATATGTCTTGATTTCCTGAAAACCCATAAATTGTCTTATCAAAATATTTAGACTAGTTACACTGAGACTAGTGTTTTATACAGATTTATGCAGGTTAAAGCTATTGATTTGTTTATATGTCTCTGAGAAACAGCGTTTTGTGAAAAACTGCGTTTCCAACTGTTTTAATGAGATATTTGTAGAATCATATCTCTTGATTTCCTGAAAAACCAAGTAGTGTCTGGTGAAAATATTTTGACAAATTATACTCACAGCTGTGTACTAAACAGAATTATGCAGTTTAAAACATACCATTTGTTTATAGCTCTCCGAGAAACAGCGACATACGAAAATTACAGTATTCAGCTGTTTTAATGAAAACTCTTCTGCAGCATATGTCTTGATTTCCTGAAAAACCAGGAAGTGTCTGATGAAAATATTTATACTAATTCCACTGAGACTAGCGTACTATACAGGTTTCTATTTTTTAAAACATTTGATTTGTTTATACGTCTCTTAGAAAGTGCGTTTTGTGAAAAATTCACTTTGAAGCTATTTCAATGAAAACTATACCGGAGCATATAACTTGATTTCCCGAAAAACAAAAACATTTCTTTTAAAAATATTTTGCATATTTAGACTCAGAGTAGAGTACTATACAGGATTAAACAGTTTTAAACATTCCATGTCTTTATACCTCTCTGAGAAACAGAGAGATGTGAAAATCCCAGTATTCAACTGTTTTAATGAAAATTATAATGGAGCATATGTCTTGATTTACTGAAAAACCATAATGTGTCTGATCAAAATATTTAGACTAGTTATACTCAGACTACTGTTCTATACAGGTTTATGCAGCATAAAGCTATTGATCTGTTTATATGTCTCTGAGAAACAGCGTTTTGTGAAAAACTGCGTTTCCAATTGTTTTAATGAAACATATACAGAATCATATGTCTTGATTTCCTGAAAAACTAAGTAGTGTCTGGTGAAAATATTTTGACTAATTATACTCAGAACTGTGTACTAAATAGGATTATGCAGTTTAAAACATTCCATTTGTTTATAGCTCACCGAAAAACAGCGACATGTGAAAATCCCAGTATTCAGCTGTTTTAATGAAAATTATAATGGAGCATATGTCTTGATTTCCTGAAAACCCATAATGTGTCTGATGAAAATATTAAGACTAGTTATACTCAGACTAGTGTTCTATACAGGTTTATGCAGGTTAAAGCTATTGGTTTGTTTATATGTCTCTGAGAAACAGCGTTTAGTGAAAAACTGTGTTTCCAACTGTTTAAATGAAAGATATACAGAATCATATCTCTTGATTTCCTGAAAAACAAAGTAGTGTCAGGTCAAAATATTTTGACTAATTATACTCAGAGCTGTGTACTAAACAGGATTATGCAGTTTAAAACATTCCATTTGTTTATAGCTCTCCGAGAAACAGCGACATGCGAAAATTTCAGTATTCAGCTGTTTTAATGAAAACTGTACTAGAGCATATGTCTTGATATCCTGAAAAACCATAAAGTGTCTGATGAAAATATTTAGACTAATTCCACTCAGACTGGCGTACTATAGAGGTTTCTACTGTTTAAAACATTTGATTAGTTTATACGACTCTGAGAAACTGCGTTTTGTGAAAAACTCACTTTGAAGCTATTTCAATGAAAACTTTACTGGAGCATATAACTTGATTTCCCGAAAAACAAAAACATTTCTGTTAAAAATATTTTGCATATTTAGACTCAGAGTAGAGTACTATATAGGATTAAACAGTTTTAAACATTCCATGTCTTTATACCTCTCTGAGAAAGAGAGATTTGAAAATCCCAGTGTTCAGCTGTTTTAATGAAAATTATAATGGATCATATGTCTTGATTTACTGAAAAACCATAATGTGTCTGATGAAAATATTAAGACTAGTTATACTCAGACTAGTGTTCTATACAGGTTTATGCAGGTTAAAGCTATTGATTTGTTTATATGTCTCTGATAAACAGCGTTTTGTGAAAAACTGCGTTTCCAACTGCTTTAATGAAACATATTCAGAATAATGTCTTGATTTACTGAAAAACCAAGTAGTGTTAGGTCAAAATATTTTGACTAGTTATACTCAGAGCTGTGTACTAAACAGGATTATGTATTTTAAAACATTCCATTTGTTTATAGCTCTCCGAGAAACAGTGACATGCGAAAATTACAGTATTCAGCTTGTTTAAAGAAAAATGTACTGGTGCATATGTCTTCATTTCCTGATAACCCATAATGTGTCTGAACAAAATATTTAGACTAGTTATACTCAGACTAGTGTTCTATACAGGTCTATGCAGGTTAAAGCTATTGATTTGTTTATATGTCTCTGAGAAACAGTGTTTTGTGAAAAACTGTGTTTCCAACTGTTTAAATGAGAGATGTACTGAATCATATCTCTTGATTTCCTGAAAAACAAAGTAGTGTCAGGTCAAAATATTTTGACTAATTATACTCAGAGCTGTGTACTAAACAGGATTATGCAGTTTAAAACATTCCATTTGTTTATAGCTCTCCGAGAAACAGCGACATGCGAAAATTTCAGTATTCAGCTGTTTTAATGAAAACTGTACTAGAGCATATGTCTTGATTTCCTGAAAAACCATAAAGTGTCTGATGAAAATATTTAGACTAATTCCACTCAGACTGGCATACTATAGAGGTTTCTACTTTTTAAAACTTTGATTTGTTTATACGACTCTGAGAAACTGCGTTTTGTGAAAAACTCACTTTGAAGCTATTTCAATGAAAACTATACTGGAGCATATAACTTGATTTCCCGAAAAACCAAAACATTTCTGTTAAAAATATTTTGCATATTTAGACTCAGAGTAGAGTACTATGTAGGATTAAACAGTTTTAAACATTCCATGTCTTTATACCTCTCTGAGAAACAGAGAGATGTGAAAATCCCAGTATTCAGCTGTTTTAATGAAAATTATAATGGATCATATGTCTTGATTTACTGAAAAATCATAATGTGTCTGATGAAAATATTAAGACTAGTTATACTCAAACTAGTGTTCTATACAGGTTTATGCAGGTTAAAGCTATAGATTTGTTTATATGTATCTGATAAACAGCGTTTTGTGAAAATCTGCGTTTCCAACTGCTTTAATGAAACATATACAGAATAATATGTCTTGTTTTACTGAAAAACCAAGTATTGTCAGGTCAAAATATTTTGACTAATTATTCTCAGAGCTGTGTACTAAACAGGATTATGCATTTTAAAACATTCCATTTGTTTATAGCTCTCCGAGAAACAGTGACATGCGAAAATTACAGTATTCAGGTTGTTTAAAGAAAAATGTACTGGTGCATATGTCTTCATTTCCTGAAAACCCATAATGTGTCTGAACAAAATATTTAGACTAGTTATACTCAGACTAGTGTTCTTATACATGTTTCTGCAGGTTAAAGCTATTGATTTGTTTATATGTATCTGATAAACAGCGTTTTGTGAAAATCTGCGTTTCCAACTGCTTTAATGAAACATATACAAAATCATATCTTTTGATTTCCTGAAAAACCAAGTAGTGTCAGGTGAAAATATTTTGACTAATTATACTCAGAACTGTGTACTAAACAGGATTATGCCGTTTAAAACATTACATTTGTTTATAGCTCACCGTGAAACAGCGACATGCGAAAATTACAGTATTCAGTTGATTTAATGAAAACTGTACTGGAGCTTATGTCTTGATTTCCTGAAAAACCATAAAGTGTCTGATGAAAATATTTAGACTAATTCCACTCAGACTAGCGTACTATACAGGTTTCTACAGTTTAAAACATTTGATTTGTTTATACGTCTCTGAGAAACTGCATTTTTTGATAAACTCACTTTGAAGGTATTTCAATGAAATCTATACCGGAGCATATAACTTGATTTCCCAATGAACAAAAACATTTGTTTTAAAAATATTTTGCATATTTAGACTCAGAGTGGAGTACTATAAAGGATTAAACAGTTTTAAACATTCCATGTCTTTATACCTCTCTGAGAAACAGAGAGATGTGAAAATCCCAGTATTCAACTGTTTTAATGAAAATTATAATGGAGCATATGTCTTGATTTACTGAAAAACCATAAAGTGTCTGATCAAAATATTTAGACTAGTTATACTCAGACTATTGTTCTATACAGGTTTATGCAGGTTAAAGCTATTGATCTGTTTATATGTCTATGAGAAACAGCGTTTTGTGAAAAACTGCGTTTCCAACTGTTTTAATGAAACATATACAGAATCATATGTCTTGATTTCCTTAAAAACCAAGTAGTGTCTGGTGAAAATATTTTGACTAATTATACTCAGAACTGTGTACTAAACAGGATTATGCAGTTTAAAACATACCATTTGTTTATAGCTCACCAAGAAACAGCGACATGTGAAAATCCCAGTATTCAGCTGTTTTAATGAAAATTATAATGGAGCATATGTCTTGATTTCCTGAAAACCCATAATGTGTCTCATGAAAATATTTAGACTAGTTATACTCAGACTATTGTTCTATACAGGTTTATGCAGGTTAAAGCTATTGGTTTGTTTATATGTCTCTGAGAAACAGCGTTTTGTGAAAAACTGTGTTTACAACTGTTTAAATGAAAGATATACTGAATCATATCTCTTGATTTAATGAAAAACCAAGTAGTGTCAGGTCAAAATATTTTGACTAATTATACTCAAAGCTGTGTACTAAACAGGATTATGCAGTTTAAAACATTCCATTTGTTTATAGCTCTCCGAAAAACAGTGACATGCGAAAATTACAGTATTAAGCTGTTTTAATGAAAACTGTACTGGAGCATATGTCTTCATTTCCTGAAAACCCATAATGTGTCTGATCAAAATATTTATACTAGTTATACTCAGACTTGTGTTCTTATACATGTTTCTGCAAGTTAAAGCTATTGATTTATTTATATGTTTCTGAGAAACAGCGTTTTGTGAAAAACTGACTTTCCAACTGTTTTAATGAAACATATACAAAATCATATCTTTTGATTTCCTGAAAAACCAAGTAGTGTCAGGTCAAAATATTTGGGCTAATTATACTCAGAGCTGTGTACTAAACAGGATTATGTAGTTTAAAACATTCCATTTGTTTATAGCTCTCCGAGAAACAATGACATGCGAAAATTAAAGTATTCAGCTGTTTTAATGAAAACTGTACTGGAACATATGTCTTGATTTCCTGAAAAACCATAAAGTGTCTCATGAAAATATTTAGACTAATTGCACTCAGACTGGTGTACTATAGAGGTTTCTACAGTTTAAAAGATTTGATTTGTTGTTACGCCTCTGAGAAACTGCTTTTTGTAAAACTTCACTTTAAATCTATTTCAATGAAAACTATACTGGAGCATATAACTTGATTTCTTGAAAAACCAAAACATTTCTGTTAAACATATTTTGCATATTTAGACTCAGAGTAGAGTACTATATAGTATTAAACAGTTTTAAACATTCCATGTCTTTATACCTCTCTGAGAAACAGAGAGATGTGAAAATTCCAGTATTCAGCTGTTTTAATGAAAATTATAATGGATCATATGTCTTGATTTACTGAAAAACCATAAGGTGTCTGATGAAAATATTAAGACTAGTTATACTCAGACTAGTGTTCTATACAGGTTTATGCAGGTTAAAGCTATTGATTTGTTTATATGTCTCTGAGAAAGAGAGTTTTGTGAAAAACTGCGTTTCCAACTGTTTTAATGAAACATATACAGAATCATATGTCTTGATTTCCTGAAAAACCAAGTAGTGTCAGGTCAAAATATTTTGACTAATTATACTCAGAGCTGTGTACTAAACAGGATTATGCAGTTTAAAACATTCCATTTGTTTATAGCTCTCCGAGAAACAGTGACATGCGAAAATTACAGTCTTTAGCTGTTTTAATGAAAACTGTACTGGAGCATATATCTTCATTTCCTGAAAACCCATAATGTGTCTGATCAAAATATTTAGACTAGTTATACTCAGACTAGTGTTCTTATACATGTTTCTGCAGGTTAAAGCTATTGATTTGTTTATATGTCTCTGAGAAACAGCGTTTTGTGAAAAACTGACTTTTCAACTGTTTTAATGAAACATATACAAAATCGTATCTTTTGATTTCCTGAAAAACCAAGTAGTGTCAGGTGAAAATATTTTGACTAATTATACTCAGAGCTGTCTACTAAACAGGATTATGCCGTTTAAAACATTCCATTTGTTTATAGCTCACCGTGAAACAGCGACATGCGAAAATTACAGTATTCAGCTGATTTAATGAAAACTGTACTGGAGCTTATGTCTTGATTTCCTGAAAAACCATAAAGTGTCTGATGAAAATATTTAGACTAATTACACTCAGAGTAGTGTACTATACAGGTTTATGCAGTTTAAAATTATTGATTTGTTTATGCTTCTCTGAGAAACAGCGTTTTGTGAAAAACTCAGTTTAAAGCTATTTCAATAAAAACTATACTGGAGCATATAAATTGATTTCCTGAAAAAACAAAATGTTTCTGTTGAAAATATTTAGTATATTTAGATTCAGATCAGAGTACTCTACAGGATTATACAGTTTGAAACATTCCATGTGTATATACCTCTCTGAGAAACAGCGTTTTGTGAAAAACTCATTTTCAAGCTATTTCAATGAAAACTATATTGGACCATATAACTTGATTTCCTGAAAAACCAAAATGTTTCTGTTGAAATTATATAGTAGATTTAGACTCAGAGTAGAGTACTATACAGGATTATACAGGTTACAACATTCCATGTGTTTATACCTCTCTGATAAACAGCGACATGTGAAAGTTTCAGTATCTAGCTGTTTTAATGAAAATTATAATGGAGCATATGTCTTGATTTCCTGAAAATCCATAATGTGTCTGATGAAAATATTTAGACTAGTTATACTCAGACTCATGCTCTCTTGATTTCCTGAAAAACCAAGTAGTGTCTGGTGAAAATATTTTGACTAATTATACTAAGAGCTTTGTACAATACAGGATTATACAGTTTTAAAGGGATAGTAACACTTCGTTTTAACTTTATTTTATTTTGTAGGCATTAAAAAAACATGAAGAATGATATAAGTCTTATCTCTAAAACCTTTATGGTTTATGAGATATTCACAAGCAAAGTTCCCCTCCCCGCCCCTTTTTCCTAGTGTAAGCAATCTCTTCACAGATGTGAGTCTGGTTGTATGACAGTACAGATAACAGAAGGGGACAATTTTCTTTGTATGAAAACAATGAAAGCCCTTCCTCCCTTGACAAGTTTTTCAGCTTTTTCCATTATCTTAATTGAAGATTGTCCCTCTCTGCAGTCTACCTGGGCATCTCCCTTCTGATCTGGTT
Organism: Rhinophrynus dorsalis; assembly: GCA_037306005.1. Lineage (NCBI taxonomy): Eukaryota > Metazoa > Chordata > Amphibia > Anura > Rhinophrynidae > Rhinophrynus > Rhinophrynus dorsalis. The sequence goes on along the minus strand of CM074724.1, from coordinate 189,304,259 downwards.
GAACAGGGGGGGGATACTTTGTGAATATCTCTGAAACCATAAAGGTTTCAGGGATAAGACTTATATTGTTCTTCATGGTTTTTTAATGCCTACAAAATAAAATAAAGTTAAAATGAAGTATTAATATCCCTTTAAACATACCATGTGTTTATACCTCTCTGAGAAACAGAGACATGTGAAAAATTCATTAGCCAGCTGTTTTAATGAAAACTATACAGTAGAGTAGGTCTCGATTTCCTGAAAAACCATAATGTGTCTGATGAAAATATTTAGACTAATTACACTCAAACTAGTGTACTATACAGGTTTGTACAGTTTTAAACATTTGATTTGTTTATACGTCGCTGAGAAATAGTGGTTTCTGAAAACTATACTGGAGCATATAACGTGATCTCCTAAAAAAACAAAACGTTTCTGGTGAAAAAATTTAGTATATTTAGACTTAGAGTAGAGCACTATACAGGATTATACAGTTTAAAACATTCCATTTGTTTATACCTCTCTAATAAACAGCGATATGTGAAAGTTTTAGTATCCAGCTGATTTAATGAAAACTATACTGGAGCATATGTTTTGCTTTCCGGAAAATAGGATTTTAGTCTTACCTGTTAAATCCTTTTCACTTAGTCCATACAGGTCACTGGTACAATGGGAGGCATAAGTCCCCTTTAATTAGGCAGGAACATTCTCTAAATGTATTCAGGGGGTGGAGCCTCCCTTCACTTTTAAGGTGACTCATCCAGTCCCGCCCCTAGAATTGTTTGAGAACGAAGTAGACTAGATAGAAGAAGGAAAGAAGACTCCTGTGAGCATGCTCCAAAGGTCTCCCACCGAATGCCACAGGAGAGCCAAGCATGGTCCCTTGACAGGGTGGGAGACCAGTGACCTGTATGGACTAAGTGAAAATGATTTAACAGGTAAGACTAAAATCCTATTTTCACTGTCGTCCAATACAGGTCACTGGTACAATGGGATGTACAAACATTGAGAAAGGATTAGGGCAGAAAGAGGGCACCACAAATCCTGAGTGATGTGAAACTCGAGACCACCTTAGGCAAGAACTCCTTATAAATACGAAGCATGGCTTAATCCTTGTGGAACACTAGATAAGGTGGTTCACAAGACAGAGCTTGGAATTCCGCCACCCGGCGAACTGAAACAATAGCCAGAAGGAAGACCATCTTCCAAGACAAAAGTGTAAAGGAATAGTAGCCAAGGACTCGAAAGGGGGGCGCTGAACCCAAATAAGGTCCTACGGAGGAGCTGGACTCCTAAAGGCAGGACGACCATAAGCCACACCGTGGAAAAGAATCCTGACCTCAGGAAAAACAGCAAACGCTCCTGGAAAAAGACAGAGAGCACCGAAGTCTGGACTTACAGAGAACTCAGACTGAGCTCCGTATCGAGACCGTCCTGCAAAAAGGCCAGGACAGTGGAAGAGGAAAAACATGAGACAGATTCCTGTCAGCACACCAGGACACAAGGTCGACCAGACTCAGTGATAGATCTTGTAAGAAACGGGCTGAGAAGCGTGCAGCATAGTAGCCGCCACAGCAGGAGAAAACCCCTGTCATCCCAAAATCGAGGATTCAACATATAGGCCAAAATTATACTGGAGCATATAACGTGATCTCCTAAAAAATCAAGTTTCTTGTGAAAATATTTAGTATATTTAGACTTAGAGTAGAGTACTATACAGGATTATACAGTTTAAAACGTTCCCTTTGTTTATACCTCTCTGATAAACAGCGATATGTGAAAGTTTTAGTAACCTGCTGATTTAGTGAAAACTATACTGGAGAATATGTCTTGCTTTCCAGAAAAACCATAATCTCTCTGATGAAAATATTTGGACTAATTACACTCAGACTAGTGTACTATACAGGTTTACGCATTTTAAACCTGTTGATTTGTTTATACGTTTCTGAGAAACAGTGTTTTGTGAAAAACTCAGTTTCAAACTGTTTTAATGAGATATATATAGAGACATATCTCTTGATTTCCTGAAAAACCAAGTAGTGTCTGGTGAAAATATTGTGACTAATTATACTCACAGCTGTGCACAATACAGGATTATAAAGTTTTAAACATTCCATTGGTTTATACCTCTCTGAGAACGAGCAACATGTGAAAAATTCAGAAGCAAGCTGTTTTAATGAAAACTATACTGGAGAATATATCTTGATTTCCTGAAAAACCATAATGTGTCTGTTGAAAATATTTAGACTAATTACACTTAGACTAGTGTACTATACAGCTTTTGCAGTTTAAAACTATTGGATTGTTTATACGTTTCTGAGAAACAGCGTTTTGTGAAAAACTTAGTTTCAAGCTATTTCAATGAAAACTATACTGGAGCATATAACTTGATTTCCTGAAAAACCAAAACTTTTCTAGTAAAAATATTAATTATATTTAGACAAAGAGCTGAGTACTATACAGGATTATACAGTTTTAAACATTCCATGTGCTTATACCTCTCTGAGAAACAGCGACATGTGAAAAACTCAGTATTCAGCTGCTTTAATGAAAACTATACGGGAGCATATGTTTTGATTTCATGAAAAACCATAATGTGTCTGATGAAAATATTTAGAGTAGTTACTCTCAGACTAGTGTAATATACAGGTTTATGCAGTTTAAAACTATAGCTTTGTTTATCTGTCTCTAAGAAACAGCGTTTTGTGAAAAACTCAGTTTTAAATTGTTTTAATGAAAGATTTACAGAAGCAAATCTCTTGATTTCCTGAAAAACCAAGTAGTGTCTGGTGAAAATATTTTGACTAATTATACTCAGAGCTGTGTACAAAACAGGATTATACAGTTTTAAACGTTCCATGTGTTTACACCTCTCTGAGAAACAGTGTTTTGTGAAAAACTCAGTTTCAAGCTATTTTAATGTAAACTGTACTGGAGCATATAACTTGATTTCCTGAAAAACCAAAACTTATCTGGTAAAAATATTAAATAGATTTAGACAAAGAGATGAGTACTATGCAGGATTATACAGTTTTAAACATTCCATGTGTTTATACCTCTCTGAGAAACAGCGACATGTGAAAAACTCAGTATTCAGCTGTTTTAATGAAAACTATACGGGAGGATATGTTTTGATTTCCTGAAAAACCATAATGTGTCTGTTGAAAATATTTAGAGTAGTTACACTCAGACTAACGTAATATACAGGTTTATGCAGTTTAAAACTATAGCTTTGTTTATCTGTCTCTGAGAAACAGCGTTATGTGAAAAACTCAGTTTTAAATTGTTTTAATGAAAGATTTACAGAAGCAAATCTCTTGATTTCCTGAAAAACCAAGTAGTGTCTGGTGAAAATATTTTCACTAATTATACTCAGAGCTGTGTACAAAAAAGGATTATACAATTTTAAACATTCCATATGTTTATACCTCTATGAGAAACAGCGACGTGAAAAATTTGTAGACAGCTGTTTAAATGAAAACTATTCTGGAGCATAGGTCTCGATTTACTGAAAAACCAGAATGTGTCTGATGAAAATATTTAGACTAATTCCACTCAAACTAGTGTACTATACAGGTTTGTACAGTTTAAAACATTTGATTTGTTTATACGTCGCTGAGAAACAGAGTTTTGCGAAAAACTCAGTTTGAACTGTTTCAATAAAAACTATACTGGAGCATATATATGTTGATTTCCTGAAAAGCCATAATATGTGTGATGAAAATATTTAGACTTATTACACCCAGAGTAGTGTACTATACAGGTTGATGCAGTTTAAAATTATTGATTTGTTTATGCTTCTCTGAGAAACAGCGTTTTATGAAAAACTCAGTTTAAAGCTATTTCAATAAAAACTATACTGGAGCATATAAATTGATTTCCTGAAAAAACAAAACGTTTCTGGTGAAAATATTTAGTATATTTAGACTCAGAGCCGAGTACTATACAGGATTATACAATTTGAAACATTCCATGTGTATATACCTCTCTGAGAAACAGCGTTTTGTGAAAAACTCACTTTCAAGCTATTTCAATGAAAACTATATTGGACCATATAACTTGATTTCCTGAAAAACCAAAATGTTTCTGTTGAAAATATTTAGTATATTTAGACTCAGAGTAGAGTACTATACAGGATTATACAGGTTACAACATTCCATGTGTTTATACCTCTCTGATAAACAGCGACATGTGAAAGTTTCAGTATCTAGCTGTTTTAATGAAAATTATAATGGAGCATATGTCTTGATTTCCTGAAAAACCATAATGTGTCTGATGAAAATATTTAGACTAGTTATACTTAAACTCATGGTCTGTTGATTTCGTGAAAAACCAAGTAGTGTCTGGTGAAAATATTTGACTAATTATACTCAGAGTTGTCTACAATACAGGATTATACAGTTTTAAACATTCCATGTGTTTATACCTCTCTGAGAAACAGAGAGATGTGAAATATTCAGTACCCAGCTGTTTTAATGAACACTATACAGGAGAGTAGGTCTCGAGATCCTGAAAAACCATAATGTGTCTGATGAAAATATTTAGACTAATTACACTCAAACTAGTGTACCATACAGGTTTGTACAGTTTTAAACATTTGAATTGTTTATACATCGCTGAGAAATAGTGGTTTGTGCAAATTATACTGGAGCATATAACGTGATCTCCTAAAAAAACAAAAAGTTTCTTGTGAAAATATTTAGTATATTTAAACTTAGAGTACTATACAGGATTATACAGTTTAAAATGTTCCATTTGTTTATACCTCTCTGATAAACAACGATATGTGAAAGTTTTAGTGTCCAGCTGATTTAATGAAAACTATACTGGAGAATATATCTTGATTTCCTGAAAAACCATAATGTGTCTGTTGAAAATATTTAGACTAATTACACTTAGACTAGTGTACTATACAGGTTTATGTAGTTTAAAACTAGTGGATTGTTTATACGTTTCTGTGAAACAGCGTTTAGTGAAAAACTTAGTTTCAAGCTATTTCAATGAAAATTATACTAGAGCATGTAACTTGATTTCCTGAAAAACTAAAACTTTTCTGGTAAAAATATTAATTATATTTAGACAAAGAGCTGAGTACTATACAGGATTATACAGTTTTAAACGTTCCATGTGTTTACACCTCTCTGAGAAACAGTGTTTTGTGAAAAACTCAGTTTCAAGCTATTTTAATGTAAACTATACTGGAGCATATAACTTGATTTCCTGAAAATCCAAAACTTATCTGCTAAAAATATTAAACAGATTTAGACAAAGAGATGAGTACTATACAGCATTATACAGTTTTAAACTTTCCATGTGTTTATACCTCTCTGAGAAACAGCGACATGTGAAAAACTCAGTATTCAGCTGTTTTAATGAAAACTATACGGGAGGATATGTTTTGATTTCCTGAAAAACCATAATGTGTCTGTTGAAAATATTTAGAGTAGTTACACTCAGACTAACGTAATATACAGGTTTATGCAGTTTAAAACTATAGCTTTGTTTATCTGTCTCTGAGAAACAGCGTTATGTGAAAAACTCAGTTTTAAATTGTTTTAATGAAAGATTTAGAGAAGCAAATCTCTTGATTTCCTGAAAAACCAAGTAGTGTCTGGTGAAAATATTTTGACTAATTATACTCAGAGCTGTGTACAAAACAGGATTATACAATTTTAAACATTCCATATGTTTATACCTCTCTGAGAAACAGCGACATGTGAAAAATTCAGTAGACAGCTGTTTTAATGAAAACTATTCTGGAGCATAGGTCTCGAATTCCTGAAAAACCATAATGTGTCTGATGAAAATATTTAGACTAATTGCACTCAAACTAGTGTACTATACAGGTTTGTACAGTTTAAAACATTTGATTTGTTTATACGTCGCTGAGAAACAGAGTTTTCCAAAAAACTCAGTTTGAACTGTTTCAATAAAAACTATACTGGAGCATATATGTTGATTTCCTGAAAAGCCATAATATGTGTGATGAAAATATTTAGACTTATTACACCCAGAGTAGTGTACTATACAGGTTTATGCAGTTTAAAATTATTGATTTGTTTATGCTTCTCTGAGAAACAGCGTTTTGTGAAAAACTCAGTTTAAAGCTATTTCAATAAAAAGTATACTGGAGCATATAAATTGATTTCCTGAAAAAACAAAACGTTTCTGGTGAAAATATTTAGTATATTTAGACTCAGAGCCGAGTACTATACAGGATTATACAATTTGAAACATTCCATGTGTATATACCTCTCTGAGAAACAGCGTTTTGTGAAAAACTCACTTTCAAGCTATTTCAATGAAAACTATACTGGACCATATAACTTGATTTCCTGAAAAACCAAAATGTTTCTGTTGAAAATATTTAGTATATTTAGACTCAGAGTAGAGTACTATACAGGATTATACAGGTTACAACATTCCATGTGTTTATACCTCTCTGATAAACAGCGACATGTGAAAGTTTCAGTATCTAGCTGTTTTAATGAAAATTATAATGGAGCATATGTCTTGATTTCCTGAAAAACCATAATGTGTCTGATGAAAATATTTAGACTAGTTATACTTAAACTCATGGTCTGTTGATTTCGTGAAAAACCAAGTAGTGTCTGGTGAAAATATTTGACTAATTATACTCAGAGTTGTCTACAATACAGGATTATACAGTTTTAAACATTCCATGTGTTTATACCTCTCTGAGAAACAGAGAGATGTGAAATATTCAGTAGCCAGCTGTTTTAATGAACACTATACAGGAGAAGTAGGTCTCGAGATCCTGAAAAACCATAATGTGTCTGATGAAAATATTTAGACTAATTACACTCAAACTAGTGTACCATACAGGTTTGTACAGTTTTAAACATTTGAATTGTTTATACATCGCTGAGAAATAGTGGTTTGTGAAAATTATACTGGAGCATATAACGTGATCTCCTAAAAAAACAAAAAGTTTCTTGTGAAAATATTTAGTATATTTAAACTTAGAGTACTATACAGGATTATACAGTTTAAAATGTTCCATTTGTTTATACCTCTCTGATAAACAGCGATATGTGAAAGTTTTAGTGTCCAGCTGATTTAATGAAAACTATACTGGAGAATATGTTTTGCTTTCCAGAAAAACCATAATCTCTCTGATGAAAATATTTGGACTAATTACACTCAGACTAGTTTACTATACAGGTTTACACATTTTAAAACTATTGATTTGTTTATATGTCTCTGAGAAGCAGTGTTTTGTGAAAAACTCAGTTTCAAACTGTTTTAATGAGATATATATAGAAACATATCTCTTGAATTCCTGAAAAACCAAGTAGTGTCTGGTGAAAATATTTTGACTAATTATACTCACAGCTGTGCACAATACAGGATTATAAAGTTTTAAACATTCCATGTGTTTATACCTCTGTGAGAAAGAGCAACATGTGAAAAATTCAGTAGCAAGCTGTTTTAATGAAAACTATACTGGAGAATATATCTTGATTTCCTGAAAAACCATAATGTGTCTGTTGAAAATATTTAGACTAATTACACTTAGACTAGTGTACTATACAGGTTTATGCAGTTTAAAACTATTGGATTGTTTATACGTTTCTGTGAAACAGCGTTTAGTGAAAAACTTAGTTTCAAGCTATTTCAATGAAAACTATACTAGAGCATATAACTTGATTTCCTGAAAAACTAAAACTTTTCTGGTAAAAATATTAATTATATTTAGACAAAGAGCTGAGTACTATACAGGATTATACAGTTTTAAACGTTCCATGTGTTTACACCTCTCTGAGAAACAGTGTTTTGTGAAAAACTCAGTTTCAAGCTATTTTAATGTAAACTATACTGGAGCATATAACTTGATTTCCTGAAAATCCAAAACTTATCTGCTAAAAATATTAAACAGATTTAGACAAAGAGATGAGTACTATACAGCATTATACAGTTTTAAACTTTCCATGTGTTTATATCTCTCTGAGAAACAGCGACATGTGAAAAACTCAGTATTCAGCTGTTTTAATGAAAACTATACGGGAGGATATGTTTTGATTTCCTGAAAAACCATAATGTGTCTGTTGAAAATATTTAGAGTAGTTACACTCAGACTAACGTAATATACAGGTTTATGCAGTTTAAAACTATAGCTTTGTTTATCTGTCTCTGAGAAACAGCGTTATGTGAAAAACTCAGTTTTAAATTGTTTTAATGAAAGATTTACAGAAGCAAATCTCTTGATTTCCTGAAAAACCAAGTAGTGTCTGGTGAAAATATTTTCACTAATTATACTCAGAGCTGTGTACAAAAAAGGATTATACAATTTTAAACATTCCATATGTTTATACCTCTATGAGAAACAGCGACATGTGAAAAATTTGTAGACAGCTGTTTAAATGAAAACTATTCTGGAGCATAGGTCTCGATTTACTGAAAAACCAGAATGTGTCTGATGAAAATATTTAGACTAATTGCACTCAAACTAGTGTACTATACAGGTTTGTACAGTTTAAAACATTTGATTTGTTTATACGTCGCTGAGAAACAGAGTTTTGCGAAAAACTCAGTTTGAACTGTTTCAATAAAAACTATACTGGAGCATATATATGTTGATTTCCTGAAAAGCCATAATATGTGTGATGAAAATATTTAGACTTATTACACCCAGAGTAGTGTACTATACAGGTTTATGCAGTTTAAAATTATTGATTTGTTTATGCTTCTCTGAGAAACAGCGTTTTATGAAAAACTCAGTTTAAAGCTATTTCAATAAAAACTATACTGGAGCATATAAATTGATTTCCTGAAAAAACAAAACGTTTCTGGTGAAAATATTTAGTATATTTAGACTCAGAGCCGAGTACTATACAGGATTATACAATTTGAAACATTCCATGTGTATATACCTCTCTGAGAAACAGCGTTTTGTGAAAAACTCACTTTCAAGCTATTTCAAATAAAACTATATTGGACCATATAACTTGATTTCCTGAAAAACCAAAATGTTTCTGTTGAAAATATTTAGTAGATTTAGACTCAGAGTAGAGTACTATACAGGATTATACAGGTTACAACATTCCATGTGTTTATACCTCTCTGATAAACAGCGACATGTGAAAGTTTCAGTATCTAGCTGTTTTAATGAAAATTATAATGGAGCATATGTCTTGATTTCCTGAAAAACCATAATGTGTCTGATGAAAATATTTAGACTAGTTATACTTAAACTCATGGTCTGTTGATTTCGTGAAAAACCAAGTAGTGTCTGGTGAAAATATTTGACTAATTATACTCAGAGTTGTCTACAATACAGGATTATACAGTTTTAAACATTCCATGTGTTTATACCTCTCTGAGAAACAGAGAGATGTGAAATATTCAGTAGCCAGCTGTTTTAATGAACACTATACAGGAGAGTAGGTCTCGAGATCCTGAAAAACCATAATGTGTCTCATGAAAATATTTAGACTAATTACACTCAAACTAGTGTACCATACAGGTTTGTACAGTTTTAAACATTTGAATTGTTTATACATCGCTGAGAAATAGTGGTTTGTGCAAATTATACTGGAGCATATAACGTGATCTCCTAAAAAAACAAAAAGTTTCTTGTGAAAATATTTAGTATATTTAAACTTAGAGTACTATACAGGATTATACAGTTTAAAATGTTCCATTTGTTTATACCTCTCTGATAAACAACGATATGTGAAAGTTTTAGTGTCCAGCTGATTTAACGAAAACTATACTGGAGAATATATCTTGATTTCCTGAAAAACCATAATGTGTCTGTTGAAAATATTTAGACTAATTACACTTAGACTAGTGTACTATACAGGTTTATGTAGTTTAAAACTAGTGGATTGTTTATACGTTTCTGTGAAACAGCGTTTAGTGAAAAACTTAGTTTCAAGCTATTTCAATGAAAATTATACTAGAGCATGTAACTTGATTTCCTGAAAAACTAAAACTTTTCTGGTAAAAATATTAATTATATTTAGACAAAGAGCTGAGTACTATACAGGATTATACAGTTTTAAACGTTCCATGTGTTTACACCTCTCTGAGAAACAGTGTTTTGTGAAAAACTCAGTTTCAAGCTATTTTAATGTAAACTATACTGGAGCATATAACTTGATTTCCTGAAAATCCAAAACTTATCTGCTAAAAATATTAAACAGATTTAGACAAAGAGATGAGTACTATACAGCATTATACAGTTTTAAACTTTTCATGTGTTTATACCTCTCTGAGAAACAGCGACATGTGAAAAACTCAGTATTCAGCTGTTTTAATGAAAACTATACGGGAGGATATGTTTTGATTTCCTGAAAAACCATAATGTGTCTGTTGAAAATATTTAGAGTAGTTACACTCAGACTAACGTAATATACAGGTTTATGCAGTTTAAAACTATAGCTTTGTTTATCTGTCTCTGAGAAACAGCGTTATGTGAAAAACTCAGTTTTAAATTGTTTTAATGAAAGATTTAGAGAAGCAAATCTCTTGATTTCCTGAAAAACCAAGTAGTGTCTGGTGAAAATATTTTGACTAATTATACTCAGAGCTGTGTACAAAACAGGATTATACAATTTTAAACATTCCATATGTTTATACCTCTCTGAGAAACAGCGACATGTGAAAAATTCAGTAGACAGCTGTTTTAATGAAAACTATTCTGGAGCATAGGTCTCGAATTCCTGAAAAACCATAATGTGTCTGATGAAAATATTTAGACTAATTGCACTCAAACTAGTGTACTATACAGGTTTGTACAGTTTAAAACATTTGATTTGTTTATACGTCGCTGAGAAACAGAGTTTTGCAAAAAACTCAGTTTGAACTGTTTCAATAAAAACTATACTGGAGCATATATGTTGATTTCCTGAAAAGCCATAATATGTGTGATGAAAATATTTAGACTTATTACACCCAGAGTAGTGTACTATACAGGTTTATGCAGTTTAAAATTATTGATTTGTTTATGCTTCTCTGAGAAACAGCGTTTTGTGAAAAACTCAGTTTAAAGCTATTTCAATAAAAAGTATACTGGAGCATATAAATTGATTTCCTGAAAAAACAAAACGTTTCTGGTGAAAATATTTAGTATATTTAGACTCAGAGCCGAGTACTATACAGGATTATACAATTTGAAACATTCCATGTGTATATACCTCTCTGAGAAACAGCGTTTTGTGAAAAACTCACTTTCAAGCTGTTTCAATGAAAACTATACTGGACCATATAACTTGATTTCCTGAAAAACCAAAATGTTTCTGTTGAAAATATTTAGTATATTTAGACTCAGAGTAGAGTACTATACAGGATTATACAGGTTACAACATTCCATGTGTTTATACCTCTCTGATAAACAGCGACATGTGAAAGTTTCAGTATCTAGCTGTTTTAATGAAAATTATAATGGAGCATATGTCTTGATTTCCTGAAAAACCATAATGTGTCTGATGAAAATATTTAGACTAGTTATACTTAAACTCATGGTCTGTTGATTTCGTGAAAAACCAAGTAGTGTCTGGTGAAAATATTTGACTAATTATACTCAGAGTTGTCTACAATACAGGATTATACAGTTTTAAACATTCCATGTGTTTATACCTCTCTGAGAAACAGAGAGATGTGAAATATTCAGTAGCCAGCTGTTTTAATGAACACTATACAGGAGAGTAGGTCTCGAGATCCTGAAAAACCATAATGTGTCTGATGAAAATATTTGGACTAATTACACTCAGACTAGTGTACTATACAGGTTTACACATTTTAAAACTATTGATTTGTTTATATGTCTCTGAGAAGCAGTGTTTTGTGAAAAACTCAGTTTCAAACTGTTTTAATGAGATATATATAGAAACATATCTCTTGAATTCCTGAAAAACCAAGTAGTGTCTGGTGAAAATATTTTGACTAATTATACTCACAGCTGTGCACAATACAGGATTATAAAGTTTTAAACATTCCATGTGTTTATACCTCTGTGAGAAAGAGCAACATGTGAAAAATTCAGTAGCAAGCTGTTTTAATGAAAACTATACTGGAGAATATATCTTGATTTCCTGAAAAACCATAATGTGTCTGTTGAAAATATTTAGACTAATTACACTCAAACTAGTGTACCATACAGGTTTGTACAGTTTTAAACATTTGAATTGTTTATACATCGCTGAGAAATAGTGGTTTGTGAAAATTATACTGGAGCATATAACGTGATCTCCTAAAAAAACAAAAAGTTTCTTGTGAAAATATTTAGTATATTTAAACTTAGAGTACTATACAGGATTATACAGTTTAAAATGTTCCATTTGTTTATACCTCTCTTATAAACAACGATATGTGAAAGTTTTAGTGTCCAGCTGATTTAATGAAAACTATACTGGAGAATATATCTTGATTTCCTGAAAAACCATAATGTGTCTGTTGAAAATATTTAGACTAATTACACTTAGACTAGTGTACTATACAGGTTTATGTAGTTTAAAACTAGTGGATTGTTTATACGTTTCTGTGAAACAGCGTTTAGTGAAAAACTTAGTTTCAAGCTATTTCAATGAAAATTATACTAGAGCATGTAACTTGATTTCCTGAAAAACTAAAACTTTTCTGGTAAAAATATTAATTATATTTAGACAAAGAGCTGAGTACTATACAGGATTATACAGTTTTAAACGTTCCATGTGTTTACACCTCTCTGAGAAACAGTGTTTTGTGAAAAACTCAGTTTCAAGCTATTTTAATGTAAACTATACTGGAGCATATAACTTGATTTCCTGAAAATCCAAAACTTATCTGCTAAAAATATTAAACAGATTTAGACAAAGAGATGAGTACTATACAGCATTATACAGTTTTAAACTTTCCATGTGTTTATACCTCTCTGAGAAACAGCGACATGTGAAAAACTCAGTATTCAGCTGTTTTAATGAAAACTATACGGGAGGATATGTTTTGATTTCCTGAAAAACCATAATGTGTCTGTTGAAAATATTTAGAGTAGTTACACTCAGACTAACGTAATATACAGGTTTATGCAGTTTAAAACTATAGCTTTGTTTATCTGTCTCTGAGAAACAGCGTTATGTGAAAAACTCAGTTTTAAATTGTTTTAATGAAAGATTTAGAGAAGCAAATCTCTTGATTTCCTGAAAAACCAAGTAGTGTCTGGTGAAAATATTTTGACTAATTATACTCAGAGCTGTGTACAAAACAGGATTATACAATTTTAAACATTCCATATGTTTATACCTCTCTGAGAAACAGCGACATGTGAAAAATTCAGTAGACAGCTGTTTTAATGAAAACTATTCTGGAGCATAGGTCTCGAATTCCTGAAAAACCATAATGTGTCTGATGAAAATATTTAGACTAATTGCACTCAAACTAGTGTACTATACAGGTTTGTACAGTTTAAAACATTTGATTTGTTTATACGTCGCTGAGAAACAGAGTTTTGCAAAAAACTCAGTTTGAACTGTTTCAATAAAAACTATACTGGAGCATATATGTTGATTTCCTGAAAAGCCATAATATGTGTGATGAAAATATTTAGACTTATTACACCCAGAGTAGTGTACTATACAGGTTTATGCAGTTTAAAATTATTGATTTGTTTATGCTTCTCTGAGAAACAGCGTTTTGTGAAAAACTCAGTTTAAAGCTATTTCAATAAAAAGTATACTGGAGCATATAAATTGATTTCCTGAAAAAACAAAACGTTTCTGGTGAAAATATTTAGTATATTTAGACTCAGAGCCGAGTACTATACAGGATTATACAATTTGAAACATTCCATGTGTATATACCTCTCTGAGAAACAGCGTTTTGTGAAAAACTCACTTTCAAGCTATTTCAATGAAAACTATACTGGACCATATAACTTGATTTCCTGAAAAACCAAAATGTTTCTGTTGAAAATATTTAGTATATTTAGACTCAGAGTAGAGTACTATACAGGATTATACAGGTTACAACATTCCATGTGTTTATACCTCTCTGATAAACAGCGACATGTGAAAGTTTCAGTATCTAGCTGTTTTAATGAAAATTATAATGGAGCATATGTCTTGATTTCCTGAAAAACCATAATGTGTCTGATGAAAATATTTAGACTAGTTATACTTAAACTCATGGTCTGTTGATTTCGTGAAAAACCAAGTAGTGTCTGGTGAAAATATTTGACTAATTATACTCAGAGTTGTCTACAATACAGGATTATACAGTTTTAAACATTCCATGTGTTTATACCTCTCTGAGAAACAGAGAGATGTGAAATATTCAGTAGCCAGCTGTTTTAATGAACACTATACAGGAGAGTAGGTCTCGAGATCCTGAAAAACCATAATGTGTCTGATGAAAATATTTAGACTAATTACACTCAAACTAGTGTACCATACAGGTTTGTACAGTTTTAAACATTTGAATTGTTTATACATCGCTGAGAAATAGTGGTTTGTGAAAATTATACTGGAGCATATAACGTGATCTCCTAAAAAAACAAAAAGTTTCTTGTGAAAATATTTAGTATATTTAAACTTAGAGTACTATACAGGATTATACAGTTTAAAATGTTCCATTTGTTTATACCTCTCTGATAAACAGCGATATGTGAAAGTTTTAGTGTCCAGCTGATTTAATGAAAACTATACTGGAGAATATGTTTTGCTTTCCAGAAAAACCATAATCTCTCTGATGAAAATATTTGGACTAATTACACTCAGACTAGTGTACTATACAGGTTTACACATTTTAAAACTATTGATTTGTTTATATGTCTCTGAGAAGCAGTGTTTTGTGAAAAACTCAGTTTCAAACTGTTTTAATGAGATATATATAGAAACATATCTCTTGAATTCCTGAAAAACCAAGTAGTGTCTGGTGAAAATATTTTGACTAATTATACTCACAGCTGTGCACAATACAGGATTATAAAGTTTTAAACATTCCATATGTTTATACCTCTGTGAGAAAGAGCAACATGTGAAAAATTCAGTAGCAAGCTGTTTTAATGAAAACTATACTGGAGAATATATCTTGATTTCCTGAAAAACCATAATGTGTCTGTTGAAAATATTTAGACTAATTACACTTAGACTAGTGTACTATACAGGTTTATGTAGTTTAAAACTATTGGATTGTTTATACGTTTCTGTGAAACAGCGTTTAGTGAAAAACTTAGTTTCAAGCTATTTCAATGAAAACTATACTAGAGCATGTAACTTGATTTCCTGAAAAACTAAAACTTTTCTGGTAAAAATATTAATTATATTTAGACAAAGAGCTGAGTACTATACAGGATTATACAGTTTTAAACGTTCCATGTGTTTACACCTCTCTGAGAAACAGTGTTTTGTGAAAAACTCAGTTTCAAGCTATTTTAATGTAAACTATACTGGAGCATATAACTTGATTTCCTGAAAATCCAAAACTTATCTGCTAAAAATATTAAACAGATTTAGACAAAGAGATGAGTACTATACAGCATTATACAGTTTTAAACTTTCCATGTGTTTATACCTCTCTGAGAAACAGCGACATGTGAAAAACTCAGTATTCAGCTGTTTTAATGAAAACTATACGGGAGGATATGTTTTGATTTCCTGAAAAACCATAATGTGTCTGTTGAAAATATTTAGAGTAGTTACACTCAGACTAACGTAATATACAGGTTTATGCAGTTTAAAACTATAGCTTTGTTTATCTGTCTCTGAGAAACAGCGTTATATGAAAAACTCAGTTTTAAATTGTTTTAATGAAAGATTTACAGAAGCAAATCTCTTGATTTCCTGAAAAACCAAGTAGTGTCTGGTGAAAATATTTTGACTAATTATACTCAGAGCTGTGTACAAAACAGGATTATACAATTTTAAACATTCCATATGTTTATACCTCTCTGAGAAACAGCGACATGTGAAAAATTCAGTAGACAGCTGTTTTAATGAAAACTATTCTGGAGCATAGGTCTCGAATTCCTGAAAAACCATAATGTGTCTGATGAAAATATTTAGACTAATTGCACTCAAACTAGTGTACTATACAGGTTTGTACAGTTTAAAACATTTGATTTGTTTATACGTCGCTGAGAAACAGAGTTTTGCGAAAAACTCAGTTTGAACTGTTTCAATAAAAACTATACTGGAGCATATATGTTGATTTCCTGAAAAGCCATAATATGTGTGATGAAAATATTTAGACTTATTACACCCAGAGTGGTGTACTATACAGGTTTATGCAGTTTAAAATTATTGATTTGTTTATGCTTCTCTGAGAAACAGCGTTTTGTGAAAAACTCAGTTTAAAGCTATTTCAATAAAAAGTATACTGGAGCATATAAATTGATTTCCTGAAAAAACAAAACGTTTCTGGTGAAAATATTTAGTATATTTAGACTCAGAGCCGAGTACTATACAGGATTATACAATTTGAAACATTCCATGTGTATATACCTCTCTGAGAAACAGCGTTTTGTGAAAAACTCACTTTCAAGCTATTTCAATGAAAACTATACTGGACCATATAACTTGATTTCCTGAAAAACCAAAATGTTTCTGTTGAAAATATTTAGTATATTTAGACTCAGAGTAGAGTACTATACAGGATTATACAGGTTACAACATTCCATGTGTTTATACCTCTCTGATAAACAGTGACATGTGAAAGTTTCAGTATCTAGCTGTTTTAATGAAAATTATAATGGAGCATATGTCTTGATTTCCTGAAAAACCATAATGTGTCTGATGAAAATATTTAGACTAGTTATACTTAAACTCATGGTCTGTTGATTTTGTGAAAAACCAAGTAGTGTCTGGTGAAAATATTTGACTAATTATACTCAGAGTTGTCTACAATACAGGATTATACAGTTTTAAACATTCCATGTGTTTATACCTCTCTGAGAAACAGAGAGATGTGAAATATTCAGTAGCCAGCTGTTTTAATGAACACTATACAGGAGAGTAGGTCTCGAGATCCTGAAAAACCATAATGTGTCTGATGAAAATATTTGGACTAATTACACTCAGACTAGTGTACTATACAGGTTTACACATTTTAAAACTATTGATTTGTTTATATGTCTCTGAGAAGCAGTGTTTTGTGAAAAACTCAGTTTCAAACTGTTTTAATGAGATATATATAGAAACATATCTCTTGAATTCCTGAAAAACCAAGTAGTGTCTGGTGAAAATATTTTGACTAATTATACTCACAGCTGTGCACAATACAGGATTATAAAGTTTTAAACATTCCATGTGTTTATACCTCTGTGAGAAAGAGCAACATGTGAAAAATTCAGTAGCAAGCTGTTTTAATGAAAACTATACTGGAGAATATATCTTGATTTCCTGAAAAACCATAATGTGTCTGTTGAAAATATTTAGACTAATTACACTTAGACTAGTGTACTATACAGGTTTATGCAGTTTAAAACTATTGGATTGTTTATACGTTTCTGTGAAACAGCGTTTAGTGAAAAACTTAGTTTCAAGCTATTTCAATGAAAACTATACTAGAGCATATAACTTGATTTCCTGAAAAACTAAAACTTTTCTGGTAAAAATATTAATTATATTTAGACAAAGAGCTGAGTACTATACAGGATTATACAGTTTTAAACGTTCCATGTGTTTACACCTCTCTGAGAAACAGTGTTTTGTGAAAAACTCAGTTTCAAGCTATTTTAATGTAAACTATACTGGAGCATATAACTTGATTTCCTGAAAATCCAAAACTTATCTGCTAAAAATATTAAACAGATTTAGACAAAGAGATGAGTACTATACAGCATTATACAGTTTTAAACTTTCCATGTGTTTATACCTCTCTGAGAAACAGCGACATGTGAAAAACTCAGTATTCAGCTGTTTTAATGAAAACTATACGGGAGGATATGTTTTGATTTCCTGAAAAACCATAATGTGTCTGTTGAAAATATTTAGAGTAGTTACACTCAGACTAACGTAATATACAGGTTTATGCAGTTTAAAACTATAGCTTTGTTTATCTGTCTCTGAGAAACAGCGTTATGTGAAAAACTCAGTTTTAAATTGTTTTAATGAAAGATTTACAGAAGCAAATCTCTTGATTTCCTGAAAAACCAAGTAGTGTCTGGTGAAAATATTTTCACTAATTATACTCAGAGCTGTGTACAAAAAAGGATTATACAATTTTAAACATTCCATATGTTTATACCTCTATGAGAAACAGCGACATGTGAAAAATTTGTAGACAGCTGTTTAAATGAAAACTATTCTGGAGCATAGGTCTCGATTTACTGAAAAACCAGAATGTGTCTGATGAAAATATTTAGACTAATTGCACTCAAACTAGTGTACTATACAGGTTTGTACAGTTTAAAACATTTGATTTGTTTATACGTCGCTGAGAAACAGAGTTTTGCGAAAAACTCAGTTTGAACTGTTTCAATAAAAACTATACTGGAGCATATATATGTTGATTTCCTGAAAAGCCATAATATGTGTGATGAAAATATTTAGACTTATTACACCCAGAGTAGTGTACTATACAGGTTTATGCAGTTTAAAATTATTGATTTGTTCATGCTTCTCTGAGAAACAGCGTTTTATGAAAAACTCAGTTTAAAGCTATTTCAATAAAAACTATACTGGAGCATATAAATTGATTTCCTGAAAAAACAAAACGTTTCTGGTGAAAATATTTAGTATATTTAGACTCAGAGCCGAGTACTATACAGGATTATACAATTTGAAACATTCCATGTGTATATACCTCTCTGAGAAACAGCGTTTTGTGAAAAACTCACTTTCAAGCTATTTCAATGAAAACTATATTGGACCATATAACTTGATTTCCTGAAAAACCAAAATGTTTCTGTTGAAAATATTTAGTAGATTTAGACTCAGAGTAGAGTACTATGCAGGATTATACAGGTTACAACATTCCATGTGTTTATACCTCTCTGATAAACAGCGACATGTGAAAGTTTCAGTATCTAGCTGTTTTAATGAAAATTATAATGGAGCATATGTCTTGATTTCCTGAAAAACCATAATGTGTCTGATGAAAATATTTAGACTAGTTATACTTAAACTCATGGTCTGTTGATTTCGTGAAAAACCAAGTAGTGTCTGGTGAAAATATTTGACTAATTATACTCAGAGTTGTCTACAATACAGGATTATACAGTTTTAAACATTCCATGTGTTTATACCTCTCTGAGAAACAGAGAGATGTGAAATATTCAGTAGCCAGCTGTTTTAATGAACACTATACAGGAGAGTAGGTCTCGAGATCCTGAAAAACCATAATGTGTCTGATGAAAATATTTAGACTAATTACACTCAAACTAGTGTACCATACAGGTTTGTACAGTTTTAAACATTTGAATTGTTTATACATCGCTGAGAAATAGTGGTTTGTGAAAATTATACTGGAGCATATAACGTGATCTCCTAAAAAAACAAAAAGTTTCTTGTGAAAATATTTAGTATATTTAAACTTAGAGTACTATACAGGATTATACAGTTTAAAATATTCCATTTGTTTATACCTCTCTGGTAAACAACGATATGTGAAAGTTTTAGTGTCCAGCTGATTTAATGAAAACTATACTGGAGAATATATCTTGATTTCCTGAAAAACCATAATGTGTCTGTTGAAAATATTTAGACTAATTACACTTAGACTAGTGTACTATACAGGTTTATGTAGTTTAAAACTAGTGGATTGTTTATACGTTTCTGTGAAACAGCGTTTAGTGAAAAACTTAGTTTCAAGCTATTTCAATGAAAATTATACTAGAGCATGTAACTTGATTTCCTGAAAAACTAAAACTTTTCTGGTAAAAATATTAATTATATTTAGACAAAGAGCTGAGTACTATACAGGATTATACAGTTTTAAACGTTCCATGTGTTTACACCTCTCTGAGAAACAGTGTTTTGTGAAAAACTCAGTTTCAAGCTATTTTAATGTAAACTATACTGGAGCATATAACTTGATTTCCTGAAAATCCAAAACTTATCTGCTAAAAATATTAAACAGATTTAGACAAAGAGATGAGTACTATACAGCATTATACAGTTTTAAACTTTCCATGTGTTTATACCTCTCTGAGAAACAGCGACATGTGAAAAACTCAGTATTCAGCTGTTTTAATGAAAACTATACGGGAGGATATGTTTTGATTTCCTGAAAAACCATAAGTGTCTGTTGAAAATATTTAGAGTAGTTACACTCAGACTAACGTAATATACAGGTTTATGCAGTTTAAAACTATAGCTTTGTTTATCTGTCTCTGAGAAACAGCGTTATGTGAAAAACTCAGTTT
This sequence comes from Rhinophrynus dorsalis, assembly GCA_037306005.1. Lineage (NCBI taxonomy): Eukaryota > Metazoa > Chordata > Amphibia > Anura > Rhinophrynidae > Rhinophrynus > Rhinophrynus dorsalis. The sequence goes on along the minus strand of CM074724.1, from coordinate 189,283,975 downwards.
TAAATTGTTTTAATGAAAGATTTAGAGAAGCAAATCTCTTGATTTCCTGAAAAACCAAGTAGTGTCTGGTGAAAATATTTGACTAATTATACTCAGAGCTGTGTACAAAACAGGATTATACAATTTTAAACATTCCATATGTTTATACCTCTCTGAGAAACAGCGACATGTGAAAAATTCAGTAGACAGCTGTTTTAATGAAAACTATTCTGGAGCATAGGTCTCGAATTCCTGAAAAACCATAATGTGTCTGATGAAAATATTTAGACTAATTGCACTCAAACTAGTGTACTATACAGGTTTGTACAGTTTAAAACATTTGATTTGTTTATACGTCGCTGAGAAACAGAGTTTTGCAAAAAACTCAGTTTGAACTGTTTCAATAAAAACTATACTGGAGCATATATGTTGATTTCCTGAAAAGCCATAATATGTGTGATGAAAATATTTAGACTTATTACACCCAGAGTAGTGTACTATACAGGTTTATGCAGTTTAAAATTATTGATTTGTTTATGCTTCTCTGAGAAACAGCGTTTTGCTGAAAAACTCAGTTTAAAGCTATTTCAATAAAAAGTATACTGGAGCATATAAATTGATTTCCTGAAAAAACAAAACGTTTCTGGTGAAAATATTTAGTATATTTAGACTCAGAGCCGAGTACTATACAGGATTATACAATTTGAAACATTCCATGTGTATATACCTCTCTGAGAAACAGCGTTTTGTGAAAAACTCACTTTCAAGCTATTTCAATGAAAACTATACTGGACCATATAACTTGATTTCCTGAAAAACCAAAATGTTTCTGTTGAAAATATTTAGTATATTTAGACTCAGAGTAGAGTACTATACAGGATTATACAGGTTACAACATTCCATGTGTTTATACCTCTCTGATAAACAGCGACATGTGAAAGTTTCAGTATCTAGCTGTTTTAATGAAAATTATAATGGAGCATATGTCTTGATTTCCTGAAAAACCATAATGTGTCTGATGAAATATTTAGACTAGTTATACTTAAACTCATGGTCTGTTGATTTCGTGAAAAACCAAGTAGTGTCTGGTGAAAATATTTGACTAATTATACTCAGAGTTGTCTACAATACAGGATTATACAGTTTTAAAACATTCCATGTGTTTATACCTCTCTGAGAAACAGAGAGATGTGAAATATTCAGTAGCCAGCTGTTTTAATGAACACTATACAGGAGAGTAGGTCTCGAGATCCTGAAAAACCATAATGTGTCTGATGAAAATATTTAGACTAATTACACTCAACTAGTGTACCATACAGGTTTGTACAGTTTTAAACATTTGAATTGTTATACATCGCTGAGAAATAGTGGTTTGTGAAAATTATACTGAGCATATAACGTGATCTCCTAAAAAAACAAAAAGTTTCTTGTGAAAATATTTAGTATATTTAAACTTAGAGTACTATACAGGATTATACAGTTTTAAAATGTTCCATTTGTTTATACCTCTCTGATAAACAGTGATATGTGAAAGTTTTAGTGTCCAGCTGATTTAATGAAAACTATACTGGAGAATATGTTTTGCTTTCCAGAAAAACCATAATCTCTCTGATGAAAATATTTGGACTAATTACACTCAGACTAGTGTACTATACAGGTTTACACATTTTAAAACTATTGATTTGTTTATATGTCTCTGAGAAGCAGTGTTTTGTGAAAAACTCAGTTTCAAACTGTTTTAATGAGATATATATAGAAACATATCTCTTGAATTCCTGAAAAACCAAGTAGTGTCTGGTGAAAATATTTTGACTAATTATACTCACAGCTGTGCACAATACAGGATTATAAAGTTTTAAACATTCCATGTGTTTATACCTCTGTGAGAAAGAGCAACATGTGAAAAATTCAGTAGCAAGCTGTTTTAATGAAAACTATACTGGAGAATATATCTTGATTTCCTGAAAAACCATAATGTGTCTGTTGAAAATATTTAGACTAATTACACTTAGACTAGTGTACTATACAGGTTTATGCAGTTTAAAACTATTGGATTGTTTATACGTTTCTGTGAAACAGCGTTTAGTGAAAAACTTAGTTTCAAGCTATTTCAATGAAAACTATACTAGAGCATATAACTTGATTTCCTGAAAAACTAAAACTTTTCTGGTAAAAATATTAATTATATTTAGACAAAGAGCTGAGTACTATACAGGATTATACAGTTTTAAACGTTCCATGTGTTTACACCTCTCTGAGAAACAGTGTTTTGTGAAAAACTCAGTTTCAAGCTATTTTAATGTAAACTATACTGGAGCATATAACTTGATTTCCTGAAAATCCAAAACTTATCTGCTAAAAATATTAAACAGATTTAGACAAAGAGATGAGTACTATACAGCATTATACAGTTTTAAACTTTCCATGTGTTTATACCTCTCTGAGAAACAGCGACATGTGAAAAACTCAGTATTCAGCTGTTTTAATGAAAACTATACGGGAGGATATGTTTTGATTTCCTGAAAAACCATAATGTGTCTGTTGAAAATATTTAGAGTAGTTACACTCAGACTAACGTAATATACAGGTTTATGCAGTTTAAAACTATAGCTTTGTTTATCTGTCTCTGAGAAACAGCGTTATGTGAAAAACTCAGTTTTAAATTGTTTTAATGAAAGATTTACAGAAGCAAATCTCTTGATTTCCTGAAAAACCAAGTAGTGTCTGGTGAAAATATTTTGACTAATTATACTCAGAGCTGTGTACAAAACAGGATTATACAATTTTAAACATTCCATATGTTTATACCTCTCTGAGAAACAGCGATATGTGAAAAATTCAGTAGACAGCTGTTTTAATGAAAACTATTCTGGAGCATAGGTCTCGAATTCCTGAAAAACCATAATGTGTCTGATGAAAATATTTAGGCTAATTGCACTCAAACTAGTGTACTATACAGGTTTGTACAGTTTAAAAACATTTGATTTGTTTATACGTCGCTGAGAAACAGAGTTTTGCGAAAAACTCAGTTTCAACTGTTTCAATGAAAACTATATATCTTGATTTCCTGAAAAGCCATAATATGTGTGATGAAATATTTAGACTAATTACACTCAGAGTAGTGTACTATACAGGTTTATGCAGTTTAAAATTATTGATTTGTTTATGCTTCTCTGAGAAACAGCGTTTTGTGAAAAACTCAGTTTAACCCCTTAGCGACCCTTGACGTACCAGGACCGTCAAGGGTAAATGTGCTCCAATGACCCTTGACGGTCTCGGTACGTCAAGGGTTAAACGCTCCCATCGCGGCCGCACGGAGCGATGGGAGAGCGCGGGCTGCTTGTTACTAAGTGTGCCGATACCGGGACACTTAGTAACAACCAGTAAAAAGTTTGTTGCAACATGCGATTCGCTTGATGAGCGAATCACATGTTGCAAATGCTGATTGACAGGGACAGTATTTGTAAATACTGTCCCTGTCATATATCTCTGTCTCCCTCCATCTTGCACACTGCTGAGGTGGAGAGAGACAGAGAGAGATTGTGCCATATCGTGTTGAAGCGTTCCAGTGTTCCTGCAAACAGTTTAAAACACTAAATTAACCATTTGATCACTGTTTTACAGTGATGATCAAGTTCCCCCCCATCTGATCACTTTTAGAGTAATCAATAAACTACAGATCAGGCGTCTGCTGATCTGTGTATACCCCCATCCCCTTGTATCCTCTGAATTTTTTTATATTTTTTTTACATTTTTTTTATTTTTTTTATTTTTTTTTATTAAAAATTGATTTAAAATATAATTTAGGTAGTTTAGGTAGGTAGGTGGGTAGGTTTAGTGTAGACTTGTGTTAGGGAAAGGTTTAGGGACAGATCTAGGTTTAGGGAAAAAAAACAAAAAAAAAACCCAAAAAAACCCAAAAATAAAAAAAAATACTAAAAAAAATGTATATATATATATAATAAGTATAGTTTAGATAGGTAGTTTACTTGGGTTAGGTAGGTTCTAGATATACGTAGGTTAGGGTAAGTTTTAGGGTTAGAGTTAGGTTTAGGGATAGCGTTAGAGTAAGGAAAAAAAATTTAGTGGGCAAAATGCAGCGCACTTATAGCGTTGAAGAGGCATATGCCTTTTTGGCATCTGACTCAGAGGCAACAGATACTGCGTCAGATTTTGAAATAGAGCAGTTTTCAGAAACTGAGAGCAGCTCTACTGACGACGCTGGGCTTTCTATCAAAAAAAGACGCACTGCCCCAAGATCTGCCCTGGCAACTGTCCCAGCACCTGCCAAAAATCCTGCCCCAGCACCTGCCACAAATCCTGCCACAAATCCTGCCACAAGATCTGCCAAAAATCCTGTCACAAGATCTGCCAAAAGACTTTGCAAAATACCTGCCAAAAGGAATGCCCCAAGTGCTGCCCCAAGAGCTGCCCTGGCAATTGCCCCAGCACCTGCAAAAAGATCTGGCCAAAGAAATGCCCCAACACCAGCCACTCCTGATCATAATGATTGGGTATCCCCAATAAATTTTTGCCCACAAATACCAGAATTTACAGGCACCCCAGGGATTCAAATTGATGTTGAGGGATTTAACTATGATAATTTTATTTGATTTAATTTTGGGGGAAGACCTTTTAGGGGAAATTGTGTCTCAAACCAACTTGTATGCAGCCCAGTATACTGCCGCCAACCCTACAGCTTTTGTAGTTAAGGAATAAATATGGAAACCCATAGACCTCATAGAATTTAAGCAATTCTGGGCCTTAATAATGGCAATGGGTATAATAAAAAAGCCCAGTATCCGATCCTACTGGAGCAAAAACCCCGTATGTGATACCCCTATATTCCCCAAGACTATGACCAGGTCCAGATTTGAAATCATTTTGCACTTTATGAATTTTAACGATAATACCCTGTGCCCCCCAAAAGAACACCCCCAGTATGATAGACTATACAAAATTCGTCCCCTAATAAGCCATTTACAGAAAAAGTTTGCCCAAGTGTATATGCCCCAAAAAGAAATTAGTATAGATGAATCCCTAATGAAATACAAAGGCAGGTTAGGGTTCAAGCAGTACATCCCCTCAAAGATTTCCAAATTTGGTGTAAAATTTTATAAATTGTGCAAAAGTGCCACAGGCTACACCCAGGCTTTTAGAATTTATGAGGGCAAGGACAGCAAACTTGATCCTCCTGGGTGCCCCAAATTTATGGGAACAAGTGGGAAAATAGTTTGGGATTTAATTTACCCCTTATTAAGTAAAGGCTATCAATTATTTGTTGATAATTATTACAACACTGTCAGACGCAATTGCAGGGATTTTCCCAAAATACTCATAGATACCAAGTTAAAAACTGGGACGTCATCATCTTTGTGCCAACAGGAGCTGCTGGCAGTGAAGTTTAGGGACAAAAAAGAGGTCTACATGCTGACCACAATGCATGAGGACAGATCTGTGGCAGTCACTGTTCGTGGCAGGACAGTGGTAATAAGAAAGCCAGTCTGCATCAGGGACTATAATAAAAACATAGGGGGAGTTGATCTGAGTGATCAACTAATGCAGCCATACCTCGCAATGAGGAAGTGTAGGGCATGGTATAAAAAAGTTGCCATCTATATGATGCAGACTGCTGTACATAATTCCTTTTTACTTTTTAAGCTGGCAAACCCCAATCAAACATGTAGCTTTTTACAGTACCAGCTACAACTTATTTCCATATTTTTATTTCAAGGTGCGTCTGAAATAATTCCACCAAGACCCGGGTTAGTACATTTTATTTATAAAATCCCCCCAACTCCCCAAAAGAACAAACCACAGAAGCGCTGCAGGGTTTGCTACAGAAAGGGAATACGGACAGACACCACCACTTACTGTCCTGATTGCCCTTCCAAACCTGGCCTCTGCATTGGTGACTGTTTCAAGGAATACCATTCAGGCACAATGCAGTAGTGCTGTAAAGGTTCTTTTATTATTTGGCCACTTTTCCCCCCTGAAATATCCTGTTTTTTATTTTTCAAAACACATCCCTCCTTAGATCTAACACTATCAAAATTTATCTCTGATAATGGAAACACACATGTTCCCTACTGGGCCTAGTAGCTCCCCCAAACCCTGACAAACCTATGCATATGGGGCATTGCCGTACTCAGACAATGTAACTCAACACTAATGTAAAGCATTTAAAAAATCTGCAAATATAATCTGATTGAAATCCAGAGCAACACTAAAATAGAAATGTGAAAAATGGTGTTTCTCTGCCTTACTGCAGATTTTGGGAGGGATTGGTGATACAGTGGCAGCGAAAAAATTGATAAGATGCAAATAGAATGAAAGCCAGGGTTGTCTACTCTTCTACAAAATATACTTTTGGGGGTAAAATTAATTGCAGCATTGCCAAACAGACCGAAATGAGACAAGGCACCAGCTGTAAAAATGGCATGTCTGTAAAAGGAAACTAACATGTTCCAACTGGGCCCAGTAGCTCCCCCAAAACCCCGACAAACCTATGTATATGTGTTAGGTGAGTAAGATATGGATACTCACTATCTGGATGCAGGAACCCCGAAGCAGGATAGTCGCTCTTACTGGAACAGCACACTGGGAGAGGGTCTGGAGAGAGAGAGAACACAGGCTCCTCCCCAGTGTGAACTGCGAGCACGAGCAACAAAGTCCAGGAATCAGGCCAAGGGTCAAGGAGCCAGAAGTCAGCGGAGTCCAGGAGACAAGCCAAGGGTCAAGGAGCCAGAGGTCAGCGGAGTCCAGGAGTCAAGCCAAGGGTCAAGGAGCCAGAGGTCAGCGGAGTCCAGGAGTCAAGCCAAGGGTCAAGGAGCCAGAGGTCAGCGGAGTCCAGGAGTCAAGCCAAGGGTCAAGGAGCCAGAGGTCAGCGGAGTCCGGGAGTCAAGCCAAGGGTCAAGGAGCCAGAGGTCAGCGGAGTCAGAGTGGATAGCCAAGGGTCAAGGAGCCAGGAATCAATATGAAGCAGGAACACTAGTGAGTAACTGAACACCAGGGAAGCCACAGTAACACTGAGCACCATGTGTAGGGTGCTCAGGGTTTATATAGGCTGAGGAGGAGTGGCAATTGAAGTGGGGCGGAGCCGGACGCCGCGTTGCCATGGCAACGCCCGGGAAATATCAGCCCTTTGTTTGGGACGCGCACACGAGGGAGGGTGAGTGTGTGCGCGTCTGACAGGGCTGCCTGTCGGTCTGGAGCGGACGCCGGTCCGCAAGGAAGCAGAGGGGACCCGGCGTGGCGGCCGACATGATTTTTGGGCACTGCGGGAGGTAAGACCGGGTCGCCGACGGGCGGCCTGACAGTACCCCCCCCTGAAGTGCGACCTCCGGGCGGGAAATGGTGCGGGCCGATGAGGGTACCGTTTATGGAAGGATCGGATGCATGCAGGGGCATGGACCTGTGAAGCTGGTTCCCAAGAACGTTCCTCGGGGCCGTACCCCTTCCAGTGGATGAGGTACTCAAGTCTGCCTCTGCGGCGTCTGGAATCAAGTACTCGAAGAACCACGAACTCCTCTTCGCCATTTACCATGACTGGAGCTGGTGCGACAGGTAGGCGTCCTGGGAAGGTGTTGGCTATGTAAGGTTTTAGCAAGGACACATGGAAAACAGGATGGATGTGATAGGCGTCTGGCAACTGAAGTTGAACCGCCACCGGGTTGATGACCTTTTGGATGGAGAAAGGTCCAACATATTTGGGACCCAACTTTTTGGTGGGACAGGAAAGCCGGATGTTCTTTGTGGACAGCCACACCTTGTCGCCCACCTGATAGACCGGAGCGGCAGAGCGATGGCGGTTGGCCTGATCTCTGTAACTCTCCTGGGCTTTCAAGAGGGTTTGTTGGAGGGTTCGGAACTGTTTTACGAGACGGGAGAGGCGTTCAGAAGCTTCTGGTACAGATAAGTCAGAAGGTAGCCCAGGAAAGGAGGATGGGTGGAATCCATAATTGGCAAAGAAGGGAGACATGCGAATGGATCTTTGGGTTTGATTGTTGTATGCAAACTCAGCGGTGGGTAGAAATTGGAGCCAATCATCTTGCAGGTAAGTAGTGTAACATCGGAGGTAGTGCTCAAGCACTTGATTCACTCTTTCTGTTTGTCCATTGGTCTGAGGATGGAAAGCGGTGGACAACGAGGGCTGAATCTGTAAATTTTCACAGAAGGATTTCCAGAACCGTGCCGTGAACTGGACTCCTCGATCGGTAGTAATGCTCTTGGGCAGGCCATGGAGCCGGAATACCGAGGACAGAAATAAAGAAGCGGTGGTACTGGCAGAAGGAATCCCAATAACTGGTACAAAATGAGCCATCTTGGTAAATCTGTCGATGACCACCATGATGGTATCGTGTTTGCAGGAAGGAGGAAGATCGACTATAAAGTCCATTGAGATGTCGGCCCAAGGCATAGCGGGTACTGGTAGGGGCCGCAACAGACCGGCTGGTGCAATGCGGGGTACTTTAGTCTGAGCACAGATTGTGCAAGATCGCACAAACTGAGTGGCATCTTGTTGGAGAGTTGGCCACCAGAAATGTCTTAGGAGGAGATCAAGAGTCTTTTTGATTCCTCCATGACCAGCTAAGCGGGAATCATGACATCTCTGCAATACAGATAGTCGAACAGGCTCGGGCACAAAGATCTTTCCTCTGTACAACAGGAAGTGATTAGATCGTTGAATTGGTGGTGTAGTCTCTGGGTAAAGGGAGTTGATGGAGCTGGAGCGGATGTGTTCCATAATATCAGCTGAAGTAGTTATGAATACGGTTGAAGGTAAAATAGTGTCTACTACCTTGGGTTCGTTGTCACGGGTAACTGGGAGTCGGGAAAGGGCATCAGCCTTGGTGTTTCTGGTACCCGGTCTGTATGTAATGTGCAGGTTGAAACGGGTAAAGAATAGTGCCCACCTGGCTTGTCGGGGGCACAGACGACGAGCTGCACGGAGGTATTCAAGATTACGATGGTCGGTGTAGACTGTAACCAGATGAGAAGAGCCTTCGAGGAGGTGCCACCATTCTTCCAGGGCTTGTTTAATCGCCAGGAGCTCTTTGTCACCGATGCCGTAGTTCTCCTCGGCCGGAGACAATTTGCGGGAGTAAAAGGCTACCGGATGCAATTGCCCTGTATCTGGGTGGCGTTGGGAGAGGATGGCTCCTAGAGCAAAGTCAGATGCGTCTACCTCGACAAAGAAAGGGAGTGAGGTGTGGGGTTGAACAAGGATTGGGGCAGAAGTGAATCTCTTCTTGAGTTGGTCAAATGCTGCTTGGGCTTCAGGTGTCCATAGAAACTGTGGTGTTTGTCGAGTCAGCGCAGTGATCGGTGAGATGATGCGGGAGAAATTGCGGATGAATTTCCGATAATAGTTAGCGAAGCCTATAAATCGCTGGACTGCCTTCTTGTCTGTGGGTACAGGCCACTCGAGCACTGCTGATACCTTCTTTGGGTCCATAACAACTTTCCCAGGTGTTAGGATGAAGCCAAGGAAAGTCACGGTAGTGGTCTCAAACAAACATTTCTCCAACTTGGCATATAGTTGGTGATCACGAAGACGCTGCAGAACCTTCTTTACGTGCTCACGGTGTTCAGTGATGGATGATGAAAATATTAAGATATCGTCTAAGTATACTACTAAAAAGGAATCCAGGAAATCACGAAATACATCATTCAGAAAATGCTGAAAGGTGGCTGGGGCATTACAGAGTCCAAATGGCATCACCAGGTACTCAAAATGGCCGTACCTACTCCGGAAGGCGGTCTTCCATTCGTCCCCCTCTCTGATGCGGACGAGGTTGTAGGCCCCACGGAGGTCTAACTTGGTGAAGATAGTTGCATCCTTAATACGGTCTAGAAGTTCGGGTATCAAGGGGAGTGGATAACGGTTCTTTATTGTGATTCGATTTAAGTCTCTATAATCGACACATGGTCGAAGACCCCCGTCCTTTTTACCCACAAAGAAGATACCAGCCCCGGCTGGCGATGTTGACGGGCGGATGAATCCCTTTTCCAGATTTTCCTTGATGTAGGCCTTTAGATGGTGCAGTTCTGGCTCGGATAGAGGGAAGATCCTCCCGAAGGGTATAGGAGCTCCGGGTAGAAGATCGATGGGACAATCGTACTCTCTCCTGGGAGGCAATTGGTCTGCTTTTCTTTTATCGAAGATATCTAAGAATTCGTGATATGGCTTAGGAATTGTATTAGGTTCTGAAGTCTGGTCTTGCGTGAGGAGTAAGGTTGAAGGAGTATCCAGGCAATGATGTTGACAGTAACTAGATGAAAATGACAGCGTGCCCTTGCCCCAGTTGATGTCAGGATTATGTAGTCGTAGCCAAGGCAGTCCAAGGATCACGGGGAATAATGGGGATGCCACCAAATTGAAACTTATCTTCTCTGAGTGACGACTGCCCAAAGTCATCTGGAGAGGCAGGGTTTCCTGCGTAATGGGTCCGGAAGGCAGAGAAGATCCGTCAACAACCTGTATGTAGACTGGAGAGGGCTTGACTTGTGTGGGTACTCGGAGTTGTCTAGCGAGCTCCTGGTCCATAAAACAGCAGCTGGCGCCAGAGTCAATGATGGCGAGGACAGAGATGTCGTCACTGGTCCACTGCAACAACAGAGAAACGGAAAGGTGAGGAGAGCCACCAACAGGAGCTGAACTAAGACACACCTCTGAATCAGAAGTCTTACCCCTTGGGTCACGTGGTCTGCGGGGGCAGGAACGAATCATATGACCGGGTTGGCCACAGTAGAGACATAAACTGTTTGCACGTCTGTGTGCTCTCTCAGCCTCAGAAAGAGGTCCTCGAGCAAGTCCGATCTGCATTGGTTCCTCGGAAGAAGAAGTGGAGGTAGGAGCACTGGAGGGTGGTAGAGGTTGGCGTCTTGGAGGAGGAGCAAGTTGGGTTGACCGCTCCAGTCTTCTCTCCCGTAATCTGCGATCAATCCTGATGACTAAATGACAGAGTTCTTCAAGAGAAGGAGGGATACCCACACGGGCCAGTTCATCCTTCAGGGCATTGGACAAGCCGAGACGAAATTGATCCACCAGGGCAGGCTCGTTCCATTCGCTCTCGATGGCCAAAGAGCGGAATTCAGTGACATACTCCTCTACTGGCCTTTGGCCCTGCCGTAGGGCCCTCATGGCGATATGGGCAGAGGAGGCCCGGAGAGGATCATCAAACAGAAGGTCCATGGCATGGAGGAACGAATGCCAGGAAGCCAATGCGGAATCATTGGTGTGTAGCAACTGATGAGCCCAGGTCTGGGGCTCTCCGGACAGCAATGAGATCACAGTTCGTATTTTAATGAAGTCAGAGGCATAGGTTCTTGGTTGAAGAGAAAACATGACCTGACAGGCTGTGATGAAGGTCTTATACTTCGCACGGTCCCCAGAGTAGCGTTCTGGGAGAGGAATTCTGGGTTCAGGAGTGTACGTCCTGTCCGAGGGGGGTACCCCTACAGGTGGCATCGCTGGAGCGGAAGCGCCTGAAGAAGCGGAGCTGGTCTGCAGGTCATGTAATTGATGCTGTAGATGAGTCTGACCGGCCTGGAGGTCCTGCATGGTTTGCGTGAGAGCGGCAATTTGCTGGGAGAGGGCGGTGATGGCGTCCGCGACTCCTGCGGGTTCCATATAGGCTCAGTGTTTCTGTTAGGTGAGTAAGATATGGATACTCACTATCTGGATGCAGGAACCCCGAAGCAGGATAGTCGCTCTTACTGGAACAGCACACTGGGAGAGGGTCTGGAGAGAGAGAGAACACAGGCTCCTCCCCAGTGTGAACTGCGAGCACGAGCAACAAAGTCCAGGAATCAGGCCAAGGGTCAAGGAGCCAGAAGTCAGCGGAGTCCAGGAGACAAGCCAAGGGTCAAGGAGCCAGAGGTCAGCGGAGTCCAGGAGTCAAGCCAAGGGTCAAGGAGCCAGAGGTCAGCGGAGTCCAGGAGTCAAGCCAAGGGTCAAGGAGCCAGAGGTCAGCGGAGTCCAGGAGTCAAGCCAAGGGTCAAGGAGCCAGAGGTCAGCGGAGTCCAGGAGTCAAGCCAAGGGTCAAGGAGCCAGAGGTCAGCGGAGTCAGAGTGGATAGCCAAGGGTCAAGGAGCCAGGAATCAATATGAAGCAGGAACACTAGTGAGTAACTGAACACCAGGGAAGCCACAGTAACACTGAGCACCATGTGTAGGGTGCTCAGGGTTTATATAGGCTGAGGAGGAGTGGCAATTGAAGTGGGGCGGAGCCGGACGCCGCGTTGCCATGGCAACGCCCGGGAAATATCAGCCCTTTGTTTGGGACGCGCACACGAGGGAGGGTGAGTGTGTGCGCGTCTGACAGGGCTGCCTGTCGGTCTGGAGCGGACGCCGGTCCGCAAGGAAGCAGAGGGGACCCGGCGTGGCGGCCGACATGATTTTTGGGCACTGCGGGAGGTAAGACCGGGTCGCCGACGGGCGGCCTGACAATATGGGGTATTGCCGTAATTAGAAGAAGGAGCCGAACACTAATCAATGCAGTTTATAAAATCTTCACCTGTTCTGTGCTTGAAATTCACATCAACATTGAAGGCAAAGCGTGAAAAATGCAGATTTTTTTTACTTACGTCAAGTTTTCACAGGCTTCGTGGTAAAATGGCTGTTTGCAAGATTTGAAAACACACCTAAAATGAAAGCCTGGGGTGTCTACTTTCAAAAAATATCCACTTTTGGGCAGAAATCTTAAAAAAGAGCAGTGTTACACAGCCCAAATGAGAAATGGCACCAGTAACACAAGCTGTGAAGATTCAAAGTATGAACATGGAAACGCGCATGTTCCAATTTGGGACCCGTAACTCCCACAAACCATGAGAAAGCTATACATATGGGGTATTGCCGTACTCAGAAGAAGGAGCTGAACACTAATCAATGCAGTTTATAAAATCTTCACCTGTTCTGTGCTTGAAATTCACATCAACAATGAAGTTTACGAGAAAGTGGTGGTAAAATGGCTGTGTAAAAAATTTGAAAACACACCTAAAATGAAAGCTGGAGGTGTCTACTTTCCAAAAATAAACACTTTTGGGGGGGAAATCCTAAAGTGGAGCATTGGAACATAGCCCAAAATGCGTAATGGCACCAGTTAAGCAGGACTTGAAAATTCAATATTTGTTCAAAATTGGACCCTGTATCACCCTGGTGTCCCTTGAGAAACCTATGCATATGGGGCATTGCAGTACTCAGAAGAAGGAGCTGAACACTAAACAATGCATTTTTAAAAATCTTCACCTATCATGTGCTTGAAATTCACATCAACATTGAAGTGCAAGTGTGAAAAACGCTGTTTTTTTAACTTACGTCAAGATTTACGAGTGATTGGTGGTAAAATGGCTGCGTTAAAAATTTAAGAACATACATAAAATGAAAGCCTGGGGTGTCTACTTTCCAAAAATATATACTTTTCGGGGGAAATCTTAGAGTGGAGCACTGTTACACAGCTCCAAATGAGACATGGCACCAGTGATACAAGCTGTGAAAATTCAAAGTGTGAAACTGGAAACGCGCATGTTCCAATTTGGGCCCCATAGCTCCCGCAAACCTTGAATAACCTATGCATATGGGGTATTGCCGTACTCAGATGAAGGAGCTGAACACTAAACAATGCATTTTTAAAAATCTTCACCTATCCTGTGCTTGAAATTCACATCAACATTGAAGTGCAAGTGTGAAAAATTGTGTTTTTTTAACTTACGTCAAGATTTACGAGCGATTGGTGGTAAAATGGCTGCGTAAAAAAATTGAAAACATACATAAAATGAAAGCCTGGGGTGTCTACTTTCCAAAAATATATACTTTTGGGGGGAAATCTTAGAGTGGAGCACTGTTACACAGCCCCAAATGAGACATGGCACCAGTGATACAAGCAGTGAAAATTCAAAGTGTGAAACTGGAAACGCGCATGTTCCAATTTGGGCCCCATAGCTCCCGCAAACCTTGAATAACCTATGCATATGGGGTATTGCCGTACTCAGAAGAAGGAGCTGAACACTAAACAATGCATTTTTAAAAATCTTCACCTATCCTGTGCTTGAAATTCACATCAACATTGAAGTGCAAGTGTGAAAAACGGTGTTTTTTTAACTTATGTCAAGATTTACGAGCGATTGGTGGTAAAATGGCTGCGTAAAAAAATTGAAAACATACATAAAATGAAAGCCTGGGGTGTCTACTTTCCAAAAATATATACTTTTGGGGGGAAATCTTAGAGTGGAGCACTGTTACGCAGCCCCAAATGAGACATGGCACCAGTGATGCAAGCTGTGAAAATTCAAAGTGTGAAACTGGAAACGCACATGTTCCAATTTGGGCCCCATAGCTCTCCCAAACCTTGAGAAACCTATACATATGGGATATTGCCGTACTCAGAAGAAGGAGCTGAACACGAAACAATGCATTTTTAAAAATCTTCACCTATCATGTGCTTGATATAAATAGTAGTATTGAAATGTAAGTGTGAAAACTGCAAAAAAACAAAATATTACCACAATTTTGAACTTTTTTTCTGGAAAAATAGCTGCATGAAAAGCTCCAAAATTCTCCTGATTATTTACCTTATGTTGTGTAGGTTTCAGAAACATATACCTTTGTGGGACATTTTTGGTTCTGGCACCGTCAGCTAAGCTATGATGCTCACATGCCAATTGTTGAGAAATTATAAGTTGGAAATAATGGCATCCATCTTGTAATATTTACCTTGTAAATGTGAGGAAGTGATTGAAATACTAGGCATATGGGGTATTCTTATATTCAGGAGAAGCAAATGAATATATTTAGAGGTATTTTTTTGTTATAAACTAATTGTATGCAAATCCTGACACGAAAATATAAGCAAAATGTTGTTTTTTTTCAATTTTTTTCCTCTTTTTTTCTATTTTAATCAAATTAAACAAGGAGGTATTCATATAATTGTGGTATCAAAAGAAAGCCCTACTTGTGCTTAAAAAAACAGTATATAATTTATATGGGTGCACAAAAGGAATTAAAGAGAAAATATGGTTGAACAAAGACATAGTCAAAAAAGTCAAAATTGCTCCGGTCCTTAAGTCAAATCAATCTCAGATTTTCCCGGTCCTTAAGGTGTTAAAGCTATTTCAATAAAAACTATACTGGAGCATATAAATTGATTTCCTGAAAAACCAAAACGTTTCTGGTGAAAATATTTAGTATATTTAGACTCAGAGCCGAGTACTATACAGGATTATACAGTTTGAAACATTCCATGTGTATATACCTCTCTGAGAAACAGCGTTTTGTGAAAAACTCACTTTCAAGCTATTTCAATGAAAACTATACTGTACCATATAACTTGATTTCCTGAAAAACCAAAATGTTTCTGTTGAAAATATTTAGTATGTTTAGACTCAGAGTAGAGTAGTATACAGGATTATACAGGTTACAACATTCCATGTGTTTATACCTCTCTGATAAACAGCGACATGTGAAAGTTTCAATATCTAGCTGTTTTAATGAAAATTATAATGGAGCATATGTCTTGATTTCCTGAAAAACCATAATGTGTCTGATGAAAATATTTAGACTAGTTATACTCAAACTCATGCTCTGTTGATTTCATGAAAAACCAAGTAGTGTCTGGGAAAATATTTGACTAATTATACTCAGAGTTGTGTACAATACAGGATTATACAGTTTTAAACATTCCATGTGTTTATACCTCTCTGAGAAACAGAGACATGTGAAATATTCAGTAGCCAGCTGTTTTAATGAACACTATACAGGAGAGTAGGTGTCGAGTTTCTGAAAAACCATAATGTGTCTGATGAAAATATTTAGACTAATTACTCTCAAACTAGTGTACCATACAGGTTTGTACAGTTTTAAACATTTGATTTGTTTATACGTCGCTGAGAAATAGTGGTTTGTGAAAATTATACTGGAGCATATAACGTGATCTCCTAAAAAAACAAAAAGTTTCTTGTGAAAATATTTAGTATATTTAAACTTAGAGTACTATACAGGATTATACAGTTTAAAATGTTCCATTTGTTTATACCTCTCTGATAAACAGCGATATGTGAAAGTTTTAGTATCCAGCTGATTTAATGAAAACTATACTGGGGAATATGTCTTGCTTTCCAGAAAAACCATAATCTCTCTGATGAAAATATTTGGACTAATTACACTCAGACTAGTGTACTATACAGGTTTACACATTTGATTTGTTTATACGTCTCTGAGAAACAGTGTTTTGTGAAAAACTCAGTTTCAAACTGTTTTAATGAGATATATATAGAGACATATCTCGTGATTTCCTGAAAAACCAAGTAGTGTCTGGTGAAAATATTTTGAGTAATTATACTCACAGCTGTGCACAATACAGGATTATAAAGTTTTAAACATTCCAT
The DNA here is from genome assembly GCA_037306005.1 of Rhinophrynus dorsalis. Classification (NCBI taxonomy): domain Eukaryota; kingdom Metazoa; phylum Chordata; class Amphibia; order Anura; family Rhinophrynidae; genus Rhinophrynus; species Rhinophrynus dorsalis. The sequence continues at coordinate 189,267,611 of CM074724.1, read as the reverse complement.
GTGTTTATACCTCTCTGAGAAAGAGCAACATGTGAAAAATTCAGTAGCAAGCTGTTTTAATGAAAACTATACTGGAGAATATATCTTGATTTCCTGAAAAACCATAATGTGTCTGTTGAAAATATTTAGACTAATTACACTTAGACTAGTGTACTATACAGGTTTATGCAGTTTAAAACTATTGGATTGTTTATACGTTTCTGAGAAACAGCGTTTTGTGAAAAACTTAGTTTCAAGCTATTTCAATGAAAACTATACTGGAGCATATAACTTGATTTCCTGAAAAACCAAAACTTTTCTGGTAAAAATATTAATTATATTTAGACAAAGAGCTGAGTACTATACAGGATTATATAGTTTTAAACATTCCATGTGTTTATACCTCTCTAAGAAACAGTGACGTGTGAAAAACTCAGTATTCAGCTGCTTTAATGAAAACTATACGGGAGCATATGTTTTGATTTCCTGAAAAACCATAATGTGTCTGATGAAAATATTTAGAGTAGTTACACTCAGACTAGTGTAATATACAGGTTTATGCAGTTTAAAACTATAGCTTTGTTTATCTGTCTCTGAGAAACAGCGTTTTGTGAAAAACTCAGTTTTAAATTGTTTTAATGAAAGATTTACAGAAGCAAATCTCTTGATTTCCTGAAAAACCAAGTAGTGTCTATTGAAAATATTTTGATTAATTATACTCAGAGCTGTGTACAAAACAGGATTATACAGTTTTAAACGTTCCATGTGTTTACACCTCTCTGAGAAACAGTGTTTTGTGAAAAACTCAGTTTCAAGCTATTTTAATGTAAACTGTACTGGAGCATATAACTTGATTTCCTGAAAAACCAAAACTTTTCTGGTAAAAATATTAATTATATTTAGACAAAGAGCTGAGTACTATACAGGATTATACAGTTTTAAACATTCCATGTGTTTATACCTCTCTGAGAAACAGCGACATGTGAAAAACTCAGTATTCAGCTGCTTTAATGAAAACTATATGGGAGCATATGTTTTGATTTCCTGAAAAACCATAATGTGTCTGATGAAAATATTTAGAGTAGTTACACTCAGACTAGTGTAATATACAGGTTTATGCAGTTTAAAACTATAGCTTTGTTTATCTGTCTCTGAGAAACAGCGTTTTGTGAAAAACTCAGTTTTAAATTGTTTTAATGAAAGATTTACAGAAGCTAATCTCTTGATTTCCTGAAAAACCAAGTAGTGTCTGGTGACAATATTTTGACTAATTATACTCAGAGCTGTGTACAAAACAGGATTATACAGTTTTAAATGTTCCATGTGTTTACACCTCTCTGAGAAACAGTGTTTTGTGAAAAACTCAGTTTCAAGCTATTTTAATGTAAACTATACTGGAGCATATAACTTGATTTCCTGAAAAACCAAAACTTATCTGGTAAAAATATTAAACAGATTTAGACAAAGAGATGAGTACTATACAGGATTATACAGTTTTAAACATTCCATGTGTTTATACCTCTCTGAGAAACAGCGACATGTGAAAAACTATCACGGTGCCCGTGATTTGCTGCAGTTACTTGTCTGTCACCAGTAGGGGGCTTCTATTGGCTGTCTGCAGATAGCCCGCCTCTTATTGACTATTTAAACCTGGATTGGGCACCCTTTGAGTGCCCTTTCGTGTTGTTTCTGACCTTCTTGCTATCACTATGCTAGTGATAGCTGGGCCTCTGTTCCAGTGTTCCTGAGTTCCTGATCTCCTGTGTTCCTGAGTTCCTGATCTCCACTGTTCCAGTGTTTCCTGGATGCTGAGTTACTCCAGTCCTGGTTCCGGCCTAGTCTCTGGTGTTGCAGTTACTGCTGAACTTCTTCTTTGCTGTTTCCTGACCTGACTGATGGTTGCTGGTTCCTGTCATCTCATCACCTGTCTTCAGTATCCTGGCGACCTTCTGCCTGGTCGCATTGGTGACATTGCTACAATTCCGTGTTGGTCCCAGCGTGCGGACGCTGGTTTGCTCCTAAGCCTTGCGGCTATACAAACTCACTTTTTACACCAGTGTGCGGTCACTGGTTTGCTCCAAAGCCTATCAGCTCTACAAATCTGTGTTGGTCCCAGCGTGCGGACGCTGGGTTGCTCCTAAGCCTTGCGGCCATACAAACTCACTTGTTACACCAGTGTGCGGTCACTGGTTTACTCCAAAGCCTATCAGCTATACAAATCTGTGTTGGTCCCAGCGTGCGGACGCTGGTTTGCTCCTAAGCCTTGCGGCTATACAAACTCACTTGTTACACCAGTGTGCGGTCACTGGTTTGCTCCAAAGCCTATCAGCTCTACAAATCTGTGTTGGTCCCAGCGTGCGGACGCTGGGTTGCTCCTAAGCCTTGCGGCCATACAAACTCACTTGTTACACCAGTGTGCGGTCACTGGTTTGCTCCCAAGTCTATCAGCTATACAAATCTGTGTTGGTCCCAGCGTGCGGACGCTGGTTTGCTCCTAGCCTTGCGGCTATACAAGCTCGCTTGTTACACCAGTGTGCGGTCACTGGTTTGCTCCAAAGCCTATCGGCTATACAATTCTGTGTTGGTCCCAGCGTGCGGACGCTGGTTTGCTCCTAAGCCTTGCGGCTATACTACTCACTTGTTACTCCAGTGTGCGGTCACTGGTTTGCTCGCAAAGCCTAACGGCTATACTATTCAGTGTTGTTCCCAGCGTGCGGACGCTGGTTTGCTCCAAAGCCTTGCTGCTTAACGATTCTGCTATCTGCCAGTTTCATCTGACTGCTGCTATTATCTCTGGGCTGCCCTGCCCGGTATTGGTAAGGCCGGTAGAACCTTTTGCCACATTCCATCTGAGGTTGCCTTACCCGGTATTGGCAGGGCCGGTAGAGCCTACATTGGGTATCCATTGAGGCTGCCTTGCCCGGTATTTTGGTAAGGCCGGTAAAACCGTTATGCTATTCCATCTGCAGGTTGCCTTACCCGGTATTGGCAAGGCCGGTAGAGCCTAAAGACTGTCCTGTCCGGTATATTGACAGGACCGGTAGAGTCTGCCTTCTGTCTGTGCTATATTCTGTATATATATATGTATGTTATTGCCATCCTAAGTTATCAAATTATTATTTCAATAAAATTGATGTTTTTTTTACCTAAAACTTGTGTCTGAGAGTCATAATAAACCGTGACAGTACGAAAGGGCCATGACCTCAGACAGCAAGGGTGAAGGTAACGCACAGAATATACATTGGAGGATGGATGTGCTCGAGCAACGTTTGGATCAGTTGGCAGTTGCAATTCAAACGATCCTTGAACGCACGGTACCTGCTGACCAATCTAGCTCTAGCCCGGTGGTCTCGCCAAGTCAGACACCGGAAAGTGATACCAGACCCCTAGGGGGTACTGTTAAAGGGTTAACGGCTTCTGCACCCTTGCCGCTAAGATATGATGGTGACCCTAGTCTCTGCAGAGGGTTCATCAACCAACTCGAAATCTTTATGGAATTGACGGCACACGCATTTCCCAATGATCGTAGTAAAGTGGGGTTCACGATATCACTGCTCACTGGCAGAGCATTGGCTTGGGCTAACCTCTTGTGGGAGAATGCTAAACCTTGTACTAAGAACTTTAGTGAATTTGTGCGTTCCTTTCGAAGAGTGTTTGAGCCTCCTGGTAGAACCACCTCTGCTGCCAAACGCCTTATGGAGATACAACAGGGCAGGCGTACAGTGGGCGACTATGCCATCGAATTCCGCACATTGGCAGCAGAGGTAGGTTGGAATAACGAGGCATTATTGGCAGCCTTCTCTCAAGGCCTGCTAAAGATCTACCTATTGATCTAGATGATTACATTGAGTATGTTATGATAATTGACTCCAGAATACGTGAGAGATCAATTGCCAGAGATCGTAAGTTACGGTCAAAAAATAATGAGCCTAGTAGCATGTTTTGCCCACCCATCCCTCCCTTGGCATTGAAGTCTAGTGAACCAGTACGGGAAACAAGTGAACCTATGGAAATAGGCTTCACTAGACTAACCAAGGCAGAGAGACTATATCGCAAAAAACAAGGGTTATGTTTATACTGCGGTACAAAAGGGCACTTGCTAAATTCCTGTCCGGTACGTCCGGGAAACGCACACACCTAGGGTACCTTGGGGGACAGGCCCTAGGTGGTGTACAATCGTCCCCAGTGTCGGGCATAATTAAACCCACCATACAGGTGGTATTGTCTTGGGCACAACGCTCTGTGGAGGTTTTGGCCTTGGTTGACTCTGGTGCAGCAGGGTATTTTATGGATAATACCTTTGCTGAATTGCACGGAGTTCCGCGCATTGAAAGAGAAAACCCCTTGACTATTGAAGCGATTGATGGTAGACCCTTAGAACCGCCTCAGGTTATATTTGAAACTATGCCATTGTCTATGACTATTGGGGCACTTCACAGAGAAGAGCAGCAGTTTCAACTGATTAATTCTCCGCACCATGCGGTAATATTGGGATTTCCGTGGTTACAGTTACATAACCCACAATTTGATTGGAAAAAGTGTGAAATTGCTGCTTGGTCCCAGTTTTGTATGGACAAGTGCGTCATCCAGCCTATTAAGGTCATGTGCACCTCCTCTGCTATACCGGATGTGTACCAACAGTTTGGCGATGTTTTTAGCAAAGGAGAGGCTAGTTTGCTACCCCAGCATAGACCTTATGATTGTTGCATTGAATTGCAGCCTGGTGCAGTACCTCCAAAAGGACGCACTTATCCATTATCTTGTGATGAAAATAAGGCTATGGAGGATTACATTTCTGATGCCCTTGCTAGAGGGATCATACGAAAATCTACCTCTCCAGCTGGGGCTGGGTTCTTTTTCGTAAAAAAGAAAAATGGCGAATTAAGACCATGCATTGACTACCGGGGCTTGAATAAACTAATGGCAAAAAACGCATACCCAATACCACTCATCACCGAGCTTTTTGACAGGCTTAAGGGCGCTTCGATATTTACCAAATTGGACCTACGGGCCGCTTACAATCTGGTTCGCATTCGAGCTGGTGATGAGTGGAAAACTGCCTTTAATACTCGAGCTGGGCACTACGAGTATCTAGTAATGCCTTTTGGGCTGTGTAATGCACCCGCAGTTTTCCAGGAACTGATAAACGATGTTCTGAGAGATATGTTACAGACATGTGTTGTGGTGTACCTCGACGATATACTGATTTACTCCCAAAACATGGCACAGCACATCAAAGATGTATCCGCAGTATTGCTACGACGTGAGAACAAATTATTTTGTAAAATGGAAAAATGTGAGTTTCATAGAACCAGTGTGCCATTCTTGGGGTTCATAATTGGCAATGATGGCATTGCCATGGACAAAGAAAAGTTGTCAGCTGTCCTACAATGGCCAAAACCCAAGGGTCTTAAAGCCATACAGCGTTTCCTGGGTTTCGCTAATTATTATAGGAGGTTTATTAAGAACTTTTCTTCAGTTGTCAAACCTCTGTCCGATCTTACGCACAAGGGTGCTAATCCTTCTTGTTGGCCGGTATCTGCTGAGAAAGCCTTTGAGAATTTGAAGCTGGCATTTGCTGCGGCTCCTGTGTTATCCCACCCCAATCCTCTACTTCCATTTACGTTAGAGGTTGATGCCTCAGATATTGGGGTCGGGGCAGTACTTTCGCAGCGACACGAGAAAGGTGGAACTCTCAGACCTTGTGGGTTTTTCTCTAAAAAGTTGACTGTCACTCAAAGCCACTATGAGATAGGTGACAGAGAATTATTGGCCATTATCCTCTCTCTTAAGGAATGGCGTCATTTGCTTGAAGGTACTAAGAATCCTGTCTTAATCCTAACAGATCATAAGAATCTGACCTATCTCTCGGAGGCCAAGAGATTGTCCTCTCGTCAGGCCAGGTGGGCACTGTTCCTGTCTCGATTTAATTTCATTGTATCATATTTACCAGGGTCAAAAAATATCAGGGCTGATGCACTGTCAAGACAATTTGAGGCCGACAGTGACAGAGTGGAAGCACCAGCACCTATCATCCAACCTGATAGAATACTGGCTACTATACGCACGAGTATCACTTCTCCTCTAGGGGAGGAGATCCTGGCCTCTCAGGGGTCCGCTCCCCATGAAACCCCAGTGGGCAAATGTTTTGTCGCTGAATCATTTCGTACTAGGCTGCTCGAAACCTACCATTCCTCTAAGGCTGCGGGACATATTGGTAGAGACCAATTGTTATGGTCCCTTTCTCAGTTATTTTGGTGGCCTTCCATGAGAAACGATTGTGCCGAATTTACGAATGCCTGTGCCACCTGCGCCCGCGCTAAGACCCCGAGACATCTCCCTGTGGGCTTGCTTCAACCAGTGCCTAATGGCGAACGCCCCTGGTCTCATGTTTCCATTGATTTTATGGGAGAGTTGCCTATGTCCAAGGGGTACTCCTTTATATTCATGGTGGTGGACAGGTTTTCTAAAATGGCTCATTTCGTGCCCCTCCGTGGTCTTCCTTCAGCGAAGGAATTGGCAATGGTGTTCGCCAGAGAAGTATTCCGGTTGCATGGAGTGCCTAGGGTACTGGTGTCTGACAGGGGGAGCCAGTTTGTGTCTAGATTTTGGAGGGCATTTTGCCAACAGATGGGCATACAGCTGTCCTTCTCCTCTGCCTACCATCCCCAGACCAATGGAGCCGCTGAACGAGCTAATCAGGGCTTGGAACAATTTCTCCGTTGTTTCGTTACTGACCATCATGATAATTGGTCCGACTTGTTGCCTTGGGCAGAGTTCGCCAGGAACTGTGCGGTCAATTCTTCATCTGGGAGCTCTCCGTTTCTGATTAATTATGGGTTCCAGCCCTGTTTGCTTCCAGACTCATTTCAGACGCAACAGATTCCAGCTCTGGATGAGCATATCAAGCAACTCCGTTCCACATGGGCACAAGTTCAGAGGGCACTTGGTCAGTCATTTCAGCGTCATCAGCGCCATGCTAATCGCAGAAGGCTTCCAGCGGTTTCCTTTCAGGTTGGGGATAGAGTATGGCTTTCCTCCTGAAATCTCAAGCTGCAGGTTCCGTCTAATAAGTTGGCTCCTCGGTTTATTGGTCCATACAGAGTTATTCGCAAAATTAACCCTGTCTCCTATGCACTAGACCTACCTGCATCCATGCGTATCCATAATGTGTTCCATGTGTCCCTTCTTAAGCCTCTGGTTTGCAATCGCTATACTACCACACCTGTGGTGCCAGGACCTGTTGAGGTCGAGGGCCAGGAGGAGTACGAGGTTCAGAGCATTATTGATTCCTGTAGGCTTAGAGGAAGGGTACAGTACCTGGTACATTGGAAAGGGTATGGTCCTGAGGATCGATCATGGGTGGATAGTACGGACCTTCATGCACCTAGGTTAACTAGGGCCTTTCATGCCAATTACCCGCAGAAACCTAAACCCTATTCTAGGAGAGGGGGTCTTTGAAAGGGGGGTACTATCACGGTGCCTGTGATTTGCTGCAGTTACTTGTCTGTCACCAGTAGGGGGCTTCTATTGGCTGTCTGCAGATAGCCCGCCTCTTATTGACTATTTAAACCTGGATTGGGCACCCTTTGAGTGCCCTTTCGTGTTGTTTCTGACCTTCTTGCTATCACTATGCTAGTGATAGCTGGGCCTCTGTTCCAGTGTTCCTGAGTTCCTGATCTCCTGTGTTCCTGAGTTCCTGATCTCCACTGTTCCAGTGTTTCCTGGATGCTGAGTTACTCCAGTCCTGGTTCCGGCCTAGTCTCTGGTGTTGCAGTTACTGCTGAACTTCTTCTTTGCTGTTTCCTGACCTGACTGATGGTTGCTGGTTCCTGTCATCTCATCACCTGTCTTCAGTATCCTGGCGACCTTCTGCCTGGTCGCGTTGGTGACATTGCTACAATTCCGTGTTGGTCCCAGCGTGCGGACGCTGGTTTGCTCCTAAGCCTTGCGGCTATACAAACTCACTTTTTACACCAGTGTGCGGTCACTGGTTTGCTCCAAAGCCTATCAGCTCTACAAATCTGTGTTGGTCCCAGCGTGCGGACGCTGGGTTGCTCCTAAGCCTTGCGGCCATACAAACTCACTTGTTACACCAGTGTGCGGTCACTGGTTTACTCCAAAGCCTATCAGCTATACAAATCTGTGTTGGTCCCAGCGTGCGGACGCTGGTTTGCTCCTAAGCCTTGCGGCTATACAAACTCACTTGTTACACCAGTGTGCGGTCACTGGTTTGCTCCAAAGCCTATCAGCTCTACAAATCTGTGTTGGTCCCAGCGTGCGGACGCTGGTTTGCTCCTAAGCCTTGCGGCCATACAAACTCACTTGTTACACCAGTGTGCGGTCACTGGTTTGCTCCAAAGCCTATCAGCTATACAAATCTGTGTTGGTCCCAGCGTGCGGACGCTGGTTTGCTCCTAGCCTTGCGGCTATACAAGCTCGCTTGTTACACCAGTGTGCGGTCACTGGTTTGCTCCAAAGCCTATCGGCTATACAATTCTGTGTTGGTCCCAGCGTGCGGACGCTGGTTTGCTCCTAAGCCTTGCGGCTATACTACTCACTTGTTACTCCAGTGTGCTGTCACTGGTTTGCTCGCAAAGCCTAACGGCTATACTATTCAGTGTTGTTCCCAGCGTGCGGACGCTGGTTTGCTCCAAAGCCTTGCTGCTTAACGATTCTGCTATTTGCCAGTTTCATCTGACTGCTGCTATTATCTCTGGGCTGCCCTGCCCGGTATTGGTAAGGCCGGTAGAACCTTTTGCCACATTCCATCTGAGGTTGCCTTACCCGGTATTGGCAGGGCCGGTAGAGCCTACATTGGGTATCCATTGAGGCTGCCTTGCCCGGTAATTTGGTAAGGCCGGTAAAACCGTTATGCTATTCCATCTGCAGGTTGCCTTACCCGGTATTGGCAAGGCCGGTAGAGCCTAAAGACTGTCCTGTCCGGTATATTGACAGGACCGGTAGAGTCTGCCTTCTGTCTGTGCTATATTCTGTATATATATATGTATGTTATTGCCATCCTAAGTTATCAAATTATTATTTCAATAAAATTGATGTTTTTTTTACCTAAAACTTGTGTCTGAGAGTCATAATAAACCGTGACAAAAACTCAGTATTCAGCTGTTTTAATGAAAACTATACGGGAGCATATGTTTTGATTTCCTGAAAAACCATAATGTGTCTGCTGAAAATATTTAGAGTAGTTACACTCAGACTAATGTAATATACAGGTTTATGCAGTTTAAAACTATAGCTTTGTTTATCTGTCTCTGAGAAACAGCGTTTTGTGAAAAACTCAGTTTTAAATTGTTTTAATGAAAGATTTACAGAAGCAAATCTCTTGATTTCCTGAAAAACCAAGTAGTGTCTGGTGAAAATATTTTGACTACTTATACTCAGAGCTGTGTACAAAACAGGATTATACAGTTTTAAACGTTCCATGTGTTTACACCTGTCTGAGAAACAGTGTTTTGTAAAAAACTCAGTTTCAAGCTATTTTAATGTAAACTGTACTGGAGCATATAACTTGATTTCCTGGAAAACCAAAACTTATCTGGTAAAAATATTAAACAGATTTAGACAAAGAGATGAGTACTATACAGGATTATACAGTTTTAAACATTCCATGTGTTTATACCTCTCTATGAAACAGCGACATATGAAAAACGCAGTATTCAGCTGTTTTAATGAAAACTATACGGGAGCATATGTTTTGATTTCCTGAAAAACCATAAGGTGTCTGCTGAAAATATTTAGAGTAGTTACACTCAGACTAGTGTGATATACAGGTTTATGCAGTTTAAAACTATAGCTTTGTTTATCTGTTTCTGAGAAACAGCATTTTGTGAAAAACTCAGTTTTAAATTGTTTTAATGAAAGATTTACAGAAGCAAATCTCTTGATTTCCTGAAAAACCAAGTAGTGTCTGGTGAAAATATTTTGACTAATTATACTCAGAGCTGTGTACAAAACAGGTTTATACAATTTTAAACATTCCTTATGTTTATACCTCTCTGAGAAATAGCGACATGTGAAACATTCAGTAGACAGCTGTTTTAATGAAAACTATTCTGGAGCATAGGTCTCGATTTCCTGAAAAACCATAATGTGTCTGATGAAAATATTTAGACTAATTGCACTCAAACTAGTGTACTATACAGGTTTGTACAGTTTAAAACATTTGATTTGTTTACACATCGCTGAGAAACAGAGTTTTGCGAAAAACTCAGTTTCAACTGTTTCAATGAAAACTATACTGGAGTATATATCTTGATTTCCTGAAAAGCCATAATATGTGTGATGAAAATATTTAGGCTAATTACACTCAGAGTAGTGTACTATACAGGTTCATGCAGTTGAAAATTATTGATTTGTTTATGCTTCTCTGAGAAACAGCGTTTTGTGAAAAACTCAGTTTAAAGCTATTTCAATAAAAACTATACTGGAGCATATAAATTGATTTCCTGAAAAACCAAAACGTTTCTGGTGAAAATATTTAGTATATTTAGACTCAGAGCCAAGTACTATACAGGATTATACAGTTTGAAACATTCCATGTGTATATACCTCTCTGAGAAACAGCGTTTTGTGAAAAACTCACTTTCAAGCTATTTCAATGAAAACTATACTGGACCATAAAACTTGATTTCCTGAAAAATCAAAATGTTTCTGTTGAAAATATTTAGTATATTTAGACTCAGAGTAGAGTACTATACAGGATTATACAGGTTACAACATTCCATGTGTTTATACCTCTCTGATAAACAGCGACATGTGAAAGTTTCAGTATCTAGCTGTTTTAATGAAAATTATAATGGAGCATATGTCTTGATTTCCTGAAAAACCGTAATGTGTCTGATTAAAATATTTAGACTAGTTATACTCGAACTCATGCTCTGTTGATTTCGTGCAAAACCAAGTAGTGTCTGGTGAAAATATTTGACTAATTATTCTCAGAGTTGTGTACAATACAGGATTATACAGTTTTAAACATTCCATGTGTTTATACCTCTCTGAGAAACAGAGACATGTGAAATATTCAGTAGCCAGCTGTTTTAATGAAAACTATACAGGAGAGTAGGTCTCGAGATCCTGAAAAACCATAATGTGTCTGATGAAAATATTTAGACTAATTACACTCAAACTAGTGTACCATACAGGTTTCTACAGTTTTAAACATTTGATTTGTTTATACGTCGCTGAGAAATAGTGGTTTGTGAAAATTATACTGGAGCATATAACGTCATCTCCTAAAAAAACAAAAAGTTTCTTGTGAAAATATTTAATATATTTAGACTTAGAGTAGAGTACTATACAGGATTATACAGTTTGAAATGTTCCATTTGTTTATACCTCTCTGATAAACAGCGATAAGTGAAAGTTTTAGTATCCAGCTGATTTAATGAAAACTATACTGGAGAATATGTCTTGCTTTCCAGAAAAACCATAATCTCTCTGTTGAAAATATTTGGATTAATTACACTCAGACTAGTGTACTATACAGGTTAACACATTTTAAAATAATTGATTTGTTTATACGTCTCTGAGAAACAGTGTTTTGTGAAAAACTCAGTTTCAAACTGTTTTAATGAGATATATATAGAGACATATCTCGTGATTTCCTGAAAAACCAAGTAGTGTCTGGTGAAAATATTTTGAGTAATTATACTCACAGCTGTGCACAATACAGGATTATAAAGTTTTAACCATTCCATGTGTTTATACCTCTCTGAGAAAGAGCAACATGTGAAAAATTCAGTAGCAAGCTGTTTTAATGAAAACTATACTGGAGAATATGTCTTGCTTTCCAGAAAAACCATAATGTGTCTGTTGAAAATATTTAGACTAATTACACTTAGACTAGTGTACTATACAGGTTTATGCAGTTTAAAACTATTGGATTGTTTATACGTTTCTGAGAAACAGCGTTTTGTGAACAACTTAGTTTCAAGCTATTTCAATGAAAACTATACTGGAGTATATAACTTGATTTCCTGAAAAACCAAAACTTTTCTGGTAAAAATATTAATTATATTTAGACAAAGAGCTGAGTACTATACAGGATTATACAGTTTTAAACATTCCATGTGTTTATACCTCTCTGAGAAACAGCGACATGTGAAAAACTCAGTATTCAGCTGCTTTAATGAAAACTATATGGGAGCATATGTTTTGATTTCCTGAAAAACCATAATGTGTCTGATGAAAATATTTAGAGTAGTTACTCTCAGACTAGTGTAATATACAGGTTTATGCAGTTAAAAACTATAGCTTTGTTTATCTGTCTCTGAGAAACAGCGTTTTCTGAAAAACTCAGTTTTAAATTGTTTTAATGAAAGATTTACAGAAGCAAATCTCTTGATTTCCTGAAAAACCAAGTAGTGTCTGGTGAAAATATTTTGACTAATTATACTCAGAGCTGTGTACAAAACAGGATTATACAATTTTAAACATTCCATATGTTTATACCTCTCTGAGAAACAGCGCCATGTGAAAAATTCAGTAGACAGCTGTTTTAATGAAAACTATTCTGGAGCTTAAGTCTCGATTTCCTGAAAAACCATAATGTGTCTGATGAAACTATTTAGACTAATTGCACTCAAACTAGTGTACTATACAGGTTTGTACAGTTTAAAACATTTGATTTGTTTAAACGTCGCTGAGATACAGAGTTTTGCGAAAAACTCAGTTTCAACTGTTTGAATGAAAACTATACTGGAGCATATATCTTGATTTCCTGAAAAGCCATAATATGTGTGATGAAAATATTTAGACTAATTACACTCAGAGTAGTGTACTATACAGATTTATGCAGTTTAACATTATTGATTTGTTTATGCTTCTCTGAGAAACAGCGTTTTGGGAAAAACTCAGTTTAAAGCTATTTCAATAAAAACTATACTGGAGCATATAAATTGATTTCCTGAAAAACCAAAACGTTTCTGGTGAAAATATTTAGTATATTTAGACTCAGAGCCGAGTACTATACAGGATTATACAGTTTGAAACATTCCATGTGTATATACCTCTCTGAGAAATAGCGTTTTGTGAAAAACTCACTTTCAAGCTATTTCAATGAAAACTATACTGGACCATATAACTTGATTTTCTGAAAAACCAAAATGTTTCTGTTGAAAATATTTAGTATATTTAGACTCAGAGTAGAGTACTATACAGGATTATACAGGTTACAACATTCCATGTGTTTACACCTCTCTGATAAACAGCGACATGTGAAAGTTTCAGTATCTAGCTGTTTTAATGAAAATTATAATGGAACATATGTCTTGATTTCCTGAAAAACCATAATGTGTCTGATGAAAATATTTAGACTAGTTATACTCAAACTCATGCTCTGTTGATTTCGTGAAAAACTAAGTAGTGTCTGGTGAAAATATTTGACTAATTATACTCAGAGTTGTCTACAATACAGGATTATACAGTTTTAAACATTCCATGTGTTTATACCTCTCTGAGAAACAGAGACATGTGAAATATTCAGTAGCCAGCTGTTTTAATGAAAACTATACAGGAGAGTAGGTCTCGAGATCCTGAAAAACCATAATGTGTCTGAGGAAAATATTTAGACTAATTACACTCAAACTAGTGTACCATACAGGTTTGTACAGTTTTAAACATTTGATTTGTTTATACGTCGCTGAGAAATAGTGGTTTGTGAAAATTATACTGGAGCATATAACGTGATCTCCTAAAAAAACAAAAAGTTTCTTGTGAAAATATTTAGTATATTTAAACTTAGAGTAGAGTACTATACAGGATTATACAGTTTAAAACGTTCCATTTGTTTATACCTCTCTGATAAACAGCGATATGTGAAAGTTTTAGTATCCAGCTGATTTAATGAAAACTATACTGGAGAATATGTCTTGCTTTCCAGAAAAACCATAATCTCTCTGATGAAAATATTTGGACTAATTACACTCAGACTAGTGTACTATACAGGTTTACACATTTTAAAACTATTGATTTGTTTATACGTCTCTGAGAAACAGTGTTTTGTGAAAAACTCAGTTTCAAACTGTTTTAATGAGATATATATATAGAGACATATCTCTTGATTTCCTGAAAAACCAAGTAGTGTCTGGTGAAAATATTTTGACTAATTATACTCACAGCTGTGCACAATACAGGATTATAAAGTTTTAAACATTACATGTGTTTATACCTCTCTGAGATAGAGCAACATGTGAAAAATTCAATAGCAAGCTGTTTTAATGAAAACTATACTGGAGAATATATCTTGATTTCCTGAAAAACCATAATGTGTCTGTTGAAAATAGTTAGACTAATTACACTTAGACTAGTGTACTATACAGGTTTATGCAGTTTAAAACTATTGGATTGTTTATACATTTCTGAGAAACAGCGTTTTGCGAAAAACTTAGTTTCAAGCTATTTCAATGAAAACTATACTGGAGCATATAACTTGATTTCCTGAAAAAACAAAACTTTTCTGGTAAAAATATAATTTTATTTAGACAAAGAGCTGAGTACTATACTGGATTATACAGTTTTAAACATTCCATGTGTTCATACCTCTCTGAGAAACAGCGACATGTGAAAAACGCAGTATTCAGCTGCTTTAATGAAAACTATACGGAAGCATATGTTTTGATTTCCTGAAAAACCATAATATGTCTGATGAAAATATTTAGAGTAGTTACACTCAGACTAGTGTAATATACAGTTTTATGCAGTTTAAAACTATAGCTTTGTTTATCTGTCTCTGAGAAACAGCGTTTTGTGAAAAACTCAGTTTTAAATTGTTTTAATGAAAGATTTACAGAAGCAAATCTCTTGATTTCCTGAAAAACCAAGTAGTGTCTGGTGAAAATATTTTGACTAATTATACTCAGAGCTGTGTACAAAACAGGATTATACAGTTTTAAACGTTCCATGTGTTTACACCTCTCTGAGAAACAGTGTTTTGTGAAAAACTCAGTTTCAAGCTATTTTAATGTAAACTATACTGGAGCATATAACTTGATTTCCTGAAAAACCAAAACTTATCTGGTAAAAATATTAAACAGATTTAGACAAAGAGATGAGTACTATAAAGGATTATACAGTTTTAAACATTCCATGTGTTTATACCTGTCTGAGAAACAGCGACATGTGAAAAACTCAGTATTCAGCTGTTTTAATGAAAACTATACGGGAGCATATGTTTTGATTTCCTGAAAAACCATAATGTGTCTGCTGAAAATATTTAGAGTAGTTACACTCAGACTAGTGTAATATACAGGTTTATGTAGTTTAACCCCTTAAGGACCGGGAAAATCTGATGTCGTTTTCCCTCAAGGACCGGAGCAATTTTGACTTTTTTGACTATGTCTTTTTTCAACCATATTTTCTCTTTAATTCCTTTTGTGCACCCACACAAATTATATACTGTTTTTTTAAGCACAAGTAGGGCTTTCTTTTGATACCACAATTATATGAATACCTCATTGTTTAATTTGATTAAAATAGAAAAAAAGAGGAAAAAAATTAAAAAAAAACAACATTTTGCTTACATTTTTCTGTCAGGATTTGCATACTATTACTTAATGACAAAGAAATACCCCTAAATATATTCATTTGCTTCTCCTGAATATAACAATACCCCATATGCCTAGTATTTCAATCCCTTCCTCACATTTAGAAGGTAAATATTACAAGATGGATGCCATTATTTCCAACTTGTAATTTCTCAACAATTGACATGTGAGCATCATAGCTTAGTTGATGGTGCCAGTACCAAAAATGTCCCACAAAGGTATATCTTTCTGAAAACTAGACAACATAAGGTAAATAATCAGGAGAATTTTGAAGTTTTTTATGCAGCTATTTTTCCAGAAAAAAATTTCACACTTATATTTCACTATTACTGTTGATTTCAAGCACGAGATAGGCTTTCATTTTATGTATGTTTTCAATTTTTTTACGCAGCCATTTTACCACCAATCGCTCGTAAATCTTGACATAAGTTAAAAAAACACAGTTTTTCACACTTGCACTTCAATGTTGATGTGAATTTCAAGCACAGGATAGGTGAAGATTTTTAAAAATGCATTGTTTAGTGTTCAGCTCCTTCTTCTGAGTACGGCAATACCCCATATGCATAGGTTTCTCAAGGTTTGGGAGAGCTACGGGGCCCAAATTGGAACATGCGCGTTTCCAGTTTCACACTTTGAATTTTCACAGCTTGCATCCCTGGTGCCATGTCTCATTTGGTGCTGTATAACAGTGCTCCACTCTAAGATTTCCCCCCAAAAGTATATATTTTTGGAAAGTGGACACCCCAGGCTTTCATTTTATGTATGTTTTCAATTTTTTTACGCAGCCATTTTACCTTTGACTTCGATGTTGATGTGAATTTCAAGCACATGATAGGTGAAGATTTTTAAAACTGCATTGTTTAGTGTTCAGCTTCTTCTTCTGAGTACGGCAATACCCCATATGTATAGGTTTCTCAAGGTTTAGGGGAGATACGGGACCCAAATTGGAACAAATATTGAATTTTCATATCTTTCTTATCTGGTGCCATTTCTCATTTGGGGCTATGTTCCAGTGCTCCACTTTACGATTTTCCCCCAAAAGTGTATATTTTTGGAAAGTAGACACCCCAGGCTTTCACTGTATGTATGTTTTCAAATTTTTTACGCAGCCATTTTACCACCAATCCCTCATAAATCCTGACGCAAGTTAAAAAAATAGCGTTTTTCACACTTGCACTTCAATGTTGATGTGAATTTCAAGTACATGATAGGTGAAGATTTTTAAAACTGCATTGTTTAGTGTTCAGCTTCTTCTTCTGAGTATGGCAATACCCCATATGTATAGGTTTCTCAAGGTTTAGGGGAGATACGGGACCCAAATTGGAACAAATATTGAATTTTCATATCTTTCTTATCTGGTGCCATTTCTCATTTGGGGCTATGTTCCAGTGCTCCACTTTAAGATTTCCCCCCAAAAGTGTATATTGTTGAAAAGTAGACACCCCCAGCTTTCATTTTAGGTGTGTTTTCAATTTTTTTTACACGGCCATTTTACCACCACTCTCTTGTAATTGTGACGTGAGTAAAAAAATCAGCGTTTTTCACACTTAGACTTCAATGTTGATGTGAATTTCAATTACAGAATAGGTGAAGATTTTTAAAACTGCATTGTTTAGCGTTCGGCTTCTTCTTCTGAGTACGGCAATATCCCATATGCAACTGTTTCTCAAGGTTTGGGGGAGATACGGGACCCAAATTGGAACATGTGTATTTCCAGGTTCACACTTTTAATTTTCACAGCTTGTGTTACTGGTGCCATGTCTCATTTGTCCTGTGTAGCAGTGCTCCACTCTAAGATTTCCCCCCAAAAGTGTATATTTTTGGAAAGTAGATACCCCAAGCTTTCGTTTCAGGTGTGATTTCAAATTTTGTATACAGCCATTTTACCACTAATCCTGTGAAAACTTGACGTAAGTAAAAAAAAAAAATCAGCGTTTTTCACACTTACACTTCAATGTTGATGTGAATTTAAATTACAGAATAGGTGAAGATTTTATAAACTGGATTGATTAGTGTTCGGCTCCTTCTTCTGAGTACAGCAATGCCCCATATGCAATGGTTTGTCAGGGTTTGGGGGAGATACTGGGCCCAGTTAGAACATGTGAGTTTCCTTTTACAGACATGCCATTTTTACCATTTTTTTGCCATTTCGGACTGTTTGGCAATATTGCAATGAATTTTACCCCCAAAAGTATATGTGATACAAGAGTAGACAACCCTGGCTTTCATTCTATTTGCATTCTTTCAATTTTTTCGCTGCCACTGTATCAGCAATCCCTCCCAAAACCTGCAGTAAGGCAGAGAAGCACCATTTTTTCACACTTATATTTTAGTGTTGCTCTGGATTTCAATCAGATGATATTTGCAGATTTTTTAAGTGCTTTACTTTAGTGGTGAGTTACATCGTCTAAGTACGTCAATGCCCCATATGCATAGGTTTGTCAGGGTTTGGAGGAACTACTGGACCCAGTAGGGAACATGTGTGTTTCCATTATCAGAGATGGAAGTGCTTTGCTTCCCATTATATTTTGATAGTGTTAGATCTAAGGAGGGATGTGTTATGAAAAATAAAAAAACAGAATATTTCAGGGGGGAAAAAGTGGCCAAATAATAAAATAAACTTCACAGCACTACTGCATTGTGCCTTCATGGTATTGCTTGAAGCAGTCGCCCATGCAGAGGCCAGGTTTAGAAGGGCAGTCAGGACAGTAAGTGGAGGTTTCTCTCCGTACTCCCTTGCTGTAGCAAACCCTGCAGCGCTTTTGTGGATTTTTCTTTTGGGGGGTTGGGGGGATTTTATAAATAAAATGTACTACTCCAGGTTTTGGGGGAACTATTTCTGTTGCCCCTTGAAGCAAAAATTGGGAGATAAGATGGAGCTGATACTGCAGAAAAGTAAGTTTTAGGGTGGGGTTTGCCAATTTAAAAATCAAAAATGAATTGTAAGCTGCAGTCTGCATCATGTAAATGGCAACCTTTTTGTACCATGCCCTACACTTTCGCATGGTGAGGTACGGCTGCATGAGTTGATCACACAGATCAACTCCCCCCATGTTCTTGTTGTAGTCTTTGATGCAGACTGGCTTTCTTAGTACCCCCCCTCCTGCCACGAACAGACACTGCCACAGTTTTGTCCTCATGCATGGTGGACAGCATGTACACATCTTTTCTGTCCTTGAATTTAACTGCCAGCAGCTCTTGTTGGCATAAAGCTGAGGACATCCCGGTTTTAAGTGTTTTTTCTATCAGTTCTTTGGGCATCTCCCTGCAATTGTGCCTGACAGTGCCACAGGCCACGGTGTCAAAATAAAAAAGTGACTTAAATAAAAGGGGGCTGGTGTAATAATTGTCAACATATAAATGATATCCTTTATTTAACAAGGGGTAAATCAGATCCCAAACTATCTTCCCATTTATTCCCAGAAATTCGGGGCACCCAGGAGGATCAAGTTGGCTGTCCTTGCCCTCATAAATTCTAAAAGCCTGGGTGTAGCCTGTGGCACTTTCACACAATTTATAAAATTTTACACCAAATTTGGAACGCTTTGAGGGGATGTACTGTTTGAACCCTAACCTGCCTTTGTATTTCATTAGGGATTCATCTACACTAATTTCTTTTTGGGGAATATACACTTGGGCAAATGTTTTCTGTAAATGGGTTATTAGGGGCCGGATTTTGAACAGTCTGTCATACTGGGGGTGTTCTTTTGGGAGGCACAGGGTATTATCACTAAAGTGCATAAATCGCAAAATCATCTCGTATCTAGTCCTGGTCATTGTTTTGGCGAATATAGGGGTATCATATATGGGGTTTTCACTCCAGTATGATCTAATACTTGGTTTTTTAACTATTCCCATTGTCATTGTAAGGGCCCAGAATTTCTTAAATTCTAAAATGTCGGTGGGATGCCATATTTCTTGCTTGGAAATGAATGCTGATGGGTTGGCGGCAATATATTGGTCTGCGTATAAATTTGTTAGCGACACAATTTCCCCCAAAATTTCTTCCCCCAAAAATAACTCAAAAAACTGAACATGGGTAAATCCTGCCACATCCACTTGAATTCCTGGGTTGCCTGTGAATTCAGGAATTTGTGGGCATAAATTGGCTGGTGATACCCATTCATAAGCAGGAGTGGCAGTACTTGTGGCAGGTCTTCGGGCAGTACTTGTGGCAGGTATTGTGGCAGGTCTTGGGGCAGCTCTTGGGGCATTACTTAGGGCAGCTCTTGGGGCTTTTCTTAGGGTAGCTCTTGGTGCAGTTGCTGGGGCAGTTGCTGGGGCAGCTGTTGGGGCAGCTGTTGGGGCAGCTGTTGGGGCAGTGCGTCTTTTTTTCACAGAAGGCCCTGCGTCATCACTGCTAGAGCTCTCACTCTCAGAAAACTGAGTGACGTCAAAGTCTGACGCTGTGTCTGTGGCTTCAGAGTCAGACGCCAAATAAGAATACGCCTCTTCTAATGAATACCTCCTCTGCATCTTATACACCTACTCTAAACTAACTTCTATAACTAACTATACCTAAACTTAAATCTATCCCTAAGCCTTACCCTAACACGCGTAGTCCCTAAACCTACCCAACCCAACTACCTATCTAAACTAGCTTATAATATAGAATAAAGTTTTTAATAAAAGTTTTTTTTTATTTTTTTTTCCCTACACTACTCCTAAACTTAAATCTATCCCTAAGCCTTACCCTAACACACGTAGTCCCTGAACCTACCCAACCCAACTAACTTATAATATAGAACAATTTTTTAAATCAAATAAACTTTTTTTTTGAATTTTTTTTATTTTTTTCCCTACGCTACCCCTAAATCTAAATCTAAACCTTACCCTAACCCATGTATACCCTGAACCTAGCTAACCCAAGTGAAGTACCTATCTAAACTATATATATATATTTATTTTGTTTTTTTTTGTTTTTTTTTTTTCCTTAAACCTAAATCTAACCCTAAACCTTTCCCTAACACACGCCTACACTAAACCTACCCACCTACCCACCTACCTACCTAAACTATAGCTCTAAATCAATTTTTATTTAAAAAAAAATAAAAATAAATTGAAAAAAAATTGAAAAAAAATTCAAAAAAATTTCAAAAAATACAAGGGGGATGGGGGGTGTCCCACAGATCAGCAAACGCTGATCTGCAGCAAATTGATCACTCCAAGAGTGATCAGATGGAGGGGAACGTATTGATCACTGCAAACCAGTGATCAAACGGTTAATTTTATCTTTTTTTTTTTTTTAACTTTTTCACTCAGAAACACTGGAACACACTCTCACAGGATCTCTCTCTGTCTCTCTCCACCTCAGCAGTGTGCAAGATGGAGGGAGGCAGAGATATATGACAGGGACAGTATTTGTAAATACAATTCAGCATTTGCAACATGGGATTCGCTCATCAAGCGAATCGCATGTTGCAACAAACTTTCTATTGGTTGTTACTAAGTGTCCCGGTATCGGGACACTTAGTAACAAGCAGTCCGCGCTCTCCCATCGCTCTGTGCGGCTGCGATGGGAGAGTTTAACCCATGATGGTGCAGGACCGTCATGGGTCCTTAACGGGTTTGCAACCCATGACGGTCCTGCACCGTCATGGGTCCTTAAGGTGTTAAAACTATAGCTTTGTTTATCTGTCTCTGAGAAACAGCGTTTTGTGAAAAACTCAGTTTTAAATTGTTTTAATGAAAGATTTACAGAAGCAAATCTCTTGATTTCCTGAAAAACCAAGTAGTGTCTGGTGAAAATATTTTGACTAATTATACTCAGAGCTGTGTACAAAACAGGATTATACAATTTTAAACATTCCATATGTTTATACCTCTGTGAGAAAAAGCGACATGTGAAAAATTTAGTAGACAGCTGTTTTAATGAAAACTATTCTGGAGCATAGGTCTCGATTTCCTGAAAAACCATAATGTGTCTGATGAAAATATTTAGACTAATTGCACTCAAACTAGTGTACTATACAGGTTTGTACAGTTTAAAACTTTTGATTTGTTTATACGTCGCTGAGATACAGAGTTTTGCGAAAAACTCAGTTTCAACTGTTTCAATGAAAACTATACTGGAGCATATATCTTGATTTCCTGAAAAGCCATAATATGTGTGATGAAAATATTTAGACTAATTACACTCAGAGTAGTGTACTATAAAGATTTATGCAGTTTAAAATTATTGATTTGTTTATGTTTCTCTGAGAAACAGCGTTTTCTGAAAAACTCAGTTTAAAGCTATTTCAATAAAAACTATACTGGAGCATATAAATTGATTTCCTGAAAAACCAAAACGTTTCTGGAGAAAATATTTAGTATATTTAGACTCCGAGCCGAGTACTATACAGGATTATACAGTTTGAAACATTCCATGTGTATATACCTCTCTGAGAAACAGCGTTTTGTGAAAAACTCACTTTCAAGCTATTTCAATGAAAACTATACTGGACCATATAACTTGATTTCCTGAAAAACCGAAATGTTTCTGTTGAAAATATTTAGTATATTTAGACTCAGAGTAGAGTAGTATACAGGATTATACAGGTTACAACATTCCATGTGATTACACCTCTCTGATAAACAGCGACATGTGAAAGTTTCAGTATCTAGCTGTTTTAATGAAAATTATAATGGAGCATATGTCTTGATTTCCTGAAAAACCATAATGTGTCTGATGAAAATATTTAGACTAGTTATACTCAAACTCATGCTCTGTTGATTTCGTGAAAAACCAAGTAGTGTCTGGTGAAAATATTTGACTAATTACACTCAGAGTTGTGTACAATACAGGATTATACAGTTTTAAACATTCCATGTGTTTATACCTCTCTGAGAAACAGAGACATGTGAAATATTCAGTAGCCAGCTGTTTTAATGAAAACTATACAGGAGAGTAGGTCTCGAGATCCTGAAAAACCATAATGTGTTTGATGAAAATATTTAGACTAATTACACTCAAACTAGTGTACAATACAGGTTTGTACAGTTTTAAACATTTGATTTGTTTATACGTCGCTGAGAAATAGTGGTTTGTGAAAATTATACTGGAGCATATAACGTCATCTCCTAAAAAAACAAAAAGTTTCTTGTGAAAATATTTAATATATTTAGACTTAGAGTAGAGTACTATACAGGATTATACAGTTTGAAACGTTCCATTTGTTTATACCTCTCTGATAAACAGTGATATGTGAAAGTTTTAGTATCCAGCTGATTTAATAAAAACTATACTGGAGAATACGTCTTGCTTTCCAGAAAAACCATAATCTCTCTGATGAAAATATTTGGATTAATTACACTCAGACTAGTGTACTATACAGGTTTACACATTTTAAAATAATTGATTTGTTTATACGTCTCTGAGAAACAGTGTTTTGTGAAAAATTCAGTTTCAAACTGTTTTAATGAGATATTTATAGAGACATATCTCTTGATTTCCTGAAAACCCAAGTAGTGTCTGGTGAAAATGTTTTGACTAATTATACTCACAGCTGTGCACAATACAGGATTATAAAGTTTTAAACATTACATGTGTTTATACCTCTCTGAGAAAGAGCAACATGTGAAAAATTCAGTAGCAAGCTGTTTTAATAAAAACTATACTGGAGAATATATCTTTATTTCCTGAAAAACCATAATGTGTCTGTTGAAAATATTTAGACTAATTACACTTAGACTAGTGTACTATACAGGTTTATGCAGTTTAAAACTATTGGATTGTTTATACGTTTCTGAGAAACAGCGTTTTGTGAAAAACGTAGTTTCAAGCTATTTCAATAAAAACTATACTGGAGCACATAACTTGATTTCCTGAAAAAACAAAACTTTTCTGGTAAAAATATTAATTATATTTAGACAAAGAGCTGAGTACTATACAGGATTATACAGTTTTAAACATTCCATGTGTTTATACCTCTCTGAGAAACAGCGACATGTGAAAAACTCAGTATTCAGCTGCTTTAATGAAAACTATACGGGAGCATATGTTTTGATTTCCTGAAAAACCATAATGTGTCTGATGAAAATATTTAGAGTAGTTACACTCAGACTAGTGTAATATACAGGTTTATGCAGTTTAAAACTATAGCTTTGTTTATCTGTCTCTGAGAAACAGCGTTTTGTGAAAAACTCAGTTTTAAATTGTTTTAATGAAAGATTTACAGAAGCAAATCTCATGATTTCCTGAAAAACCAAGAAGTGTCTGGTGAAAATATTTTGACTAATTATACTCAGAGCTGTGTACAAAACAAAATTATATAGTTTTAAACGTTCCATGTGTTTACACCTCTCTGAGAAACAGTGTTTTGTGAAAAACTCAGTTTCAAGCTATTTTAATGTAAACTATACTGGAGCATATAACTTGATTTCCTGAAAAACCAAAACTTATATGGTAAAAATATTAAACAAATTTAGACAAAGAGATGAGTACTTTACAGGATTATACAGTTTTAAACATTCCATGTGTTTATACCTCTCTGAGAAACAGCGACATGTGAAAAACTCAGTATTCAGCTGTTTTAATGAAAACTATACGGGAGCATATATTTTGATTTCCTGAAAAACCATAATGTGTCTGCTGAAAATATTTAGAGTAGTTACACTCAGACTAGTGCAATATACAGGTTTATGCAGTTTAAAACTATAGCTTTGTTTATCTGTCTCTAAGAAAAGCGTTTTGTGAAAAACTAACTTTTAAATTGTTTTAATGAAAGATTTACAAAAGCAAATCTCTTGATTTCCTGAAAAACCAAGTAGTGTCTGGTGAAAATATTTTGACTAATTATACTCAGAGCTGTGTACAAAACAGGATTATACAATTTTAAACATTCCATATGTTTATACCTCTCTGAGAAACAGCGACATGTGAAAAATTCAGTAGACAGCTGTTTTAATGAAAACTATTCTGGAGCATAGGTCTCGATTTCCTGAAAAACCATAATGTCTCTGATGAAAATATTTAGACTAATTGCACTCAAACTAGTGTACTATACAGGTTTGTACAGTTTAAAACATTTGATTTGATTATATGTCGCTGAGATACAGAGTTTTGCGAAAAACTCAGTTTCAACTGTTTCAATGAAAACTATACTGGAGCATATATCTTGATTTCCTAAAAAGACATAATATGTGTGATGAAAATATTTAGACTAATTACACTCAGAGTAGTGTACTATACAGATTTATGCAGTTTAAAATTATTGATTTGTTTATGCTTCTCTGAGAAACAGCATTTTGTGAAAAACTCAGTTTAAAGCTATTTCAATAAAAACTATACTGGAGCATATAAATTGATTTCCTGAAAAAACAAAACGTTTCTGGTGAAAATATTTAGTATATTTAGACTCAGAGCTGAGTACTATACAGGATTGTACAGTTTGAAACATTCCATGTGTATATACCTCTCTGAGAAACAGCATTATGTGAAAAACTCACTTTCAAGCTATTTCAGTGAAAACTATACTGGACCATATAAGTTGATTTCCTGAAAAACCAAAATGTTTCTGTTGAAAATATTTAGTATATTTAGACTCAGAGTAAAGTACTATACAGGATTATACAGGTTACAATATTCCATGTGTTTACACCTCTCTGATAAACAGCGACATGTGAAAGTTTCAGTATCTATCTGTTTTAATGAAAATTATAATGGAGCACATGTCTTGATTTCCTGAAAAACCATAATGTGTCTGATGAAAATATTTAGACTAGTTATACTCAAACTCATGCTCTGTTGATTTTGTGAAAAACCAAGTAGTGTCTGGTGAAAATATTTGACTAATTACACTCAGAGCTGTGTACAATACAGGATTATACAGTTTTAAACATTCCATGTGTTTATACCTCTCTGATAAACAGCGACATGTGAAAGTTTCAGTATCTAGCTGTTTTAATGAAAATTATAATGGAGCATATGTCTTGATTTCCTGAAAAACCATAATGTGTCTGATGAAAATATTTAGACTAGTTATACTCAAACTCATGCTCTGTTGATTTCGTGAAAAACCAAGTAGTGTCTGGTGAAAATATTTGACTAATTATACTCAGAGTTGTGTACAATACAGGATTATACAGTTTTAAACATTCCATGTGTTTATACCTCTCTGAGAAACAGAGACATGTGAAATATTCAGTAGCTAGCTGTTTTAATGAAAACTATACAGGAGAGTATGTCTCGGGATCCTGAAAAACCATAATGTGTCTGATGAAAATATTTAGACTAATTACACTCAAACTAGTGTGCCATACAGGTTTGTATAGTTTTAAACATTTGATTTGTTTATACGTCGCTGAGAAATAGTGGTTTGTGAAAATTATACTGGAGCATATAACGTGATCTCCTAAAAAAACAAAAAGTTTCTTGTGAAAATATTTAGTATATTTAGACTTAGAGTAGAGTACTATACAGGATTATACAGTTTGAAATGTTCCATTTGTTTATACCTCTCTGATAAACAGCGATATGTGAAAGTTTTAGTATCCAGCTGATTTAATGAAAACTATACTGGAGAATATGTCTTGCTTTCCAGAAAAACCATAATCTCTCTGATGAAAATATTTGGATTAATTACACTCAGACTAGTGTACTATACAGGTTTACACATTTTAAAATAATTGATTTGTTTACACGTCTCTGAGAAACAGTGTTTTGTGAAAAAGTCAGTTTGAAACTGTTTTAATGAGATATATATAGAGACATATCTCTTGATTTCCTGAAAAACCAAGTAGTGTCTGGTGAAAATATTTTCACTAATTATACTCACAGCTGTTCACAATACAGGATTATAAAGTTTTAAACATTCCATGTGTGTATACCTCTCTGAGAAAGAGCAACATGTGAAAAATTCAGTAGCAAGCTGTTTTAATGAAAACTATAACGGAGAATATATCTTGATTTCCTGAAAAACCATAATGTGTCTGTTGAAAATATTTAGACTAATTACACTTAGACTAGTGTACTATACAGGTTTATGCAGTTTAAAACTATTGGATTGTTTCTACGTTTCTGAGAAACAGCGTTTTGTGAAAAACTTAGTATCAAGCTATTTCAATGAAAACTATACTGGAGCATATAACTTGATTTCCTGAAAAACCAAAACTTTTCTGGGAAAATATTAATTATATTTAGACAAAGAGCTGAGTACTATACAGGATTATACAGTTTTAAACATTCCATGTGTTTATACCTCTCTGAGAAACAGCGACATGTGAAAAACTCAGTATTCAGCTGCTTTCATGAAAACTATACGGGAGCATATGTTTTGATTTCCTGAAAAACCATAATGTGTCTGATGAAAATATTTAGAGTAGTTACACTCAGACAAGTGTAATATACAGGTTTATGCAGTTTAAAACTATAGCGTTGTTTATCTGTCTCTGAGAAACAGCGTTTTGTGAAAAACTCAGTTTTAAATTGTTTTAATGAAAGATTTACAGAAGCAAATCTCTTGATTTCCTGAAAAACCAAGTAGTGTCTGGTGAAAATATTTTGACTAATTATACTCAGAGCTGTGTACAAAACAGGATTATACAATTTTAAACATTCCATATGTTTATACCTCTCTGAGAAACAGCGCCATGTGAAAAATTCAGTAGACAGCTGTTTTAATGAAAACTATTCTGGAGCATAGGTCTCGATTTCCTGAAAAACCATAATGTGTCTGATGAAAATATTTAGACTAATTGCACTCAAACTAGTGTACTATACAGGTTTGTACAGTTCAAAACATTTGATTTGTTTATACGTCGCTGAGATACAGAGTTTTGCGAAAAACTCAGTTTCAACTGTTTCAATGAAAACTATACTGGAGCATATATCTTGATTTCCTAAAAAACCATAATATGTGTGGTGAAAATATTTAGACTAATTACACTCAGAGTAGTGTACTATACAGATTTATGCAGTTTAAAATTATTGATTTGTTTATGCTTCTCTGAGAAACAGCGTTTTGTGAAAAACTCAGTTTAAAGCTATTTCAATAAAAACTATACTGGAGCATATAAATTGATTTCCTGAAAAACCAAAACGTTTCTGGTGAAAATATTTACTATATTTAGACTCAGAGCCGAGTACTATACAGGATTATACAGTTTGAAACATTCCATGTGTATATACCTCTCTGAGAAACAGCATTTTGTGAAAAACTCACTTTCAAGCTATTTCAATGAAAACTATACTGGACCATATAACTTAATTTCCTGAAAAACCAAAATGTTTCTGTTGAAAATATTTAGTATATTTAGACTCAGAGTAGAGTACTATACAGGATTATACAGGTTTCAACATTCCATGTGTTTACACCTCTCTGATAAACAGCAACATGTGAAAGTTTCAGTATCTAGCTCTTTTAATGAAAATTATAATGGAGCATATGTCTTGATTTCCTGAAAAACCATAATGTGTCTGATGAAAATATTTAGACTAGTTATACTCAAACTCATGCACTGTTGATTTCGTGAAAAACCAAGTAGTGTCTGGTGAAAATATTTGACTAATTATACTCAGAGTTGTGTACAATACAGGATTATACAGTTTTAAACATTCCATGTGTTTATACCTCTCTGAGAAACAGAGACATGTGAAATATTCAGTAGCCAGCTGTTTTAATGAAAACTATACAGGAGAGTAGGTCTCGAGATCCTGAAAAACCATAATGTGTCTGATGAAAATATTTAGACTAATTACACTCAAACTAGTGTACCATACAGGTTTGTACAGTTTTAAACATTTGATTTGTTTATACGTCGCTGAGAAATAGTGGTTTGTGAAAACTATACTGGAGCATATAACGTGATCTCCAAAAAAAAACAAAAAGTTTCTTGTGAAAATATTTAGTATATTTAGACTTAGAGTAGAGTACTATACAGGATTATACAGTTTGAAACGTTCCATTTTTTTTATACCTCTCTGATAAACAGCGATATGTGAAAGTTTTAGTATCCAGCCGATTTAATGAAAACTATACTGGAGAATATGTCTTGCTTTCCAGAAAAACCATAATCTCTCTGATGAAAATATTTGGACTAATTACACTCAGACTAGTGTACTATACAGGTTTACACATTTTAAAACTATTGATTTGTTTATACGTCTCTGAGAAACAGTGCTTTGTGAAAAACACAGTTTCAAACTGTTTTAATGAGATATATATATAGACACATATCTCTTGATTTCCTGAAAAACCAAGTAGTGTCTGGTGAAAATATTTTGACTAATTATACTCACAGCTGTGCACAATACAGGATTATAAAGTTTTAAACATTACATGTGTTTATACCTCTCTGAGAAAGAGCAACATGTGAAAAATTCAGTAGCAAGCTGTTTTAATGAAAACTATACTGGAGAATATATCTTGATTTCCTGAAAAACCATAATGTGTCTGTTGAAAATATTTAGACTAATTACACTTAGACTAGTGTACTATACAGGTTTATGCAATTTAAAACTATTGGATTGTTTATACGTTTCTTAGAAACAGCGTTTTGTGAAAAACTTAGTTTCAAGCTATTTCAATGAAAACTATACTGGAGCATATACTTGATTTCCTGAAAAACCAAAACTTTTCTGGTAAAATTATTAATTATATTTAGACAAAGAGCTAAGTACTATACAGGATTATACAGTTTTAAACATTCCATGTGTTTATACCTCTCTGAGAAACAGCGCCATGTGAAAAACTCAGTATTCAGCTGCTTTAATGAGAACTATACGGG
The DNA here is from genome assembly GCA_037306005.1 of Rhinophrynus dorsalis. Classification (NCBI taxonomy): domain Eukaryota; kingdom Metazoa; phylum Chordata; class Amphibia; order Anura; family Rhinophrynidae; genus Rhinophrynus; species Rhinophrynus dorsalis. Next base: position 189,238,362 of record CM074724.1, on the reverse strand, counting down.
AGCATATGTTTTGATTTCCTTAAAAACCATAATGTGTCTGATGAAAATATTTAGAGTAGTTACACTCAGACTAGTGTAATATACAGGTTTATGCAGTTTAAAACTATAGCTTTGTTTATCTGTCTCTGAGAAACAGCGTTTTGTGAAAAACTCAGTTTTAAATTGTTTTAATTAAAGATTTACAGAAGCAAATCTCTTGATTTCCTGAAAAACCAAGTAGTGTCTGGTGAAAATATTTTGACTAATTATACTCAGAGCTGTGTACAAAACAGGATTATACAGTTTTAAACGTTCCATGTGTTTACACCTCTCTGAGAAACAGCGACATGTGAAAAATTCTGTAGACAGCTGTTTTAATGAAAATTATTCTGGAGCATAGGTCTCGATTTCCTGAAAAACCATAATGTGTCTGTTGAAAATATTTAGACTAATTACACTTAGACTAGTGTACTATACATGTTTATGCAGTTTAAAACTATTGGATTGTTTATACGTTTCTGAGAAACAGCGTTTTGTGAAAAACTTCGTTTTAAGCTATTTCAATGAAAACTATACTGGAGCATATAACTTGATTTTCTGAAAAACCAAAACTTTTCTGGTAAAAATATTAATTATATTTAGACAAAGAGCTGAGAACTATACAGGATTATACAGTTTTAAACATCATGTGTTTATACCTCTCTGAGAAACAGCGACATGTGAAAAACTCAGTATTCAGCTGCTTTAATGAAAACTATACGGGAGCATATGTTTTGATTTCCTGAAAAACCATAATGTGTCTGATGAAAATATTTAGAGTAGTTACACTCAGACTAGTGTAATATACAGGTTTATGCAGTTTAAAACTATAGCTTTGTTTATCTGTCTCTGAGAAACAGCGTTTTGTGAAAAACTCAGTTTTAAATTGTTTTAATGAAAGATTTACAGAAGCAAATCTCTTGATTTCCTGAAAAACCAAGTAGTGTCTGGTGAAAATATTTTGACTACTTATACTCAGAGCTGTGTACAAAACAGGATTATACAATTTTAAACATTCCATATGTTTATACCTCTCTGAGAAACAGCGACATGTGAAAAATTCAGTAGACAGCTGTTTTAATGAAAACTATTCTGGAGCATAGGTCTCGATTTACTGAAAAACCATAATGTTTCTGATGAAAATATTTAGACTAATTGCACTCAAAGTAGTGTACTGTACAGGTTTGTACAGTTTAAAACATTTGATTTGTTTATACGTCGCTGAGATACAGAGTTTTGCAAAAAACTCAGTTTCAACTGTTTCAATGAAAACTATACTGGAGCATATATCTTGATTTTCTGAAAAGCCATAATATGTGTGATGAAAATATTTAGACTAATTACACTCAGAGTAGTGTACTATACAGATTTATGCAGTTTAAAATTATTGATTTGTTTATGCTTCTCTGAGATACAGCGTTTTGTGAAAAACTCAGTTTAAAGCTATTTCAATAAAAACTATACTGGAGCATATAAATTGATTTCCTGAAAAAACAAAACGTTTCTGGTGAAAATATTTAGTATATTTAGACTCAGATCCGAGTACTATACAGGATTATACAGTTTGAAACATTCCATGTGTATATACCTCTCTGAGAAATAGCGTTTTGTGAAAAACTCACTTTCAAGCTATTTCAATGAAAACTATACAGGACCATATAACTTGATTTCCTGAAAAACCAAAATGTTTCTGTTGAAAATATTTAGTATATTTAGACTCAGAGTAGAGTACTATACAGTATTATACAGGTTACAACATTCCATGTGTTTACACCTCTGTGATAATGAGCGACATGTGAAAGTTTCAGTATCTAGCTGTTTTAAGGAAAATTATAATGGAGCAAATGCTTAATTTCCTGAAAAACCAGAATGTGTCTGATAAAAATATTTAGACTAGTTATACTCAAACTCATGCTCTGTTGATTTTGTGAAAAACCAAGTAGTGTCTGTTGAAAATATTTAGACTAATTACACTTAGACTAGTGTAATATACAGGTTTATGCAGTTTAAAACTATTGAATTGTTTATACGTTTCTGAGAAACAGCGTTTTGTGAAAAACTTAGTTTCAAGCTATTTCAATGAAAACTATACTGGAGCATATAACTTGATTTCCTGAAAAACCAAAACTTTTCTGGTAAAAATATTAATTATATTTAGACAAAGAGCTGAGTACTATACAGGATTATACAGTTTTAAACATTCCATGTGTTCATACCTCTCTGAGAAACAGCGACATGTGAAAAACTCAGTATTCAGCTGCTTTAATGAAAACTATACGGGAGCATATGTTTTGATTTCCTGAAAAACCATAATGTGTCTGATGAAAATATTTAGAGTAGTTACACTCAGACAAGTGTAATATACAGGTTTATGCAGTTTAAAACTATAGCTTTGTTTATCTGTCTCTGAGAAACAGCGTTTTGTGAAAAACTCAGTTTTAAATTGTTTTAATGAAAGATTTACAGAAGCAAATCTCTTGATTTCCTGAAATACCAAGTAGTGTCTGGTGAAAATATTTTGACTAATTATACTCAGAGCTGTGTACAAAACAGGATTATACAATTTTAAACATTCCATATGTTTATACCTCTCTGAGAAACAGCGACATGTGAAAAATTCAGTAGACAGCTGTTTTAATGAAAACTATTCTGGAGCATAGGTCTCGATTTCCTGAAAAACCATAATGTGTCTGATGAAAATATTTAGACTAATTGCACTCAAACTAGTGTACTATACAGGTTTGTACAGTTTAAAACATTTGATTTGTTTATACGTCGCTGAGAAACAGAGTTTTGCGAAAAACTCAGTTTCAACTGTTTCAATGAAAACTATACTGGAGCATATATCTTGATTTCCTGAAAAGCCATAATATGTGTGATGAAAATATTTAGACTAATTACACTCAGAGTAGTGTACTATATAGGTTTATGCAGTTTAAAATTATTGATTTGTTTATGGTTCTCTGAGAAACAGCGTTTTGTGAAAAATTCAGTTTAAAGCTATTTCAATAAAAACTATACTGGAGCATATAAATTCATTTCCTGAAAAACCAAAACATTTCTGGTGAAAATATTTAGTATATTTAGACTCAGAGCCGAGTACTATACAGGATAATACAGTTTGAAACATTCCATGTGTATATACCTCTCTGAGAAACAGCGTTTTGTGAAAAACTCACTTTCAAGCTATTTCAATGAAAACTATACTGGACGATATAACTTGATTTCCTGAAAACCAAAATGTTTCTGTTGAAAATTTTTAGTATATTTAAACTCAGAGTAGAGTACTATACAGGATTATACAGGTTACAACATTCCATGTGTTTATACCTCTCTGATAAACAGCGACATGTGAAAGTTTCAGTATCTAGCTGTTTTAATGAAAATTATAATGGATCATATGTCTTGATTTCCTGAAAAACCATAATGTGTCTGATGAAAATATTTAGACTAGTTATACTCAAACTCATGCACTGTTGATTTCGTGAAAAACCAAGTAGTGTCTGGTGAAAATATTTGACTAATTATACTCAGAGTTGTGTAGAATACAGGTTTATACAGTTTTAAACATTCCATGTGTTTATACCTCTCTGAGAAACAGAGACATGTGAAATATTCAGTAGCCAGCTGTTTTAATGAAAACTGTACAGGAGAATAGGTCTCGAGATCCTGAAAAACCATAATGTGTCTGATGAAAATATTTAGACTAATTATACTCAAACTAGTGTACCTTACAGGTTTGTACAGTTTTAAACATTTGATTTGTTTATACGTCACTGAGAAATAGTGGTTTGTGAAAATTATACTGGAGCATATAACGTGATCTCCTAAAAAAACAAAAAGTTTCTTGTGAAAATATTTAGTATATTTAGACTTAGAGTAGAGTACTATACAAGGTTATACAGTTTAAAACATTCCATTTGTTTATACCGCTCCGATAAACTGCGATATGTGAAAGTTTTAGTATCCAGCTGATTTACTGAAAACTATATTGGAGAATATGTCTTGCTTTCCAGAAAAACCATAATCTCTCAGATGAAAATATTTGGATTAATTACACTCAGACTAGTGTACTATACAGGTTTACACATTTTAAAATAATTGATTTGTTTATACGTCTCTGAGAAACAGTGTTTCGTGAAAAACTCAGTTTCAAGCTGTTTTAATGAGATATATATATATAGAGACATATCTCTTGATTTTCTGAACAACCAAGTAGTGTCTGGTGAAAATATTTTGACTAATTATACTCACAGCTGTGCATAATACAGGATTATAAAGTTTTAAACATTCCATGTGTTTATACCTCTCTGAGAAAGAGCAACATGTGAAAAATTCAGTAGCAAGCTGTTTTAATGAAAACTATACTGGAGAATATATCTTGATTTCCTGAAAAACCATAATGTGTCTGTTGAAAATATTTAGACTAATTACACTTAGACTAGTGTACTATACAGGTTTATGCAGTTTAAAACTATTGGATTGTTTCTACGTTTCTGAGAAACAGCGTTTTGTGAAAAACTTAGTATCAAGCTATTTCAATGAAAACTATACTGGAGCATATAACTTGATTTCCTGAAAAACCAAAACTTTTCTGGTAAAAATATTAATTATATTTAGACAAAGAGCTGAGTACCATACAGGATTATATAGTTTTAAACATTCCATGTGTTTATACCTCTCTGAGAAACAGCGACATGTGAAAAACTCAGTATTCAGCTGCTTTAATGAAAACTATACGGGAGCATATGTTTTGATTTCCTGAAAAAACATAATGTGTCTGATGAAAATATTTAGAGTAGTTACTCTCAGACTAGTGTAATATACAGGTTTATGCAGTTTAAAGCTATAGCTTTGTTTATCTGTCTCTGAGAAACAGCGTTTTGTGAAAAACTCAGTTTTAATTTGTTTTAATGAAAGATTTACAGAAGCACATTTCTTGGTTTCCTGAAAAACCAAGTAGTGTCTGGTGAAAATATTTTGACTAATTATACTCAGAGCTGTGTACAAAACAGGATTATACAGTTTTAAACGTTCCATGTGTTTAGACCTGTCTGAGAAACAGTGTTTTGTGAAAAACTTAGTTTCAAGCTATTTTAATGTAAACTATACTGGAGCATATAACTTGATTTCCTGAAAAACCAAAAAACTTATGTGGTAAAAATATTAAACAGATTTAGACAAAGAGATGAGTACTATACAGGATTATACAGTTTTAAACATTCCATGTGTTTATACCTCTCTGAGAAAAGCGACATGTGAAAAACTCAGTATTCAGCTGTTTTAATGAAAACTATAGGGGAGCATATGTTTTGATTTCCTGAAAAACCATAACCTCTCTGATGAAAATATTTGGATTAATTACACTCAGACTAGTGCACTATACAGGCTTACACATTTTAAAATAATTGATTTGTTTATACGTCTCTGAGAAACAGTGTTTTGTGAAAAACTCAGTTTCAAACTGTTTTAATGCGATATATATAGAGACATATCTCTTGATTTCCTGAAAAACCAAGTAGTGTCTGGTGAAAATATTTTGACTAATTATACTCACAGCTGTGCACAATACAGGATTATAATGTTTTAAACATTCCATGTGTTTATACCTCTCTGAGAAAGAGCAACATGTGAAAAATTCAGTAGCAAGCTGTTTTAATGAAAACTATACTGGAGAATATATCTTGATTTCCTGAAAAACCATAATGTGTCTGTTGAAAATATTTAGACTAATTACACTTAGACTAGTGTACTATACAGGTTTATGCAGTTTAAAACTATTGGATTGTTTATACGTGTCTGAGAAACAGCGTTTTGTGAAAAACTTAGTTTCAAGCTATTTCAATGAAAACTATACTGGAGCATATAACTTGATTTCCTGAAAAACCAAAACTTTTCTGGTAAAAATATTAATTATATTTAGACAAAGAGCTGAGTACTATAAAGGATTATACAGTTTTAAACATTCCATGTGTTCATACCTCTCTGAGAAACAGCGACATGTGAAAAACTCAGTATTCAGCTGCTTTAATGAAAACTATACAGGAGCATATGTTTTGATTTCCTGAAAAACCATAATGTGTCTGATGAAAATATTTAGAGCAGTTACACTCAGACTAGTGTAATATACAGGTTTATGCAATTTAAAACTATAGCTTTGTTTACCTGTCTCTGAGAAACAGCGTTTTGTGAAAAACTCAGTTTTAATTTGTTTTAATGAAAGATTTACAGAAGCAAATCTCTTGATTTCCTAAAAAACCAAGTAGTGTCTGGTGAAAATATTTTGACTAATTATACTCAGAGCTGTGTACAAAACAGGATTATACAATTTTAAACATTCCATATGTTTATACCTCTCTGAGAAACAGCAACATGTGAAAAATTCAGTAGACAGCTGTTTTAATGAAAACTATTCTGGAGCATAGGTCTTGATTTCCTGAAAAACCATAATGTGTCTGATGAAAATATTTAGACTAATTGCACTCAAACTAGTGTACTATACAGGTTTTTACAGTTTAAAACATTTGATATGTTTATACGTCGCTGAGACACAGAGTTTTGCGAAAAACTCAGTTTCAACTGTTTCAATGAAAACTATACTGGAGCATATATCTTGATTTCCTGAAAAGCCATAATATGTGTGATGAAAATATTTAGACTAATTACACTCAGAGTAGTGTACTATATAGGTTTATGCAGTTTAAAATTATTGATTTGTTTATGGTTCTCTGAGAAACAGCGTTTTGTGAAAAACTCAGTTTAAAGCTATTTCAATAAAAACTATACTGGAGCATATAAATTGATTTCCTGAAAAACCAAAACGTTTCTGGTGAAAATATTTAGTATATTTAGACTCAGAGCCGAGTACTATACAGGATTATACAGTTTGAAACATTCCATGTGTATATACCTCTCTGAGAAACAGCGTTTTGTGAAAAACTCACTTTCAAGCTATTTCAATGAAAACTATACTGGACCATATAACTTGATTTCCTGAAAACCAAAATGTTTCTGTTGAAAATTTTTAGTATATTTAAACTCAGAGTAGAGTACTATACAGGATTATACAGGTTACAACATTCCATGTGTTTATACCTCTCTGATAAACAGCGACATGTGAAAGTTTCAGTATCTAGCTGTTTTAATGAAAATTATAATGGAGCATATGTCTTGATTTCCTGAAAAACCATAATGTGTATGATGAAAATATTTAGACTAGTTATACTCAAACTCATGCTCTGTTGATTTCGTGAAAAACCAAGTAGTGTCTGGTGAAAATATTTGACTAATTATACTCAGAGTTGTCTACAATACAGGATTATACAGTTTTAAACATTCCATGTGTTTATACCTCTCTGAGAAACAGAGACATGTGAAATATTCAGTAGCCAGCTGTTTTAATGAAAACAATACAGGAGAGTAGGTCTCGAGATCCTGAAAAACCATAATGTGTCTGATGAAAATATTTAGACTAATTACACTCAAACTAGTGTACCATACAGGTTTGTACAGTTTTAAACATTTGATTTGTTTATACGTCGCTGAGAAATAGTGGTTTGTGAAAATTATACTGGAGCATATAACGTGATCTCCTAAAAAAACAAAAAGTTTCTTGTGAAAATATTTAGTATATTTAGACTTAGAGTAGAGTACTATACAGGATTATACAGTTTAAAACGTTCCATTTGTTTATACCTCTCTGATAAACAGCGATATGTGAAAGTTGTAGTATCCAGCTGATTTAATGAAAACTATACTGGAAAATATGTCTTGCTTTCCAGAAAAACCATAATCTCTCTGATGAAAATATTTGGACTAATTACACTCAGACTAGTGTACTATACAGGTTTACGCATTTTAAAAGTGTTGATTTGTTTATACGTCTCTGAGAAACAGTGTTTTGTGAAAAAGTCAGTTTGAAACTGTTTTAATGAGATATATATAGAGACATATCTCTTGATTTCCTGAAAAACCAAGTAGTGGCTGGTGAAAATATTTTACTAATTATACTCACAGCTGTGCACAATACAGGATTATAAAGTTTTAAACATTCCATGTGTTTATACCTCTCTGAGAAAGAGCAACATGTGAAAAATTCAGTAGCAAGCTGTTTTAATGAAAACTATACTGGAGAATATATATCTTGATTTCCTGAAAAACCATAATGTGTCTGTTGAAAATATTTAGACTAATTACACTTAGACTAGTGTACTATACAGGTTTATGCAGTTTAAAACTATTGGATTGTTTATACGTTTTTGAGAAACAGCGTTTTGTGAAAAACTTAGTTTCAAGCTATTTCAATGAAAACTATACTGGAGCATATAACTTGATTACCTGAAAAACCAAAACTTTTCTGGTAAAAATATTAATTATATTTAGACAAAGAGCTGAGTACTATACAGGATTATACAGTTTTAAACATTCCATGTGTTTATACCTCTCTGAGAAACAGCGACATGTGAAAAACTCAGTATTCAGCTGCTTTAATGAAAACTATATAGGAGCATATGTTTTGATTTCCTGAAAAACCATAATGTGTCTGATGAAAATATTTAGAGTAGTTACACTCAGACTAGTGTAATATACAGGTTTATGCAGTTTAAAACTATAGCTTTGTTTATCTGTCTCTGAGAAACAGCGTTTTGTGAAAAGCTCAGTTTTAAATTGTTTTAATGAAATATTTACAGCAGCAAATCTCTTGATTTCCTGAAAAACCAAGTAGTGTCTGGTGAAAATATTTTAATTAATTATACTTAGAGCTGTGTACAAAACAGGATTATACAGTTTTAAACATTTAATGTGTTTACACCTCTCTGAGAAACAGTGTTTTGTGAAAAACTCAGTTTCAAGCTATTTTAATGTAAACTATACTGGAGCATATAACTTGATTTCCTGAAAAACCAAAACTTATCTGGTAAAAATATTAAACAGATTTAGACAAAGAGATGAGTACTATACAGGATTATACAGTTTTAAACATTCCATGTGTTTATACCTCTCTGAGAAACAGCGACATGTGAAAAACTCAGTATTCAGCTGTTTTAATGAAAACTATACGGGAGCATATGTTTTGATTTCCTGAAAAACCATAATGTGTCTGCTGAAAATATTTAGAGTAGTTACACTCAGACTAGTGTAATATACAGGTTTATGCAGTTTAAAACTATAGCTTTGTTTATCTGTCTCTGAGAAACAGCGTTTTGTGAAAAACTCAGTTTTAAATTGTTTTAATGAAAGATTTACAGAAGCAAATCTCTTGATTTCCTGAAAAACCAAGTAGTGTCTGGTGAAAATATTTTGACTAATTATACTCAGAGCTGTGCACATAACAGGATTATACAGTTTTAAACATTCCATATGTTTATACCTCTCTGAGAAACAGCGACATGTGAAAAATTCAGTAGACAGCTGTTTTAATGAAAACTATTCTGGAGCATATATCTTGATTTCCTGAAAAGCCATAATATGTGTGATGAAAATATTTAGACTAATTACACTCAGAGTAGTGTACTATACAGGTTTATGCAGTTTAAAATTATTGATTTGTTTATGCTTCTCTGAGAAACAGCGTTTTGTGAAAAACTCAGTTTAAAGCTATTTCAATAAAAACTATACTGGAGTATATAAATTGATTTCCTGAAAAACGAAAACGTTTCTGGTGAAAATATTTAGTATATTTAGACTCAGAGTCGAGTACTATACAGGATTATACAGTTTGAAACATTCCATGTGTATATACCTCTCTGAGAAACAGCGTTTTGTGAAAAACTCACTTTCAAGCTATTTCAATGAAAAGTATACTGGACCATATAACTTGATTTCCTGAAAAAAACAAAATGTTTCTGTTGAAAATATTTAGTATATTTAGACTCAGAGTAGAGTACTATACAGGATTATACAGGTTACAACATTCCATGTGTTTATACCTCTCTGATAAACAGCGACATGTGAAAGTTTCAGTATCTAGCTGTTTTAATGAAAATTATAATGGAACATATGTCTTGATTTCCTGAAAAACCATAATGTGTCTGATGAAAATATTTAGACTAGTTATACTCAAACTCATGCTCTGTTGATTTCGTGAAAAACCAAGTAGTGTCTGGTGAAAATATTTGACTAATTATACTCAGAGTTGTGTACAATACAGGATTATACAGTTTTAAACATTCCATGTGTTTATACCTCTCTGAGAAACAGAGACATGTGAAATATTCAGTAGCCAGCTGTTTTAATGAAAACTATACAGGAGAGTAGGTCTCGAGATCCTGAAAAACCATAATGTGTCTGATGAAAATATTTAGACTAATTACACTCAAACTAGTGTACCATACAGGTTTGTACAGTTTTAAACATTTGATTTGTTTATACGTCGCTGAGAAATAGTGGTTTGTGAAAATTATACTGGAACATATAACGTGATCTCCTAAAAAACAAAAAGTTTCTTGTGAAAATATTTAGTATATTTAGACTTAGAGTAGAGTACTATACAGGATTATACAGTTTAAAACGTTCCATTTGTTTATACCTCTCTGATAAACAGCGATATGTGAAAGTTTTCGACTTAGAGTAGAGTACTATACAGGATTATACACTTTAAAACGTTCCATTTGTTTATACCTCTCTGATAAACAGCGATATGTGAAAGTTTTAGTATCCAGCTGATTTAATGAAAACTATACTGGAGCGTATGTCTTGCTTTCCGGAAAATAGGATTTAAGTCTAACCTGTTAAATCCTTTTCACTTAGTCCATACAGGTCACTGGTACAATGGGAGGCGTAAGTCCTCTTTAAGTAGGCAGGAACTTTCTCTAAATGTATGCAGGGGGTTGGAGCCTCCCTTCCCTCTTAAGGTGACTCATCCAGTCCCGCCCCCAGAATTGTTTGAGAACGAAGTAGACTAGATAGAAGAAGGAAAGAAGACTCCTGTGAGCATGACCCAAAGGTCTCCCACCGAATGCCACAAGAGAGCCAAGCATGGTCCCTTGACAGGGTGGGAGACCAGTGACCTGTATGGACTAAGTGAAAATGATTTAACAGGTAAGACTAAAATCCTATTTTCACTGTCGTCCAATACAGGTCACTGGTACAATGGGATGTACAAACATTGAGGAAGGATTAGGGCAGAAAGAGGGCACCACAAATCCTGAGTGATGTGAAACTCGAGACCACCTTAGGCAAGAACTCCTTATAAATACGAAGCATGGCTTAATCCTTGTGGAACACTAGATAAGGTGGTTCACAAGACAGAGCTTGGAATTACGCCACCCGGCGAACTGAAACAATAGCCAGAAGGAAGACCATCTTCCAAGACAAAAGTGTAAAGGAATAGTAGCCAAGGACTCGAAAGGGGGGCGCTGAAGAACCCCCGAACCCAAATAAGGTCCTACGGAGGAGCTGGACTCCTAAAGGCAGGACGACCATAAGCCACACCGTGGAAAAGAATCCTGACCTCAGGAAAAACAGCAAACGCTCCTGGAAAAAGACAGAGAGCACCGAAGTCTGGACTTACAGAGAACTCAGACTGAGCTCCATATCGAGACCGTCCTGCAAAAAGGCCAGGACAGTAGGAAGAGGAAAAACATGAGACAGATCCCTGTCAGCACACCAGGACACAAGGTCGACCAGTCTCAGTGATAGATCTTGAAAGAAACGGGCTGAGAAGTGTGCAGCATAGTAGCCGCCACAGCGGGAGAAAACCCCTGTCATCCCAAAATCGACGATTCAACATATAGTCCAACAATGTGAGCCGAAGAACAGTCATCCACAGAGAACCCTGTAGAAGCAGAAGAGCTGGACGAGAGGAGAGCCAAAATGACTCCACCACAGATGGGGTCAAACCCCCCAGATACCATGGTTGACAATGTCAATCCAGAACAATCGAAAACATCGGACAACATACAATTACAATGTCCGTAACACCCATATTAACATGGGGAGAGAAAGAAAGATGGCCAGAAAGGACATCCAAGGAAGTACATTGCATCAGCAACAGAATTAAGGAGTCTCTCAACAGAGAGCAAAACGGCGTAACCTTCCTGTTGCGTCCCATAGCAAGCAGATCCACTGGGGAATTCTCCATCTCATATTAGAAGACGAAACACATCCTAATGCAGGTTCCAATGTCGACTGCGTGACGACTGAGGAAGTCTGACAAGACGGTGTCCACTCCTGGAATGAGCACTGCAGAATGACAGGAACAAGAACCTCTGCCTAGGACAGAATGGCCTAGACCTTCAACCAAGTGGCGAGACTTCGTGTCCCTCCCTGACTGATGAAATAAGCCTCTGCCGTGGCAGTGTTGGACTCACCCACCAGATGAAGCACACGAAGATGGGAAGAAGGAACTCCTTCATGAACCACTTTCCCTGGGCGCTAAAACAACCCAGAACAGTTCCCCAGTCCAGGAGACTGGCATCCAATAACACCTCGGTCCAGAGGGAAGTAGAAAGATCTACCCAGCAGGAAATGGAAAAGGCTCAACCATCTACTCCAAGCTCAACTCGACCTGAGAAAGGAGAGAGAGCGTTAGCTTTAGAAGATCTGGTGAACCTCCATGTCACAAACCTCGAGGTTCCCTGGCGTGTACCATGGCAAATGGAACCGCCGCAATCGTGGAGATGAACCACCCCACCAGAGAATTAACCTCAAGGCCAGTATCCGATCGTGGGATAGGAATCATAGGGATCCTTCGAGTAAGTTGATGGCTACCTAGTCCGGTAGAAAAACCATAGACCTCCAAGATCGAACAGAAGACCCAGGAGGTGAAACGGAACAGGGTCTGACTAACCCTATTTCACAATCCAACCATGAAAAGAAGGAACAGAATACAGGCCTGGATCTGCTGATAGAAGAAGAAGGCCCACAACTGATGCTTGCGTAAGGCAAGTGGTCCGTGAAGAAGAAGTGTGATGCCGTCCTGACAGAGGACGGATATCAAGACCCCCAGCCCCGTTGGAAACCTGGGGCTGATGACAGACCAATGGAAGGCCGAACTGAAAATGACCTCAGGCGCAGGCAAACCCAAATACTGCCTGCTCTCTAGAAGGACTGGGAAGTGCAAAACGCATCCTAATGTCCTGAGGAGCTAGAAACTCCCCAGCAGCGAATACTGAGAGCAGGTACTCCTGACAATAAGGAGACTGCACTACAAATGAATTAAGATCTTTCAGATCCAAAATGAGGTGACATCCGACAACCCTTCTGTTTATTTATTAATTGTTGTTAGTCACCACAAAGAGGTTAGAATGGAACCCCTGACCACAGGGGGGACCTATTCCAGGACATCCTTGTCCAGAGAACTGGAAAAGCGTCTTCAAATAGACGGCTACTCTCGTTTACCTGAGGAGAACGAGAAGTTAAAGGCGAAAAGGTGGGAAGGAAAAGGGATCTAGTATCCCTCAGACACCACCAGAAAAGCTCACAAGTCCGACACTGAATGATCCCACGGTGTCGAAGGACATTCCGAAGCAGTCACGAAATCCTGGGCTTGTAAACAGCCTAGGGCTGCAATTGCCTCATGTTCTGGGAGGAACACGGAACAGATAGAACCATCTGGTTCGTTGAACGTGACTGAGAGAAAAGGAATGAAAAGACCAGTTACGCGTAAACGGCAACCCTTATATTTATTTATTTGGTTAGAAACCAAGGGTAGAGAGGCACTAACCCCTAAAGCCCTTTAATCAGTTCCTTAGTTCGGAACCAAACAAGGAAGTACCCTCAAAGGCAAAGAAAGGAAAACTTTCCTGGAGGCAATGAGAGCAGATCAATTTCAAGTCAAAGCGCACGCCAAACCACCACAGAAGTAGTGAGGGCCCTTGCCCGGCATCAAGGGCAGGAGCAGAAAAATAGCGTTGATCTAAAGAGACAATAGCAAGGAGACACAATGACTCCAAGAAAGCGCATTCTGACAGACCTCCAGTGGGTTGCACAGTCCAGACTGCAACAGCCCAGTCAACCCATGCTACAGCAAAGGCTGGAATCATAGCGGACCAAAAGAAGCGAAAACGAGCCTGAGGGGAACCTCAGTTACCTGTCAGTCCAATCTTGCAGCGTCAGAAACATGTAGACAGTAAGTTAAGACAGTCTAGATATGGGTGTGTCCACTTTAAGGGAATTAACCCATGAAGCCATTTCTGTTTGAGAAAAGGGAAAAGGTTTAGCAAACATTCTAGACACTGAAGAGGACTTGACTGGTCCATGTTCAAGGGGCTTCACAGGCACCTGAAAAACATCAAAGGGAACAGAGTGAACCTCCTGAACCGATAGAATGTTGAGAGTGGGTAATACAGCCCTGATCAGGCCCTCAGTAGAGGGTTCAGGATCAGCTACAAATGGGTCCCTTAAGAGACCTGAAAGATTCCAAAGGAGAACCAATCCTCAACATTCCAAACTAGCAACAATTCTTCCTCAGAAGAATCTAATCAGGTGCTCCCTGAGGTTGAGGCAGGGAGGATCTGATAATCGAGGGGGTCTGTCTCAACTGAAATGCCCCCTGAATCTGGGATGCAAAGAGCTGTAAAGAGGACTCAGTTGCAGCCTTAAACTCTTGCACCCAAGCTGGCTCAATAGCATGGCTGGAAGGCCCTGGGCTGCTGCAAGGATCTCCAGCCTGTTGGGCAGAAATGACCAGAGAACACTCTAAGTAGCCCTGTGTGACAGGAAGAGCAGTGCGCAATGAGGTATACTGAACCCCAGCTTCCTTAGTCATAGGTCTAGTCCCTAGCTCCAGCGGTATAGACATTCATACATTGTCAAAATAACCAACTATATAATGAATCACCCAATTGTAGTGTGTAAGATTGATATTTCACCCCAGAAACGCTAAATATAGACTGTTCTGGCAGGCGAAGGGTCAATCTGCAGAGGAGCAAAGGATTGTCCAAGCGCTGTATAGGATACTGATTGAGAAAAGTGCCCAAGATGGCTGCCGCGACGGTAGCCAATCAGAAATTAGGCACGAGCGTTCATGGGAAATGTACTTTTTCCCAAAAAGTACCCCAAAACAGTGCCCGAAGCCCCCCAAGCCCCCCAACACACTTGAACTATAAACCGGATGATAGAGCAAGGGTAGACAAGAAACATGAGCCCTGTCTGAAGTTGCTGAGTGAAGCGGTTCCAGAGATACGTCCCAAACAGTGTAAGCCCATTGAAAGTAAAGGAGTAATGGCGTCTGTGCGGTAAAGCGCGCCATAAAGGCACAGTACATAATTTTTAATAAAAGTAACCCCCAAAGGGAAAAAGATTAAAATACATAGTAAACACATGTACATCAGAATAAAACACTACCCTGTAAAGGAAGTGTCCCAAAATCCCTTATAAAACTAGTCAAACCAGCAGGGAAAGGGTTAATATGCCATATAAACTGCTCCAAAACCACAGACATACACTAATGTATACAATATATATATATATATACATAAACACCCAATGAGTGCTGGAGTGCGCAATGAGAACTCCCAAATACAAGCCCAGTTAAGGGACACTGTGGGAAAAGTGGACCTTCAGCACTCAAAGGGTGGCTCACCTTTTCCTGCAGATCTTCAGTCTTCAGGTCACCAGTGAAAAAGGAGTACCTCAGAGAGGAGTCCCCAGGGATGTTACTTGAAATCAAGATTATTCCTTCTTCAGAGCTTAAGGTGCACCAAAATGCTCTGGCTACTGAAACTAGCCACTTTGGAGAGGGCATTGTCAGTCCTGGTAACCCGCCTAATGGTGGTATTCCATATTTGACAGAAAATAAAAAAGAAACTAAACTTGATTGAGACATGTTCACCACCTGTGTGTCTTACACAGGAACAAACAATTCTGGGGGCGGGACTGGATGAGTCACCTTAAGAGGGAAGGGAGGCTCCACCCCCTGCATACATTTAGAGAATGTTCCTGCCTACTAAAAGGGGACTTACGCCTACCATTGTACCAGTGACCTGTATTGGACGACAGTGAAAAACCATTATCTCTCTGATGAAAATATTTGGACTAATTACACTCAGACTAGTGTACTATACAGGATTACGCACTTTAAAACTATTGATTTGTTTATACGTCTCTGAGAAACAGTGTTTTGTGAAAAACTCAGTTTCAAACTGTTTTAATGAGATATATATATAGAAACATATCTCTTGATTTCCTGAAAAATCAAGTAGTGCCTGGTGAAAATATTTTGACTCATTATACTCACAGCTGTGCACAATACAGGATTATACAGTTTTAAACATTCCATGTGTTTATACCTCTCTGAGAAACAGCACCATGTGAAAAATTCAGTAGCAAGCTGCCTTAATGAAAAGTATACTGGAGAATATATCTTGATTTCCTGAAAAACCATAATCTGTCTGATGAAAATATTTAGACTAATTACACTTAGACTAGTGTACTATACAGGTTTATGCAGTTTAAAACTTCTGATTTGTTTATAAGTCTCTGAGAATCAGCATTTTCTGAAAAACTCAGTTTCAAGCTGTTTCAATTAAAACTATACTAAAGCATATAAATTGATTTCCGGAAAAACCCAAACTTTTCTGGTAAAAATATTTAATAAATTTAGACAAAGAGCAGAGTACTATATAGGATTATACAGTTATAAATATTCCATGTGTATACAGATCTCTGAGAAACAGTGTTTTGTGAAAAACACAGTTTCAAGTTATTTCAATGAAAACTATACTGGAGCAAAAAACTTGATTTACAGAAAAACCAAAACGTTTCTGGTAAAAATATTTAATATATTTAGACAAATTGCAAAGTACTATACAGGATTATACAATTTTTAAACATTCCAGCATTTTGTGAAAAACTCAGTTTCAACTGTTTCAATGAAAACTATACTGGAGCATATATCTTGATTTCCTGAAAAGCCATAATATGTCTGATGAAAATATTTAGAATAATTACACTCAGAGTAGTGTACTATACAGGTTTATGCAGTTTAAAACTATTCATTTGTTTATGCTTCTCTGAGAAACAGCGTTTTGTGAAAAACTCACTTTCAAGCTATTTCAATGAAAACTATACTGGACCATATAACTTGATTTCCTGAAAAATCAAAATGTTTCTGTTGAAAATATTTAGTATATTTAGACTCAGAGTAGAGTACTATACAGGATTATACAGGTTACAACATTCCATGTGTTTATACCTCTCTGATAAACAGCGACATGTGAAAGTTTCAGTATCTAGCTATTTTAATGAAAATTATAATGGAGCATATATGCCTTGCTTTCCGTAAAAACCATAATCTCTCTGATGAAAATATTTGAACTAATTACACTCAGACTAGTGTATTATACAGGTTTACGCAGTTTAAAACTATTGATTTGTTTATATGTCTCTGAGAAACAGTGTTTTGTGAAAAACTCAGTTTTAAACTGTTTTAATGCGATATATATAGAAACATATCTCTTGATTTTCTGAAAAACCAGGTAGTGTCTGGTGAAAATATTTTGACTAATTATACTCACAGCTGTGTACTATAAAGGATTATACAGTTTAAAACATTCCATTTGTTTATACCTTTCTGATAAACAGCGACATGTGAAAGTTTTAGTATCCAGCAGTATTAATGAAAACTATACTGGAGCATATGTCTTCATTTCCTGAAATACCATAATGTGTCTGATGAAAATATTTACACTAGTTATACTCAGACTCATGATCTCTTGATTTGCTGAAAAACCAAGTAGTGTCTGGTGAAAATATTTTGACTAATTATACTCAGAGTTGTGCACAATACAGGATTATACAGTTTTAAACATTCCATGTGTTTATACCTCTCTGAGAAACAGCACCATGTGAAAAATGCAGTAGCAACCTGCCTTAATGAAAACTATACTGGAGAATATATCTTGATTTCCTGAAAAACCATAATGTGTCTGATGAAAATATTTAGACTAATTACACTTAGACTAGTGTACTATACAGGTTTATGCAGTTTAAAACTATTGATTTGTATGTATGTCTCTGAGAAACAGTGTTTTGTGAAAAACTCAGATTCAAACTGTTTTAATGAGATATATATAGAAACATATCTCTTGATTTCCTGAAAAACCAAGTAGTGTCTGGTGAAAATATTTTGAGTAATTATACTCACAGCTGTGTAGTATACAGGATTATACAGTTTAAAACATTCCATTTGTTTATACCTTTCTGATAAACAGCGATATGTGAAAGTTTTAGTATCCAGCTGTTTTAATGAAAACTATACTGGAGCATATTTCTTCATTTCATGAAAAACCATAATCTGTCTGATGAAAATATTTAGACTAATTACACTGAGACTTGTGTACTATACAGGTTTATGCAGTTTAAAACTACTGATTTGTTTATACGTCTCTGAGAATCAGCATTTTCTGAAAAACTTAGTTTCAAGCTGTTTCAATTAAAACTATACTAAAGCATATAAACTGATTTCCTGAAAAACCCAAACTTTTCTGGTAAAAATCTTTAATAAATTTAGACAAAGAGCAGAGTACTATATAGGATTATACAGTTATAAATATTCCATGTGTTTATAGAACTCTGAGAAACAGCGTTTTGTGAAAAACACAGTTTCAAGCTATTTCAATGAAAACTATACTGGAGCATAAAACTTGATTTACTGAAAAACCAAAACGTTTCTGGTAAAAATATTTAATATATTTAAACAAATTGCAAAGTATTATAGGATTATTACAGGATTATACAATTTTTAAACATTCCAGCATTTTGTGAAAAACTCAGTTTCAAGCTATTTTAATGAAAACTATACTTAGCATACAACTTGATTTCCTGAAAAAGAAAAATGTTTCTGTTGAAAACATTTAGTATATTTAGACTCAGAGTAGAGTACTATACAGTATTATACAGTTTTAAACATTCCATGTGTTTATACCTCTCTGAGAAACAGTAACATTTGAAAAACTCAGTATTCAGCTGTTTTAATGAAAATTATATTGGAGCCTATGTCTTGATTTTCTGAAAAACCATAATGTGTGATGAAAACATTTATACTAGTTATACTCAGACTCATGCTCTTTTGATTTCCTGAAAAACCAAGTAGTGTCTGGTGAAAATATTTTGACTAATTATACTCAGATCTGTGTACAAAACAGGATTATACAATTTTAAACATTCCATATGTTTATAACTCTCCGAGAAACAGCGACATGTGAAATATTCAGTAGCCAGCTGTTTTAATGAAAACTATACTGGAGTATAGGTCTAGATTTCCTTAAAAACCATAATGTGTCTGATGAAAATATTTAGACTAATTGCACTCAAACTAGTGTACTATACAGATTTGTACAGTTTAAAACATTTGATTTGTTTATACGTCGCTGAGAAACAGTTTTGTGAAAAACTCAGTTTCAATGAAAACAATACTGGAGCATATATCTTGATTTCCTGAAAAGCCATAATATGTCTGATGAAAATATTTAGACTAATTACACTCAGAGTAGTGTACTATACAGGTTTATGCAGTTTAAAACTATTGATTTGTTTATGCTTCTCTGAGAAACAGCGTTTTGTAAAAAACTACTTTTAAAGCTATTTCAATAAAAACTATACTGGAGCATATAAATTGATTTCCTGAAAAACCAAAACATTTCTGGTGAAAATATTTAGTATATTTAGACTCAGAGTAGAATACTATACAGGATTATACTGTTTTAAACATTCCATGTGTCTATACCTCTCTGAGAAACAGCGTTTTGTAAAAAACTCAATTTCAAGCTATTTCAATGAAAACTATACTGGACCATATAACTTGATTTCCTGAAAAACCAAAATGTTTCCGTTGAAAATATTTAGTATATTTAGACTCAGAGTAGAGTACTATACAGGATTATACAGGTTAAAACATTCCATGTGTTTATACCTCTCTGATAAACAGCGACATGTGAAAGTTTCAGTATCTAGCTATTTTAATGAAAACTATACTGGCGCATATGTCTTGCTTTTCGGACAAACCATAATCTCTCTGATGAAAATATTTGGACTATTTACGCTCAGACTAGTGTACTATACAGGCTTACGCATTTTAAAACTATTGATTTGTTTAAACGTCTCTGAGAAACAGTGTTTTGTGAAAAACTCAGTTTCAAACTGTTTTAATGAGATATATATAGAGACATACCTCTTGATTTCCAGAAAAACCAGGTAGTGTCTGATGAAAATATTTTGACTAATTATACTCACAGCTGTGTACTATACAGGATTATACAGTTTAAAACATTCCATTTGTTTATACCTTTCTGATAAACAGCGACATGTGAAAGTTTTAGTATCCAGCTGTTTTAATGAAAACTATACTGGAGCATATGTCTTCGTTTCGTGAAAAACCATAATGTGTCTGATGAAAATATTTAGACTAGTTACACTTAGACTAGTGTACTATACAAGTTTATGCAGTTTTAAACTAATGATTTGTTTATACGTTTCTCAGAAACAGCGTTTTGTGAAAAACTCAGTTTCAAGCTATTTCAATTAAAACTATATTGGAGCATATAACTTGATTTCCTGAAAAACCAAAAAGTTTCTGGTAAAAATGTTAAATATATTTAGACAAAGAGCTGAGTACTATACAGGATTATAGAGTTTTAAACGTTCCATGTGTTTACACCTCTCTGAGAAACAGCGTTTTGTGAAAAACTCAGTTTCAAGCTATTTTAATGTAAACTATACTGGAGCATATAACTTGATTTCCTGAAAAAACAAAATGTTTCTGGTAAAAATATTAAATATATTTAGACAAAGAGATGAGTACTATACAGGATTATACAGTTTTAAACGTTCTATGTGTTTACACCTCTCTGAAAAACAGCGTTTTGTAAAAAACTCAGTTTCAAGCTATTTTAATGTAAACTATACTGGAGCATATAACTTGATTTCCTGAAAAAACAAAATTTTTCTGGTAAAAATATTAAATTTATTTAGACAAAAGATGAGTACTGTACATGATTATACAGTTTTAAACATTCCATGTGTTTATACCTCTCTGAGAAACAGAGACATGTGAAATATTCAGTAGCCAGCTGTTTTAATGAAAACTATACAGGAGAGGAGGTCTCGAGATCGTGAAAAACCATAATGTGTCTGATGAAAATATTTAGACTAATTACACTCAAACTAGTGTAGTATACAGGTTTGTAAAGTTTTAAACATTTGATTTGTTTATACGTCGCTGAGAAATAGTGGTTTGTGAAAATTATACTGGAGCATATAACGTGATCTCCTAAAATAACAAAAAGTTTCTTGTGAGAATATTTAGTATATTTAGACTTAGAGTAGAGTACTATACAGGATTATACAGTTTAAAACGTTTCATTTGTTTATACCTCTCTGATAAAAGCGAAATGTGAAAGTTTTAGTATCCAGCTGATTTAATGAAAACTACACTGTAGCATATGTCTTGCTTTCCAGAAAAACCATAATCTTTCTGAAGAAAAAATTTGGACTAATTACACTCAGACTAGTGTACAATACAGGTTTACGTTTTTTAAAATTATTGATTTGTTTATACGTCTCTGAGAAACAGTGTTTTGTGAAAAACTCAGTTTCAAACTGTTTTAATGAGATATATATTTAGACATATTTCTTGATTTGCTGAAAAACCAAGTAGTGTCTGGTGAAAATATTTTGACTAATTATACTCAGAGCTGTGCACAATACAGGATTATACAGTTTTAAACATTCCATGTGTTTATACCTCTCTGAGAAACAGCAACATGTAAAAAATTCAGTAGCAAGCTGGCTTAATGAAACGTATACTGGAGAATATATCTTGATTTCCTGAAAAACCATAATGTGTCTGATGAAAATATTTAGACTAATTACACTTAGACCAGTGTACTATACAGGTTTATGCAGTTTAAAACTATTGATTTGTATGCATGTCTCTGAGAAACATTGTTTTGGGAAAAACTCAGATTCAAACTGTTTTAATGAGATATATAAAGAAACATATCTCTTGATTTCCTGAAAAACCAGGTAGTGTCTGGTGAAAATATTTTGAGAAATTATACTCACAGCTGTGTACTATACAGGATTATACAGTTTAAAACATTACATTTGTTTATACCTTTGTGATAAACAGCGACATATGAAAGTTTTAGTATCTAGCTGTCTTAATGAAAACTATACTGGAGCATATGTCTTTATTTTCTGAAAAACCATAATCAGTCTGAATAAAATATTTAGACTAATTACACTGAGACTTGCGTACTATACAGGTTTATGCAGTTTAAAACTACTGATTTGTTTATACGTCTCTGAGAAACAGCGTTTTGTGAAAAACTCAGTTTCAAGCTATTTCAATAAAAACTATAATGGAGCATATAACTTGATTTACTGAAAAACCAAAACGTTTCTACAAAAAATATTTAATATATTTAGACAAATTGCAGACTACTATACAGGATTATACAATTTTTAAACATTCCAGCATTTTCTGAAAAACTCAGTTTCAAGCTATTTGAATGAAAACTATACTTAGCATATAACTTGATTTCCTGAAAAAGAAACGTTTCTGTTGAAAATATTTAGTATATTTAGACTCAGAGTAGAGTACTATACAGTATTATACAGTTTTAAACATTCCATGTGTTTATACCTCTCTGAGAAACAGTGACATGTGAAAAACTCAGTATTCAGCTGTTTTAATGAAAATTATATTGGAGCCTATGTCTTGATTTCCTGAAAAACCATAATGTGTCTGATGAACATATTTAGACTAGTTATACTCAGACTCATGCTCTCTTGATTTCCTGAAAAACCAAGTAGTGTCTGGTGAAAATATTTTGACTAATTATACTCAGATCTGTATACAAAACAGGATTATACAATTTTAAACATTCCATATGTTTATAATTCTCCGAGAAACAGCGACATGTGAAATATTCAGTAGCTAGCTGTTTTAATGAAAACTATACTGGAGCATAGGTCTAGATTTCCTTAAAAACCATAATGTGTCTGATGAAAATATTTAGACAAATTGCACTCACTAGTTAGTGTACTATACAGATTTGTACAGTTTAAAACATTTGATTTGTTTATACGTCGCTGAGAAACAGTTTTGTGAAAAACTCAGTTTCAACTGTTTCAATGAAAACTATACTGGAGCATATATCTTGATTTCCTGAAAAGCCATAATATGTCTGATGAAAATATTTAGACTAATTACACTCAGAGTAGTGTACTATACAGGTTTATGCAGTTTAAAACTATTGATTTGTTTATGCTTCTCTGAGAAACAACGTTTTGTGAAAAACTCATTTTAAAGCTATTTCAATAAAAACTATACTGGAGCATATAAATTGATTTCCAGAAAAACCAAAACGTTTCTGGTGAAAATATTTAGTATATTTAGAGTTAGAGTAGAGTACTATACAGGATTATACAGGTTAAAACATTCCATGTGTTTATACCTCTCTGATAAACAGCAACATGTGAAAGTTTCAGTATCTAGCTGTTTTAATGAAAATTATAATGGAGCATATCTCTTCATTTCCTGAAAAACCATAATGTGTCTGGTGAAAATATTTTGACTAATTATACTCACAGCTGTGCACAATATAGGATTATACAGTTTTAAACATTCCATTTGTTTATACCTCTCTGAGGAACAGTAACGTGTGAAAAATTCAGTAGCAAGCTGTTTTAATGAAAACTATACTGGAGAATATATCTTGATTTCCTGAAAAACCATAATGTGTCTGATGAAAATATTTAGACTAATTACACTTAGACTAGTGTAGTATACAGGTTTATGCAGTTTAAAACTATTGATTTGTTTATACGTTTCTGAGAAACAGCGTTTTGTGAAAAACTCAGTTTCAAGCTATTTCAATGAAAACTATATTGGAGCATATAACTTGATTTCCTGAAATAACAAAAAGTTTCTGGTAAAAATGTTAAAAATATTTAGACAAAGAGCTGAGTACTATACAGGATTATACAGTTTTAAACATTCCATGTGTTTATACCTCTTTGAGAAATAGCGACGTGAAAAACTCAGTATTCAGCTGTTTTAATGAAAACTATACGGGAGCATATAACTTGATTTCCTGAAAAACCAAAATGTTTCTGGTAAAAATATTAAATATATTTAGACAAAGAGATGAGTACTGTACAGGATTATACAGTTTTAAACATTCCATGTGTTATACCTCTCTGAGAAACAGAGACATGTGAAATATTCAGTAGCCAGCTGTTTTAATGAAAACTATACAGGAGAGTAGGTCTCGAGTTCCTGAAAAACCATAATGTGTCTGATGAAAATATTTAGACTAATTACACTCAAACTAGTGTACTATACAGGTTTGTACAGTTTTAAACATTTGATTTGTTTATACGTTGATGAGAAATATTGGTTTGTGAAAATTATACTGGAGCATATAACGTGATCTCCTAAAAAAACAAAAAGTTTCTTGTGAAAATATTTAGTATATTTAGACTCAGAGTAGAATACTATACAGGATTATACTGTTTTAAACATTCCATGTGTCTATACCTCTCTGAGAAACAGCGTTTTGTGAAAAACTCACTTTCAAGCTATTTCAATGAAAACTATACTGGACCATATAACTTGATTTCCTGAAAAACCAAAATGTTTCTGTTGAAAATATTTAGTATATTTAGACTCAGAGCAGAGTACTATACAGGATTATACAGGTTAAAACATTCCATGTGTTTACACCTCTCTGAGAAACAGCGTTTTGTAAAAAACTCAGTTTCAAGTTATTTTAATGTAAACTATACTGGAGCATATAACTTGATTTCCTGAAAAACCAAAATTTTTCTGGTAAAAATATTAAATATATTTAGACAAAGAGATGAGTACTGTTCAGGATTATACAGTTTTGAACATTCCATGTGTTTATACCTCTCTGAGAAACAGAGACATGTGAAATATTCAGTAGCCAGCTGTTTTAATGAAAACTATACAGGAGAGTAGGTCTCGAGTTCCTGAAAAACCATAATGTGTCTGTTGAAAATATTTAGACTAATTACACTTAGACTTGTGTACTATACAGGTTTATGCAGTTTAAAACTACTGATTTGTTTATACGTCTCTGAGAATCAGCATTTTCTGAAAAACTTAGTTTCAAGCTGTTTCAATTAAAACTATACTAAAGCATATAAATTGATTTCCTGAAAAA
This sequence comes from Rhinophrynus dorsalis, assembly GCA_037306005.1. Lineage (NCBI taxonomy): Eukaryota > Metazoa > Chordata > Amphibia > Anura > Rhinophrynidae > Rhinophrynus > Rhinophrynus dorsalis. The sequence continues at coordinate 189,213,208 of CM074724.1, read as the reverse complement.
CCCAAACTTTTCTGGTAAAAATCTTTAATAAATTTAGACAAAGAGCAGAGTACTATACAGGATTATACAGTTATAAATATTCCATGTGTTTATAGAACTCTGAGAAACAGCGTTTTGTGAAAAACACAGTTTCAAGCTATTTCAATGAAAACTATACTGGAGCATAAAACTTGATTTACTGAAAAACCAAAACGTTTCTGGTAAAAATATTTAATATAATTAAACAAATTGCAAAGTATTATAGGATTATTACAGGATTATACAATTTTTAAACATTCCAGCATTTTGTGAAAAACTCAGTTTCAAGCTATTTTAATGAAAACTATACTTAGCATATAACTTGATTTCCTGAAAAAGAAACATGTTTCTGTTGAAAATATTTAGTATATTTAGACTCAGAGTAGAGTACTATACAGTATTATACAGTTTTAAACATTCCATGTGTTTATACCTCTCTGAGAAACAGTAACATTTGAAAAACTCAGTATTCAGCTGTTTTAATGAAAATTATATTGGAGCCTATGTCTTGATTTTCTGAAAAACCATAATGTGTGATGAAAACATTTATACTAGTTATACTCAGACTCATGCTCTCTTGATTTCCTGAAAAACCAAGTAGTGTCTGGTGAAAATATTTTGACTAATTATACTCAGATCTGTGTACAAAACAGGATTATACAATTTTAAACATTCCATATGTTTATAACTCTCCGAGAAACAGTGACATGTGAAATATTCAGTAGCCAGCTGTTTTAATGAAAACTATACTGGAGCATAGGTCTAGATTTCCTTAAAAACCATAATGTGTCTGATGAAAATATTTAGACTAATTGCACTCAAACTAGTGTACTATACAGATTTGTACAGTTTAAAACATTTGATTTGTTTATACGTCGCTGAGAAACAGTTTTGTGAAAAACTCAGTTTCAACTGTTTCAATGAAAACTATACTGGAGCATATATCTTGATTTCCTGAAAAGCCATAATATGTCTGATGAAAATATTTAGACTAATTACACTCAGAGTACTGTACTATACAGGTTTATGCAGTTTAAACTATTGATTTGTTTATGCTTCTCTGAGAAACAGCGTTTTGTGAAAAACTCATTTTAAAGCTATTTCAATAAAAACTATACTGGAGCATATAAATTGATTTCCAGAAAAACCAAAACGTTTCTGGTGAAAATATTTAGTATATTTAGACTCAGAGTAGAATACTATACAGGATTATACTGTTTTAAACACTCCATGTGCCTATACTTCTCTGAGAAACAGCGTTTTGTGAAAAACTCACTTTCAAGCTATTTCAATGAAAACTATACAGGACCATATAACTTGATTTCCTGAAAAACCAAAATATTTCTGTTGAAAATATTTAGTATATTTAGAGTTAGAGTAGAGTACTATACAGGATTATACAGGTTAAAACATTCCATGTGTTTATACCTCTCTGATAAACAGCAACATGTGAAAGTTTCAGTATCTAGCTGTTTTAATGAAAATTATAATGGAGCATATCTCTTCATTTCCTGAAAAACCATAATGTGTCTGATGAAAATATTTAGACTAGTTATACTCAGACTCATGATCTCTTGATTTCCTGAAAAACCAAGTAGTGTCTGGTGAAAATATTTTGACTAATTATACTCACAGCTGTGCACAATATAGGATTATACAGTTTTAAACATTCCATTTGTTTATACCTCTCTGAGGAACAGTAACGTGTGAAAAATTCAGTAGCAAGCTGTTTTAATGAAAACTATACTGGAGAATATATCTTGATTTCCTGAAAAACCATAATGTGTCTGATGAAAATATTTAGACTAATTACACATAGACTAGTGTACTATACAGGTTTATGCAGTTTAAAACTATTGATTTGTTTATACGTTTCTGAGAAACAGCGTTTTGTGAAAAACTCAGTTTCAGGCTATTTCAATGAAAACTATATTGGAGCATATAACTTGATTTCCTGAAATAACAAAAAGTTTCTGGTAAAAATGTTAAATGTATTTAGACAAAGAGCTGAGTACTATACAGGATTATACAGTTTTAAACATTCCATGTGTTTATACCTCTTTGAGAAATAGCGACGTGAAAAACTCAGTATTCAGCTGTTTTAATGAAAACTATACGGGAGCATATAACTTGATTTCCTGAAAAACCAAAATGTTTCTGGTAAAAATATTAAATATATTTAGACAAAGAGATGAGTATTGTACAGGATTATACAGTTTTAAACATTCCATGTGTTATACCTCTCTGAGAAACAGAGACATGTGAAATATTCAGTAGCCAGCTGTTTTAATGAAAACTATACAGGAGAGTAGGTCTCGAGTTCCTGAAAAACCATAATGTGTCTGATGAAAATATTTAGACTAATTACACTCAAACTAGTGTACTATACAGGTTTGTACAGTTTTAAACATTTGATTTGTTTATACGTTGCTGAGAAATATTGGTTTGTGAAAATTATACTGGAGCATATAACGTGATCTCCTAAAAAAACAAAAAGTTTCTTGTGAAAATATTTAGTATATTTAGACTCAGAGTAGAATACTATACAGGATTATACTGTTTTAAACATTCCATGTGTCTATACCTCTCTGAGAAACAGCGTTTTGTGAAAAACTCACTTTCAAGCTATTTCAATGAAAACTATACTGGACCATATAACTTGATTTCCTGAAAAACCAAAATGTTTCTGTTGAAAATATTTAGTATATTTAGACTCAGAGCAGAGTACTATACAGGATTATACAGGTTAAAACATTCCATGTGTTTACACCTCTCTGAGAAACAGCGTTTTGTAAAAAACTCAGTTTCAAGTTATTTTAATGTAAACTATACTGGAGCATATAACTTGATTTCCTGAAAAACCAAAATTTTTCTGGTAAAAATATTAAATATATTTAGACAAAGAGATGAGTACTGTTCAGGATTATACAGTTTTGAACATTCCATGTGTTTATACCTCTCTGAGAAACAGAGACATGTGAAATATTCAGTAGCCAGCTGTTTTAATGAAAACTATACAGGAGAGTAGGTCTCGAGTTCCTGAAAAACCATAATGTGTCTGTTGAAAATATTTAGACTAATTACACTTAGACTTGTGTACTATACAGGTTTATGCAGTTTAAAACTACTGATTTGTTTATACGTCTCTGAGAATCAGCATTTTCTGAAAAACTTAGTTTCAAGCTGTTTCAATTAAAACTATACTAAAGCATATAAATTGATTTCCTGAAAAACCCAAACTTTTCTGGTAAAAATCTTTAATAAATTTAGACAAAGAGCAGAGTACTATACAGGATTATACAGTTATAAATATTCCATGTGTTTATAGAACTCTGAGAAACAGCGTTTTGTGAAAAACACAGTTTCAAGCTATTTCAATGAAAACTATACTGGAGCATAAAACTTGATTTACTGAAAAACCAAAACGTTTCTGGTAAAAATATTTAATATAATTAAACAAATTGCAAAGTATTATAGGATTATTACAGGATTATACAATTTTTAAACATTCCAGCATTTTGTGAAAAACTCAGTTTCAAGCTATTTTAATGAAAACTATACTTAGCATATAACTTGATTTCCTGAAAAAGAAACATGTTTCTGTTGAAAATATTTAGTATATTTAGACTCAGAGTAGAGTACTATACAGTATTATACAGTTTTAAACATTCCATGTGTTTATACCTCTCTGAGAAACAGTAACATTTGAAAAACTCAGTATTCAGCTGTTTTAATGAAAATTATATTGGAGCCTATGTCTTGATTTTCTGAAAAACCATAATGTGTGATGAAAACATTTATACTAGTTATACTCAGACTCATGCTCTCTTGATTTCCTGAAAAACCAAGTAGTGTCTGGTGAAAATATTTTGACTAATTATACTCAGATCTGTGTACAAAACAGGATTATACAATTTTAAACATTCCATATGTTTATAACTCTCCGAGAAACAGTGACATGTGAAATATTCAGTAGCCAGCTGTTTTAATGAAAACTATACTGGAGCATAGGTCTAGATTTCCTTAAAAACCATAATGTGTCTGATGAAAATATTTAGACTAATTGCACTCAAACTAGTGTACTATACAGATTTGTACAGTTTAAAACATTTGATTTGTTTATACGTCGCTGAGAAACAGTTTTGTGAAAAACTCAGTTTCAACTGTTTCAATGAAAACTATACTGGAGCATATATCTTGATTTCCTGAAAAGCCATAATATGTCTGATGAAAATATTTAGACTAATTACACTCAGAGTACTGTACTATACAGGTTTATGCAGTTTAAACTATTGATTTGTTTATGCTTCTCTGAGAAACAGCGTTTTGTGAAAAACTCATTTTAAAGCTATTTCAATAAAAACTATACTGGAGCATATAAATTGATTTCCAGAAAAACCAAAACGTTTCTGGTGAAAATATTTAGTATATTTAGACTCAGAGTAGAATACTATACAGGATTATACTGTTTTAAACACTCCATGTGCCTATACTTCTCTGAGAAACAGCGTTTTGTGAAAAACTCACTTTCAAGCTATTTCAATGAAAACTATACAGGACCATATAACTTGATTTCCTGAAAAACCAAAATATTTCTGTTGAAAATATTTAGTATATTTAGAGTTAGAGTAGAGTACTATACAGGATTATACAGGTTAAAACATTCCATGTGTTTATACCTCTCTGATAAACAGCAACATGTGAAAGTTTCAGTATCTAGCTGTTTTAATGAAAATTATAATGGAGCATATCTCTTCATTTCCTGAAAAACCATAATGTGTCTGATGAAAATATTTAGACTAGTTATACTCAGACTCATGATCTCTTGATTTCCTGAAAAACCAAGTAGTGTCTGGTGAAAATATTTTGACTAATTATACTCACAGCTGTGCACAATATAGGATTATACAGTTTTAAACATTCCATTTGTTTATACCTCTCTGAGGAACAGTAACGTGTGAAAAATTCAGTAGCAAGCTGTTTTAATGAAAACTATACTGGAGAATATATCTTGATTTCCTGAAAAACCATAATGTGTCTGATGAAAATATTTAGACTAATTACACATAGACTAGTGTACTATACAGGTTTATGCAGTTTAAAACTATTGATTTGTTTATACGTTTCTGAGAAACAGCGTTTTGTGAAAAACTCAGTTTCAGGCTATTTCAATGAAAACTATATTGGAGCATATAACTTGATTTCCTGAAATAACAAAAAGTTTCTGGTAAAAATGTTAAATGTATTTAGACAAAGAGCTGAGTACTATACAGGATTATACAGTTTTAAACATTCCATGTGTTTATACCTCTTTGAGAAATAGCGACGTGAAAAACTCAGTATTCAGCTGTTTTAATGAAAACTATACGGGAGCATATAACTTGATTTCCTGAAAAACCAAAATGTTTCTGGTAAAAATATTAAATATATTTAGACAAAGAGATGAGTATTGTACAGGATTATACAGTTTTAAACATTCCATGTGTTATACCTCTCTGAGAAACAGAGACATGTGAAATATTCAGTAGCCAGCTGTTTTAATGAAAACTATACAGGAGAGTAGGTCTCGAGTTCCTGAAAAACCATAATGTGTCTGATGAAAATATTTAGACTAATTACACTCAAACTAGTGTACTATACAGGTTTGTACAGTTTTAAACATTTGATTTGTTTATACGTTGCTGAGAAATATTGGTTTGTGAAAATTATACTGGAGCATATAACGTGATCTCCTAAAAAAACAAAAAGTTTCTTGTGAAAATATTTAGTATATTTAGACTCAGAGTAGAATACTATACAGGATTATACTGTTTTAAACATTCCATGTGTCTATACCTCTCTGAGAAACAGCGTTTTGTGAAAAACTCACTTTCAAGCTATTTCAATGAAAACTATACTGGACCATATAACTTGATTTCCTGAAAAACCAAAATGTTTCTGTTGAAAATATTTAGTATATTTAGACTCAGAGCAGAGTACTATACAGGATTATACAGGTTAAAACATTCCATGTGTTTACACCTCTCTGAGAAACAGCGTTTTGTAAAAAACTCAGTTTCAAGTTATTTTAATGTAAACTATACTGGAGCATATAACTTGATTTCCTGAAAAACCAAAATTTTTCTGGTAAAAATATTAAATATATTTAGACAAAGAGATGAGTACTGTTCAGGATTATACAGTTTTGAACATTCCATGTGTTTATACCTCTCTGAGAAACAGAGACATGTGAAATATTCAGTAGCCAGCTGTTTTAATGAAAACTATACAGGAGAGTAGGTCTCGAGTTCCTGAAAAACCATAATGTGTCTGTTGAAAATATTTAGACTAATTACACTTAGACTTGTGTACTATACAGGTTTATGCAGTTTAAAACTACTGATTTGTTTATACGTCTCTGAGAATCAGCATTTTCTGAAAAACTTAGTTTCAAGCTGTTTCAATTAAAACTATACTAAAGCATATAAATTGATTTCCTGAAAAACCCAAACTTTTCTGGTAAAAATCTTTAATAAATTTAGACAAAGAGCAGAGTACTATACAGGATTATACAGTTATAAATATTCCATGTGTTTATAGAACTCTGAGAAACAGCGTTTTGTGAAAAACACAGTTTCAAGCTATTTCAATGAAAACTATACTGGAGCATAAAACTTGATTTACTGAAAAACCAAAACGTTTCTGGTAAAAATATTTAATATAATTAAACAAATTGCAAAGTATTATAGGATTATTACAGGATTATACAATTTTTAAACATTCCAGCATTTTGTGAAAAACTCAGTTTCAAGCTATTTTAATGAAAACTATACTTAGCATATAACTTGATTTCCTGAAAAAGAAACATGTTTCTGTTGAAAATATTTAGTATATTTAGACTCAGAGTAGAGTACTATACAGTATTATACAGTTTTAAACATTCCATGTGTTTATACCTCTCTGAGAAACAGTAACATTTGAAAAACTCAGTATTCAGCTGTTTTAATGAAAATTATATTGGAGCCTATGTCTTGATTTTCTGAAAAACCATAATGTGTGATGAAAACATTTATACTAGTTATACTCAGACTCATGCTCTCTTGATTTCCTGAAAAACCAAGTAGTGTCTGGTGAAAATATTTTGACTAATTATACTCAGATCTGTGTACAAAACAGGATTATACAATTTTAAACATTCCATATGTTTATAACTCTCCGAGAAACAGCGACATGTGAAATATTCAGTAGCCAGCTGTTTTAATGAAAACTATACTGGAGCATAGGTCTAGATTTCCTTAAAAACCATAATGTGTCTGATGAAAATATTTAGACTAATTGCACTCAAACTAGTGTACTATACAGATTTGTACAGTTTAAAACATTTGATTTGTTTATACGTCGCTGAGAAACAGTTTTGTGAAAAACTCAGTTTCAACTGTTTCAATGAAAACTATACTGGAGCATATATCTTGATTTCCTGAAAAGCCATAATATGTCTGATGAAAATATTTAGACTAATTACACTCAGAGTACTGTACTATACAGGTTTATGCAGTTTAAAACTATTGATTTGTTTATGCTTCTCTGAGAAACAGCGTTTTGTGAAAAACTCATTTTAAAGCTATTTCAATAAAAACTATACTGGAGCATATAAATTGATTTCCAGAAAAACCAAAACGTTTCTGGTGAAAATATTTAGTATATTTAGACTCAGAGTAGAATACTATACAGGATTATACTGTTTTAAACACTCCATGTGCCTATACTTCTCTGAGAAACAGCGTTTTGTGAAAAACTCACTTTCAAGCTATTTCAATGAAAACTATACAGGACCATATAACTTGATTTCCTGAAAAACCAAAATATTTCTGTTGAAAATATTTAGTATATTTAGAGTTAGAGTAGAGTACTATACAGGATTATACAGGTTAAAACATTCCATGTGTTTATACCTCTCTGATAAACAGCAACATGTGAAAGTTTCAGTATCTAGCTGTTTTAATGAAAATTATAATGGAGCATATCTCTTCATTTCCTGAAAAACCATAATGTGTCTGATGAAAATATTTAGACTAGTTATACTCAGACTCATGATCTCTTGATTTCCTGAAAAACCAAGTAGTGTCTGGTGAAAATATTTTGACTAATTATACTCACAGCTGTGCACAATATAGGATTATACAGTTTTAAACATTCCATTTGTTTATACCTCTCTGAGGAACAGTAACGTGTGAAAAATTCAGTAGCAAGCTGTTTTAATGAAAACTATACTGGAGAATATATCTTGATTTCCTGAAAAACCATAATGTGTCTGATGAAAATATTTAGACTAATTACACATAGACTAGTGTACTATACAGGTTTATGCAGTTTAAAACTATTGATTTGTTTATACGTTTCTGAGAAACAGCGTTTTGTGAAAAACTCAGTTTCAAGCTATTTCAATGAAAACTATATTGCAGCATATAACTTGATTTCCTGAAATAACAAAAAGTTTCTGGTAAAAACGTTAAATATATTTAGACAAAGAGCTGAGTACTATACAGGATTATACAGTTTTAAACATTCCATGTGTTTATACCTCTTTGAGAAATAGCGACATGTGAAAAACTCAGTATTCAGCTGTTTTAATGAAAACTATACGGGAGCATATAACTTGATTTCCTGAAAAACCAAAATGTTTCTGGTAAAAAGATTAAATATATTTAGACAAAGAGATGAGTACTGTACAGGATTATACAGTTTTAAACATTCCATGTGTTTATACCTCTCTGAGAAACAGGGACATGTGAAATATTCAGTAGCCAGCTGTTTTAATGAAAACTATACAGGAGAGTAGGTCTCGAGTTCCTGAAAAACCATAATGTGTCTGATGAAAATATTTAGACTAATTACACTCAAACTAGTGTACTATACAGGTTTGTACAGTTTTAAACATTTGATTTGTTTATACGTTGCTGAGAAATAGTGGTTTGTGAAAATTATACTGGAGCATATAACGTGATCTCCTAAAAAAACAAAAAGTTTCTTGTGAAAATATTTAGTATATTTAGACTCAGAGTAGAATACTATACAGGATTATACTGTTTTAAACATTCCATGTGTCTATACCTCTCTGAGAAACAGCGTTTTGTGAAAAACTCACTTTCAAGCTATTTCAATGAAAACTATACTGGACCATATAACTTGATTTCCTGAAAAACCAAAATGTTTCTGTTGAAAATATTTAGTATATTTAGACTCAGAGCAGAGTACTATACAGGATTATACAGGTTAAAACATTCCATGTGTTTACACCTCTCTGAGAAACAGCGTTTTGTAAAAAACTCAGTTTCAAGCTATTTTAATGTGAACTATACTGGAGCATATAACTTGATTTCCTGAAAAACCAAAATTTTTCTGGTAAAAATATTAAATATATTTAGACAAAGAGATGAGTACTGTTCAGGATTATACAGTTTTGAACATTCCATGTGTTTATACCTCTCTGAGAAACAGAGACATGTGAAATATTCAGTAGCCAGCTGTTTTAATGAAAACTATACAGGAGAGTAGGTCTCGAGTTCCTGAAAAACCATAATGTGTCTGTTGAAAATATTTAGACTAATTACACTTAGACTTGTGTACTATACAGGTTTATGCAGTTTAAAACCACTGATTTGTTTATACGTCTCTGAGAATCAGCATTTTCTGAAAAACTTAGTTTCAAGCTGTTTCAATTAAAACTATACTAAAGCATATAAATTGATTTCCTGAAAAACCCAAACTTTTCTGGTAAAAATCTTTAATAAATTTAGACAAAGAGCAGAGTACTATATAGGATTATACAGTTATAAATATTCCATGTGTTTATAGAACTCTGAGAAACAGCGTTTTGTGAAAAACACAGTTTCAAGCTATTTCAATGAAAACTATACTGGAGCATAAAACTTGATTTACTGAAAAACCAAAACGTTTCTGGTAAAAATATTTAATATATTTAAACAAATTGCAAAGTATTATAGGATTATTACAGGATTATACAATTTTTAAACATTCCAGCATTTTGTGAAAAACTCAGTTTCAAGCTATTTTAATGAAAACTATACTTAGCATATAACTTGATTTCCTGAAAAAGAAACATGTTTCTGTTGAAAATATTTAGTATATTTAGACTCAGAGTAGAGTACTATACAGTATTATACAGTTTTAAACATTCCATGTGTTTATACCTCTCTGAGAAACAGTAACATTTGAAAAACTCAGTATTCAGCTGTTTTAATGAAAATTATATTGGAGCCTATGTCTTGATTTTGTGAAAAACCATAATGTGTGATGAAAACATTTATACTAGTTATACTCAGACTCATGCTCTCTTGATTTCCTGAAAAACCAAGTAGTGTCTGGTGAAAATATTTTGACTAATTATACTCAGATCTGTGTACAAAACAGGATTATACAATTTTAAACATTCCATATGTTTATAACTCTCCGAGAAACAGCGACATGTGAAATATTCAGTAGCCAGCTGTTTTAATGAAAACTATACTGGAGCATAGGTCTAGATTTCCTTAAAAACCATAATGTGTCTGATGAAAATATTTAGACTAATTGCACTCAAACTAGTGTACTATACAGATTTGTACAGTTTAAAACATTTGATTTGTTTATACGTCGCTGAGAAACAGTTTTGTGAAAAACTCAGTTTCAACTGTTTCAATGAAAACTATACTGGAGCATATATCTTGATTTCCTGAAAAGCCATAATATGTCTGATGAAAATATTTAGACTAATTACACTTAGAATAGTGTACTATACAGGTTTATGCAGTTTAAAACTATTGATTTGTTTATGCTTCTCTGAGAAACAGCGTTTTGTAAAAAACTAATTTTAAAGCTATTTCAATAAAAACTATACTGGAGCATATAAATTGATTTCCTGAAAAACCAAAACGTTTCTGGTGAAAATATTTAGTATATTTAGTCTCAGAGTAGAATACTATACAGGATTATACTGTTTTAAACATTCCATGTGTCTATACCTCTCTGAGAAACAGCGTTTTGTAAAAAACTCACTTTCAAGCTATTTCAATGAAAACTATACTGGACCATATAACTTGATTTCCTGAAAAACCAAAATGTTTCCGTTGAAAATATTTAGTATATTTAAACTCAGAGTAGAGTACTATACAGGATTATACAGGTTAAAACATTCCATGTGTTTATACCTCTGTGATAAACAGCGACATGTGAAAGTTTCAGTATCTAGCTATTTTAATGAAAACTATACTGGCGCATATGTCTTGCTTTTCGGACAAACCATAATCTCTCTGATGAAAATATTTGGACTAATTACACTCAGACTAGTGTACTATACAGGCTTACGCATTTTAAAACTATTGATTTGTTTAAACGTCTCTGAGAAACAGTGTTTTGTGAAAAACTCAGTTTCAAACTGTTTTAATGAGATATATATAGAGACATACCTCTTGATTTCCTGAAAAACCAGGTAGTGTCTGATGAAAATATTTTGACTAATTATACTCACAGCTGTGTACTATACAGGATTATACAGTTTAAAACATTCCATTTGTTTATACCTTTCTGATAAACAGCGACATGTGAAAGTTTTAGTATCCAGCTGTTTTAATGAAAACTATACTGGAGCATATGTCTTCATTTCGTGAAAAACCATAATGTGTCTGATGAAAATATTTAGACTAGTTACACTTAGACTAGTGTACTATACAAGTTTATGCAGTTTTAAACTAATGATTTGTTTATACGTTTCTCAGAAACAGCGTTTTGTGAAAAACTCAGTTTCAAGCTATTTCAATTAAAACTATATTGGAGCATATAACTTGATTTCCTGAAAAACCAAAAAGTTTCTGGTAAAAATTTTAAATATATTTAGACAAAGAGCTGAGTACTATACAGGATTATAGAGTTTTAAACATTCCATGTGTTTACACCTCTCTGAGAAACAGCGTTTTATGAAAAACTCAGTTTCAAGCTATTTTAATGTAAACTATACTGGAGCATATAACTTGATTTCCTGAAAAACCAAAATGTTTCTGGTAAAAATACTAAATATATTTAGACAAAGAGATGAGTACTATACAGGATTATACAGTTTTAAACGTTCCATGTGTTTACACCTCTCTGAGAAACAGCGTTTTGTAAAAAACTCAGTTTCAAGCTATTTTAATGTAAACTATACTGGAGCATATAACTTGATTTCCTGAAAAACCAAAATGTTTCTGGTAAAAATATTAAATATATTTAGACAAAGAGATGAGTACTATACAGGATTATACAGTTTTAAACGTTCTATGTGTTTACACCTCTCTGAGAAACAGCGTTTTCTAAAAAAATCAGTTTCAAGCTATTTTAATGTAAACTATACTGGAGCATATAACTTGATTTCCTGAAAAAACAAAATTTTTCTGGTAAAAATATTAAATTTATTTAGACAAAGAGATGAGTACTGTACATGATTATACAGTTTTAAACATTCCATGTGTTTATACCTCTCTGAGAAACAGAGACATGTGAAATATTCAGTAGCCAGCTGTTTTAATGAAAACTATACAGGAGAGGAGGTCTCGAGATCGTGAAAAACCATAATGTGTCTGATGAAAATATTTAGACTAATTACACTCAAACTAGTGTAGTTTACAGGTTTGTAAAGTTTTAAACATTTGATTTGTTTATACGTCGCTGAGAAATAGTGGTTTGTGAAAATTATACTGGAGCATATAACGTGATCTCCTAAAATAACAAAAAGTTTCTTGTGAGAATATTTAGTATATTTAGACTTAGAGTAGAGTACTATACAGGATTATACAGTTTAAAATGTTTCATTTGTTTATACCTCTCTGATAAAAGCGAAATGTGAAAGTTTTAGTATCCAGCTGATTTAATGAAAACTATACTGTAGCATATGTCTTGCTTTCCAGAAAAATCATAATCTTTCAGAAGAAAATATTTGGACTAATTACACTCAGACTAGTGTACAATACAGGTTTACGCATTTTAAAATTATTGATTTGTTTATACGTCTCTGAGAAACAGTGTTTTGTGAAAAACTCAGTTTCAAACTGTTTTAATGAGATATATATAGAGACATATCTCTTGATTTGCTGAAAAACCAAGTAGTGTCTGGTGAAAATATTTTGACTAATTATACTCAGAGCTGTGCACAATACAGGATTATACAGTTTTAAACATTCCATGTGTTTATACCTCTCTGAGAAACAGCAACATGTAAAAAATTTAGTAGCAAGCTGGCTTAATGAAACGTATACTGGAGAATATATCTTGATTTCCTGAAAAACCATAATGTGTCTGATGAAAATATTTAGACTAATTACACTTAGACCAGTGTACTATACAGGTTTATGCAGTTTAAAACTATTGATTTGTATGTATGTCTCTGAGAAACATTGTTTTGTGAAAAACTCAGATTCAAACTGTTTTAATGAGATATATATAGAAACATATCTCTTGATTTCCTGAAAAACCAGGTAGTGTCTGGTGAAAATATTTTGAGAAATTATACTCACAGCTGTGTACTATACAGGATTATACAGTTTAAAACATTACATTTGTTTATACCTTTGTGATAAACAGCGACATATGAACGTTTTAGTATCTAGCTGTCTTAATGAAAACTATACTGGAGCATATGTCTTTATTTTCTGAAAAACCATAATCAGTCTGAATAAAATATTTAGACTAATTACACTGAGACTTGCGTACTATACAGGTTTATGCAGTTTAAAACTACTGATTTGTTTATACGTCTCTGAGAAACAGCGTTTTGTGAAAAACTCAGTTTCAAGCTATTTCAATAAAAACTATAACGAAGCATATAACTTGATTTACTGAAAAACCAAAACGTTTCTACAAAAAATATTTAATATATTTAGACAAATTGCAGACTACTATACAGGATTATACAATTTTTAAACATTCCAGCATTTTCTGAAAAACTCAGTTTCAAGCTATTTGAATGAAAACTATACTTAGCATATAACTTGATTTCCTGAAAAAGAAACATGTTTCTGTTGAAAATATTTAGAGTACTATACAGTATTATACAGTTTTAAACATTCCATGTGTTTATACCTCTCTGAGAAACAGAGACATGTGAAATATTCAGTAGCCAGCTGTTTTAATGAAAACTATACAGGAGAGTAGGTCTCGAGTTCCTGAAAAACCATAATGTGTCTGTTGAAAATATTTAGACTAATTACACTTAGACTTGTGTACTATACAGGTTTATGCAGTTTAAAACTACTGATTTGTTTATACGTCTCTGAGAATCAGCATTTTCTGAAAAACTTAGTTTCAAGCTGTTTCAATTAAAACTATACTAAAGCATATAAATTGATTTCCTGAAAAACCCAAAATTTTCTGGTAAAAATCTTTAATAAATTTAGACAAAGAGCAGAGTACTATATAGGATTATACAGTTATAAATATTCCATGTGTTTATAGAACTCTGAGAAACAGCGTTTTGTGAAAAACACAGTTTCAAGCTATTTCAATGAAAACTATACTGGAGCATAAAACTTGATTTACTGAAAAACCAAAACGTTTCTCGTAAAAATATTTAATATATTTAAACAAATTGCAAAGTATTATAGGATTATTACAGGATTATACAATTTTTAAACATTTCAGCATTTTGTGAAAAACTCAGTTTCAAGCTATTTTAATGAAAACTATACTTAGCATATAACTTGATTTCCTGAAAAAGAAACATGTTTCTGTTGAAAATATTTAGTATATTTAGACTCAGAGTAGAGTACTATACAGTATTATACAGTTTTAAACATTCCATGTGTTTATACCTCTCTGAGAAACAGTAACATTTGAAAAACTCAGTATTCAGCTGTTTTAATGAAAATTATATTGGAACCTATGTCTTGATTTTCTGAAAAACCATAATGTGTGATGAAAACATTTATACTAGTTATACTCAGACTCATGCTCTCTTGATTTCCTGAAAAACCAAGTAGTGTCTGGTGAAAATATTTTGACTAATTATACTCAGATCTGTGTACAAAACAGGATTATACAATTTTAAACATTCCATATGTTTATAACTCTCCGAGAAACAGCGACATGTGAAATATTCAGTAGCCAGCTGTTTTAATGAAAACTATACTGGAGCATAAGTCTAGATTTCCTTAAAAACCATAATGTGTCTGATGAAAATATTTAGACAAATTGCACTCAAACTAGTGTACTATACAGATTTGTACAGTTTAAAACATTTGATTTGTTTATACGTCGCTGAGAAACAGTTTTGTGAAAAACTCAGTTTCAACTGTTTCAATGAAAACTATACTGGAGCATATATCTTGATTTCCTGAAAAGCCATAATATGTCTGATGAAAATATTTAGACTAATTACACTCAGAATAGTGTACTATACAGGTTTATGCAGTTTAAAACTATTGATTTGTTTATGCTTCTCTGAGAAACAGCGTTTTGTAAAAAACTAATTTTAAAGCTATTTCAATAAAAACTATACTGGAGCATATAAATTGATTTCCTGAAAAACGAAAACGTTTCTGGTGAAAATATTTAGTATATTTAGTCTCAGAGTAGAATACTATACAGGATTATACTGTTTTAAACATTCCATGTGTCTATACCTCTCTGAGAAACAGCGTTTTGTAAAAAACTCACTTTCAAGCTATTTCAATGAAAACTATACTGGACCATATAACTTGATTTCCTGAAAAACCAAAATGTTTCCGTTGAAAATATTTAGTATATTTAAACTCAGAGTAGAGTACTATACAGGATTATACAGGTTAAAACATTCCATGTGTTTATACCTCTCTGATAAACAGCGACATGTGAAAGTTTCAGTATCTAGCTATTTTAATGAAAACTATACTGGCGCATATGTCTTGCTTTTCGGACAAACCATAATCTCTCTGATGAAAATATTTGGACTAATTACACTCAGACTAGTGTACTATACAGGCTTACGCATTTTAAAACTATTGATTTGTTTAAACGTCTCTGAGAAACAGTGTTTTGTGAAAAACTCAGTTTCAAACTGTTTTAATGAGATATATATAGAGACATACCTCTTGATTTCCTGAAAAACCAGGTAGTGTCTGATGAAAATATTTTGACTAATTATACTCACAGCTGTGTACTATACAGGATTATACAGTTTAAAACATTCCATTTGTTTATACCTTTCTGATAAACAGTGACATGTGAAAGTTTTAGTATCCAGCTGTTTTAATGAAAACTATACTGGAGCATATGTCTTCATTTCGTGAAAAACCATAATGTGTCTGATGAAAATATTTAGACTAGTTACACTTAGACTAGTGTACTATACAAGTTTATGCAGTTTTAAACTAATGATTTGTTTATACGTTTCTCAGAAACAGCGTTTTGTGAAAAACTCAGTTTCAAGCTATTTCAATTAAAACTATATTGGAGCATATAACTTGATTTCCTGAAAAACCAAAAAGTTTCTGGTAAAAATTTTAAATATATTTAGACAAAGAGCTGAGTACTATACAGGATTATAGAGTTTTAAACGTTCCATGTGTTTACACCTCTCTGAGAAACAGCGTTTTGTGAAAAACTCAGTTTCAAGCTATTTTAATGTAAACTATACTGGAGCATATAACTTGATTTCCTGAAAAACCAAAATGTTTCTGGTAAAAATATTAAATATATTTAGACAAAGAGATGAGTACTATACAGGATTATACAGTTTTAAACGTTCTATGTGTTTACACCTCTCTGAGAAACAACGTTTTGTAAAAAACTCAGTTTCAAGCTATTTTAATGTAAACTATACTGGAGCATATAACTTGATTTCCTGAAAAAACAAAATTTTTCTGGTAAAAATATTAAATTTATTTAGACAAAGAGATGAGTACTGTACATGATTATACAGTTTTAAACATTCCATGTGTTTATACCTCTCTGAGAAACAGAGACATGTGAAATATTCAGTAGCCAGCTGTTTTAATGAAAACTATACAGGAGAGGAGGTCTCGAGATCGTGAAAAACCATAATGTGTCTGATGAAAATATTTAGACTAATTACACTCAAACTAGTGTAGTATACAGGTTTGTAAAGTTTTAAACATTTGATTTGTTTATACGTCGCTGAGAAATAGTGGTTTGTGAAAATTATACTGGAGCATATAACGTGATCTCCGAAAATAACAAAAAGTTTCTTGTGAGAATATTTAGTATATTTAGACTTAGAGTAGAGTACTATACAGGATTATACAGTTTAAAACGTTTCATTTGTTTATACCTCTCTGATAAAAGCGAAATGTGAAAGTTTTAGTATCCAGCTGATTTAATGAAAACTATACTGTAGCATATGTCTTGCTTTCCAGAAAAACCATAATCTTTCTGAAGAAAATATTTGGACTAATTACACTCAGACTAGTGTACAATACAGGTTTACGCATTTTAAAATTATTGATTTGTTTATACGTCTCTGAGAAACAGTGTTTTGTGAAAAACTTAGTTTCAAACTGTTTTAATGAGATATATATAGAGACATATCTCTTGATTTGCTGAAAAACCAAGTAGTGTCTGGTGAAAATATTTTGACTAATTATACTCAGAGCTGTGCACAATACAGGATTATACAGTTTTAAACATTCCATGTGTTTATACCTCTCTGAGAAACAGCAACATGTAAAAAATTCAGTAGCAAGCTGGCTTAATGAAACGTATACTGGAGAATATATCTTGATTTCCTGAAAAACCATAATGTGTCTGATGAAAATATTTAGACTAATTACACTTAGACCAGTGTACTATACAGGTTTATGCAGTTTAAAACTATTGATTTGTATGTATGTCTCTGAGAAACATTGTTTTGTGAAAAACTCAGATTCAAACTGTTTTAATGAGATATATATAGAAACATATCTCTTGATTTCCTGAAAAACCAGGTAGTGTCTGGTGAAAATATTTTGAGAAATTATACTCACAGCTGTGTACTATACAGGATTATACAGTTTAAAACATTACATTTGTTTATACCTTTGTGATAAAAAGCGACATATGAACGTTTTAGTATCTAGCTGTCTTAATGAAAACTATACTGGAGCATATGTCTTTATTTTCTGAAAAACCATAATCAGTCTGAATAAAATATTTAGACTAATTACACTGAGACTTGCGTACTATACAGGTTTATGCAGTTTAAAACTACTGATTTGTTTATACGTCTCTGAGAAACAGCGTTTTGTGAAAAACTCAGTTTCAAGCTATTTCAATATAAAAACTATAACGGAGCATATAACTTGATTTACTGAAAAACCAAAACGTTTCTACAAAAAATATTTAATATATTTAGACAAATTGCAGACTACTATACAGGATTATACAATTTTTAAACATTCCAGCATTTTCTGAAAAACTCAGTTTCAAGCTATTTGAATGAAAACTATACTTAGCATATAACTTGATTTCCTGAAAAAGAAACATGTTTCTGTTGAAAATATTTAGAGTACTATACAGTATTATACAGTTTTAAACATTCCATGTGTTTATACCTCTCTGAGAAACAGTGACATGTGAAAAACTCAGTATTCAGCTGTTTTAATGAAAATTATATTGGAGCCTATGTCTTGATTTCCTGAAAAACCATAATGTGTCTGATGAACATATTTAGACTAGTTATACTCAGACTCATGCTCTCTTGATTTCCTGAAAAACCAAGTAGTGTCTGGTGAAAATATTTTGACTAATTATACTCAGATCTGTATACAAAACAGGATTATACAATTTTAAACATTCCATATGTTTATAATTCTCCGAGAAACAGCGACATGTGAAATATTCAGTAGCCAGCTATTTTAATGAAAACTATACTGGAGCATAGGTCTAGATTTCCTTAAAAACCATAATGTGTCTGATGAAAATATTTAGACAAATTGCACTCAAACTAGTGTACTATACAGATTTGTACAGTTTAAAACATTTGATTTGTTTATACGTCGCTGAGAAACAGTTTTGTGAAAAACTCCGTTTCAACTGTTTCAATGAAAACTATACTGGAGCATATATCTTGATTTCCTGAAAAGCCATAATATGTCTGATGAAAATATTTAGACTAATTACACTCAGAGTAGTGTACTATACAGGTTTATGCAGTTTAAAACTATTGATTTGTTTATGCTTCTCTGAGAAACAGCGTTTTGTGAAAAACTCATTTTAAAGCTATTTCAATAAAAACTATACTGGAGCATATAAATTGATTTCCAGAAAAACCAAAACGTTTCTGGTGAAAATATTTAGTATATTTAGACTCAGAGTAGAATACTATACAGGATTATACTGTTTTAAACACTCCATGTGCCTATACTTCTCTGAGAAACAGCGTTTTGTGAAAAACTCACTTTCAAGCTATTTCAATGAAAACTATACAGGACCATATAACTTGATTTCCTGAAAAACCAAAATGTTTCTGTTGAAAATATTTAGTATATTTAGAGTTAGAGTAGAGTACTATACAGGATTATACAGGTTAAAACATTCCATGTGTTTATACCTCTCTGATAAACAGCAACATGTGAAAGTTTCAGTATCTAGCTGTTTTAATGAAAATTATAATGGAGCATATCTCTTCATTTCCTGAAAAACCATAATGTGTCTGATGAAAATATTTAGACTAGTTATACTCAGACTCATGATCTCTTGATTTCCTGAAAAACCAAGTAGTGTCTGGTGAAAATATTTTGACTAATTATACTCACAGCTGTGCACAATATAGGATTATACAGTTTTAAACATTCCATTTGTTTATACCTCTCTGAGGAACAGTAACGTGTGAAAAATTCAGTAGCAAGCTGTTTTAATGAAAACTATACTGGAGAATATATCTCGATTTCCTGAAAAACCATAATGTGTCTGATGAAAATATTTAGACTAATTACACATAGACTAGTGTACTATACAGGTTTATGCAGTTTAAAACTATTGATTTGTTTATACGTTTCTGAGAAACAGCGTTTTGTGAAAAACTCAGTTTCAAGCTATTTCAATGAAAACTATATTGGAGCATATAACTTGATTTCCTGAAATAACAAAAAGTTTCTGGTAAAAATGTTAAATATATTTAGACAAAGAGCTGAGTACTATACAGGATTATACAGTTTTAAACATTCCATGTGTTTATACCTCTTTGAGAAATAGCGACATGTGAAAAACTCAGTATTCAGCTGTTTTAATGAAAACTATACGGGAGCATATAACTTGATTTCCTGAAAAACCAAAATGTTTCTGGTAAAAAGATTAAATATATTTAGACAAAGAGATGAGTACTGTACAGGATTATACAGTTTTAAACATTCCATGTGTTTATACCTCTCTGAGAAACAGGGACATGTGAAATATTCAGTAGCCAGCTGTTTTAATGAAAACTATACAGGAGAGTAGGTCTCGAGTTCCTGAAAAACCATAATGTGTCTGATGAAAATATTTAGACTAATTGCACTCAAACTAGTGTACTATACAGATTTGTACAGTTTAAAACATTTGATTTGTTTATACGTCGCTGAGAAACAGTTTTGTGAAAAACTCAGTTTCAACTGTTTCAATGAAAACTATACTGGAGCATATATCTTGATTTCCTGAAAAGCCATAATATGTCTGATGAAAATATTTAGACTAATTACACTCAGAATAGTGTACTATACAGGTTTATGCAGTTTAAAACTATTGATTTGTTTATGCTTCTCTGAGAAACAGCATTTTGTAAAAAACTAATTTTAAAGCTATTTCAATAAAAACTATACTGGAGCATATAAATTGATTTCCTGAAAAACCAAAACGTTTCTGGTGAAAATATTTAGTATATTTAGACTCAGAGTAGAATACTATACAGGATTATACTGTTTTAAACATTCCATGTGTCTATACCTCTCTGAGAAACAGCGTTTTGTAAAAAACTCACTTTCAAGCTATTTCAATGAAAACTATACTGGACCATATAACTTGATTTCCTGAAAAACCAAAATGTTTCCGTTGAAAATATTTAGTATATTTAGACTCAGAGTAGAGTACTATATAGGATTATACAGGTTAAAACATTCCATGTGTTTATACCTCTCTGATAAACAGCGACATGTGAAAGTTTCAGTATCTAGCTATTTTAATGAAAACTATACGGGCGCATATGTCTTGCTTTTCGGACAAACCATAATCTCTCTGATGAAAATATTTGGACTAATTACACTCAGACTAGTGTACTATACAGGCTTACGCATTTTAAAACTATTGATTTGTTTAAACGTCTCTGAGAAATAGTGTTTTGTGAAAAACTCAGTTTCAAACTGTTTTAATGAGATATATATAGAGACATACCTCTTGATTTCCTGAAAAACTAGGTAGTGTCTGATGAAAATATTTTGACTAATTATACTCACAGCTGTGTACTATACAGGATTATACAGGTTAAAACATTCCATTTGTTTATACCTTTCTGATAAACAGCGACATGTGAAAGTTTTAGTATCCAGCTGTTTTAATGAAAACTATACTGGAGGATATGTCTTCATTTCGTGAAAAACCATAATGTGTCTGATGAAAATATTTAGACTAGTTACACTTAGACAAGTGTACTATACAAGTTTATGCAGTTTTAAACTAATGATTTGTTTATACGTTTCTCAGAAACAGCGTTTTGTGAAAAACTCAGTTTCAAGCTATTTCAATTAAAACTATATTGGAGCATATAACTTGATTTCCTGAAAAACCAAAAAGTTTCTGGTAAAAATGTTAAATATATTTAGACAAAGAGCTGAGTACTATACAGGATTATAGAGTTTTAAACGTTCCATGTGTTTACACCTCTCTGAGAAACAGCGTTTTGTGAAAAACTCAGTTTCAAGCTATTTTAATGTAAACTATACTGGAGCATATAACTTGATTTCCTGAAAAAACAAAATGTTTCTGGTAAAAATATTAAATATATTTAGACAAAGAGATGAGTACTATACAGGATTATACAGTTTTAAACGTTCTATGTGTTTACACCTCTCTGAAAAACAGCGTTTTGTAAAAAACTCAGTTTCAAGCTATTTTAATGTAAACTATACTGGAGCATATAACTTGATTTCCTGAAAAAACAAAATTTTTCTGGTAAAAATATTAAATTTATTTAGACAAAAGATGAGTACTGTACATGATTATACAGTTTTAAACATTCCAGGTGTTTATACCTCTCTGAGAAACAGAGACATGTGAAATATTCAGTAGCCAGCTGTTTTAATGAAAACTATACAGGAGAGGAGGTCTCGAGAGCGTGAAAAACCATAATGTGTCTGATGAAAATATTTAGACTAATTACACTCAAACTAGTGTAGTATACAGGTTTGTAAAGTTTTAAACATTTGATTTGTTTATACGTCGCTGAGAAATAGTGGTTTGTGAAAATTATACTGGAGCATATAACGTGATCTCCTAAAATAACAAAAAGTTTCTTGTGAGAATATTTAGTATATTTAGACTTAGAGTAGAGTACTATACAGGATTATACAGTTTAAAACGTTTCATTTGTTTATACCTCTCTGATAAAAGCGAAATGTGAAAGTTTTAGTATCCAGCTGATTTAATGAAAACTACACTGTAGCATATGTCTTGCTTTCCAGAAAAACCATAATCTTTCTGAAGAAAATATTTGGACTAATTACACTCAGACTAGTGTACAATACAGGTTTACGTTTTTTAAAATTATTGATTTGTTTATACGTCTCTGAGAAACAGTGTTTTGTGAAAAACTCAGTTTCAAACTGTTTTAATGAGATATATATTTAGACATATTTCTTGATTTGCTGAAAAACCAAGTAGTGTCTGGTGAAAATATTTTGACTAATTATACTCAGAGCTGTGCACAATACAGGATTATACAGTTTTAAACATTCCATGTGTTTATACCTCTCTGAGAAACAGCAACATGTAAAAAATTCAGTAGCAAGCTGGCTTAATGAAACGTATACTGGAGAATATATCTTGATTTCATGAAAAACCATAATGTGTCTGATGAAAATATTTAGACTAATTACACTTAGACCAGTGTACTATACAGGTTTATGCAGTTTAAAACTATTGATTTGTATGCATGTCTCTGAGAAACATTGTTTTGGGAAAAACTCAGATTCAAACTGTTTTAATGAGATATATAAAGAAACATATCTCTTGATTTCCTGAAAAACCAGGTAGTGTCTGGTGAAAATATTTTGAGAAATTATACTCACAGCTGTGTACTATACAGGATTATACAGTTTAAAACATTACATTTGTTTATACCTTTGTGATAAACAGCGACATATGAAAGTTTTAGTATCTAGCTGTCTTAATGAAAACTATACTGGAGCATATGTCTTTATTTTCTGAAAAACCATAATCAGTCTGAATAAAATATTTAGACTAATTACACTGAGACTTGCGTACTATACAGGTTTATGCAGTTTAAAACTACTGATTTTGTTTATACGTCTCTGAGAAACAGCGTTTTGTGAAAAACTCAGTTTCAAGCTATTTCAATAAAAACTATAATAGAGCATATAACTTGATTTACTGAAAAACCAAAACGTTTCTACAAAAAATATTTAATATATTTAGACAAATTGCAGACTACTATACAGGATTATACAATTTTTAAACATTCCAGCATTTTCTGAAAAACTCAGTTTCAAGCTATTTGAATGAAAACTATACTTAGCATATAACTTGATTTCCTGAAAAAGAAACGTTTCTGTTGAAAATATTTAGTATATTTAGACTCAGAGTAGAGTACTATACAGTATTATACAGTTTTAAACATTCCATGTGTTTATACCTCTCTGAGAAACAGTGACATGTGAAAAACTCAGTATTCAGCTGTTTTAATGAAAATTATATTGGAGCCTATGTCTTGATTTCCTGAAAAACCATAATGTGTCTGATGAACATATTTAGACTAGTTATACTCAGACTCATGCTCTCTTGATTTCCTGAAAAACCAAGTAGTGTCTGGTGAAAATATTTTGACTAATTATACTCAGATCTGTATACAAAACAGGATTATACAATTTTAAACATTCCATATGTTTATAATTCTCCGAGAAACAGCGACATGTGAAATATTCAGTAGCTAGCTGTTTTAATGAAAACTATACTGGAGCATAGGTCTAGATTTCCTTAAAAACCATAATGTGTCTGATGAAAATATTTAGACAAATTGCACTCACTAGTTAGTGTACTATACAGATTTGTACAGTTTAAAACATTTGATTTGTTTATACGTCGCTGAGAAACAGTTTTGTGAAAAACTCAGTTTCAACTGTTTCAATGAAAACTATACTGGAGCATATATCTTGATTTCCTGAAAAGCCATAATATGTCTGATGAAAATATTTAGACTAATTACACTCAGAGTAGTGTACTATACAGGTTTATGCAGTTTAAAACTATTGATTTGTTTATGCTTCTCTGAGAAACAACGTTTTGTGAAAAACTCATTTTAAAGCTATTTCAATAAAAACTATACTGGAGCATATAAATTGATTTCCAGAAAAACCAAAACGTTTCTGGTGAAAATATTTAGTATATTTAGAGTTAGAGTAGAGTACTATACAGGATTATACAGGTTAAAACATTCCATGTGTTTATACCTCTCTGATAAACAGCAACATGTGAAAGTTTCAGTATCTAGCTGTTTTAATGAAAATTATAATGGAGCATATCTCTTCATTTCCTGAAAAACCATAATGTGTCTGGTGAAAATATTTTGACTAATTATACTCACAGCTGTGCACAATATAGGATTATACAGTTTTAAACATTCCATTTGTTTATACCTCTCTGAGGAACAGTAACGTGTGAAAAATTCAGTAGCAAGCTGTTTTAATGAAAACTATACTGGAGAATATATCTTGATTTCCTGAAAAACCATAATGTGTCTGATGAAAATATTTAGACTAATTACACTTAGACTAGTGTACTATACAGGTTTATGCAGTTTAAAACTATTGATTTGTTTATACGTTTCTGAGAAACAGCGTTTTGTGAAAAACTCAGTTTCAAGCTATTTCAATGAAAACTATATTGGAGCATATAACTTGATTTCCTGAAATAACAAAAAGTTTCTGGTAAAAATGTTAAATATATTTAGACAAAGAGCTGAGTACTATACAGGATTATACAGTTTTAAACATTCCATGTGTTTATACCTCTTTGAGAAATAGCGACGTGAAAAACTCAGTATTCAGCTGTTTTAATGAAAACTATACGGGAGCATATAACTTGATTTCCTGAAAAACCAAAATGTTTCTGGTAAAAATATTAAATATATTTAGACAAAGAGATGAGTACTGTACAGGATTATACAGTTTTAAACATTCCATGTGTTATACCTCTCTGAGAAACAGAGACATGTGAAATATTCAGTAGCCAGCTGTTTTAATGAAAACTATACAGGAGAGTAGGTCTCGAGTTCCTGAAAAACCATAATGTGTCTGATGAAAATATTTAGACTAATTACACTCAAACTAGTGTACTATACAGGTTTGTATAGTTTTAAACATTTGATTTGTTTATACGTTGCTGAGAAATATTGGTTTGTGAAAATTATACTGGAGCATATAACGTGATCTCCTAAAAAAACAAAAAGTTTCTTGTGAAAATATTTAGTATATTTAGACTCAGAGTAGAATACTATACAGGATTATACTGTTTTAAACATTCCATGTGTCTATACCTCTCTGAGAAACAGCGTTTTGTGAAAAACTCACTTTCAAGCTATTTCAATGAAAACTATACTGGACCATATAACTTGATTTCCTGAAAAACCAAAATGTTTCTGTTGAAAATATTTAGTATATTTAGACTCAGAGCAGAGTACTATACAGGATTATACAGGTTAAAACATTCCATGTGTTTACACCTCTCTGAGAAACAGCGTTTTGTAAAAAACTCAGTTTCAAGCTATTTTAATGTAAACTATACTGGAGCATATAACTTGATTTCCTGAAAAACCAAAATTTTTCTGGTAAAAATATTAAATATATTTAGACAAAGAGATGAGTACTATTCAGGATTATACAGTTTTGAACATTCTATGTGTTTATACCTCTCTGAGAAACAGAGACATGTGAAATATTCAGTAGCCAGCTGTTTTAATGAAAACTATACAGGAGAGTAGGTCTCGAGATCCTGAAAAACCATAATGTGTCTGATGAAAATATTTAGACTAATTACACTCAAACTAGTGTACCATACAGGTTTGTACAGTTTTAAACATTTGATTTGTTTATACGTCGCTGAGAAATAGTGGCTTGTGAAAATTATACTGGAGCATATAACGTGATCTCCTAAAAAAACAAAAAGTTTCTTGTGAAAATATTTAGTATATTTAGACTTAGAGTAGAGTACTATACAGGATTATACAGTTTAAAATGTTCCATTTGTTTATACCTCTGTGATAAACAGCGATATGTGAAAGTTTTAGTATCCAGCTGATTTAATGAAAACTATACTGGAGAATATGTCTTGCTTTCCAGAAAAACCATAATCTCTCTGAGGAAAATATTTGGACTAATTACACTCAGACTAGTGTACTATACAGGTTTACGCATTTTAAAACTGTTGATTTGTTTATACGTCTCTGAGAAACAGTGTTTTGTGAAAAACTCAGTTTCAAACTGTTTTAATGAGATATATATAGAGAGACAAATCTCTTGATTTCCTGAAAAACCAAGTAGTGTCTGGTGAAAATATTTTGACTAATTATACTCACAGCTGTCCACAATACAGGATTATAAAGTTTTAAACATTTCATGTGTTTATACCTCTCTGAGAAAGAGGAACATGTGAAAAATTCAGTAGCAAGCTGTTTTAATGAAAACTATACTGGAGAATATATCTTGATTTCCTGAAAAACCATAATGTGTCTATTGAAAATATTTAGACTAATTACACTTAGACTAGTGTACTATACAGGTTTATGCAGTTTAAAACTATTGGATTGTTTATACATTTCTGAGAAACAGCGTTTTGTGAAAAACTTAGTTTCAAGCTATTTCAATGAAAACTAAACTGGAGCATATAACTTGATTTCCTGAAAAACCAAAACTTTTCTGGTGAAAATATTTTGGCTAATTATACTCAGAGCTGTGTACAAAACAGGATTATACAGTTTTAAACGTTCCATGTGTTTACACCTGTCTGAGAAACAGTGTTTTGTGAAAAACTCAGTTTCAAGCTATTTTAATGTAAACTATACTGGAGCATATAACTTGATTTCCTGAAAAACCAAAACTTATCTGGTAAAAATATTAAACAGATTTAGACAAAGAGATGAGTACTATACAGGATTATACAGTGTTAAACATTCCATGTGTTTATACATCTCTGAGAAACAGCAACATGTGAAAAACTCAGTATTCAGCTGTTTTAATGAAAACTATACGGGAGCATATGTTTTGATTTCCTGAAAAACCATAATGTGTCTGATGAAAATATTTAGAGTAGTTACACTCAGACTAGTGTAATATACAGGTTTATGCAGTTTAAAACTATAGGTTTGTTTATCTGTCTGTGAGAAACAGCGTTTTGTGAAAAACTCAGTTTTAAATTGTTTTAATGAAAGATTTACAGAAGCAAATCTCTTGATTTCCTGAAAAACCAAGTAGTGTCTGGTGAAAATATTTTGACTAATTATACTCAGAGCTGTGTACAAAACAGGATTATACAATTTTAAACATTCCATATGTTTATACCTCTCTGAGAAACAGCGACATGTGAAAAATTCAGTAGACAGCTGTTTTAATGAAAACTATTCAGGAGCATAGGTTTCGATTTCCTGAAAAACCAGAATGTGTCTGATGAAAACATTTAGACTAATTGCACTCAAACTAGTGTACTATACAGGTTTGTACAGTATAAAACATTTGATTTGTTTATACGCCGCTGAGAAACAGAGTTTTGCGAAAAACTCAGTTTCAACTGTTTCAATGAAAACTATACTGGAGCATATATCTTGATTTCCTGAAAAGCCATAATATGTGTGATGAAAATATTTAGACTAATTACACTCAGAGTAGTGTACTATACAGGTTTATGCAGTTTAAAATTATTGATTTGTTTATGCTTCTCTGAGAAACAGCGTTTTGTGAAAAACTCAGTTTAAAGCTATTTCAATAAAAACTATACTGGAGCATATAAATTGATTTCCTGAAAAACCAAAACGTTTCTGGTGAAAATATTTAGTATATTTAGACTCAGAGTCGAGTACTATACAGGATTATACAGTTTGAAACATTCCATGTGTATATACCTCTCTGAGAAACAGCGTTTTGTGAAAAACTCACTTTCAAGCTATTTCAATGAAAACTATACTGGACCATATAACTTGATTTTCTGAAAAACTATATGTTTCTGTTGAAAATATTTAGTATATTTAGACTCAGAGTAGAGTACTATACAGGATTATACAGGTTAAAACATTCCATGTGTTTATACCTCTCTGATAAACAGCGACATGTGAAAGTTTCAGTATCTAGCTGTTTTAATGAAAATTATAATGGAGTATATGTCTTGATTTCCTGAAAAACCATAATGTGTCTGATGAAAATCTTTAGACTAGTTATACTCAGACTCATGCTCTCTTGATTTCCTGAAAAACCAAGTAGTGTCTGGTGAAAATATTTTGACTAATTATACTCAGAGCTTTGTACAATACAGGATTATACAGTTTTAAACATTCAATGTGTTTATACCTCTCTGAGAAACAGAGACATGTGAAATATTCATTAGCCAGCTGTTTTAATGAAAACTATACAGGCGAGTAGGTCTCGAGTTCCTGAAAAACCATAATGTGTCTGATGAAAATATTTAGACTAATTACACTCAAACTAGTGTACTATACAGGTTTGTACAGTTTTAAACATTTGATTTGTTTATACGTCGCTGAGAAATAGTGGTTTGTGAAAACTATACTGGAGCATATAACGTGATCTCCTAAAAAAACAAAACGTTTCTTGTGAAAATATTTAGTATATTTACACTTAGAGTAGAGCACTATACAGTTTAAAACATTCCATATGTTTATACCTCTCTGATAAACAGCGATATGTGAAAGTTTTAGTATCCAGCTGATTTAATGAAAACTATACTGGAGCATATGTCTTGCTTTCCGGAAAATAGGATTTTAGTCTTACCTGTTAAATCCTTTTCACTTAGTCCATACAGGTCACTGGTACAATGGGAGGCGTAAGTCCCCTTTAAGTAGGCAGGAACATTCTCTAAATGTATGCAGGGGGGTGGAGCCTCCCTTCCCTCTTAAGGTGTCTCATCCAGTCCCGCCCCCAGAATTGTTTGAGAACGAAGTAGACTAGATAGAAGAAGTAAAGAAGACTCCTGTGAGCATGCCCCAAAGGTCTCCCACCGAATGCTACAGGAGAGCCAAGCATGGTCCCTTGACAGGGTGGGAGACCAGTGACCTGTATGGACTAAGTGAAAATGATTTAACAGGTAAGACTAAAATCCTATTTTCACTGTCGTCCAATACAGGTCACTGGTACAATGGGATGTACAAACATTGAGGAAGGATTAGGGCAGAAAGAGGGCACCACAAATCCTGAGTGATGTGAAACTCGAGACCACCTTAGGCAAGAACTCCTTATAAATACGAAGCATGGCTTAATCCTTTTTGAACACTAGATGGTGTTCACAAGACAGAGCTTGGAATTCCGCCACCCGGCAAACTGAAACAATAGCCAGAAGGAAGACCATCTTTCAAGACAAAAGTGTAAAGGAATAGTAGCCAAGGACTCGAAAGGGGGGCGCTGAAGAACCCCCAAACCCAAATAAGGTCCTACGGAGGAGCTGGACTCCTAAAGGCAGGACAACCATAAGCCACACCGTGGAAAAGAATCCTGACCTCAGGAAAAACAGCAAACGCTCCTGGAAAAATACAGAGAGCACCGAAGTCTGGATTTACAGAGAACTCAGACTGAGCTCCGTATCGAGACCGTCCTGCAAAAAGGCCAGGACAGTAGGAAGAGGAAAAACATGAGACAGATCCCTGTCAGCACACCAGGACACAAGGTCGACCAGACTCAGTGATAGATCTTGGAAGAAACGGGCTGAGAAGCGTGCAGCATAGTAGCCGCCACAGCAGGAGAAAACCCCTGTCATCCCAAAATCGAGGATTCAACATATAGGCCAACAATGTGAGCCGAAGAACAGAGTCATCCACAGAGAACCCTGTAGAAGCAGAAGAGCTGGACGAGAGGAGAGCCAAAATGACTCCACCACGGATAGGGTCAAAACCCCCAGATACCATGGTTGACAATGTCAATCCAGAACAATCGAAAACATCGGACAACATACAATTACAATGTCCGTAACACCCATATTAACATGGGGAGAGAAAGAAAGATGGCCAGAAAGGACATACAAGGAAGTACATTGCATCAGCAACAGAATTAAGGAGTCTCTCAACAGAGAGCAAAACGGCGTAACCTTCCTGTTGCGTCCCATAGCAAGCAGATCCACTGGAGAATTCCCCATCTCAAATTAGGAGACGAAACACATCCTAATGCAGGTTCCAATGTCGACTGCGTGACGACTGAGGAAGTCTGACAAGACGGTGTCCACTCCTGGAATGAGCACTGCAGAATGACAGGAACAAGAAACTCTGTCTAGGACAGAATGTCCTAGACCTTCAACCAAGTGGCGAGACTTCGTGTCCCTCCCTGACTGATGAAATAAGCCACTGCCGTGGCAGTGTTGGACTCGCCCACCAAATGAAGCACATGAAGATGGGAAGAAGGAACTCCTTCATGAACCACTTTCCCTGGGCGCTAAAACAACCCAGAACAGTTCCCCAGTCCAGGAGACTGGCATCCAATAAGACCTCGGTCCAGAGGGAAGTAGAAAGATCTACCCAGTAGGAAATGGAAAAGGCTCAACCATCTACTCCAAGCTCAACTCGACCTGAGAAGGGAGAGAGAGCGTTAGCTGTAGAAGATCTGGTGAACCTCCATGTCACAAACCTCGAGGTTCCCTGGCGTGTACCATGGCAAATGGAATCGCCGCAATCGTGGAGATGAACCACCCCACCAGAGAAATAACCTCAAGGCCAGTATCCGATCGCGGGATAGGAATCATAGGGATCCTTCGAGTAAGTTGATGGCTACCTAGTCCGGTAGAAAAACCATAGACCTCCAAGATTGAACAGAAGACCCAGGAGGTGAAACGGAACAGGGTCTGACTAACCCTATTTCACAATCCAACCATGAAAAGAAGGAACAGAATACAGGCCTGGATCTGCTGATAGAAGAAGAAGGCCCACAACTGATGCTTGCGTAAGGCAAGTGGTCCGTGAAGAAGAAGTGTGATGCCGTCCTGACAGAGGACGGATATCAAGACCCCCAGCCCCGTTGGAAACCTGGGGCTGATGACAGACCAATGGAAGGCCGAACTGAAAATGACCTCAGGCGCAGGCAAACCCAAATACTGCCTGCTCTCTAGAAGGACTGGGAAGTGCAAAACGCATCCTAATGGCCAGAGGAGCTAGAAACTCCCCAGCAGCGAATACTGAGAGCAGGTACTCCTGACAATAAGGAGACTGCACTACAAATGAATTAAGATCTTTCAGATCCAAAATGAGGTGACATCCGACAACCCTTCTGTTTATTTATTAATTGTTGTTGGTCACCACAAAGAGGCTAGAATGGAATCCTGAACCCCTGACCACAGGGGGGACCTATTCCAGAACATCCTTGTCCAGAGAACTGGAAAAGCGTCTTCAAATAGACGGCTACTCTCGTTTACCTGAGGAGAACGAGAAGTTAAAGGCGAAAAGGTGGGAAGGAAAAGGGATCTAGTATCCCTCAGACACCACCAGAAAAGCTCACAAGTCCGACACTGAATGATCCCACGGTGTCGAAGGACATTCCGAAGCAGTCACGAAATCCTGGGCTTGTAAACAGCCTAGGGCTACAATTGCCTCATGTTCTGGGAGGAACACGGAACAGATAGAACCACCTGGTTCGTTGAACGTGACTGAGAGAAAAGGAACGAAAAGACCAGTTACGCGTAAACGGCAACCCTTATATTTATTTATTTGGTTAGAAACCAAGGGTAGAGAGGCACTAACCCCTAAAGCCCTTTAATCAGTTCCTTAGTTCAGAACCAAACAAGGAAGTACCCTCAAAAGGCAAAGAAAGGAAAACTTTCCTGGAGGCAATGAGAGCAGATCAATTTCAAGTCAAAGCGCACACCAAACCACCACAGAAGTAGTGAGGGCCCTTGTCCGGCATCAAGGGCAGGAGCAGAAAAATAGCGTTGATCTAAAGAGACAAGAGCAAGGAGACACAATGACTCTGAAGTAAGCGCATTCTGACAGACGTCCAGTGGGTTGCACAGTCCAGACTGTAACAGCCCGGTCAACCCATGCTACAGGAAAGGCTGGAATCATAGAGGACCAAAAGAAGCGAAAACGAGCCTGAGGGGAACCTCAGTTACCTGTCAGTCCAATCTTGCAGCGTCAGAAACATGTAGACAGTAAGTTAAGACAGTCTAGATATGGGTGTGTCCATGTTAAGGAAATTAACCCATGAAGCCATTTCTGTTTGAGAAAAGGGAAAAGGTTTAGCAAATATTCTAGACACTGAAGAGGACTTGTCTGGTCCATGTTCAAGGGGCTTCACAGGCACCTGAAAAACATCAAAGGGAACAGAGTGAACCTCCTGAACTGATAGAATGTTGAGAGTGGGTAATACAGTCCTGATCAGGCCCTCAGTAGAGGGTTCAGGATCAGCTACAAATGGGTCCCTTAAGAGACCTGAAAGATTCCAAAGGAGAACCAATCCTCAACATTCCAAACTAGCAACAATTCTTCCTCAGAAGAATCTAATCAGGTGCTCCCTGAGGTTGAGGCAGGGAGGATCTGATAATCGAGGGGGTCTGTCTCAACTGAAATGCCCCCTGAATCTGGGATGCAAAGAGCTGTAAAGAGGACTCAGTTGCAGCCTTAAACTCTTGCACCCAAGCTGGCTCAATAGCATGGCTGGAAGGCCCTGGGCTGCTGCCAGGATCTCCAGCCTGTTGGGCAGAAATGACCAGAGAACACTCTAAGTAGCCCTGTGTGACAGGAAGAGCAGTGCGCAATGAGGTATACTGAACCCCAGCTTCCTTAGTCATAGGTCTAGTCCCTAGCTCCAGCGGTATAGACATTCATACATTGTCAAAATAACCAACTATATAATGAATCACCCAATTGTAGTGTGTAAGATTGATATTTCACCCCAGAAACGCTAAATATAGACTGTTCTGGCAGGCGAAGGGTCAATCTGCAGAGGAGCAAAGGATCGTCCAAGCGCTGTATAGGATACTGATTGAGAAAAGTGACCAAGATGGCTGCCGCGACGGTAGCCAATCAGAAATTAGGCGCGAGCGTTCATGGGAAATGTAGTTTTTCCCAAAAAGTACCCCAAAACACTGCCCGAAGCCCCCAACACACTTGAACTATAAACCGGATGATAGAGCAAGGGTAGACAAGAAACATGAGCCCTGTCTGAAGTTGCTGAGTGAAGCGGTTCCAGAGATACGTCCCAAACAGTGTAAGCCCATTGAAAGTAAAGGAGCAATGGCGTCTGTGCGGTAAAGCGCGCCATAAAGGCGCAGTACATAATTTTTAATAAAAGTAACCCCCAAAGGGAAAAAGTAGTAAACACATGTACATCAGAATAAAACACTACCCTGTAAAGGAAGTGTCCCAAAACCCCTTATAAAACTAGTCAAACCAGCAGAGAAAGGGTTAATATGCCATATAAACTGCTCCAAAACCACAGACATACACTTATGTATACAATATATATATATATACATACATAAACACCCAATGAGTGCTGGAGTGCGCAAAGAGAACTCCCAAATACAAGCCCAGTTAAGGGACACTGTGGGACAAGTGGACCTTCAGCACTCAAAGGGTGGCTCACCTTTTCCTGCAGATCTTCTGTCTTCAGGTCACCAGTGAAAAAGGAGTACCTCAGAGAGGAGTCCCCAGGGAAGTTACTTGAAATCAAGATTATTCCCTCTTCAGAGCTTAAGGTCCACCAAAATGCTCTGGCTACTGAAACTAGCCACTTTGGAGAGGGCATTGTCAGTCCTGGTAACCCGCCTAATGGTGGTATTCCATATTTGACAGAAAATAAAAAAGAAACTAAACTTGATTGAGAGATGTTCTCCACCTGTGTGTCTTACACAGGAACAAACAATTCTGGGGGCGGGACTGGATAAGTCACCTTAAGAGGGAAGGGAGGCTCCACCCCCCTGCATACATTTAGAGAATGTTCCTGCCTACTTAAAGGGGACTTACGCCTCCCATTGTACCAGTGACCTGTATTGGACGACAGTGAAAAACCATTATCTCTCTGATGAAAATATTTGGACTAATTACACTCAGACTAGTGTACTATACAGGTTTACGCAGTTTAAAACTATTGATTTGTTTATACGTCTCTGAGAAACTGTTTTGTGAAAAACTCAGATTCAAACTGTTTTAATGAGATATATATATAGAAACATATCTCTTGATTTCCTGAAAAATCAAGTAGTGTCTGGTGAAAATATTTTGACTAAGTATACTCACAGCTGTGCACAATACAGGATTATACAGTTTTAAACATTCCATGTGTTTATACCTCTCTGAGAAACAGCAACATGTGAAAAATTCAGTAGCAAGCTGTTCTAATGAAAACTATACTGGAGAATATATCTTTATTTCCTGAAAAACCATAATGTGTCTGATGAAAATATTAAGACTAATTACACTCAAACTAGTGTACTATACAGGTTTGCACAGTTTAAAACATTTGATTTGTTTATACGTCACTGAGAAACAGTATTTTGTGAAAAACTCAGTTTCAGCTGTTTCAATGAAAACTATACTGGAGCATATAACTTGATCTCCTAAAAAACCAAAACATTTCTGGTGACAATATTTACTATATTTAGACTCAGAGTAGAGTACTATATAGGATTATATAGGTTAAAACATTCCATATGTTTATACCTCTCTGAGAAACAGCGACATGTGAAAAATTAAGTAGCCAGCTGATTTAATGAAAACTTTACTGGAGCATATGTCTTGATTGCCTGAAAAATCATAATGTGTCTGAATGAAAATATTTAGACTAGTAACAATCAGACTAGTGTACAATACAGGTTTATGGAGTTTAAAAGTATAGATTTGTTTATCTGTCTCTGACAAACATCATTTTGTGAAAAACTCAGTTTCCAACTGTTTTAAAGAAAGATATACAGAAGCAAAACCAAGTAGTGTCTGGTGAAAATATTTTAACTAATTATACTCAGAGCTGTGTACAACACAGGATTATACAGTTTAAAACATTCCATTTGTTTATACCTCTCTGTGGAACAGTAACATGCGAAAATTTTTTGAAAACTATACTGGAGCATATGTCTTGATTTACTGAAAAACCATAATGTGTCTGATGAAAATATTTAGACTAATTGCACTCAAACTAGTGTACTATACTGGTTTGTATAGTTTAAAACATTTCATTTGTTTATACGTCGCTGAGAAACAGCGTTTTGTGAAAAACTCAATTTGAAGCTATTTCAATGAAAACTATACTGGGGCATATAAGTTGATTTCTTGAAAAACCAAAACGTTTCTGGTATAAATATTAAATATATTTAGACAAAGAGCTGAGTACTATACAGGATTATACAGTTTTAAACATTCCATGTGTTTATAGCTCTCTGAGAAACAGCGACATGTGAAAGACGGAGTATTCAGCTGTTTTAATGAAAACTATACAGGAGCATATGTCTTTATTTCCTGAAAAACCATAATGGGTCCGATGAAAATATTTATACTTATTACACTCAGACTAGTGTACTTTACAGGTTTATAGAAAATAGAATAAAGACAAAATGGGGGCGCCAATGGCGAAATACGTAACATTGGGTTACAATACAATGAAGAATCCCTTTGGCTCTAATCTGGTCCTCTATAGACGATATATTGATGACATCTTTATTATGTGGAAAGGTAAAACTTCGGAGATTGAGAATTTTGTTATACACTTAAATAAAAATATATGGGGAATGGAATTTACTAGTAATCATCATAAAAATAGAATACAGTTTTTAGATTTGGAATTATGGGGAATGAATGATACTTTTATCCAATAAAAGACCTTTTTTAAGGAGGTGGCTACGAACAATTTCCTTAGATTTGATAGCTCTCATCATAGAAAATGGCTCAGAAATGTTCCTTATGGACAGTTTCGCCGTATTAGGAGAAACTGTTCCTTGATTACAGATTATGATGATCAGGCTACTATTCTAAAGGATCAATTTTTTGAAAAAGGCTATCCCCCTGAGTTACTTGAAGATTCTTATGAGAAAGCTCGTAATTGGTTACCTCCTACTATCAAATCAAATAAGAATTTAAATGATGAAAGGAGAGGTCCTACATTTATAACTAGATATAGTTCTAATGCTCAAGAAGTATATAAAATCTTTGATAAACATTGGCAATTACTTCTTACAGATCCACTCCTAAAAAAAGATTTATCAAAAAAACCCAATATAGATTATAGAAGAGCCAAAACCATAAAAAATTTGATAGCTCCAAGTAAATTCAGGGGAGATAATCCCATAAAAAAGGGTACATTAAGACAGAGTGTATTGACAATGGATAATACATCATGTGATAGTCAGGGATTGAGTGTATGTACTAATACAGTGATAAAAGGGGCTTATAGATGTCTCAAAAAATGTTGTCAGACTTGCTGTTTAATGCCCAATGAAACCAAAATGTTGAAGTCTTCAGTCACGTCAGAGACGTTCCATATTGATTCTTTAATGAATTGTGACAGTAATTATGTCATTTATCTATTAAGTTGTACTTGTGGTCTATAATATGTGGGAAGGACCACTCAGAAATTTAGGACCAGAGTCGGTCAACATAGACTAAATATCCTGAGTGGTTTCCGACAACACAGTGATTCTAAACAATTTTTGTATCACCACAACAAGAAAGTCTCTGACCTGAAGGTTATACCTATAGAATTTATATCCAACTGTGCTCCCCATGATAGAGAGCGTTGTTTAAACAATAGAGAAGCTTTCTGGATATTTAGATTATCCACCATGATTCCTTTTGGTCTCAATGAAACCTTAGAAATTCCAAAACTCTATTGATTCGTTTTTTTTTTTTTTTTTTTAATCACATCCATTTATTTCATCACATATTCACTTCTTTTTAATTCCATACTCCATCCTCACTATATTCACTCTAATTATTATTACATTCATATTTAACATTTTCATCACCTTTTTATATCAGGCTAATTCTTCACCATTTGCACAATAAACACTTCACCCATTCACTAATTAGTAGTCATCAAACTTATCATTACCTTTTTCACACAACATTTTGAATTTTCATTTTATTTCATTTATTCATTTTTATTTCTATTTTTATTTTTTCCTCGTCACATCACTCTAAAATTCATCACTTACATAAACAATATTTCCTAATTCATATCACACCATTCACTTAAACATGATTATTATTTTTCATTTTAATTTATTTCATTCAATCATTTATTATTTCCATTTTTATTTACCCATTCATTTATTTATTCTTTTATTCAGTTAATTGTTTATGTATTCTTTTATTTACCCATTTCATTCAATTGTTTATTAGTTAAGTTTTATCAAGACATCGCTCTTCCATTGAGGTCCACGATTGTTAAACTGTTTGTTTATATACGATTGAGGATTGAGCTGAACTTTATTTATCATCTATGTAACAACGTTAACATTTTTTTGTGTGAGAGAACAGACATCTTCTCCCATGATCCTCAGATCACGATCGGTCAGGTGATGTCCGATCGAAACTTTGGATAGGCAGATTCCAGTGTTTAGAATACGTCATCTCCGTAGCGAGATTTATATATATATATATGTACAACTTGTTTGGCGGCTTTTCTTGTTTACAAGTGTTATTGGCAATTGTTTGGCTTGTTAAGCTTTGAAAAAGCGGCGTCTCAGCCGCGAACCGCGTTAGCATTATCAGACAATATATTTTATATTTTTATTGTTTTTATTAATAAATGTTTTTGTATCAAGTTGCCGCCTGCTATATCCATTAAGGATTTGATATATTAGATACATCATTGTACAAACAAAAGAGAACATTTGTGGATTTCAAAGATCCAATTCTATTTTAGAAGATCTGAGACATGTCATAATTGTGTGATAAATAGGAGGAAAGATTCGGAGGTGGAGGAATCCCTCTATACACACTATCAATCAGTCAGTTGACTTGTGTAACAAAGTCCTGACCATCTCACAAGGACGAAAGATTCGAACGGAGTTGGAAGAATCCCTCTATACACACTATTAATCAGTCAGTTGACTTGTGTAACAAAGTCCTGACCATCTCACAAGGTGAGTGCATCTTATTTTTCTTCATTGTATTGTAACCCAGTGTTACGTATTTCACCATTGGCGCCCCCATTTTGTCTTTGTTCTATTTTCTATATACTTTGCCGTTGAGGGAGAGCGTGTTTGGGGAGCTGCCTACGCTACAACATCCGATATTTACCATCTTACCGTATCTGGAGACGGTTTTTATCCCTCCCGCTGCTCACTTCGGTCGGCACCGGCATAAGCCGTTACTGACCATATTGATCTAGTGAGTGCGCACATTAGGGTGTGGTGTCGGTGATTATAAAACATTCTGATATACACAAGGGGCGCCCCTTGTTTTTTGTTTCTCCTATTCCTCTACAGTTTTTTTTTTTTTACAGGTTTATGCCGTTTAAAACTATTGATTTGTTTATATGTCTCTGAGAAACAGCGTTTTATGAAAAACTCAGTTTCAAGCTATTTCAATGAAAACTATATTGGAGCATATAACTTGATTTCCTGAAAAACCAAAACTTTTCTGGTGAAAATATTTAGTATATTTAGACTCAGAGTAGAGTACTATACAGGATTATACAGTTTTAAACATTCCATGTGTTTATACCTCTGTGAGAAACAGCGACGTGTGAAAAATTAAGTAGCCAGCTGTTTTAATGAAAACTATACTGGAACACATGTCTTGATTTCCTGAAAAACCATAATCTGTCTGTTGAAAATATTTAGACTAATTACACTCAGACTAGTGTACTATACAGGTTTATGCAGTTTAAAACTATTGATTTGTTTATACCTCTCTGAGAAACAGCGTTTTGTGAAAAACTCAGATTCAAACTGTTTTAATGAAATATATACAGAAATATCTCTCTTGATTTCCTGAAAAACCAAATAGTGTCTGGTGAAAATATTTTGACTAATTATACTCAGAGCTGTGTACTATACAGGATTATACAGTTTTAAACATTCCATGTGTTTATACCTGAGAAAGAGCGACATGTGAAAAACTCAGTATTCAGCTGTTTTAATGAAAACTTATCACGGTGCCCATGATTGCTGCCTTTTTCTGTCAGTTACCTGAAGGGGCTCTGCATTGGCTGCCTGCCTTCAGCCCGCCCTATATTGCCTATTTAAACTGAGCTTGGGCACCCTTAGGTTGCCCTTTCATGTTGTCTCTATGCTGCCTGCATCTGCATTGTGATCCTGAGCTTCCTGGGCCATTTCTCTATCCTTGTTCTTCTGTGATCGCCTGAGTTCCTGTTTGACAGCTTCCTCCATTCCAGCATCCGTTCCTGATCCGGTTGGGGTTTCTGTTCCTGCTGCCGTTCTTGCTCCGGTTGACTGCCATTGAAGATCTGTTTTTCTGTCCGTTACCGGCTGGGTTCCTGCTCCTGGATCGCTCCATGTATACCGGCTGCTTGTTGCACCGGTAGAGGTTATGTCACTCCAGTACGCGGGTACTGGTTCGCTCCATGTTTAACCGGTTGCTCATTGTGAACTGACAGCACCGGTGGTGATTGGGTAACTCCAGTATGCGGGTACTGGTTCGATCCATGCACATCGGTTGCTTGTTGCACTGGTAGAGGTTCGCTCCATGTATAACCGGTTGTTGTTGGTGTACTGTCAGCACCGGTGGTGATTGGGTATCTCCAGTATGCAGGTACTGGTTCACTCCATGTATAACGGATGCTCATTGTGGTTCAGACCACACCAATAGAGACTGTGTACTCCAGTACGCGGGTAGTGGATAGCTCCATGCATAACCAGCTGCTCGCTGCACCGGTAGAAGTTTTGTCACTCCAGTACACGGATACTGGTTCACTCCAAGCATACCGGTTGTTGTTCAGTCCTAGACAGCACCGGCAGAGTTTGGGTAACTCCAGTACGCGGTTACTGGTTCGCTCCATGTACAACCGGCTGCTTGTTGCACCAGTAGAGATTGTGTTACCCCAGTAAGCGGGTACTGGTTCGTTCCATGTATAACCGGCTGCTTTTCTCTTAGCACCTGTAGAGATTGTGTCTCCAGTACGCGGGTACTGGTTCGCTCCATTCTTCATTGGGTGCCGAGTTATTCTATCTGCCCAGAGGGCCTCAGTCTGTCCATTTTTAGCCACTGGTCTGTACACCTTACGCCAGCCACTGAAGCCACCTTTGCCGTGATCCAGCTATTGCAGTCATGGGCTGCCTTACGGTATTGGCAAGGCCGGTAGAGCCTCACTAGTCGTTGTACCAGTCTCAAGGCTGCCTTGCCCAGTATATTGGCAAGGTCAGTAGGGCCTTATTCACTCGTTGCACCAGTCCCCAGGCTGCCCTGCCCGGTATATTGGCAGGGCCGGTAGAGCCTTCTTCTCCTTGTTGTACCAGTCTCTAGGTTGCCTTGCCCAGTATATTGGCAAAGTCGGTAGAGCCTCCTTCTTCTGAGTTGCTAGTCTCCAGGGCTGCCTTGCCCGGTATATTGGTAAGGCCGGTAGAACCTTTTCCATCTTGTGCCGTCCTAAGGTTGCCTTTACTGGTATTGGAGAGGCCGGTAGAGCCTGTCTTACATTCCGTGTTCCACTACTCACTATACTATGTATTGTCATTATATGTTCTAAGTGTATGCTACCCGCAAGGGTTTTCTTTAAACTTTTCAATAAAGTTGTGTTTTTATCTTAACTCTGTGTCTGAGAGTCATAACAAACCATGACAAAACTATACTGGAGCATATGTCTTGATTTCCTGAAAAACCATAATCTGTCTGATGAAAATATTTAGACTAATTACACTTAGACTAGTGTACTATACAGGTTTATGCAGTTTAAAACAATTGATTTGTTTATACGTCTCTGAGAAACAGCGTTTTCTGAAAAACTCAGTTTCACGCTGTTTCAATGAAAACTATACTGAAGCATATAACTTGATTTCCTGAAAAACCCAAACTTTTCCGGTAAAAATATTTAATAAATTTAGACAAAGAGCAGAGTACTATATAGGATTATACAGTTTTAAACATTCCATGTTTTTATACCTCTCTGAGAAACAGTGACATGTGAAAAACTCAGTATTCAGCTGTTTTAATGAAAACTATACTGGAGCATGTGTCTTGATTTCCTGAAAAACCATAATGTGTCTGATGAAAATATTTAGACTAGTTAAACTCAGAGAGGTGTACTATACAGTTTTAAACATTCCATTTGTTTATACCTCTCTGAGAAACAGCGTTTTGTGAAAAATTCAGTATAAAGCTGTTTTAACCCCATAACGACCAGCGGTCCCGGGGTGTGTGGTCCTTTAAGGACCAGATATGTTATTTCGGAGAGCCGCCCCATGTAACTGATCACGTGAGGAGGCACACCGAAAGGAGGGATTGAAAGAGATCGCTCCGGTCTTGGAGCGATCAAATTCAGTCCCCGGTATTACTCACCACGCTCCTGCAGGAGCCCGGTGAGTAATAGTACATGATGTACCAGGACCGTCACTGGTCTTTAAATGCCGGACCAGCGTGATGGTGTGGGTACGTTTCCGGATGCGAAGGGGTTAATGAAAGATACACAGAAGCATATCTCTTGATTTCCTGAAAAACCAAGTAGTGTCTGGTGAAAATATTTTGACTAATTATACTGAGAGCTGTGTACTAAACAGGATTATACAGCATATGTCTTGATTCCCTGAAAAACCATAATGTGTCTGATAAAAATATTTAGACTAGTTACACTCAAAGTAGTGTACTATACAGGTTTATACAGTTTAAAACATTCCATTTGTTTATACCACTCTGATACATAGCGTTTTGTAAAAAATTCAATTTTAAGCTGTTTTAATGAAAGATACACAGAAGCATATTTCTTGATTTCCTGAAAAACCAAGTAGTGTCTGGAGAAAATATTTTGACTAATTACACTCAGAGTTGTGTAGTAAACAGGATTATACAGTTTAAAACGTTCGATTTGTTTATACCTTTATGATAAACAGAGACATGTGAAAAATTAAGTAGCCAGCTGCTTTAATGAAAACTATACTGGAGCATATGTCTTGATTTCCTGAAAAGCCATATTCTGCTTGATGAAAATATTTAGACTAATTACACTCACACTAGTGTACTATACAGGTTTATGCAGTTTAAAACTATAGATTTGTTTATACGTCTCTGAGAAACAGCGTTTTGTGAAAAACTCAGTTTCAAACTGTTTAATGAAA
Organism: Rhinophrynus dorsalis; assembly: GCA_037306005.1. NCBI lineage: Eukaryota > Metazoa > Chordata > Amphibia > Anura > Rhinophrynidae > Rhinophrynus > Rhinophrynus dorsalis. Next base: position 189,170,584 of record CM074724.1, on the reverse strand, counting down.
GATATACAGAAACATGTCTCTTGATTTCCTGAAAAACCAAGTAGTGTCTGGTGAAAATATTTAGACTAATTTTACTCAGAGCTGTGTACAAAACAGGATTATACAGTTTTAAACATTCCATATGTTTATACCTCTCTGATAAACAGCAACATGTGAAAGATTCAGTATCCAGCTGTTTTAATGAAAACTATACTGGAGCATAGGTCTTGATTTCCTGAAAAACCATAATGTGTCTGATGAAAATATTTAGACTAGTTACAGAGTAGTGTACTATACACATTTATACAGTTTAAAACATTCCATTTGTTTATACCACTCTGATACACAGCGTTTTGTGAAAAATTCAGTTTTAAGCTGTTTTAATGAAAGATACACAGAAGAATATATCTTTATTTCCTGAAAAACCAAGTAGTGTCTGGTGAAAATATTTTGACTAATTACACTCAGAGCTGTGTAGTTAACAGGATTATACAGTTTAAAACATTCCATTTGTTTATACCTCTCTGATACACAGCGTTTTGTGAAAAATTCAGTTTTAATAAAAGATACACAGAAGCATATATCTTTATTTCCTGAAAAACCAAGTAGTGTCTGGTGAAAATATTTTGACTAATTACACTCAGAGCTGTGTAGTTAACAGGATTATACAGTTTAAAACATTCCATTTGTTTATACCTCTCTGAGAAACAGCGACATGTGAAAAACACAGTACCAACTACTCCAAGTAGTCAGCGAGGAAACAGAAGACTCCTGTGAGCATAAACCCAAAATTGATCCCACACATTCTACCACAGGAGCTCCAAGCATGGTCCCTTGACAGGGTGGAAGACCAGTAACCTGTATGGACTATGAGAAAAGGATTTAACAAGTAAGACTAAAATCCTATTTTATCTGTCGTCCAATACAGGTTACTGGTAACTTTGGCATGTCCAACCATTAAGTTCCCCAGGGTGGGAAGAAAGGTAAGGACCAGGCACAGGCCCCCAAAGTCACCAGAGCACCAATGAACCTACAGATCATAAATAGCTCAACACTAACCGCAAAGTGTCAACGGACACTGAACAGGGGTAAAACAAACCCCAGGAACTGTACACAGCACATGGAACCAGAGCCAACAGGGCTCAAAAGTGAAGAGTACTGAGAGACTAAGAGATCCTACACAGGAAAGGCTGCCTCCAGGATCTTGCTCCCAAAACTGGCATCCGCCGATGCCAGCATATCCACACGATAGTGTTTAGAAAAAGTGTGCACAAATGACCAAGAAGCCGCCTTGCACAACTGTTCAGCTGATGAGGCCTGGTTCTTGTTGGCCCAAGAAGCCCCAATAGACCTTGCGGAATGAGCCGAAACCCAGAAGGGAACAGGCTTCTTCTGAAGTTCGTAAGCCTTACAAATCGTGGAGTTGATCCAAGAAGCGATGGTAACCTTGGAAGCAGGCGTTCCTACCCTAGGACCCTCAGGAATGACAAACAGTGTCAGACTGCCTCAAGGACTGAGCTAGATGCACATAGAACTTGAGACAATGAACAATATCCAACAGATGAAGATCTCTCTAAAGTAAAATGAGCCATCTCTGACCCCGCTGTGATAAGTGGTTGCAGAGATATGTCCCAAACTGTACATTCCCATTGAAGTGAATGGAGCAATGCGTCTGTGCGGTAAAATTCGCGCCTTAAAGATGAAGTACATAACTTCACCAAAAACTTAATGAAAATAAAATTCAAGTTAAAAACATACTAGAACATGTAGTTAAACAATATAAACACCAATCCCAATAGAGAAAGTGTCCTCAACCCCCACAACATCTCAAACCAGCAGTGAAAAGGTTAAGTCCACCAAGTTCAACTTTCTCCTTTATAGCTTTCCTGCTACCAAATAAGTTAGTCTTTATCAGACCTTCCTGATCTGCCTACTAATAAACAGTATAACTCTGTATTTTCTCTTTGGAAATAAATGTATCTTCTCTTGAATGCATCCATTGTATCTGACATAACCACCTCCTTGGGCAAAGAACTCCACAATTTAACTGACCTCAGTGTAAAAAAAAAAAAAACAACAACAAAAAAAACCCTTCCTCTGCTGAAGTCTAAACCTCCTTTCCTCTAATCTCAAGGGGTGTCCCCTGGTCATCTGATCAGGCCTTAGAATAAATAGCTTACCGGAGAGATCCTTGTAGTGACCTCTCATATATTTGTACAATGTGATAAGGTCTCCTCTTAGTTGTCTTGTCTCCAGAGTAAATAAACCAAGTTTGTCTAGTCGTTCCTCATACGTCAAGTCCTCCATTCCCTTAATTAATTTTGTTGCTCTTCGCTGTACCCTCTCTAGTTCTAGTATATCCTTTTTCAGAACTGGTGCCCAAAATTGCACTGCATACTCAAGGTGAGGTCTTACCAATGATTTGTGCAATGGCAAAATAATGCTATCCACTCTTGCTTCAATACCTCTTTTAATGGAAGACAGGATTTTGTTTGCCTTTGCCACTGTTGTTTGACACTGGTCACTGTTTCCAAGTTTGTAGTTGACAAGGATACCCAGGTCTTTCTCTAGCAACGAGTCCCCTAAAATGATTCCATTAAGTTCATAAGTAGCCTTGGGATTATTTCCTCCCAAATGCATGACTTTACACTTCCCCACATTAAACTTCATATTCCATTTGTTTGCCCAATCTGCCATTTTATATAAATCCCTTTGTAGAGAGCAATTATCCTGTTCTGAATTAATTACCCTGCATAATTTAGTGTCATCTGCAAATATTGATAATTTGCTTTCTATATCTATTTCTAGGTCATTTATAAACATGTTAAAATGCAGTGGACCTAATACTGAACCCTGAGGTACTCCACTCTCCAATTTAACTGTATTGGAGAATTGTCCATTTACAACCACACACTATTTCCGATCCTTCAACCAGTTTTGTATCCAATTGCAAAGGTCATCTCCTAGCCCTGATTTCCTTATTTTATACCCCAGCCTTCTCTGTGGCACTGTATCAAATGCCTTTGCAAAGTCTAGATATACCACATCAGCTGTCTTGCCATTATCAAGGTTACTGCTTACTTCCTCATAGGTTAGTTTGGCATGAGCTATTCTTCATAAAACCATGTTGACTCCTGCTAACGATCTTATTTTTTGTGTTGTAATCCTGAATATAGTCCCTTATTATCCCTTCTAGCAGTTTTCCCACTACAGAGGTCAAACTCAAAGGTCTACAGTTTCCGGGTTCTGTTTTACTTCCCACCTTAAATAGAGGCACTACACTGGCTCTTCGCCAATCTTGTGGCACTGATCCTCTGGTGAGAGAATCTTTAAAGAGTAAATATAGGGGTTTTGCCAACACTGCACTGAGTTCCTGAAGAACCCTTGTATGTATACCATCAGGACCTGGTGCTTTGTCAGTCTTAATTTTGTTCAGTCTATCCATGACATCTTCTTCAGTTAACCAATATCTGATAATTGTATTGTTTTATTAGTTACTTGTTGAGGCTCTTCTACCATTCCTTGCTCTCTTGTATATACTGATGCAAAGAAAGTGTTTAGAACATTGGCCTTTTCCTTATCCTCACTAATCAACTCAACCATCTCATTTTTGAATGGTGCAATGCACTCCCTCTTAAGTTTTTTGATATTTATTTGAAAAACTTTTTTTGATTAGTCTTACTTTCCCTTGCAATTCGAGTTTCATTTTCTATTTTTTGCTACCCTAATTGCATTTTTGCAATCTTTGTTGCACTCCCTGTATTTTAAGAAAGAATGTTAATTTCCTGCAACTTAAATAGTTTGAATGTGTTTTTTTTTTTCTTTGTCATTTCCTCCTTTACATGTGCACTTAACAACATTGGCTGTTACTTCTTTTGCCTTTGTTCCCCATTGGTATATACTGTTGGGTACATTTCCACAACCTACATTCGAATTCTGACCATTTATCCTCAGTATTTTTGTCTTTAAATTATGTATCTCGGTCTACGTGTTGCAATTAAGCCCTTAATAATTTGAAGTTCGCTTTTTTAAAATTAATGGTTTTGGTTAAACCTATACAGTTTTGCTTTGCCAAACTTATCTCAGATGTAACCATGTTGTGATCACTGTTTCCCAAATGTTCACTTACCTTAATATTGGATACCATTTCTGTGTTACTTGTTATTTCTTGTCGGCACTTCCATCATTTGTGACATGTAGCTTTCACAAAGTATGTCAACAAACCTGCTACGTGCTCATTTCTGACAGGTCTCATTTTTCCAGTTGATATCTGGATAATTAAAATCTCAAATAATTATAGTATGCCCAAGCTTGGCAGCTTTCCTCATTTGCAATAGCAGTTAGGCCTCAACCTTGTCATCAATATTTGGTGGTTTGTAGCATATACCCACCAACACTTTTTTTTTTTTTTACCTTTTACACCACATTTTGGCCAATTTCCTCACTAATATCACTTCTCAAAATTGGATTTAACTCTGGTTTCAAATATAAGCACACACCTCCCCCTTTTCTATCAATCCTGTCTCTCCTAAGCAGGGAATAGCCCTCTATATTTACAGCCCAGTCATGTGCATCATTCCACCATGTTTCTGTTATACCAGTTATGTCCAATTGGTCATTAACTGCCAGCATTCTAGTTCTCCTATTTTATCTACCATACTTCATGCATTTGCTAGCACACAATTAATTTTGAAGTCTTTACATATATCACTCCCTAAATGCCTTTTATCTACATCTTAATTTACTAGGAATTCCTCCCTATTTTTTACATTTATCCCCACCCTTTCTCCTCCCCCCTGGTCATTTACTTGGACCCGGTTCCTATCGGCTATATCTATACCCTCCCCCCCCTTTCCTAGTTTAAAAGCTCCTCCAAGCTTCTTAGCATTTGCTCCCCTAGCACAGAGGCTCCTCTACCATTTAGGTGCAATCCATCACTTCCATATAGATTTTACCCAAGAGCAAAGTCAGCCCAGTGCTCTAAGAACACAAAACCCTCCTTCCTACACCATTGCTTGAGCCATGCATTAAGCTCCCTGAGCTCCCTCTGTCTACCTGCACTGGCGCAGGTAGTATTTCAGAAAATACTACCTTAGAGGTCCTTGCCTTGAGCTTGCACCCTAAGTCCCTGAAATCATTCTTTAGGGACCTCCATCTTCCTCCTACTTGGTCATTGGTACCAATATGTACCAAGACAGCTGGATCACTTCCAGCCCCTCCCAACAATCTGTCAGCCCTGTCCGCAACATGCCGAACCCGAGCACCCGCGAAACAGCATACTGTTCGGCTTTCACGTTCCTGGTGGCAGATTACCCTATCTACCCTCCTAATAATAGAGTCCCCTATTACCACCACCTGCCTTGGTTTCTGCCTACTCTGCATCCCATCTAGCCTGGAAGGAGGACTGTTCCCATGGTTGCTAGAGGAATTAGCCCTTTCCAGTGTTGCCAATTTTGAGCTATTCTCATCCACATCTTCACACAATCTTGCAAATCTGTTGGACTGAGTCAACTCAGAGCTGGCCTTCCTCTTCCTCTGCCCACTACCTCCCCTCCTTACGGTTACCCAACTGCCTACCTGTTGCTCCTCTTCTACCACTCCACCCTCTTCACCACTAAACCCACATACTACCTGCTCTGTGAGTTGTAAACGCCTTTCCAGGTTTCCAATGTCTCGCAGTGTTGCAATAGTTCTTTCCAAATCCAATATCTTAGACTCTAAACAGAAAATAGTTCTGTGAGCATACCACAGAAACTTGCTCCAAACACCCAGTTAGACCCAATGAGTGCTAGAGTATGCAATAAGAACTCTGTAGCAAGGACCCCTGTGTGGAGGGGTTCCATGGGACATGTGGACCTCAGCACTCAAAGGGTTGCTCACCTTTTTTGCAGGACTTCTTTCTTCAGATTACCATATTATCAAGAAGAAGCCTCGGTGGGCAACTCCTGAGGAAAGAACTTGCAGCCAAGATTTTCCTCCCAGGGCTTAGGTGCACAAATAAGCACCTGGTAAACCGAGCTATCCACATTTGGGTGATGGGAATTGTCAGTGATGGTAATCCTGATAATGGTGGTATTCCATATCTAGCAGAAAATAATAAAAATGTAGAACTAAACAGAATTTGTCTCTTGTCTTGTTGCTTGAAACGAGGAACAAAACTTACTGAAGCTGAAACGGAAAGCTGCAGCTAAGGTTAGAGGGTAGGCTCCACCCCTGCACTCACTTCTAAGAATTGTTCCTGCCTACTTAAAGGGGCGGGGCGCCTACCCAAAGTTACCAGTAACTTGTATTGGATGACAGAGAAAAAGGAAACCAATGACCAGTTGTTTTAACCATGTAAAATTGGGGATCCAAGACCATAACCAATCCCACCAACCATTTCCCCATAGACCTTGTTTTATATCTTGGACAAGATCATTTAAACCCTGAATTTGTTCATGTATAGGCTTGGAATGATCTGAGAGATTAAAGCAGCACATCCTTGAAACCCATGATTATGCTTCAATAGAAGGTAATTGATAGCTGCCCTATTCGTAATGAAATTTATCTTATTCTCTGTACATCCGTTAGGAGATCCCCCAAGGTGTGAGAGGTGTGGTTAATAGCCTTGACCAGGGCACAGGACAGGGTGTTAACAACCCTAGCATTATATATGGCTAGGGAAGGAAGCCCTACAAGGACACACATTCTGCCTTGGATAATAATGTAATTTGTGTGACACAGTCCTCAGGGACCTGAATTCTGTCAATCCGTTTGCAGAGTGACTGGGGGCTGGACTGGAACTCAAGGTCCTGTGGGGATGGGAGTACCATGGTAAGTCTGCTAATAGCACATGGGCAACCACTGGCATTGGATAGTGTATATTTGAGTATCTTGTACTGTAACAAGAATAGAACCAGCCTTTGTACAATTTCCAATTTGTGTAACGAGAGGGGATGTTAATAGTGATAGTAACATAGTAATTTAGGTTGAAAAAAGACTTGAGACCATCTAGTTCAACCCTTTTCCGATTCCTGTTTACCATCGTTGATCCAAAAGAAGGCAAAAAACCCCCTTGATACAGCAATTTCTAATTCTGCCTTGAACGGGGGAAAAAAATTCCTTCTTGATTCCAAATGTCAAACAGATTTCTCCTTGGATCAACAAGCACTAACTAAATATTAATCACAATACTAACAGACATATCCCTCTATATTCTGCGCTTTAAAAAAGAAAAAAAAAGTGTCCAGACCCTTTTTAAAGGCATCTAATGTATTCGATAGCATCACCTCCTCAGGCAGTGAATTCCACACCTATATTGTCATTACCATAAAGAATCCCTTCCGCTGTTGTAGATGAAATCTCCTTTCCTCAAGTCTAAGAGGGTGACCCCTTGTCCTTTGTACTGTTCTGTTAATGAACAGGTCTTTGCACACCACTTTGTACGGGCCTTGAAATAAATATATATATATATATATTAGTGTTATCATATCCCCTCTAAAACGCATTTCTCTAGTGTGTGTACAAGTTTACATTTTCTAGCCTTTCTTCATAACTAAAACTTTGCATTCCTCTTACTAGTTTTGTAGCCCTCCTCTGCACCCTCTGTTCCATAATGTCCTTTTTCAGAAAGGGCACCCAGAACTGAATAGCATATTCTAGGTGGGGTCTTACCATGGACCTGTAAAGAGGCATAATATATTTTCCCTTGAGTCAATACCCCCTTTAATACATGCCAATATCTTATTGGCATCCTTTTCATTAGTAGATTTTCCCAGAGAAACACCATTTAAACTATATGTTGCATTTTTATTACTATAACCAAAATGCATAACTTTACACTTGTCTATATTATATCTCTTGTGCCTGCCCAGTTACCCAGTTTGTTCAAATCCTCTTGTAATGAAGACACATCCGGTTCAGACTTGATTACCCTATATAATTTTGTGTCATCGACAAACACTGATACATGGCTCCCTAGGCCCTCTGGGAGATTAATAAACAAATTAAAAAGAAGAGGACCCAGGACAGATCCCTGAGGTACTCCACTCATCACGTTTATCCAATTGGAGAACTTCCCATTTACTACCACTCTTTGCATTCTATCTTTCAACCAATTTCCAATCCACACACTAATGTTTTCCCCTAAGCCTATTTCATTCAATTTGTACAGTAACCTCTTGTGTGGAAAAGTATCAAATGCCTTGGCAAAGTCTAAATAGATCACATCAACTGCCGCTTCCAAATCCATATATTTATTCACTTTTTTCATAAAATGCAATCATGTTAGTTTGACCAGACCTGTCTTTCACAAAGCCATGTTGGCTCCTAATGATATTCCTGTTCAAGATGAATTATTGAATATATTCCCTTAGTAACCCTTCAAACAGCTTTCCTACCACAGATGTCAAGGTTACAGGTCTGTAATTTCCCTGCTGGGATTTTGATCCCTTATTAAATATGGGCACCACATCTGCTTTACGCTAATCCGTGGGCACCATACCTGAAATAAAAGAATTCCTGAAAATCAAAAATAACAAGTCTGCCAGGGCCTGGCTTAGCTCTTTAAGTGGGTGTATACCATCCAGCCCTGGGGCTTTGTCTACCTTAACACCATTCAATTGTTTTAACACTTTTCCTTGTGTTAGCCAATCCTGTGCTTACTGTGACTGTTCAGTAAAAGTTTGCAGGTTCTTGTCCATTGGGTATTCCTTGTTAAAAAACAGAAGAAAATATATTATTTAAAATATCTGCTTTCTCTTTGTCCCCACTGACCATCTTACCCATTTCAGATAAAAAGGACCCAACATTATCAGACTTTTCATTTTTTGTCATTAATGTATTTAAAGAATTTTTTTGGGTTGCTCTTGCTCTCCTAAGCAATATTTTTTTCATTCTCCAGTCTAGCTAACTTAATCGCCTTTTTACAGGTTTTGTTGGCATTTTTGTATTCTGCAAATGCCTCCGCTGATCCCTCAGCTTTATAATGTTTAAATGTCGCTTTCTTGTTATTTATTCCATTAATTACTTTACTGGTTAGCCACATTGGTCTTAATTTGTTTCTTTTGTATTTGTTTTCAAAGGGGATAACTTTATATATTTATTTTTGCAATGTTATTTTGAAGGCATTCCACTTACCTTCTGTGTTTTTTCCTGAAAATATTCTATCCCAGTCAACAAGAGCAATGGATGAATTAAACCTCCTAAAGTTGGCCTTTTTAAAAATTCATTGTTTTGTGGAACCCATACCAAATAGCTTTAATTAATGTCAAACAATACCACGTTATGGTCACTATTCTCCAAGTGCTCCCATACTTGGATGTTAGAGATAAGTTCTTTGTTATTACCAGATCCAGACACACATCCCCTCTGGTTGAGGCAAAAAATTTTCATGCAACAAGTTCAGAAACTTACTGCTTTTAGCAGAATTAGTTGTTCCATTTTTCCAGTCTATTTCTGGATAATTAAAAACCCCCATAATTATAGTTCTCCCTATTTGAGAAGTCTTTTCTATTTGCATTAATAGCTGTGATTCTTTAACGGGATAGTAATACTTCATTTTAACTTTATTTTATTTTGTAGGCATTAAAAAACATGAAGAATGATATAAGTTTTATCTCTGAAACCTTTATGGTTTAAGAGATATTCACAAACAAAGTATCCCCCCCCTGTTCAACCAGATCAGAAGGGAGATGCCCAGGTAGACTGCAGAGAGGGACAATCTTCAATTAAGATAATGGAAAAAGCTGAAAAACTTGTCAAGGGGGGGGGAAGGGCTTTCATTGTTTTCATACAAAGAAAATTGTCCCCTTCTGTTATCTGTACTGTCATACAACCAGACTCACATCTGAGAAGAGATGGCTTACACTAGGTAAAAGGGGCAGGAGGGGAACTTTACTTGTGAATATCTCATAAACCATAAAGGTTTGAGAGATAAGACTTATATCATTCTTCATGTTTTTTTAATGCCTACAAAATAAAATAAAGTTAAAACGAAGTGTTACTATCCCTTTAAGGTCACCACTGTTTGGTGGTTTATAACAAATACCCACTAATATTTTCTGGGCAGTTTTACCCCCATTGACTATTTCAACCCACAGGGATTCCACATGTTCACTACGGTCATCACATATATCGTCACGCAAATGAGGCAATAATGCTGGTTTGACATACAGAGAGACCCCACCACCCCTTTTGTTTGACCTGTCTTTTCTAAACAACATGTAGCCCTCCAAATTGATTGACCAATCATGTGTCATCCCATCATGTTTCTGTTATGCCAACCAAGTCACAGTTTTCAGCTACCAGCTCCAATTCCCCTATTGTATCAGTTAAACTTCTGATGTTACAGGTCATGTTATTAGCCAAAGACAAACATTGTTTGCCCACTTCCAGGCGGGTACACCCCATCTTGATGAAACATAATTGGGCTGAGGTGATATTCATACTTCTGAAGAAGATAATATTGGGTCATGTAGCATTCAGTGGTGTCCTCTGGCTTATGTTATAGAAAAAGAAGATTTTAGTCTTACCTGTTAAATCCTTTTCTCTTAGTCGATACAGGTTACTGATAACTTTGGGTAAGCAATCCGTCCCTTCAATTTTAGGCAGGAACAATTCTAGAATTGTATGCAGGGGGTGGAGCCTACCTTCCCTCCTTGGCTGCAGCTAGCCAACCAGCTACAGTAAGATTTTAGACACTAACTATTGACTAGATAGTAGAAGGGAAAGAAGACTCCTGTGAGCATGACGACGAAGGACCCCCACAATCTGCCACAGGAGAGCCCAGCATGGTCCCTTAACAGGGTGGGAGACCAGTAACCTGTATGGACTAAGAGAAAAGGATTTAACAGGGAAGACTAAAATCCTCTTTTCTCTGTCGTCCAATACAGGTTACTGGTAACTCTGGGATGTCCAACCACTGAGTTTCCCAGAGGTGGGAAGTAAGGCAAGGACCAGGTGCAAGGCCCTCAAAGTCACCAAAGCAGACATGAACCATCAGATCAGAGATAGCCCAACAAACAAATGAAGTGTCAACGGACAATGAACAGGGGTAACAACACCCAAAACTGTTACATAGCACACTGAACTAGAGCCAACAGGGCTCAAAAGTGAAGGAAGCACAAAGAACCAAAGAAGATCCTAGACAGACAAGACTGCCTCCAGGATCTTCTGCCCAAAACCGGAGTCAGCCGATGCCAGCACATCAAAACGGTAGTGCTTCGAAAAGGTGTGCACAGATGACAAAGTGGCAGCCTTGCACAACTGATCTAACAACACATCACTAACCCCAACCCCGACCATATATTGTAGTCCAACTATATCTTTTGATGCTTAAATTGGGAGGAAGTATTTACACCAATTGGGCGAGGAGAAGATAGTGTACAGAGCAAGAGGAGGAGTCTTTGTGGACGTGCTGAACTGGAGACCGTGACTGGAGGTCAGATCCAGTCGGAGCAATTCCCCCTGGAGGCGGTGGAACCTCCTTGTTCTGTGAGTACCCAACTGGAGGGTTTGGGAAGGCAATATAGGCACTGGATATACAGTGTCATATATCGGATAACACTTAGAGGACTTTTTGTGATGTCCCCTTCTTTGTTTCTTTTATTTTGTATATACACGGAGGGCAGATCCGACGGCCCATAGGGAAGAGCTGCAGGTTCGAAATAGAAGTGTATGAAGATACAACAATATATATCTTTTGATGAGTATTTGGACATTCCTTAAAGGTTTTTGATATATTTTTGCTACTTGTTTGATATAGTTTTTTAAATTTGTGGAAGTGGTAAATTGCATTACAAAAATTGCCCACTGGGTAGAATGAGATTTTACACTTTTTTATGTATTATAGATATATGTGTATAAATATTTGTGCACAGGTACAATCAGTATTATTGTGATATTTCTCAGGTGGATGGAGTGCAAGAGAGTCTAAGTAGCGGTGGGAGTGCAAATTTTGTGAACTGATCAGCAGAGTCCTGATTCTTGTAAGCTCAAGAAGCCCCAATAGATCTAGTAGAATGAGCTATGACCTGAAAGGGAACAGGCTTCTTCCTCAGCTCGTAAGCCTTACAAATAGTGGACTTGATCCAGGACGCAATAGTCACTTTGGATGCAGGTCTTCCTGCCCTGGGACCCTCAGGAATGACGAACAGCAAGTCAGATTGCCCAACGTACATAAAACTTGAGACAATGCACCACATCTAACAAGTGGAGATCCCTCTCCTTGTCAGAGGTGGGGTCAGGGCAGAAAGAAGGAACCACAATCTACTGATTGATGTGGAACTCCGAAACCACCTTTTTGAGAAACTCCTGAGAAGTGCAAGCACCACCTTGTCCCTGTGAAACGCCAAAAAGGTGCATGTAAGTCTGCGACATGGCGAACAGACACGATCGCCAGGAGAAAAGAGGATTTTAGTCTTACCTGTTAAATCCTTTTCACTTAGTCCATACAGGTTACTGGTAACTCTGGGAGGCGATCTGCCCCTTTAAGTAGGCAGGAACATTTCTCCAAATGTATGCAGGGGGTGGAGCCTCCCTCCCTCCTTAGCTGCTCACAGTCAGCTTTATGCCAGAATGATTTGTGACCCTACTAGCTGACCAGAGAAGGAGAGAGGTAAAAGACTCCTGTGAGCATGCCCCGAAGGACTCCCACAACATGCCACAGGAGAGCCAAGCATGGTCTCTTGACAGGGTGGGAGACCAGTAACCTGTATGGACTGAGTGAAAAGGATTTAACAGGTAAGACTAAAATCCTCTTTTCATTGTCGTCCAATACTTTTTACTGGTAACTCTGGGATGTCCAACCATTGAGTTACCCTGAGCTGGGAAGAAGGCAAGGACCAGGCGCAAGGCCCCCAAAGTCACCAGGACCTCCATGGACCTACCGGTCAGAGATCCCAACAAAACAGAAGTGTCAACGGACACCAACTAGGGGTAAAAACAAACCCCAGGAACTGTTACCCAGCACACGAACTAGAGCCAACAGGGCTCAACACTACGGAAGCACGAAGGACCACAGAAGAAGAAGATCCCAGACAGGCAGAACTGCCTCCAGGACCTTCCTCCCAAAGCTGGCATCAGCCGAGGCCAGCACATCCACAAGTTAGTGCTTCGAGAAGGTGTGCACAGAGGACCAAGTGGCCGCCCTGCACAGCTGATCAGCAGATGCTTGATTTTTGTAGGCCCAAGAGGCCCCAATAGACCTGGTAGAATGGGCCGTAACCCTGAAAGGAACATGCTTATTCCTCAATTCGTACGCCTTACGAATAGTAGACTTAATCCAAGATGCAATAGTCACTTTGTATGCCGGTCTCCCAGCCCTAGGACCCTCCTGAATGACGAACAGAGCGTCAGACTTCCTGATGGATTCCGTGCGATGCACATAAAACTTGAGACAACGCACAACATCCAACAAATGGAGATCCTTCTCCTTATCAGAGGAGGGGTTAGGGCAGAAAGAAGGCACTACAATCTTCTGATTAATGTGGAACTCGGAAACCACCTTTGGCAAAAACTCCTTGGAGGTGCGAAGGACCGCTTTGTCCTTGTGAAACACCAAATAGGGAGGTTTACAGGAGAGGGCTTGTAACTCCGCCACCCGGCGGACAGACACAATGGCCAAAAGGAAGGCCATCTTCCAAGTCAAAAGGCGTAAAGGAATCGTAGCCAAGGACTCGAAGGGAGGACGCTGAAGAACTCCCAAGACCAAATTAAGATCCCACTGAGGAGCCGGACTCCGAAATGCGGGACGCACATGAGCAACGCCCTGTAAAAAGATCTTGACATCAGGAAGCTTAGCAATGCGTTCCTGGAAAAAGACAGAAAGAGCTGACGTCTGAACTTTAAGAGAACTCAAACTGAGCCCTTTATCCACCCCGTCCTGCAAAAAGGCCAAGACAGCAGGAAGGTGAAAATCATGAAACAGGTCCCTGTCATCACACCAAGAGAAAGATCGACCAGACCCGGTGATAGATCTTGGAAGAAACAGGCTTACGAGCACGGAGCATGGTAGAAACCACAGCAGAAGAAAACCCCTTCTTCTTCAAAATAGAGGATTCAACCTCCAGGCCGTCAAATGGAGATGATGAACGTCCTCCATCCAAAGATAGCCCTGAAGCAGAAGATCTGGACAAGATGGAAGAAGAAATGGCTCTGCCACCGACAGAGCCAGAAGGTCCGGATACCAGGACTGACGAGGCCGGTTTGGAGCGATGAGGATGACCGGACAACGCTCCTCCTTCAGCTTCTGGATCACTCTGATCAACATTGGAAGAGGGGGAAAGATGTAGGCTAGGGGAAACACCCAAGGAATCGACATGGTGTCGACCGCCAGAGCCAGCGAGTCCCTCCACCTGGAGCAGAACGTCGGAACCTTCCTGTTGTGTCTGGTCGCCATCAGATCCACAAAAGGAACACCCCACATTTGAGTCAGAAGCTTGAACACCTCCGGATGGAGCTCCCACTCTCCGCTGTCGACTGTGTGACGACTGAGAAAATCTGCCATGACGTTGTCTACGCCTGGAATGTGCACCGCAGAAATAGCGGAAACATGGACCTCCGCCCAGGACAGAATGGCCTTTACCTCTAGCCACACGGCAAGACTTCTTGTCCCGCCCTGTCTGTTGATGTAAGCCACGACTGTGGCATTGTCGAATTCCACTCTGACAGGACAGTCCTCCAGTTGATATTCCCAATGGCGTAGAGCATGGAAAATCGCCCGAAGTTCCAGGATGTTGATGGAGAGAAGAGACTCCTCCAAGGACCACTTCCCCTGAGCACTGAAGCGACCCAGGACAGCTCCCCAGCCCGAGAGACTGGAGTCCGTTGTGACCGTAGTCCAGTAGGGTACCCGAAAGGGTCTCCCCTTCAAGAGATGGGAAAGGTCCAACCACCATTCCAGACTCAGCTCCACATGAGGAGGAAGAGATACTAACAACTTCCGATGGTCTGGACGATTCCTGCACGTCTGGATCACGAACCTCTGAAGTTCCCTGGTGTGTGCCATTGCAAATGGCACCGCCTCTATCGTGGAGATGAACTTCCCCACCAGGGAAAGCAACTTCGGAACTGGAATCCACTCGAGAGCTAGGACCCTCGATACTCACTGAGCAATCTGATGTGCTACTTCCTCCGGCAGAAACACCATGCCCTTCTGAGTGTCGAACAGCAGACCCAGGAAGATGAGGCTCTGAGATGGGGACAAGTCCGACTTGTCCAAGTTCACAATCCACCCGTGGCAAGTGAGTACCTGAATGCAGGTCTGAACCTGCCGGTGAAGAAGATCCGCAGACTCTGCCTTCAAAAGCAAGTTGTCCATGTATGGAGTCACTCTCACTCCATCCCGATGAAAGACGGAGATCAATGCCCCCAGAACTCTTTGGAAAACCTGGGAGCAGTTGTCAGCCCAAAAGGAAGAGCTGAGAACTGAAAGTGACCCCTGTCGCAGGCAAACCTCAGACACTGCCTGCTCGCTGGATGAATGGGGATATGTAGATACGCATCCTGTAGATCCAGAGAAGCCAGGAACTCCACTGTAGACATGGCGGTGATCACAGTGCGCAGAGATTCCTAGAATGGTAGTGAGGCTTCACCACAAAGGAATTGAGATCCTTGAGATCCAAGATGGGACGACCCCCGCCATCCTTCTTGGATACCACAAAAAAGGTTGGAGTAAAACCCCAAACCCATGTCCCCCTGCATCCTGCGGAGAACGAGTATGATGAAAACGAAGGGGGGGAAGGGAAAAGAAAGGGATCCTGTAACCCTCTATCACGGTGCCCGTGATTGCTGCAGTTCCTTGTCTGTCACCAGTAGGGGGCTTCTATTGGCTGTCTGCAGATAGCCCGCCTCTTATTGCCTATTTAAACCTGGATTGGGCACCCTTTGAGTGCCCTTTCGTGTTGTTTCTGACCTTCTTGCTATCACTATGCTAGTGATAGCTGGGCCTCTGTTCCAGTGTTCCTGATCTCATGTGTTCCTGAATTCCTGATCTCTACTGTTCCAGTGTTTCCTGCATGCTGAAGTACTTCCAGTCCTGGTTCCGGCCTAGTCTCTGGTGTTGCAGTTCCTGCTGAACTTCTTCTCTGCTGTTTCCTGACCTGACTGATCGTTGTTGGTTCTTGTCATCACATCGCCTGTCTCCTGTATCCTGGCGACCTCCTGCCTGGTCGCGTCGGCGACTCGCTTGTTACACCAGTATGCGGACGCTGGTTTGCTCCTAAGCCTTGCGGCTATACAAACTCGCTTGTTACACCAGTGTGCGGTCACTGGTTTGCTCCAAAGCCTATTGGCTGTACTATCTTGTGTGGGTCCCAGCGTGCGGACGCTGGTTTGCTCCAAAGCCTTGCGGCTATACAAACTCGCTTGTTACACCAGTGTGCGGTCACTGGTTCGCTCCTAAGCCTATCAGCTATACTATTCTGTGTTTGTCCCAGCGTGCGGACGCTGGTTTGCTCCAAAGCCTTGCGGCTATACAAACTCACTTGTTACACCAGTATGCGGATGCTGGTTTGCTCCTAAGCCTTACGGCTACACTAACTCGCTTGTTACACCAGTGTGCGGTCACTGGTTTGCTCCTAAGCCTATCGGCTATACAATTCAGTGTTGGTCCCAGCGTGCGGACGCTGGTTTGCTCCAAAGCCTTGCGGCTTTACGATTCTGTCAATTTGCTATTACCATCTGACTGCTGCTACTATCTCAGGGCTGCCCTGCCCGGTATTGGTAAGGCCGGTAGAACCTTTTGCCACATTCCATCTGAGGTTGCCTTACCCAGTATTGGCAGGGCCGGTAGAGCCTACATTATGAATCTATTGAGGCTGCCTTGCCCGGTAAATTGGTAAAGCCGGTAGAACCGTTATGCGATTCCATCTGCAGGTTGCCTTACCCGGTATTGGCAAGGCCGGTAGAGCCTAACATTCTATTACTTCAGACTGTCCTGTCCGGCATATTGACAGGACCGGTAGAGTCTGCCTTCTGTCTTGTTATATTCTGAATATATCTGTATGTATGTGATTGCCATCCTACGTTATCAATTTATTATTTCAATAAAATTGATTTTTACCTAAAACTTGTGTCTGAGAGTCATAACAAACCGTGACACCCTCTGAGACCACCTGTAAAACCCATGGGTCTGACACGGAAGCTTCCCAAACCCTGCGAAAGAGGTGGAGACGTCCACCCACGGCAGGGTGCGGACCCGGGTTCGGTGAGTCATGCCGAAGCAGGCTTGGAAGCCTTGGACTTGGAGGCAACCTTGGGCTTCCAAGACTGCTTGGGCTTGGAGGAGGGGCAAGGATCGGACAGAACGGTCTTGGAGGACGAACGCGCCTCCGCCTGAAAGGAACGAAAGGACCGGTAACGCTTAACCGGCAACTTTTTCTTGAAGACCAAGGGCAAATGGGTAATCTTACCTCCAGTAGCCTCACTGATCAGCTCCTTGAGCTCAGAACCAAACAGGGAAGTTCCCTGGAAAGGCAAAGAAAGCAGAACCTTTTTAGAAGCAGTGTCAGCGGACCAAATCTTAAGCCAAAGAGCACGCCTGGCCACCACAGAAGAAGTGGAGGCCCGAGCCATTATGCGGACAGCATCAAAGGCAGCATCAGAAACATAGTTCTGTGCTTCAGAAATATTGGCAAGCAAACGCAGCTGCTCTGAAACCGGCGCGTCCTGACGGACCGCCTTGGTGAGCTGCTCAGTCCAGACCGCAATGGCCCGGTTAACCCACGCCACAGCAAAAGCCGGTCGCATAGCAGTGCCAATAGATGCAAAAATAGACTTGAGGTAAATCTCCAACTTTTCATCCGTCCAGTCCTGCAAGGCAGAAGCATCAGAAACAGGCAAAGCAGTTGATTTAGACAGTCTAGACACAGGAGCATCCACCTTGGGAGGATGAACCCATTTAGCCAGTTCAGCCTCAGAAAAGGGATAAAGTTTAGCAAACTTTTTTGAGACTGAAGACGACTTATCAGGATTCTTCCAAGCATCGGAAACCAAACGTTCCAGAGTAGGATTAGGAGGAAAACAAGTAACAGCTTTTGCCGGTTTCTGAAAAACATCAGTTGGGTCAGAGGGAACCTCTTGATTCAAGGGAAGGTTGAGGGTGGACAGAACAGCCCCTCTGCAGAAAATTCAGGGTCACACTCAAAGGGGTCACCAACGGACCTGGTAGAATCAGTAACAGTACCATCCTCAGCATCAGAATCTAGCAACAATTCTTCCTCGGAAGAATCAGACACGTCAGGGGCCCCCTGTGGTTTAGGTCCTGATGGTAGAGGGGGCCTGCCATACCTGCAGTGCTCCCTGTACCTGAGAGAGAAAGAGTTGAAGAGTGGACCTGAGGTTCCTAGTTGCAGCATAGTAACATAGTAAATTAGGTTGAAAAAAGACACAAGTCCATCAAGTTCAACCTTCGCCTCATACCTCAGTAACTGAGAATTTTATAGCTTTCCTGCTACCTATTAAATTAGTCTTTATCAGACCTTCCTGATCAGCCTACTGATAAACAGTATAACTCTGTATGTTCCCTTTTGAAAGAAATGTATCTAATCTTCTCTTAAATGTATCCATTGTATCTGCCATAACTACCTCCCTGGGCAATGAATTCCACAATTTGACAGACCTTACCGTAAAAAAAACCCTTCCTCTGCTGAAGTTTAAACCTCCTTTCCTCTAATCTCAAGGGGTGTCCCCTGGTCACCTGATCAGGCCTTGGAATAAATAGCTCACCGCAGAGATCCTTGTATTGACCTCTCATATACTTGTACAATGTGATAAGGTCTCCTCTTAGTCGTCTTTTCTCTACAGTAAATAAACCAAGTTTGTTTAGTTGTTCCTCATATGTCAAGTCCTCCATTCCCTTAATTAATTTTGTTGCTCTCTGCTGTACCCTCTCTAGTTCTAGTATATCCATTTTCAGAACCATTGCCCAAAATTGCACTGCATACTCAAGGTGAGGTCTTACCAATGATTTGTATAATGGCAAAATAATGTTATCCACTCTTGCTTCAATACCTCTTTTTACGCAAGACAGGACTTTGTTTGCCTTTGCTACTGCTGTTTGACACTGGTCACTGTTTCCAAGTTTGTAGTTGACAAGGATACCCAGGTCTTCTTCTAGCAACGAGTCACCTAAAATTATTCCATTAAGTTTATAAGTAGCCTTGGGATTGTTTCCTCCCAAATGCATGACTTTACACTTCCCCACATTAAACTTCATATTCCACATGTTTGCCCAATCTGACATTGTATGCAAGTCCCTCTGTAGAGAGAAAATATCCTGTTCTGAATTAATGACTTTGCATAATTTAGTATCATCTGCAAATATGGATATTTTGCTTTCTATATCTATTTCCAGGTCATTTATAAAACATGTTAAAAAGCAGCGGACCCAATACTGAACCCTGAGGTACTCCACTCTCCACTTTAACTGTACTGGAGAATTTTCCATTTACAACCACACACTGTTCCCTATCCTTCAGCCAGTTTTGTATCCAATAGCAAAGGTTATCTCCTAGCCACAATTTCCTTATTTTATACACCAGCCTTCTGTGTGGCACTGTATCAAATGCCTTTGCAAAGTCTAGATATACTACATCTACTGCCTTGCCATTGTCAAGGTTGCTGCTTACCTCCTCATAGAAGCTGAAAAGATTAGTTTGGCATGATCTATTCTTCATAAAACCATGTTGATTCGTGCTAATGATCTTATTTTTTGTGTTGTAATCCTGAATATAGTCCCCTTATTATGCCTTCTAACCGTTTTCCCACTACAGAGGTCAAACTCACTGGTCTATGATTCCCAGGTTCTGTTTTAGTTCCCTTCTTAAACAGAGGCACTATGTTAGCTCTTCGCCAATCCTGTGGCACTGAGCCTGTGGTAATAGAATCTTTAAAGAGTAAATATAGGGGTTTTGCTAACACTGCACTGAGTTCCTGAAGAACCCTTGGATGTATACCATCAGGACCCGGTGCTTTGTCGGTCTTAATTTTGTTCAGTCTTCCCATGACATCTCCTTGAGTTAACCCAATATCTATTGAACTCCTTCACCCAAGCTGGCTCTATAGCATGGCTGGAAGGCCCTGGGTTGCTGTCAGGACCTTCTGAGCATGCTGGGCATAAATGACCAGAGAATTCCCTAGGCAGCCCTGAATGACAGGAGGAGCAATGCGCAATGGGGGAAACTGAGGCCCCAGCCTCCTTAGTCTTAGGTCTAGTCCCTAGCTCCAGCGGAGTAAACATACTCACAGTGTCAGATATACCCCACTGACAGAAATCACCCAATTAAAGTGTGAAAGATTAAAGATTCACCCCAGAAACGTTTAAAACTAAACTTATCTGGCAAGCGAAGGGTTAATCAGCGGAGGAGAGGAGAAGGTCCGGTCCCTGCATAGTATACTCGATGAGAAGAACTCACAAAACACCCAATGAGTGCCGGAGTGCGCAATGAGAACTCCCAAATACAAGCCCAAAGAGGGACACTGTGGGACAAATGGACCTTCAGCACTCAAAGGGTGGCTCACCTTTCTGCATGTGTTCTGTCTTCAGGTCACCATGCACAGAAAGGATTACCCCTAGGGAAGTACTTGAAATCAAGTTGTTCCCCCATCAGGGCATAAGGTCCACTAGAAAATCCCTGGAAGCTGAGCTAGCCACTTTGGAGAGGGCATTTGCCAGCCATGGTAACCCGCCTAATGGTGGTATTCCATATTTGACAGAAAATAATAAAATACTAAAACTGAAGAGAGATGTTCTCCACCTGGTGTGAACACACCGAGGAACAAATCATTCTGGCATCAAGCTGCCTGGGAGCAGCTAAGGAGGGAGGGGAGGCTTCACCCCCCTGCATACATTTGGAGAAATGTTCCTGCCTACTTAAAGGGGAGGATCACCTCCCCAGAGTTACCAGTAACCTGTATTGGAAGACAGTGAAATGCCATTTTCCACGTCAACATGCGTAGCCAAGGACTAAAAGGGAGGGCACTGAAGAATGCCCAAAACCAAGTTAAAATTCCACAGAGGAGCGGGATTCTTAAAAGCAGGATGAGTATGAGCAACGCCCTGGAAGAAAACCTTGACATCAGGAAGAATAGCAATGCGCCTCTGAAAAGAGAGCAGAAGTCTGAACCTTAATGGAACTCAAACTGAGGCCCTTGCCAAAAACTGTCCTGCAAGAAAGCCAGGACTGTAGTAGGCAGATTAAATTCCTGAGACAGGTCCATTTCAGCACACCAAGATAGAAAAGTCAACCAGACACGATGGTAGAGCTTAGAAGAAACAGGTTTGTGAGCACTGAGCATAGTAGCCACCACACCAGAAGAAAAACCTTTCTTCATCAATATTGAGGATTCAATTTCCAAGCCGTCAAAGCTAGCCGATGAGCATCCTCCTTCCACAGGTAACCCTGTAGATGAAGATCCGGACAGCAAGGGAGCCGGAATGGCTCCACCAGTGACAGATCCAAAACCTCCGGAAACCAAGCCTGTTGAGGCCAGTACGGAGCAATCAGAATGACTGGACAGCACTCCAGTCTCAATAACCGCAACACCCTGTGCAACATGGGGAGGGGAGGAAAGATGTAAGCCAGAGGAAATAACCAAGGAATGGACATGGCATCCACCGCTATAGCTAGAGGATCCCTCCAGCGAGAGCAGAACCTCGGAACCTTCCTGTTGTGTCTTGTCGCCATCAGGTCGATGCAAGGAAGACCCCACTTCTGAACGATGAGGTTGAACACCTCTGGGTAAAAGTCCCCACTCGCCGCTGTCCACTGTGTGTCAACTGAGGAAGTCCGTCATGACGTTGTCTACGCCAGAAATGTGCACTGCGGATATGGCAGGAACGTGTTCTTCCGCCCATGACAAAATAGCCTTGACCGTCCTGCTTGTTGATGTAAGCCACGGGCATGGCGTTGTCGGACTGTACCCGGACTGGGCAGTCTTCCAGCTGAGGTGTCCAATGATGAAGGGCATGAAATATCGCCCGAAGTTCCCAACACATTGATGGGAAGGAGAGATTCCTCCAGAGACCACCAACCCTGAGCACTCAGGCGACCCAGGACCGCTTCCCAGCCGGAGAGGGCTGTTTGTCCATCGTCACCATGGTCCAGAAGGATACCAGGAAGGACTTGCTCTTCAGCAGATTGGAGAGGTTGATCCACCATGACAAACCCAGTTCCACGTGAAGAGGAAGGGATACTGACTTCTTCCGAAGATCTGGCTGACCCCTGCACACCTGGATCATAAACCTCTGGAGTTTCCTGGTGTGAGCCATGGCAAATGGAACCGCTTCTATGGTGGAGATGAATTTCCCCACTAGAGAGGACAGCTTCTTGGCTGGAACTGGATCTTGAGCCAGAACAGAAGAAACCCTGTGGGTGATCTGGTGAGCTACCTCATCCGTGAGAAACACCATGCTCTGCTGAGTGTCAAAGAGAAGGCCCAGGAAGACCAGACACTGGGATGGAACAAGATCCGACTTGTCCATGTTGATGATCCACCCATGATAGGTGAGAGCATAAATGCAGTCCTGAACCTACTGATGAAGAAGTTCCGCAGAGGGAGCTTTCAGAAGGAATTCAGATCCTTCAAATCCAAAATGGGACGACAACTGCCATCCTTCCTGGAGACCACAAAGAGGTTTGAGTAAAAACCCAGACCTCTGTCCTGAACTGGAACCAGCTTTAGAACATCCTTGTCCAGAAGGGCCTGGATAGCGTCATTGAACAGACGGCGTTCTCTGCTCCTGCGCCCTGTGGCGTATGAGAAGAAGAAATGAAAGGGAGGAAGAGAGATGAAAGGGATCCTGTAAAACCTACGGGTCAGCCACTGAAACCTCCCAGACGCTGTGGTAGTAACGAAGACGGCCACCTACAGCGGAGTGGGGACCTGGGTTTGCCGAAGATGGCTTGGAAGCCTTGGGCTTGGAGGAGACCTTGGGCTTCCATTGCTGTTTGGGCTTGGAGGAGGCACGCAGAGCTGAGGGAACCACCTGGTTCACCGGACATGTCTCAGTCTGGAAGTAACGAAAAAAACGATTACGCATGAGGGGCATTTTCTTCCTGGGGACCAAAGTCAGAAGGGTACTTTTACCCCCTGTGGCCTCACTAATCAGATCCTTAAGATCCGGCCCAAACATGGATGTGCCTTGAAAAGGCAAGGAGAGCAAGGCCTTCTTGGAAGCAGTGTCAGCAGACCAGATCTTGAGCCAAAGAGCCCATCTGGCAACCACATACATGGTGGAAACCCATGAAACCATGCTGCCTTATTTGATGCCATCAAACGGATGGCATCAAATAAGGCAACAGAAACATAGTGCTGGGCCTCAGAAATGTTGGCAATAAGCTGCAACATATCCGAAGTAGGAGCACCCTGATGGACAGCCAGGGTGAGCCGTTCAGTCCAGACCACAATGGATTGGTTAACCCATGCCGCAGCGAACGCTGGATGCGTGGCAGTCCCAGCAGTAGCAAAAATGGACTTGGGGTAAACCTAAACTTTCTTGTCAGCCCAGTCTTTCAGAGCAGACGCATCAGAAACAGGCAAGGCAGTACACTTAGATAGCCTGGATATAGGAGGAGCATCCACTTTGGGGGGATGGACCCACTGAGCAAGCGCCGCCTCAGAGAAAAGGTAAAGCTTGGCAGAAGGTTTCCTGTCCGGAGATTTCCACTCATCAGACACAAGGCGATCAAGAGTGGGGTTAGGTGGAAAAGTAGTAAGGGGCTTTACAAGGCTCCTGAAACACATCAGAGGGATCTGAAGAAACCTCCTGTACTAAGGGAATGTTTAGGGTAGTCAAGACAGCCCTGATCAGGCCCTCAGCCGAGGGCTCACAATCAGCCTCAAAGGGGTCCCCAAAAACTGAGAGGAGCCCACAGCAGAACATTCCTCAACATCTTAATCCACCAAACGTTCCTCCTCAGAGGAATCTGATAAGTCAGGTACTCCCTGCGGTTTAGGCAGGGAAGATTTGACTGAAGAAGGGGTCTGCCATGAATGGAAGACCCCCTGTAACTGGGATGGAAAGAGTTGCAATGTAGACCGAAGGTCCCTAGTAGCAGCCTTGAACTCTTGCACCCAAACTGGCTCTAATGCATGGCTGCAGGTCCCTGGGAGAGACTCAGGGACATCAGAACATGCTGGGACCTGAGAATTCTCTAGGTAACCCTGAATGACATGAGGAGCAATGCGCTATAGGGACTGGCCCCAAGCTCCAATGGATTAGACATTCTCACAGTGTCAAAAAATGTTTAGAGTATAAGAGATCAGCCAAATACAGTGTGTAAGATTAAAGTTTCACCCCAAAAATCTCTAAAATACACTTATCTGGCAGGTGAAGGGTTAATCTGCAGAGGAGAGAAGGAGAGTTCAAGCCCTGCGTAGGCTACTCGTCCTGGAAAAGGCACAAAATGGCTGCCGTGGCGGGAGCCAATCAGAAACGAGAATGCAAAGCAAGTGCTCATGGGAAATGTAGTTTTCTACTGCTGGTGGAAATGTAGTTTTCCCAGAAAAAGTACCCCAACAGTGCCCGAAGCCCCCTAAGCCTCCCAACACACGTGAAACGTGAACCGGATGATAGAGCAAGGGCAGACAATTAAAATGAGCCATCACTGAAGTCGCTACATTGAGCGGTTGCAGAGATATGTCCCAA
This sequence comes from Rhinophrynus dorsalis, assembly GCA_037306005.1. Classification (NCBI taxonomy): domain Eukaryota; kingdom Metazoa; phylum Chordata; class Amphibia; order Anura; family Rhinophrynidae; genus Rhinophrynus; species Rhinophrynus dorsalis. The sequence continues at coordinate 189,145,977 of CM074724.1, read as the reverse complement.
AATGTACAGTCCCACAGAAGTGAATGGAGAAATGGCGTCTATGTGGTAAAGCTTGCGGAACTCAAATTTTGCAAAACTGAAACAGTAAAATAAAACATAAAACATTACTAGAACATGTTAGGAGACCCAAAAACCACTGAACCCAGTAGGGAAAGTGTCAATAACCTCCTCAAAGATGTAATACCAGCAGGGTTAAGTTACCACATAAACCTGTTCCAAAACACCCAACAGAGATAAACCCAATGAGTGCAGAAGTGTGCAATAAGAACTCCAAAGGAAAAGCCCCAGTGCGGAGGGGCACTGTGGGACATGTGGACCTGTAGCACTCAAAGGGTTGCTCACCTTTCCTGCAGATCTTGTGTCTTCAGACTACCATGTATTAAGAAGAAGCCTCCGTTGGCAACTCCTGAGGAAAGAACTTGACCCAAGATTTTTCCCCCAGGGCTTAAGGTCCACAAAAAGCACCTGGTCACTGAGCTAGCCACATCTAAGGGCATTGTCAGCTATGGTAAGCCGCCTAATGGTGGTATTCCATTTCTAACAGAAAAATAAAAACATTTCTAAAGCTACAGCAGAACTGTTCTCTTGAACAAATCTTACTGGAGCTGGTTGGCTAGCTGCAGCCAAATAGGGAAGGTAGGCTCCACCCCCTGCATACAATTCTAGAATTGTTCTGCCTAAAATGAAAGGGGCGGATCGCCTACCCAAAGTTACCAGTAACCTGTATTGGACGACAGAGAAAATTATATATACGGATTCCCTGATTACCACATACACTATAGTGTTTAAATTAGGCTAGGGGTCAAATAGAGCCTTTCGATTGCTTGAAAAGGAACTGGCACACTGATAAGACAGGAGGTAAGTATGTCAGCTGTGCCAGTCATTTGTGACAGGCAAAAATCCGTTACATTCATAACATGCCTGGCCAGGGTTAACCATACATTGCTTTTGTGTATTTCCCTCCTTAGCCTACGGTGGCCCATATCACTCCTGAAGTGGGGTGTGGTTCCCAGTCCCCAATGGGCTACCATTTTCCCCGGGTAATGCACGTAAAGGAGCATGGTAACCATAGTTATAATAAGAATGACATGGTATGCTACTAGAGATTTGCTTAGTCTGAATCGAGCTTATCCTGGCCAGGTAACAGAGTTGATTTGGGGCAAATGGATGGGGGTAAGTTCATCACTGGGGCTTTCTTTATGCGGCTTGCATGGATCCATGTTGGACTGCTGTCCGTCAGTACTGGTGTTCGAGTCACAGCGAGGATGGTGGTTGGTTCACCGAATGGGGGATCCAGGATCTTGTTTCTGAAAAGCTGTTTCACAGGACCTGGTCCCCTGCTTGGAAAGGATGAGTCAGTTTACCTGTGGGAAGAGGGAGAGAAACAGAAACATCACTGTAGATGCCATTCAACTTTTCAAATTAGATACATATTCCTGTTTATGCATTCCAGGTCAGCTAGTGACTTGGCACCATGTGACATGGCCCAGGTAGGAAACGGTCTCCCCATCAAAATCTCACAGGGGGAATACCCAGTTGTTTTGTTGGGTGTAATTCTGATTTCTGCCAACACGGCGATAGGTCCACTGGCCAATTCACAAAGGTGCCTCTGGTACCCTTCCTCAATTTTTCCTTAATTGTTTCTTTATCACCGTTGATCACTAGTGGACATCAAAATCTAGAGAGGATTTCTTTGTACCATATATTAGCCACAGTTGCGGCATTTTCCTTGGCCACAGGAAAAGCCTCAACCCACTCAGAGAACTGATCACAGATGGCCAACAGATACTGAAATCCTACTGACTTTGGCATATATGTAAAATCAATTTGTAAGTTTTGCATATGTGCACTGAAAATATGGCAGGAACGTGTTGTTCTGCCCAGGACAGAATAGCCTTGACCTCTAACCAAGTGGCAAGACTTCTTGTTCCGCCCTGCTTGTTGATGTAAGCCATGGCCGTGGCGTTGTCGGACTCTACCCAGACTGGGCATTCTTCCAGCTGGAGTGTCCAATGGTGAAGGGCATGAAATATTGCCCGACGCTCCAACACCTTGATGGGAAGGAGAGATTCCTCCTGAGACCTGTGCACTCAGGTGACCCATGACCGCTCCCCATACGGAGAGACTGGCATCCGTCGTCACCGTGGTCCTGAAGGAAACTAGGAAGGAATTACCCTTCCGCAGATTGGAGAGGTCGAGCCACCAGGACAAACTCAGTTCCACATGAAGAGGACGTGACACCAGCGTCTTCAGAAGGGAGGGATACTGACATCCTCAAAAGGTCCGGCTGACCCCTACACACCTGAATCCCAAACCGCTGGAGTTCCCTGGTATGTGCCATGGCAAACGGTACCACCTCTACAGTGGAAATTAATTTCCCCACAAGAGATGACGGCTTCTTGGATGGAACTGGATCTTGAGCCAGTATCACAGAAACCCTGTAGGCGATCTGGTGAGCCACCTCATCCATGAGGTACACCATGTTCTTCTGGGTATCGAAGAGGAGGCCCAGGAAAACCAGACGCTGGGATGGGACAAGATCTGATTTGTCCAAGTTGATGATCCACCCGTGATGGGTGAGAGCATGAATGCATTGCTGAACCTGCCGATGAAGTTCCGCAGAAGAGACTTTCAGAAGCAGGTCGTCCATGTATGGAGTAACTCTGATGCCGTCTCGATGGAGGATGGACACTAAGGCTCCCAGGACATGTTGAAGACCTGAGGAGCTGTCGTCAGACCAAATGGATGAGCTCAGAACTGAAAATTTCCCCGGTCACAGGCAAACCGGAAGTACGTCCGGCTCTCTGGATGAATGTCAATGTTTAAGTACATATCCTAAAGATCCAGAGAACCAAGGAATTCCCCCGGGAACATGGCAGCAATCACTGTCCGTTGAGACTCCTGGTGACGAGTTCAGGTCACAAAGGAATTGAGATCCTTCAAGTCCAAAATGGGGAGACGACCACCGTCCTTCTTGGAGACCACAAAGAGGTTTGAGTAAAAACCCATTCCTCCGTCCTGAACTGGAACCGGCTCCGGAACGTCCTTGTCCAGAAAAGCATGAACAGCGCTGAAGAGACGGCATTTCTCTGCGCCCTGAGGCGTATGAGAAGGAAGAATGCGAAAGGGAGGAAAAGAGACGAAAGGGATCCTGCACCCTTCCGTCACTACCTGCAAAACCTGTGGGTCCGACACTGAATCTTCCCAAATGCTGTGATAGTGACGCAAACGGCCACCCACATCAGAGTGTGGACCCGGGTTCGGTGAATCATGCCGAAGGAGGCTTGGAAGCCTTGGGCTTGGAGGAGACCTTGGGCTTCCATTGCTGTTTGGCCTTGGAGGTGGTACGTGGAGTTGAGGGAACCGTCTGGCTCGCCAGACGTGTCTCATTCTGAAAGGAATGAAAATACTGGTTACGCTTAAGCAGTGTTTTCTTCCTAGGAACTAAGGGTAGAAGTGTACTCTTATCCCCTGTAGCCTCAGTGATCAGATCCTTGAGATCTGGTCCAAACAAAGAAGTGCCTTGTAAAGGCAAGGAGATCAGTATCAGCATACCAGACCTTGAGCCAAAGAGCCCGTCTGGCAACCACAGACATGGTGGAAACCCTAGCCACTAAAATGAATGGCATCAAATAGGGCAGCAGAAACATAGTGCTGTGCCTCAGAAATGTTGGCAAGAGAAGCAACTTATCCGAAGTAGGAGCATCCTGACAGACAGCAAGAGTGAGCTATTCAGTCCAGACCACAATGGCCCGGGCTCACCCATGCTGCTGCAATGCTGGAAGCATGGCAGAACCAGCAGTGGCAAAGATGGACTTGAGGGAGACCTCCACTTTCTTGTCAGTTCAGTCCTTTAGAGCAGATGCATCAGACACTGGCAAGGCAGTAGACTTGGATAGCCTGGAGATAGCAGTATCAACTTTAGGAGGATGAACCCACTGAGCAAGCAAAACAAACACTCATACAAAATGTAGTTTTCCCAGAAAAGTACCCCAAACAGTGCTCGAAGCCCCCTGAGCCCCCCAACACACTAGAAACATGAACCTGATGATAGGCAAGGGCAGACAAGTAAAATGAGCCATCTCTGAAGTCGCTAGGTTAAACGGTTGCAGAGATATGTCCCAAACTGTACAGTCCCATAGGAGTGAATGGAGCAATGGCGCCTATGCGGTAAAGCGCGCCTGGAGCTCAATTTTTACAAAATTGAAGGAGTAATATTAAAAGACATGAAACCTCACTAAAACATGTTAGGATACCCAAAAAACACTGAACCAGTAGGAAAAGTGTGAAACCCCCCCACAAATGAATGCCAAACCAGCAGCTAAAGGGTTAAATACCACATAAACTTGCTCCAAACACCAAACAGACATACAGATAGACCCACCGAGTGCAGGAGTGTACAATAGGAACTCCAAATGAAAAACCCCTGTGAGGAGGGGCACTGTGGGACATGTGGACCTGCAGCACTCAAAGGGTTGCTCACCTTTCCTGCACATCATCTGTCTTCAGATAACCATATTTAAAGAAGGAGCCTCAGTGGGCAACTCCTGAGGTAAGAACTTGTAGCCAAGATCCCCCCCCAGGGCTTAAGGTCCACAAAAAGCACCTGGTCACTGAGCTAGCCACATGTAAGGTCATTGTCAGTTATGCTAATCCGTCTAATGGTGGTATGCCATTTCTAACAGAAAAATAAAAAAAACTAAAGCTAAAGCAGAACTGTTCTCTTGCCTGTGTTATCTTCATCAAGGAACAAATCTTTCTGCAGCTGGTTGGCTAGCTGCAGCCAAGGAGGGAAGGTAGGCTCCACCCCCTGCATACAATTCTAGAATTGTTCCTGCCTACTTAAAGGGGCAGATCACCTACCCAGAGTTACCAGTAAGCTGTATTGGACAACAGAGAAAAAAACGATTACGCTTGAGATGAGTTTTCTTCCTGGGGAAGAAGGGTACTCTTACCCCCTGTGGCCTCACTAATCAGATCCTTAAGATCTGGCCCAAACATGGATGTGCCTTGAAAAGGCAAGGAGAGCAAGGCCTTCTTGGAAGCAGTGTCAGCAGACCAGATCTTGAGCCAAAGAGCCCATCTGGGCCTCAGAAATGTTGGCAAGAAGCCGCAACATATCCACAGTAGGAGCACCCTGACGAACAGCTATTCAGTCCAGACCGCAATGGCCCGTTTCACCTATGCCGCAGCGAACGCTGGACGCATGGCAGTACCAGCAGTGGAAAAAATGGACTTTAGGGAAACCTCAAGTTTCTTGTCAGTCCAGTCTTTCAGAGAGGACGCATCAGCAACTGGCAAGGCAGTACACTTAGATAGCCTGGAGATAGAAGCATCCACTTTGGGGGCAGGGGGGGTGAACCCACTGAGCAAGCGCCGCGTCAGAGAAGGGGTAAAGATTGGCAAATTTCTTGGAAACAGAAGGTTTCCTGTCTGGAGACTTCCACTCATCAGACACAAGGTGGTCAAGAGTGGGGTTAGGTGGAAAACAAATATGGGGCCTCTCAGGCTCCTGAAACACATCAGAGGGATCTGAAGAAACCTCCTGTACTAAGGGAATGTTTAGGGTAGTCAAGACAGCCCTGATCAGGCCCTCAGCCGAGGGCTCACAATCAGCCTCAAAGGGGTCCCCAAAAAACTGAGAGGAGCCCACAGCAGAACATTCCTCAACATCTGAATCCACCAACAGTTCCTCCTCAGAGGAATCTGATATGACAGGTACTCCCTGCGGTTTAGGCAGGGGAAGATCTGACGGAAGAAGGGGTCTGCCAGGAGTGGAAGACCCCCTGTAACTGGGATGGAAAGAGTTGCAATGTAGACCGAAGGTCTCTAGTAGCAGCCTTGAACTCTTGCACCCAAGCTGGCTCTAATGCATGGCTGGAGGTCCCTGGGAGAGACTCGGGGACATCAGAACATGCTGGGCATAAATCACCTGAGAATTCTCTAGGTAACCCTGAATGACATGAGGAACAATGCGCAATAGGTGACACAAAGACCCCAGCGTCCTTAGTCTTAGGCCTGGCCCCAAGCTCCAACGGATTAGGACATTCTCATAGTGTCAAAAACATTTAAAGTATAAGGAATTACGCAAATACAGTGTGTAAGATTAAAATTTCACCCCAGAAATCTCTAAAATACACTTATCTGGCAGGGGAAGGGTTCATCTGCAGAGGAGAGAAGGAGAGTCCCAGCCCTGCGTAGGATACTAGTTCAGGAAAAGGAACAAAATGGCTGACGCCAATCAGAAACGAGCTCGTGAAGCAAGCGCTCATGAGAAATGTCCTTTTCCATGACAAAGTACACCAACAGTGCCCGAAGCTCCCTGAGCCCCCCAATACACTTAAATCATTAACCGGGTGACAGAGCAAGGGCAGACAATTAAAATGAGCCATCTCTGAAGTCGCTACGTTGAGAGGTTGCAGAGATATGTCCCAAGCTGTACAGTCCCACAGAAGTGAATGGAGAAATGGCGTCTATGTGGTAAAGCTTGCGGAACTCAAATTTTGCAAAACTGAAACAATAAAATAAAAGTACATGAAACATTACTAGAACATGTTAGAAGACCCAAAAAACACTGAACCCAGTAGGGAAAGTGCCAATAACCCCCCCAAAAGATGCAAAACCTCTCTATGGCTCAAATACTATGAAGATTAATCAGATCTGTTTTTGTGAAACATTACTACGCCTTTAATGGATAAATTCTGTGTAGATGTTAGTATGGTTTCATAGCCTGATCTCCTTTGCGCTGTCATATGCTGCGTGGTAATGTTTTTGAGTAAGTGTAAAACTTGATGAGTGGTGTGTAATGTCAAGGGGTGGGATAACACAATTGCCTGAGACATCTCCACTAAAATAGCATACACTGCAACTGGCTGGACTCCACAAACCATGTTCTTGAGCTAAGACACCCGCAAATGTAGATCCTCCCCCCTGTGCAATACAGGTGGAGAGGAAGGGCATAGTTTGGCAGTCCCAGGGCAGGAGCGGAACACAGAGCTGTTTTTAGTGCAACATAAGTCTTGTCCATTTCGGGCGTCCAGGAAAGTCTTTCTGGAGCATCTTTCAAAGTACTTTGTCTCAAAATATAACCATAGTATGAACAGTCAGGAATCCATTGTCTGCAATAAGTCACCATCCCCAGGAAAGACAACATAGTTTGCATAGTCTGTGGTTTTGACAGCTGTCTCTGTCCTTGTGACAAAATGAATCCAAAGTATTTCACTTCTGACAGGCAGTATTGGAACTTCTTGGGTGACAACCTTGTGGCCATTCCTAGCTAAAGGTTGTAAAAGACTGTGTGTGTGTCTATCTGGCATGAATTCTCATCAGGACTGCATAGTAGTAAATCATCCACGTATTGTAGCAGTGTGCAACCTTTCTGTGGGACCCAGTTCTCCAGGGTCTTACGGACAATTATGGAGTAGGCCGTGGGAGAGTTGCAAAATCACTGCGGTAAAGCGTCCATGAATACAGACTCCCTTTATACGTGAAGGCAAAAAGTGGCTGCGTATTGGAATGCACCGGTATGCTAAAGAAAGCACCGTTTAATTCTATAACAGTGAACTTAGTGCTAGTGGCAAGGATGGCAAACAATATAGAGTTAACATCTGGCACTAAAGGCGCTAAGGGTTGGAAAATATCATTGATGTGCCTTAAGTCTTGTGTTAGTCCAGGTCCCGGGCTTGGGAGCAGAGTTTATATGAGTATTGTAAAGTGATACTGTGGGTATACTGATACCTTTCTGTCAATTCCTGTATGATGGGTTCTCTCTCTATCGCTTTTTCCTGTGAAAGAGGGTATTGCTTCATGTATACAGGGGTACTATCTTGTTTGAGTGTTGCTTGTAGGAAGAACAGTCAATGTAACCCGGGTCTGTGGATGAAGTAGCCCATAATGTGTGGGGTAGGTCAGCTAATGTTGGGGGGGTATGTTGGAGTCACAGTTTGTGTATGCAAAAGACATGGTCAGAACTGGGTCTAAAGGAATGTACGGTTGCTTATTTACCAAACAGCTGCCCTCAAGCCACAAATAAACTCCTTTAGTAGTAACAATATACACGCACTGTTCACTGAACCACATGCCATGGATCTTTTCCACACCAGCTTCACAAGTTTTTACCAAAACACACTCAGGCGTCCAATGTTGTACAGTCACAGTAGCATTGGGTGAACATAACCATCGGTATAGGTTGTTAAGCACACAAAGAATGTCACCTTCCACTAGGAGAGATAAAGTTGAGCGTCAATCCCTTCCATACAAGGATGCTCAGTGCAAGTCAAGGGAAGTGAAAATGCAGAAGAGAAAATCACCCCTCTCTCCTCATCTATGTGTAAGGATAATTGCAATTTAGACACAAGGTCTCTGCCCAACAAATTTACAGGGCAATTTGGAATAATCAAAAGGGCATGGGGCAAGTTTATCTCATTTCTCTGACAACTGAGTTACAAAGCAAGCAAGGGGTTCAATCCTCTGGCAGCCCTACTGGGGTTGAGGTCTCCATTGTAACTGATGGGTTTGGGGGTATCCCCTGTCTCACAGTATTCTGTGTGTTTTGCAACAGTCCTCCGTGAGTGGTGTGTGTGTCTGTCCTATCTGTGGGGGTGCCCAACATTACCTTCTTCAATGTCCCTTCTTCCCACAGTTAAAACATGATCCCTGGGCTGCCGGTCGCCTGCCTGACTGATTCCTAGGACCCTCCCTGTGAATATTCTTCCATCTCCATCTCTTTAATGACTCCCTTTATCTGTTCCTCTGTGAGCCCCGCTCGAATAGTCATCCTCAGTCAATGATCCCGCCAGTGATGGGTAAAGTGGAGTGGGGGTTGAGATCACAGGGTAAGGGGGTGGCAAGGGAAGTGCATTGGGAATGGGGAAAGGTGAAGGTGGTGGGATGCTGGTTTTAATATTGTGAGGACACATGCATATGGGGCTGTCCCAAACATTAGCACATTCAGACATATATTCCATATCCCAATTTGGATCAGGGCCAAACCAGTGCCACTGTGGATCACCCACAGTCCCTTTATCATTGACAAATGCCAGTTATCGAATGCTCTCTCTCTAGGGAACAGATTCGATGACTGTATAGCCTCAGTCCATCCAGTGATGTTGTCACAAAAAGGATCGGCATAATAATCACTAGCCTGTTCGGTGAAAAAACTGCTTGGGTGTCTGTTCGGGCTTCATTTTACATGGAATTTGACTGTCTTAGTGCCTGACTTAATTGTAATTTTGGGCACCTTAGGCTTACTCTTATTAGTTCCCATCACATTGAAAAAAAAATAAAATGCAAATATAAAAAGAGAGCAATTTGCAAAGCAAGTGCAATTAAAAACAATATGGTGAATACAATAAAATCATACCAAGGCATTGATTACCCCCCTGTCTTTCTATCCCCAGGAAGAGTGCGCGTCTACCACAGGAGCCTAGTTACCCTGTATAATTAATAGCACTAATCTCTTACTAGGGCATGACTATAACCTGCCTATAAGCCAGATGGGACTACTACCCGCACTTGAACCGCTAGGCAGACTTAAACCACCTGCAATAACTCCTGATCAGTAGCAACGCAAGAATCCTCAGAGGGAAGCAAGCAGAATTAACAGTTATATGTCCATTTACCCCCGTGGAGATCCTTCCAAACTACGCCAAGTTGAAAGTAAACTCGCCTTTCACTGCTCTGGTCACTGTACACTTCTACTCTCTGGGGAGAATTTCTGATGCCACACTGGTTCCCTGGGATAGCAAGGCCTCAAGCTCGAGAGAAAGAAATAATAGACACGTGGACAAAGTTGTTGCTAAATTGTCTTTGTGCGTTTATTGCCGTTATGCCATAAACTTATATAGCAAACAAATAGTTGTGTCCACATACCACTGGAATGTTCCATCCCCTGATACGTGTATCACGGTGCCCGTGATTCCAACGATATTTTGACATGTTTACTTCCTGTTGCCTTTTTATTGGATGCGTTGTATAGCTCCTCCCAGTGACAGCCTTTATATACCTTGGGCTGTCACTTATGGGGTGCCCTTTCGTGGTGTATCTGTTGCCTAGCGCTTGTTCCATTTACTACTGATACCAGTGTATGACCCGGACTGATTGACTACTCTGCCTGTTACCGTTTCTGCTCTGTGTACCGACCCGGATTGGCTGATGTTCCTGCTTCCTGTTCTGACCTGGCCTGGCTGACGTTCCTGCTCCGTGTACCGACTCGCCTTGTCTGGTGTTCCTGATCCCTGTACCGAACCGGCGAGATTGGCGATCCTGCTCCGTGTACCGAATCGGCTTGGCTGACGTTCCTGCTCCGTGTACAGATCCGGCTGGGTGAAGTTCCTGTGCTGTTCCTGCTTGCTGATCTCTCTAAGCTCGCAGTTACACCCGCTTCTGTGGTCCAGCAGAGCTCCGGTACCGCTTGGTAGTCCAGTCCGTGATCCACTCACTCACAGTGCCAGTGTTATCCTCCGATCATTCCTATAAGCACCACGATCGCTCGGTCTGCCGTTCTTGGGTTCAGTTGGGCACCTCAGGTTACTTTCCACTTACAGACCATAGAGTTCGTTAACCCCTTCAGGGGCGGTGCTGGGCATACGTATTGAGGTTGTAGTCTCAGCTGGGCGTACGTTTCCTACGGCAATAAGCACTGACTCATGTTGTTGTTCCGGTGGGCGTCCACTTAAGCACCCTTCCTCCCTGGTTGCCTTGCCAGACATCCGCTGGCATATCAGTTGCATACTCAGTCGCTGTTGTTACTCTGAGCATACAGAGTCACTGAGCCTTCCATACATCAGGGCCGACTCAGTCACTGGCTCCACTTGTATCTCTTGTCATATTTACACTGTATCAATTGTGATTTACCTGATCTGTGTCAGTATTGTATTTTGGTGTACATACTGGACCCGTGTGGGTTAATCATTAATGTGTAACCTGTCCTGTGTCAGTTACCGTTTCTCTGTATGCTGGACCTGTAAGGGTTACGGTTATTCACTGTGTGCAAATACAATTGTGTTTTTACCAACACCTTCCGTTTCTGAGTGTACTGAACCGTATCAACGTGTCACAACAGATCATGAAACACATATACGTTATCAGCCTTCCACTAGGGGGCAACCTCTGCCTGGGGTATAGATCAAGCCTCAAGTAAACATCTGCCAGATGGCAAATGAGGAACTTGAGAGACAACTCACCACACTTGGCCAGACCAAAACACCACAGAAAAACAAGATCATGAGTATGCGCATGTAGCCGGCACTTAAGGACCACGGATCTTTTTTTTTTCTTTTTTTTTTTCCCCCGCAATACAATTCAGGGCTCCCCGAACGGTGTGCAGCCACGAGGGGAGCCCCTGAATTCCATGATGTACATGTACGTCTTTGGTTCTTTAGGGACATACATCTCATGACGTACATTTAAGTCATGGTTTGAGGGGGTTAAGCAGAAAAACTGTTATACCACAGCAATTTTGAGTATTCCTGTACCTGAAACATTAACTGCTGAGCTAGGATCATTAACCCTATTTATCATTTCAAGAAGTCTAAGTGTTAAAGCAAAGGAACTGTAAATGTTCCTTTTCCCTTTTCAAGGGACAGTAATGTCCCATAAAAACTTGGTACAGTTTTGTAGAGCAGGATAAAAGCTGAATGCCACATAGTAACATAGTAATTTAGGTTGGAAAAAAAGACTTGCGTCCATCTAGTTCAACCCTTTTCCTATTCCTGTGTACCATTTTTGATCCAAAAGAAGGCAAAAAACACCCTCAATATAGCAATTTCAAATTCTGCCTTGAATGGGGGGGGGGGGGATTCCCTCTTGATTCCAAATGGCAAATCAGATTTCTCCTTGGATCAACAAGCCCTATGTAAATATTAATTCCAATACTAACTTACATAGCCCTCTATGTTATGCTCTTTTAAATAAGTATCCAGGTCCTTTTTAAAGGCATCTAATGTATTCGATAGCATCACCTCCTCAGGCAGTGAATTCCATACCTTTATTGTCCTTACAGTAAAGAAACCCTTCCGCTGTTTTAGATTAAATCTCCTTTACTCAAGTCTAAGCGGGTGGCCCCTTGTCCTATGTACTGTTCTGTTAATGAACAGGTCTTTGGAGAGCCCTTTGTATGGGCCCTGAACATATTTATATAGTGTTATCATATCCCCACGCTGTTTCTCTAGTGTATACAAGTTTAACTTTTCTAGCCTTTCTTCATAACAAACTTTCCATTCCCCTTACTAGTTTTGTAGCCCTCTTCTGCACTCTCTCTAGTTCCATAATGTCCTTTTTCAGAAAGGGCGCCCAGAATTGAACAGCATATTCTAGGTGGGGTCTTACCATGGACCTGTAAAGAGGCATAATAATATCTTCCTCCCTTGAGTCAATACCCCTTTTAATACATGCCAATATCTTATTGGCCTTTGCAGCTGCCAGCTGGCACTGCATGCTACTGCTAAGTCTATTGTCTACCATTACTCCCAAATCCTTTTCATTTGTAGATTTCCCCAGAGAAACACCATTTAACCCCTTAAAGACCCTTGACGTACCAGGACCGTCACGGTCCTTGAAATACTCAAGGACCGATGACGGTCATGGTACGGCACGTACTTTTTACTTACAGCGCTCTAACTGGAGCGCTGTAAGTAAAAATAGGGCCTGAAATAGACCGCTCGAAGATCGGAGCGATCTCTTTCAAGCCCCATAGTGACGCGCCGATACACGTGACAGGTCACGTGTACCGGCGCGTCAAAGTGCCCCTATGCGGTCATTATGGGACGGAAATGTCCCGTGACCGCCGGTCCTTAAGGGGTTAAACTATATGTTGCATTTTTATTATTATACCCAAAATGCATAACTTTACACTTGTCTATATTGAATCTGATTTGCCATTTGCCTGCCCAGTTATTCAATTTGTCAAAATCCTCTTGTAATGAAGACACATCCAGTTCAGACTATTACCTTACTTAATTTTGTGCCAAAAACCATATCTCACAAACCGCTATGGTTTGAGAGATATAGGCATTGAAGTTTCTCCCCTCCCCTTCAGTAAAGCTGACAGCAGGCGTTTCTTAGTCATCTGACTAGAGGAAACTCTTCAAGCAGAGCCGAAATTGCGTTATTGAAAAATAATTACTTAATTGGTGTCAGCGTTTCGGTCAACGCCACTAGCAGCGTTCCTGAAACGCGCAAGAAAATAGAAGGAATGTATGCTTACTGAACCGTGCCCTAAGGGAAATGAATTACCCCAGAGAGGACCAGCAGAAATCAAGATAATAAAGCAGTAGACAGAAGCAGCAAGTAGTAACGGATGAATAGGAACCCAGTAGCAGATAAGACCCTACACAGAGGCCAGAACCAAGGAAGAAACCAGAACACACTGGAGCTTACTAGGCTAACAGCTCAGAAGAACAGGTGGCCAGAAGTGGAGCCAGAGACCTGGAGACAGTTTCAGAAGAGAGAGTTCCAGAACAGATGAGGAGAGAGACCAGGAGCTGGAAGGCCAACAGAGGAGATCCGGAGTAGTGTGTGTGGCCGACAATGGAGCGTAGACACGGAGACAGCCAGCGGACAGAGCGAGATGGAGAACCAGGAGGGTAGGTAGGAGGACAGGCAGAGTTCCAGGAGGGTTAATCAGAGGATAGCCAGAGGTCAGGGCAGACAGAGATCCAAATGGGCTTGGCAGAGGATTAGCCAGAGGTTAGGGAAGGCAGAGATCTAGACTAGCAGCAGAACAGGAGATCCAACTAGAAACATAGAATTTGACGGCAGATAAGAACCATTCGGCCCATCTAGTCTGCCCAATTTCCTACTGTAAAAAAAAAAAAAAAAAACACACAACCTCAAACCTTTTTTGGTCCTTGGTCTTTTCTTATGTTAAGGACCGCCTTATGCCTATCCCATGCATGCTTAAATTCTGTCACTGTATTGACATCTACCACTTCTGCTGGTAGGCTATTCCACTTGTCTACTACCCTCTCAGTGAAGTAAAACTTTCTTACATTACATCTAAACCTGTGTCCCTCTAGTTTTAGACTATGGCCTCTTGTCCTAATGTTTTTACTCTTTTGAAATATACTTCCATCCTGTACTTTGTTGAATCCCTTCATGTATTTGAATGTTTCTATCATATCCCCTCTCTCTCTTCTCTCCTCCAAGCTATACATATTCAGATCCTTTAGTCTATCCTGATATTTCTTTTCCTGTAGACCAGTCACCATTTTAGTAGCCCTTCTTTGAATTTTCTCTAGAGTATCAATATCCTTCTGGAGATGGGGTCTCCAGTACTGTACACAATATTCTAGGTGAGGTCAGGGAGCCTAAGTATAACTAAGCATCTATTGCACCGTGATGCCTAGCTATATGGAGGAGGCCCCCTGACGTCACGAGTGACGCGCCTCCGTCCGACGTCACCACGCCCCGCCCTGTGAAGCCACAATGACGCCGAGCGCCGCCGACCTGTTCCAGGACGCCGCGGACGTGCCGAACGCTGACAGAGCCCACCCCCGAGGAGCGGCCTCAGGACGCACGGCGAACGGGGTCAAGACGGATGAGTCCGGTGAAAGGAGCGTAGAAGGGCAGGAGCGTGTATATTTCCTGCTGGTTCCCAGAATCGATCTTCCGGTCCGTACCCAGACCAGTGTACCAAGTATTCCCAGCCTGCCTCTACGCAAGCGCAAATCCATTATCTTCTGTACTTCGTATTCCTCTTGGCCCTGGACAGATACAGGAGGGGGTCGAGTTGGGTCACGTACTGGGAATAAATTGGGTCTCCAAGGCTTCAATTGGGATACATGAAAAGTTGGATGTACTCGTAGAGTGGAAGGTAAGGTGAGCCGGACGGCCACTGGATTGATGATTCGGTTCACGACATATGGCCCAAGAAACCGGGGGCCCAACTTCCGGGTTGGGCAGGCAAGTCGTAGGTGGGAAGAGGACAGCCAGACCTTGTCCCCTACGGAGTAGGCAGGGTTCTGTACACGGTGGGCATCAGCCTGTAGTTTATAGGACCGTTGCGCGGTGGCTAAAATGTTGCACAAAAGCTTTTGGCAGACCCGTAGGCACTGCACACGAAGAGCAGAATCCGGGACAGCATAGTCTAGAGGAAGACCAGGGATTGCCCTGGGTTGGTAGCAGTAGAGGTCATGGAATGGTGAAGTATGAATAGATTGGTGCATCTGGTGGTTGTATGCAAACTCCGCTAATGGGAGGAAAGAACTCCAATCATCTTGGAGGTGTGTGGTGTAACAACGGAGGTATTGTTCTAATGTTTGGTTTGTCCGTTCCGTTTGACCGTTGGATTCCGGGTGGTAACCAGAGGACAGGTTACAGGCAACAGACAAGTTGGAGCAGAAAGACCTCCAGAACCTAGAGACAAACTGGGGTCCTCGATCCGAGGTAATAGACGGGAACTCCATGGAGTCGGAACACACCCTTTAGAAACAATGTAGTAGTCTGAGCAGCAGTGGGCAATCCCTTGGTGGGCAAAAAGTGAGCCATCTTGGTAAAGAGATCAACCACCACTAGAATCGTGTTCTGACGGTCGGATAGATGTAGGTCAGAGATAAAGTCCAGCGTGACATCCTGCCAAGGGCCTGCTGGGACAGGTAGAGGATATAGTAGACCCGATGGCTTGTTGTGCCTTATCTTTCATTCGGGCACAGGTATCGCAGGTGGCAACATATTCCTGTACATCTCCCCCGAGGTTGGGCCACCAGAAATAACGACATATCCCTTCTACGGTCTTGGCATGCCCTCCGTGGCCTGCTGTGGGGTGGTCATGAAACAGCTGCATCACCTCATGGCGGAAGGCTTCAGGAACGAACACACGGTGTTGGTGGAACAGCAAGCCCTCTGAGTGGATCAGGCCCTCTGATCCCTCCGGACAGGGACGTTCACTGATGCTTTGGCGGATGCGATCCAAGAGAGTGTCTGTGAGCAACAAGAAATGGTCAGGCTGTAGGATGGTGTCCCATGCAAACAGGATGTGTCGGGAAACATCCTGGATAGGGCATCGGCCTTGCCATTCCTCGAACCTGCCCGGTACGTGATATGCAATGAAAACCGGGAAAAGAATAGAGCCCACCGGGCTTGTCGGGGGTAAAGACGTCGGGCGGACCTCAAGTATTGTAGGTTACGGTGATCTGTGAATACTGTAATGGGATGCAAAGCCCCCTCCAGGAGGTGTCTCCACTCTTCCAGAGCGCATTTAATGGCCAGTAGTTCCTTATTGCTGACGTCATAATTACGTTCCGCCGGTGTGAGTCTCCGGGAATAAAAGGCAACAGGATGGAGGAGATCCTTCACCCCTGAGCGCTGGGATAGGACTGCCCCTATTGCACAGATGCATCCACCTCCACCGTGAAGGGTCGCTGTGCATCGGGCTGGCAGAGGTTGGGTAAACATAATTTTTAGCTGGTCAAAAGCCCTCTGGGCCACTTCGGTCCACAGGAAACGTGTATGGAGCTTGGTGAGGGCTGTGATAGGTGCGATGAACCGTGAGAACCCTCGGATGAACCTCCTATAGAAGTTGGCAAAGCCCACGAATCTCTGCACTGCCTTCTTTGTCTCGGGGGTTGGCCACTGAAGGATGGTCGCCACTTTCTGGGGATCCATCGTGATATGACCAGAGGACACTATGAACCCAAGAAAGGACACTTCACGGACATCAAAAAGACATTTCTCCCGTTTGGCGAAGAGCCGGTGTTCCCGTAAACGTGTAAGCACAGTCTTGACGTGTTCCTGATGTTCGGCAAGTGAAGAGGAGTAAACCAGGATGTCATCCAGGTAGATGATGACAAAGACGTCCAAAAGGTCCTTGAATATGTCGTTAATGAAATGTTGGAACGTGGCAGGAGCATTACAGAGGCCGAATGGCATGACCCTATACTCGAAATGTCTGTAGCGTGTACGGAACGCTGTTTTCCACTCATCGCCAGGGCGGATCCGGACCAGATTGTAAGCTCCTCTTAAGTCGATTTTAGTGAACACATGGGCAGCGGACAAACGCTCCAACAGTTCCGGGATCTATGAAAGTGGATACAGGTTCTTGACAGTAATTTTGTTGAGGTCACGATAGTCCACACAAGGTTGGAGTCCACCATCCTTTTTTGCGACAAAGAATATACCTGCCCCTGCAGGGGAAGTGGAAGGCCGAATGAACCCTAAACGCAGACTTTAGTTGATGTATTCTTTGAGGTGTTTGCGCTCAGGACCAGAGAGAGGGTAGATCCGACCACACGGTATAGAGGCCCCGGGAAGATGATCTATAGGGCAATCATAGGGTCTGTGTGGAGGCAATACCTGTGCTTCCTTGTGATCAAAAACATCCTAGTATTCTAGGTATGACGTGGGTACGGAGACGGGTGTCCCAGAAACCGGTTGGAGAGCCAAAAGATGCGGTGAGGTGAGACAGTGCCTCTTGCAGAAAGGGGAGGTGAAAGCCACAGTGCCGGTGGACCAATGAACCTGAGGATTGTGCAGTTGGAGTCAGGGGAGCCCCAAGATCAAAGGGTGCGCAGGTATAGAAAATCACATCAAAGACCAACAACTCGCTATGGCCTGTGCCTATCTGAATCAGGAGTGGTATGGTCTCCCGGGAGACCGGGCCAGAAAGGAGACAATGGCCATCGGCTAACTGCAGATATCTAGGAGTGTGCTTCGGTTGAGTAGGGATGCCTAGGTATTCCGCAGTCCGTTGATCCAGAAAACAACCGCAGGCCCCAGAATCAAGAATAGCGGTGAGGTCACTTTGATGGTAGTCCCACTGCAAAGAAACCGAAAAGGATAAATGAGAGACTGCAGCGACGACATTAAGAGACGGATTAGGGAGAAGGAAAGAGTTACCTCTGGAGGAACGGGGTTTTTTTAGGACAGGTACGCAGCATGTGCCCTCCTTTCCCACAATACAGGCAGAGGTTGAGACAATGGTGATGCATGCGTTTGGCGTCATTAAGGGGACCCCGGAGCAATCTGACCTGCATGGGTTCTTCAGAAGGGACTGACGGAAGAACCACAGGAGCGTCGAGAGTAGTGGAGGAGACAGCACGGCACTGTGACGTCGAGGGGATCTGTCTTTCCCGACGACGTTCACGAAAACAACGATCTAACTGAATGACAAGAAGGATTAGATCCTCCAGGGAGGAGGGGGTCCCTATGCGAGCTGGTTCGTCTTTGAGCGTTTCAGACAGCCCAAGGCGGAACTGATCCAGTAGTGCGGCCTTGTTCCACTGGGTCTCAATGGATAAGCGCCGGAATTCCGCAACGTAATCCTCTACTGGACGTCTACCCTGAGAAAGGGCTCTGATGGCACTTTGGGCAGTGCAGGAGCGTAGGGGGTCCTCATACAAAGAGTCCAGGGATCTGTGGAAGGAAACCCATGAACGAAGGACGGGGCTTTCATCCCTGAGCAGGTGCAAACCCCAGGCCTGTGGTTCCCCGGTGAGGAGTGTGATGATGGTCCATACTTTGACGAAGTCCGTGGCATAGGACCTGGGGTTGATGGAGAATAGTAGCTCACAGGAAGTGATGAAATCCCTATAGACCCTTCGGTCACCTGAAAACTTCTCCGGCATGGGTACACGAGGTTCGCAAAACCCGGCGAGGAGATCCGAAGCCACAGTAGCTTGAACCACCCCGGAGGGCGAGGGGGAAGGACCGTGTACAGCGGCTGGCTGCAGTTCCTGCAGACGGCGTTGTAATGTGGCTTGGTTGGCCTGGAGGTCCTGCACAGTGCTGGTAAGGGTGGCTAGCTGGTTGCTCAGAGTAGAGAGGGCATCGACCAGATCTGCGGGTTCCAGCTTGTTTTTGGCTTAGTTATTCTGTCAGTGCTTCAGTCAACGCCGTTAGCAGCGTTCCTGAAACACGCAAGAAAATAGAAGGAATGTATGCTTACTGAACCGTGCCCCTAAGGGAAATGAATTACCCCAGAGAGGACCAGCAGAAAGCAAGATAATAAAGCAGTAGAGAGAAGCAGCAAGTAGTAACGGATGAATAGGAAGCCAGTAGCAGATAAGACCCTCCACAGAGGCCAGAACCAAGGAAGAAACCAGAACACACTGGAGCTTCCTAGGCTAACAGCTCAGAAGAACAGGTGGCCAGAAGTGGAGCCAGAGACCTGGAGACAGTTTCAGAAGAGAGAGTTCCCGAACAGATGAGAAGAGAGACCAGGAGCTGGAAGGCCAACAGAGGAGATCCGGAGTAGTGTGTGTGGCCGACAATGGAGCGTGGACACGGAGACAGCCAGCAGACAGAGCGAGATGGAGAACCAGGAGGGTAGGTCCAGAGAGCAGCCAGAGGTCAGGACAAGGCAGAGTTCCAGGAGGGTTAACCAGAGGATAGCCAGAGGTCAGGGCAGGCAGAGATCCAAATGGGTTTGGCAGAGGATTAGCCAGAGGTCAGGGAAGGCAGAGATCCAGAAGGGTTAATCAGAGGATAGCCAGAGGTCAGGGCAGGCAGAGATCCAAATGGGCTTGGCAGAGGATTAGCCAGAGGTCAGGGAAGGCAGAGATCTAGACTAGCAGCAGAACAGGAGATCCTACTAGTCAGGGAGCCTAAGTATAACTAAGCATCTATTGCACCGTGATGCCTATACGGAGGAGGCCCCCTGACGTCACGAGTGACGCGCCTACGTCACCACGCCCCGTCCTGTGAAGCCGCAATGACGCTGAGTGCCAACAGAGCCCGGAACACCGCTGACCTGTTCCGGGACGCGCCGAACGCCGACAATTGGCAAGGTCTACAAAGTGTGTTTGCAAACAAGGCACACTTTGTAGACCATTCCAAAGCTGCTTCAGAGGTTCCGTTTGGTCCCCGGACAGGATTCCCCTGCAGTCAGCACAGCGCTGATGTCAGGGAAAGGGTAGATGGGGGTACTTTCAATGCTTATAGCTCTCAATGGTTTGAGAGATAGGGTTTGTGCCATTAAGCTTATTTTGTCCTGCTCTACAAAACTATAACAAGTTTTTATGGTACTTAACTGTCCCTTTCAGTGTTAACACACACCTGAATGCTCCAGACCAGCAAACTGATAAAACCTTGTATTTTATAGAGGTGGTCACACTTGCTGATGATCAATTAATAAAGGACATTTGATTAGCAGCACCTGTCTGATACTTAGCATCTTAATTCCTATGGAAGCAGTAAGGGTGTTCTTAGTTTTTCACATGACGTCTCCATTTTGGCTTTATTTTTGTTAAATAAATCATGACACTGTGTAATATGTCATGTGTTGTTGTTCATCTTAGGTTGTATTTACCTAATTTTTAGACCTGCTAAGGAACAGATGGATTGTTATTATGTCCTGATATGTAAAACTATAGAATTCAAAGAGATTGTACTTTCTTTTTTCACACGACTGTATATGCTATGATGGTGATACAGGAAATTGAAGTAAAAAAGAATTCATTGAAGTATAAAGATGGAATGAAGATCTGCTCACAAAGAACATGTAAATGCAAAAATCATAGATTAAACAAGAACAAATACAAAGTCATAATCGGTATTTATATCAAACTCTTTTGCTTGCCAGTGTTACACTGAACCCTGCTGAACAGTTCATCATTATGCGGTAAGCATTCTCCATTGAAGTCACCCATAAAACAATATAGTATGAAGATAAACTATAACAGTGATTGCAGTCAGGGATTAAAGAGACACATCTCATCATTTTTATAGTGTCAGTGACATTATATTCAGGTGTGTTATCACTCACTATCCAATGAAACAATGTATCAAGTGAAAAGACAGCCAGTCAAGACTGTTGTACAGAGCTACTACTGAGTGGTTCGTAAATATTCAGCATAAGCTTCTTGTATACAGCTTCTGGTATACGCAAAAAGGACAATGGTCGATTATGTCAAAATGCAATGGTAAAAGGGACAGCGTAGATATTCAGCACAAGTGTCATGTATACAGCTTCTGGTACATGCAAACACGACAATCACTAAGTAACATTCACCAGAAGAGTCCCTCCTCAGACAGTGTTACTGTCTGACTGCTGAGATAACAGGGACAGCAAATGCTCTAAAAGTGCACCACTGCAGTCAGGTATTGAATGATTGTGTAGCCTCTTGCTCTGTTTTGCCTTTTGTTATTTTAGCTTTTTTTGTGGAGCAAGAGGAAGAACAAAAGCTCCATGAACGGTGACTCGTAGACGGAAAAGGAAGAGGTAAAGCCACACGTTTTCTATTGGTACCTGCCCACTTTTACTAGTTTCAGTGAGTGTCGGATAATGGATTTCTCCGATATTGGCTATTTGTGAGACTGCTATATTATTGGTGGACATTAGCTGGACTTCATTTCTACAGTTTTAGGTCCCTAACAGCACAAACTATCTTTATTGGAGTTCTCACCCTGCACATTAAATTATGATTAATACCTATTTATGGATTTTCGTGACTAGCCTTGATAGTTCTATTTGGTGGATCTATTTTTATGCCATTATTTTTATGTTATTGTTTTATTTTATATGCTGCTCATTAAATGTTTTTACAGTAACTGATAGCTCTCTCCTTATACTTTCTAACTGATTATTGTCTAATCACATCTGCAACTGTATTACTCTCTCTTATCTGTCTGGTGTTGTTTGTATTGTTCTGTTATTGTCTGTATAAATATGATCAAAGTAAACCCATAAAAATCAAACAAATGTAAAAAGGTTAAGGGTAATAGTCAGAGGGCTGTCTGTAAGAGAAGACCAGACCAAATATTTGTAGACTTTGTCACAGAGCAGACTGGCCTCTATTATGCACAGCCCTTTGTAGATTGTTTAGCTGGATGGACAGAAGGTATGCATTCAACGAATCCATATCCTAAAGAGGGGTCATTTGATTCATGGCACATGATGATCAGAGGGTTGTGTTTGGGTGATCCTGAATGGGACATAAAATATATGAGACAATGTGCTAATGTGTGGGTGCAGTGTTGACTGACATTGGTGGAGACACTAAAGATATTACAAAAGGCTATGGCATGTAAACAGAAGGTGGGTGAAGGAGTAATGTATTTTTTAAAAAAGATTTAGCGATAGTTGGGAAAATGAATGTGGGCTGGATAAGACTGATTTGGCACTAGGTCCATTGTATATACAGCATCTATTGGCCAATATGAGAACAGAAGTGGCTCAAACTGTCAGGACGTGTATAGACATTTGGCATAAGAAAGAGCCAAAAGATCTGTAAATGTATATTAGCGTGAAAAATGCAGCAGGTTGTTTTCCAGCCCAGAAAGAAAATAGTATTGTTGCAGTTTACACAGAAACAGAGTAAACAGTAATGTACACACAGTCAGAAAGTGGAAGAGGAAGAAGTCAGTACAGAGGGAACTTGTTACGGTTTTTCTGACACTCAGACCAGGTTGTAAAGTAAAAACACAGTTTATTGAAACAGAATGATAAACAGTGCCCCTAGGGGCCAGTATAGGTAAGAACAATACTGACAAATACAGACAAAGTATAAGTAATATAAACAGAGGATTAAATATAGCTAAAGGCTGTAGCTACCCCAAAGGGTTAACAGGAGCAACTGGTGAGGCTCAGGCTGGATTGGCCAACGCCCAGGAGATATATCAGTCTCTGGAGAACAGTCTCTAGATGTAGAACGAGGAACACAAGATCAGCACTGTATCACTCTCTAAGCAGAAGCAGGATGCGCCCCTGTTGCTCTGAGCTGAGCCAGTACCACCACCGTGGGCTAGGAGGAATGCAACTGCCAAATCTGATGTAACCAGAATAGGAATCGCACAGAATGAGTAGTGAGTAACCCTGTGTGTGCCAAGGATAGTATACAAGCCCTTGGGATGCCACAGTAGATGGTAGTTGCCCAAGCTACGAGGAGCCGATGCACAGCAGTGCAGATGGAACTGTACACTTTGAGAGAATGAGAGACGGGCCCAGACACCCATCCGGTGTCGCACAGAATCCTATAGCAAGAGCGAACAGACTGCCGGCGCCAACCGGCATGATCACGGTGCACCCCGAACACCGGACAAGCGGAGCTCTGCAAGGACTGGTATAGCGTCAAGAGGAGACTCAAAGTGTAACGGCTCAGAGAACCAACAGAAGCTTGGCAAGCTAAACAAGTGACACGTAATCGGAGACTACAGGCACTGCAAGGGTTAATCTGGTACATTTAAAAGAGCAATGCTCAGCGAGTACAAGGCAGGCAACCTCGGCTACTGCTAAATGAGCGAGAGAGGAACAGAGAAACAGTTCAGAATGTCGCCAGCGTGACCGGAGGACACTGGAGCAGCAACCGGACAGGAGCGATAACCGAAACCGGATGACACTGCCGCAGGAACACCACCGGAGAGCGGATAAATCACGGATCAGGATCAGTAGCCAAAACCAGGTCGAATCACGGAGCAGGGTCTTCAGCCAGAGCCGGGTCAGATCACAGTGCAGGGTCGTCAGCCAGAGCCGGGTCAGATCACAGTGCAGGGTCGTCAGCCAGAACCAGGTCAAATCACGGAGCAGGAACAGGAGAAGAGTCAGACTAGCCGGGTCGGTACACAGCAGACACTGGAAATCAGCAACAAGGCGCAGCAACATGAACACCACGAAAGGGCAAATGACAAGTGCCCAAACCCCAGCATATAAAGGCACATCCTGGGCGGGCCAATCAGACTCCTCCAATGCAAAGGTACACAGTCAGAGATTGACAGGGAATCACGGGGACCATGATAGAACTATAGGGACAGATGGCAAAATAACAGAGGCAGGGGATACCAAGGTGGATATAGAAATCAGTCAGGGGGCGATCAGGTAACCATGTTTTAATTGTGGGAAACAAGGACATTGAAGACATGAATGTAGGTCACCACCACAGATAGGACAGGCACAGAACACGCAGAGTAACTCAGGACAGGTGGGACCCCCAACTCACCAAACACAGTGCAAACCACAACCCCAATAGGGATGCCAAAGGACTGAACCACTTGCTTACTTTGTAGCTCAGTTGTCAGAGAAATGGGATA
Source organism: Rhinophrynus dorsalis (assembly GCA_037306005.1). Classification (NCBI taxonomy): domain Eukaryota; kingdom Metazoa; phylum Chordata; class Amphibia; order Anura; family Rhinophrynidae; genus Rhinophrynus; species Rhinophrynus dorsalis. The sequence continues at coordinate 189,122,019 of CM074724.1, read as the reverse complement.
AGCTCCCTATGTTAACTTTAAAAAGTTGCTGGATGTGTGTATTATTTCCTTGTAGATAATTGGGCCACTAGGTCCTCTGTCTCTGGGAAATATTACATAGGACCTCAGACTACAACATGTGAATCCTCTGTGGGAGTAGGTGGGGTTCAAACTGAGTGCAAATTAACTCCAAAACTGAATGTTGTAGTAGATGGTACTACAGAATTGTCTCATGCCTTTTTTGATTATTCCAAACTAGTGTTCCGGGTAATGTTAAGCCTTTGTGTGCCAGAGGGGTACACAACACATTGCTTTGCAATGCACTGCGTTCCCCTCTGGCACGCAAAGGGTTAAGCAGCCGCTACCTCACTGCTCCATGCAGTCTTGCGTCGCCTCACTCATGAGATGCAATCATATGCAGTAGAGACTGCCCGAACGCGCGCAGTCTCTACTGCGCATAACTGTTTCTGACAAACATCCTAGCAGTTATCTTTGCGGGTCACTGAAAAAGGGGGTATAGTGTGTTCATCAGCCTATTCCTTCCCCTTTGTTCCTCTCAAAGAGCCCTCTGGTATGGATGGAGTTGGTATTGCTATCATATCACGGTTGGTTGAGAGTGACATCCTTTGTATGCTTAATGTCATACATGAGAGGGTATGTTCACCCAAGGCAAAGGTAACTGTGGCACCTGAATGTGTTCTGGGTACTGTTTGTGGGTCTGGTGTAGAGCAAATTCATGGGCTTCGGTTTGCTGCACAGTTCATCTAGGTTGTTACTACTAGATGAGTTTTATTTATGGATTGAAGGTAGCTGTTTGGTTGATAAACAGATATATATTCCTTTAGATCCAGTCATGACAATGTCTTTTACACATACAACCCACAGCTCAGACCAACCTCCAGCACTGACTGACCTGTTACACACCTTATGGGTCACTTCACCCACAGACCCAGGGTATACTGATTGTTCCCCTTACCAAGGCACTGTAAAACAGACTAGTGCTCCCATATACATTAAGCAGTATCACCGTTCACAAGATAAAGAGAAAGGGATAGACCTTGTTATACAAGAATTAAGGTATAAGGGAATTATAGTGCCTACAGTATCACCTTACAACACTCCCATTAACCTCATCCCTAAACCAGGCACTGGGAACATGGAGACTGACAAGATTTGAGCAGCATTAATGAGGTTGTCCAGCCCCTGGAACTTGTAGTGCCAGATGTAAACTCCATATTGTCTGACATTCCTGCCACAGGTTCACTGTCACGGATTTGGACAGTGCCTTCTTTAGCATCCTGGTACACTCAGATATGCAACCATTTTTTGCCTTCATGTATAAAGGGAGTCAGTATACGTGGATGCGATAACTGCAGGGATTTTGTGTCTCCCCCACTACTTACTCCACAGTTGTCTGTAAGACAGTTCCACACGGTTACAATACATGGGTGATTTGCTAATCTGCAGCCCTGGTGAACATTCTTGTCAAACAGATACACACAGTCTTGTGCAACACTTAACCTGCAACGGCCACAAGGCATCCCCCAAGATGCTTCAATATTGTTCATCTGAAGTTAAATATTTAGGCTTTGTACTATCACATGGACAAAGACAGCTTTCCACAGAGAGAATAACGACCATTCTCAGCTTGTCAAAACCACAGACTAAATGTGCAATTATGTATTTTCTGGGGATCGTGACTTACTATAGGCAATGGATTCCTGACTATTCACATTGTGATCATATCCTGAGACCAAGTACTCTTAAGGATGCTCCTGAAAGACTTTGCTGGACTTCAGAAGTGGATAAGGCTTATATTAGATTGAAAACAGCTTTGTTCTCTGTTCTTGATCTGGGACTACCTAACTATGCCCTCCCGTTCCATCTGTATTGTACGGAGGGAAGCTCTACAATTGCAGGTGTCTTAGATCTGGAGCATGGCTGTGGTGTTAGTCGAGTGGCATATTTTCCTAAGGTTTTTCCTGCTGTGGTGAAGGGGATGTCAGCATGCTTGAGGGCAGTAGCAGCCTGTGCTATGATGGTAGAAATGTCACAGACAATAGTGTTGTCCCATACATTAATACTACATACCACTCACCAAGTCTTGCACATCCTTAACATCACCACTCAACACGTGACTGCACAGAGACGGTCAGGGTATGAGAATATACTAACAGCCACACACAACCTATCTGTCAAGTACTATACCTCAAATACAGGCCATTCTTTAGCACTACACAGGATGCTGTCACATGTGCAAAAAGATGAAGGGCCACATGATTGTTTAGATACCATTGCCACAGACATCACCTAGGAATGACTTCCAACCCTACTACAAAATGGAGAGGTGGTGTTTGTTGATGGGTCTAGTTCTAGGCTGGCTGATGGTGTCTATTACACTGGGTTCTCGGTTGTACAGTTGCCTAATGTTATCCTAATGGCCAATTCTTTACGATTTGTATCAGCATAAGCTGCAGAGCTTTTTGCACTCACACAGGTGTGTAAATTATTTAAGGATCAGTATGTCACTATCTATACTGACTCTAGATATCCTTATGGAGTAGTACATGATTTGGAATCATATGAAGGAATAGTGTTTTTTTTTTTGCACAACAGAAGGGAAAGGTATATCACACTTGCTCAACTGGTCAATGACTTGTCTGATGCAATCTTATTGCCTAGGACCCTAGCCAATGTCAAGTGCAAAGGTCATAATTCTGAGGATTCAGGTGAGGTAAGAGGTAATGATCTGGCTGACACAACAGCCATGGAAGCGGTCCTTCACGGGCCTCCTCACACTGATTATGATTTGACACTTGACACACACAGCTTATGATGCTGATGGTACCCCCTACCCCCTCAGTGGATATTGAGACTTTACAAGCATTAGCTTCTGACTCTGACAAAGTTTTTGGAATAAAGATAATCTGACCCTATACCCTAAAGGGTTATGGTCAGATAAGGAGGAAAGGGAAGGAATAACATCTATTTCAGCTGCCAATTTGGTTAATTCCGAGGCGTGCGCTGAAAGCACTTTGAGTCCCACTGGGAGAAAGGCGCTATATAAATACGAGTTATTATTATGGCCGTTGAGATACCTCTGTGGTAAATTCCCTGACTATGGAGCCTATTCAACCTCAGGGTTGCAGGTTCGAATCCTGACAGGGCCAACTCAGCCCTTCATCCTTCCGAGGTCGATAAATGAGTACCATTGATTGGGTAATAATAACACCGATTATTTCAGCTGCCGATTTGGTTAATTCCGAGAGCGTGCGCTGACAGCGCTTTGAGTCCCACTGGCGTTATATAAATACTAGTTATTATTATATATTATTATTATAACCAAGATGGTGTGCATGAACATTTGCCACATTTCTGTGTATACCGAGTTTTGTTTATTATATGCAAGTATGAAGTCGATTTCACTTGTATTTACCATTCTATGTCCATTTTCTCTGGCCTTATTCCTGTAAAATGAATTCATGTTATACAAATTTTGTTATTCTGCAAATTCAATCAGTTTGTTGCCTCTGTTGTCTTTTCCGGTTTCATGTGGTCTGATCGATTTTTCACAAGTTCAATGTTGAGCTCATCAAAAAGGACACTTGAAGAAAATCAAGGGCTAAAGAACAAAACAAAAGGTGGCCACACATAGGAGCCAAATGTTTCTCATTAAAGCTTGAAGATGGTACAGCAGCAAAAACTCAACAAATACTAAAACATTCACATCTTTAGAAGAATGAACAATAACTGAATGCAGCACCAGAGGCTGAAGTTTTGCCAGAGGTTTTGCTAGCAGAAGTAGAATCTACAGTAAAATCAATGAAAAATGGTAAAACTGCTGGACCTGATAAAGTTATTATTGTAATGTTGAAAGCAGGCGGTAAACACTTATTCAAAGCCCTAGCTAAACTATTTTCAAAATGCCTACTACTCGGAAAAGTGCCTGAAACATATAAAAATGCATAAGTCATCCAACTATACAAAAAAGGTGATATGTCGGATCTAAAAAAACTCCTGACTAATAAGCCTATTGACAGTGGTCTGCAAGGATTTCACAAAGATAATATCAAGAAGAATGGACACAATACTTAAAGCGGCACAACCTAAGGAACAAGCAGGCTTCAGGAGCGTTTTCAGTACTATGGACCACATCCCAACAATGCAACAAGTTATAGTGACATAATGAATACAAAATTCCATTATGCATAGCCTTCATTGACTATGAATAGGCCTTTGACTCAGTGAAAAAGCAAGTAATAATCGATGCCCTGACCAACCAAGTGATAGAGCTTATATCAATAGCCTCCAATCAATATACAGAAATGGAACTGCCTTAATACAAGTCAACAATTATAAAAGAAGGGGTCCGGCGAGGAGACGCAATTTCCCCAAAACTATTTTCTGCTTGTTTAGAAGAACTCTTCAGGAAACTAAATTGGGACAAAATATGACTTAAGATCAATAGATATGTTTGCTAGTAGTCCTGAAGAACTGGAAGAACCCATTGTTAAACTCATGTTTAACAAATTTACCAAACCCAGGAAAAATCACAGTAGATGGACAAGAACTAGAACGGATGGAAACACCATGATGTAAACTGAATGACGAATAAAACTGGGATGGCCAGGATTTAGGACTTAGTAGTGCTGCCTTTGAGACAAATTTACAACTCTGCCTCAAGCAAAAAGTTTTTGACCAGTGTGTCCTGCCAGTACTTACATATAGCTGGGAAACATGGACACAGAGTGCTAAACTCTAGGAGGCAGACTCTGCGTGTATGTGTGTATTTGCCTTCCAATGGAAGAAGGCTGAATTGTCAGATACTGTAATGTGTGGGGCTACCGGTGGAAGACTGGGGTGTCAAGACAATGTTTATGGAGGATCTATGGCTACCGAGGCAGTGGTGTTGGACAGTTTTTGTGGGGATCTGTGACTACCATATACACAATATTTAAAATGTTCAAAGAGGGACAACTGTTTCAGGCAGAGTTACTAGGGTTGCAACTGGTGGAAAGGGCATTAACAAGCATTTTTTATTGCTTCATGACCTAAAGGCAATTCTATATGTAAAGGATTAAACGAGTTAAAACAAGAACAAAATATGCTATTTACACAAACTAACTTATAAACACATGAATTTATAAACAAATATTAATGTAAGTTTTATTGCTGTTGAACAATCTGATACACTGATACACACAACACAGTCTGATCTCCTAAAAAAAACCCACCAGGATAGAAATGAAGAACAGATGGATTTGGGTCACAAAGAGGGACTGTCCCTCCTAAAAAGGGACACTTGGGATGTATGCTACCAATGGGAAGGGGAACAAGGTTGAGATGGGGGTTATTTACTATTGTAAAATGAATAAAATGTTATTCAGTTTGCTTTAATATTTCTACTTTAGACCTTGGTGGGATTTGGAGAAGCATCAATACCTCTGCTGATGCCCCCTGGCACTGATTGCACATCCGATAAAAAAAATCAATGCTGTGACCAGGAAGGCAATTGCCGCTTTCCTGCACTATGTGCTTTTTTTAAATACAGGATTGCTACCATGCTAACAGGTGCAATCATATAGATTCAAAATTGTTAAAACTTGCCCTTCACTGTACGCAAATCTGTTCTCTAATGCAGGGCAAGTCTGCTAGGCTCCAGGACCAAATTTCTAGTAACCAAGGAGACCTGGTGCCCGGTATTTGCCGACCCCTGATATATTATTGTTAAAGCCACTGCATCATGTCACAGTACAGGTTCATCTTGTATCTATAGTGTTCTAGTGTACAGGTGTTTATTTATTAAGGCTGTAATGGAACTTCTAGGATCTAATGATGATATTTTGCCAGTCCAATATCTCTAAAGCAATTCAAAATGTTTGGTTCAGTAAAATTACTTTCATCAAAAGGTATAGCGTACTGAATTCACACCACTTACATCAGCACAGTCTGACATTGCTGTCATTTTAGGTCCATAAATCTTATATCCATAATAAGCAACACACACTTGGGAAGTGGTCTAGGGGCAGGGGACAGCACAGTCAGAGTCTGCTTTTCTGTATCTACTCCTGTAATGACTATGAACCCTGCCACATTCCTTTCCTCTATCAATTCCTCTACTCCGCCACCATCAACAGGAACCACACTCAACAAATGATGTGCCATGTCCCTGCCAGGTGTAACTGGCACTAGCTTCAGCTGATTGTCTTCCTGTGACATGCCAAGGGGGAGGCAAGAGTCTGGGATGGATGGAGCACCTACTTTGTAAACTCTAACCTCTGAGAACTTCACCTCAAATGCATGTGGATAAAGAGACCCACGGGAACCATAGAAGTATTCACGCACACGCTGATCTCGAGCCTCCCTCCGACACTCTTTAGTACGTTCAGATGCTCCTCCAGATTTGGGGAGAAGTAATGTGCGTACAAAATGGGGCATGTCACGTAGGAGATCATTATAGAGACGTTCCTGATCCAGCACCACTACGACATCCACTTCAAAGGCAGAGGCAGCATGAATCAGAGCTTGATATCCTGAGCCTTTCACCCAACCACAAGTATTAATCAGACAACCACTGACTGATGCACGGCGATTAGAGTCACAACGCAAGTTGAAGACATGTGCCAGACGTGAAGTAAGCTGAGAAGGAAAAAAAAAAAAAAAAAAAAAAAAAAAAAAAAAAAAAAAAGTGCAATTAAACAGGTAAGAATAAAAAAAACAGAAAACAGTGCCAGAGTAAACTATGAATAATTTATTGCAATTAATTATTTTAGAACTTTATTAAGCTTTTAATATAAAACAATTCATCACAGTTTTTCAATATCCGTGAAACCTTTGAGTGCCAGGGGTGCAATGCATTGTGTAACCCTCTGGTATTCAACGGGTTAAGACGTCTACAGCTCACACAAAGCTAAGTTTCTGCATATACACACACACACATTATATATATTATATT